>OU015490.1:219476890-219934390 GCA_907164885.2 Dolomedes plantarius
TTTTGAAACCCAAAAAAACTCTAATACATGCGGTAACACATCTGTGAATTTCCAATTCCTACCTTGTATACATTTTTTTGTAAACTTTTAAAATGTGTCAAGGTTTTTTGAGACTATTTCAGTAACATATTATATTATTTAAGTTCAACTATATGCTTACTCCATTGCTGATTTTATTAATTTATTAAAAGATATAAATAAAAATTGCAAGATAAAAAGAACTTTTTATATTCCATGTTTTTAAATTTTCTGTTGAATCATATAAACTTGACAAATCTATGTATAAATAAAAACTTTTTTAGAATTTTTTTAATGAATTATCCCCTCAACTTGAAAGAAAATGAAGTTAATTGGAAGTTAATTTGCATATAACTTTTCGTTCCCGTTCCGGCCAATAGATGGCTGCACCAGTCTACAAAACAAAATTAACTGAAAATAGCTGAAAATTAATTTAATTCTGCTTAAAGATGGCTTAAAGTATTTAAAAAATGCATTGTCATCGTGTTCTGAGCTATTCTAAAAGTTTCAAATGTCTATCTAGTCGGGAAGTTAGTTAAAAATCGATTGCAAGATTTGTACTTGACAAACACACAAATAAGAAAGCAAGTTAATAAAAACATGGTAACAAGTACTAAAATAGGATATAGTATTAATACAGTTCCAAAAAATCCATGAGATTCAGTATAGTATTACATCAGAGGACTGCAATGGCAATCCATAAAATAGTAATTTTGATTTACTAATGTGAGACTTGCGATTGATGATTAGAGTACAAATGTTTGATATCAAGCCTAAAGTTGTAGGTGTGAGGATAGATAATTCATCCTCAGGAACGATTGCATCAAGTTGTGTCACAATCTGTCGGACGTGAGAGAAATTAATTCAACTTAATATTTATTTTAAGCGGGCCATACTAATAATTTTTTATTTATCCAAACAAATAATATATATATAGCGGCAACCTAGAACAACTGAAGGGAACCCTAGAACAACAGATACCACAAACTATCTCAACAGAGACATTAAAGAAATACATCTACAGCAAAATCACGACAATACACAAAATGGAACAGGATTTGTTATTAAAGGGAAAATAGTGGGAAGATATCTAGGGAAGTTGAAAAGACTACAGTCATAAATACCGCATGGAATCAGTGCCAAACTTGAGACTAAAAACTGCACACGATTGCCTAGCAGAACATTTAAATCGAATAGGCATACTAACCACAAGTGAATGCTAGATCTGTAAAGCAGGCAGTATGAATGTAGAGGACTCAACACAGAGACCCCAAAAAGTGGGGACTTTTCCAAACTATATTGAGACGCTAGAAACGTGATGAACTCTGTATGAATTTTTTACACCCACAGGCGACCATCTCTATTCACTCATAAGCATTGTATTGATTTTTTGTTCTCTGTTTTATTGTTACTTGTTCTTGTTCATTATTTTATTGTTCCCTGTCCCTTGCTTGTCTATGTTGCCTGCAATTTCTATGAATTGATTTCCAAATATAGCCACATGAAAAAAAATATATTTGTGGCACCCCTGGCCGATCTCACGGCACCCTAAAGTGCCGCAGCACACTAGTTGGGAATCACTGCTATAAACCTGTAGTAAATGGAGAAAATATAATCTCCCTCCCCCAACATTCCCAAATATCGCTTGCTGGGTTTGTAGTTTCAACACCCTGTGGAGTGTTTAAATAAAACCTACATTAAATGTTATTTTAGAGATATATTAAAAACTTTTAGATTGCTGTTGCGATATATGGCAAATGTCTGTGTGAGTTTTTTTTCAAGTATTCATAGCAAAGAGCATTTGTTCAAAACATAATAATATAGAGACTAAACTCTTGAATTTATATATATATATATATATACATATATAATATATATATATATATATATATATATATATATATATATATATATATATATATATACTATATACACTGCTAAAAAAATTAGGGGAGCGAGAAAAGAAGTTAAGAAAACCATGCGAGACAGCCACGTATTGGCATAAAATGGATAGTACACGCGTAACAATACGTAATACAGAAAAAAAGACGTAAAAAAATTTGTAATTAAGCTTTAATTGTTTGAAAATATGGAAAAAACACGAAAAGATGATTTAGGGCAACAATTTGGTTACATGTAAACGATAGAAAAAAGTATTGTTTAGAAATGATGCAAGATTTTTAATATGGCGTGTGGTCTCCTCGAACAGCTAAGACTGCTGCACACCTGTTTTCCATGGATGCGATGATGTTATCGATAAGACTTTGGGGAATACTGTTCCACTCCTCAAGAAGTGCAATCTCCAAGTCTCGGAGAGTAAAAGGAGGCATTATCATACTGGAAAAAAAGGAATCTCCAATGGCTGCAGCGTAAGGTATGACATGAGGTCTCAGTATCTCGTCTGCATACCTTCGGGCCGTCAAAGTACCATTCCGAATGATATGCAGGTCCGTACGTCCACCTATGCTGATTCCACCCCATACCATAAAACCAACTCGTCTGTATTGCGACCTTTCACTAACGAATGTGGGGTTATTTCGAGTGCCCCTTTCCCTCCATACCAAAACACGTCGGGTGTCACACTCCAGACTGAATCGGGACTCGTCTGTAAACAGCGCTTGGCTCCAATCATGTTTTTCCAAATCTCGATATTCATCAGCCCATCTTCTTCGTGCCGCGCGGTGGCGTGAGGTCAACGGAATGCAGACCATTGGCCTACGTGCATAGAGACCTCCCTGATGAAGCCTATTACGTACTGTTTGGCTGGACACCCTTCGTCCTGTTGCCAAGAGGAACTGTCTTTGCAGCATTGTCTGTTCTGTTTCGACGAGCTGTTAACAGTATATACCGGTCATCAGTTGCTGTAGTGGCGTGAGGCCGACCTTGCCCTGGTCGACGTCTAACATTCCCTGTTTCTTCGAATCGATTCCACAGCCTTCCAATGACACTTCTGGCGACTCCAACAGCGTCCGCGACACTTTGTTGTGTATTCCCAGATTCAAGTCTGCCTATAATACGCCATGCCATGGATTCCGGTAAATCACGTTGTTGAGACATTTTCAAGTCACCTTTTCTCATAAATAATAACTGAGCAATCGAAATCCCCAGTTAAGGCAGTGAAACAGACGTTTCTGCAACTTCCCGATTTCCGCCCTTATGTTCTTTTTCCGGTTTTTGAGGTCATGAACTTTGATTTGCATATGAAGTTTTCTTCTTCTGTTTCCTGCTAGGCTTTAAATTATGGATGATTTATTTTATGCTACTTATCGGTGTAAGTATTTGCGTAATTTCGTTAAATCCATGTGCTCCTCTAATTGTTTTGAGCAGTGTATATATACACTCAAGAGCCAAATCATTATGACCACCCCTACATTTTGCAATGAATTTGCCTGGATGACCTGGAAGGCACGTGATCAGGTGGAAGTGGTATTTAACTGCTGCTGGAGAGTCTGAAGAATCATTCTTTCACTTACTTCTGTGTGTGATGGGAGAGGCTGCAGATCTAAGAGACTTTGATAGAGGGCAGATTGTAATGGCTCGAAGGCTCGGAACAAGTAATTTCCGAAACTGCACGAATCGTGGGTTGTTCGCGACCTACAGTTGTTAGTACTTATGCAAAGTGGATGAATGACGGTGAAAGCAGCAGTAGACGACATGGTGTTGGACGTCCACACGCTATCAAAGAAAAAGGTCGTCGGAGACTGTCTCGCATGGTGAAGCAAAACCGGAGCCAGACAGTGGCTCAGCTGACAGCCCAATACAATGCAGGGCCAAGTAGAATAGTATCGCAGCTCACTGTTCAGCGGACACTGTTGGATATGGGGCTACGCAGCAAACGTCCCACTCGTGTGCCTTTGCTGACCAAGCGTCATCGCCAACTGCGCCTGCGCTGGGCCCGGGAACATCGCGACTGGTCCATTTATCAGTGGGAGAGAGTTGCCTGGTCAGATGAATCACGGTTTGTCATTCATCACGCCGATGGCCGTGTCAGGATACGCCGTCTTCCAGGCGAACTGTTGATCCCTCAATGTACAGTAGGTCATACACAGGTCGGTGGTGGCGGTATTATGCTTTGGGGGACGTTCTCTTGGGCGTCTCTGTGACCCGTGGTTGTGGTAGAGCAGACCATGAATGCTATAGGGTATCGGAACATCATTGCGGACCAGTTTCACCCTTACATGGCCTCTGTTTTTCCAGCTGGAAATGGAATGTTCCAACAGGACAACGCCCCGTGTCACAAGGCTAAAATTGTGTTGGAGTGGTTCCAGGAACATGATGCTGAATTCCAGTTAATGTCCTGGCCGCCTAACTCACCGGATCCCAATCCGATAGAACACATGTGGGATGTCATGGGACGGCAGCTCAGAGCTCAAAGACCCCCAATTCGAAATATCTCGGATTTGCGTGACCGTTGATAAACAACTGGTATAATCTGTCTCCGGCCATCTACCAAGGACTTGTGGGATCCATGCCAAGGCGGGTTGAAGCTGTGTTGCGTGCCAAAGGTGGGCCAACTCGTTATTGACAGGTGGTCATAATGTTTTGGCTCTTGAGTGTATATATATATATATAAGAGTGGGCGAGAGAAGTAACATATGAAATGAATTAAAGTGCCTTCAGCAGTAGAAATAACAGCGACAAGAACAACATTGGAAATGAATCCATACTAAACGTATATACATTTACTTTAATTTTAATATCAATTGTCATCTTAAATGAACCGGAAGATTATATGGTTTATTTTTTGGTTATAATCTGTATTATTCTAATAACAGTCGTTTGCCAATGTGGAACATTTGCCAATGATGACATTCTCACATTATCTACGAGAATCGTTGTTACTTTCAATGAGTTCGCCGTACTGGTCAACCCCCACCATCCTCGTGTACTACCACAATTTTTACCGACCACCCACAGGGCGATATCAGGGAGAATCATACCTTCGCCCACCCTCTGACCTCATAGGAGGACTTTCTACTACGGATTTAACGTGCTAATATACGGCCTAGACACCAATGTATTGAACGGCGTTCGTCGGAATTCAAACCGTTCAACCCTAGTTACAAGCCAACTCGCTACCACCAAGTTACCTGGGGATCTATTATCCCAAGAATTAAATATCTAAATTAATTTATTAAGGATAGAAAAATGAAATATTACGTTCCAGAAGTATTATTTGAATGGAATCTCCTTTATTTTTTACACAAAAAATGTTTCTTTTTTTGTAAATTTTTCCTTCATAAAAGGATTCTTATCTTTAAAGATGAATTATAGTTGAATTTGAAACAATATTAGCATAGAAAATTGATGTAAAAACTATTTTTACCGCTGAAACTAAAGAATGTCCGTTAATAAATTGGGTAGAATTCTGTGACTTTATTTTGAAAACCTATTTGTATACGATATAAATAACTACTAAGCTTGAAGAAGTTTATTATCCGCTAAAGTAGTATTATTTCTCAGTTAAAGAGTTAACGAGAAATTTTAATAAGCCTATATTTGTACGCTAAAATTTATTTTTAACTGCCTTTATCATCACACCCTTAATACACAGACTTAAATTTAGAAATAAACCGCATTGTTGTCCAAATATGTAAACTACACAGTGTTCAAGTGGCAATTAAGTAAACCAGTTTTATGAAAGTTTGTCTGAATAATGTCTTTAATGCGCTCTCAGTAACAAATGATATTAAGTCTCTTCATGTAGTTCGAACAGGTATCCGAAGAATGTCACGCACTAATGACTCCAGATATTGAGAAGATGTTCTTCCAGTGCCATTAGAAACTTTGTTTGAGCTTTTAAATCAAATGCGTGTATTGAAGAGGAGGTGTTAATAGTTCATGTCTTGTTAGATAACCCTCTCTTTGGGAACTTGATAAAATACAGGTACTCACAGAGATAGAGACATGCAATTATTATAGATTAGCAAGGTCGTTAGTTTTATGTTTTAAGCTATTAAGAAGTAGTCAGAATATCGTTTTCTTTTTTTAAGAAGAAAATGATGAGAGTTTCTAGAGTAAAATATTTGGTTAGTTTTAGTAGCTATTAAAAAAGTGGTTCAGAATATGATTTTCGATGGGTTTTTAATTCGGAATCTTTGTAATGCTCACTTTTGTTTGTAATGTTTCCGAATCTATTTGATAGTGAAAAAAATCTTGTGTTTATGCTCAATAAATGCTTTAGGCAGATAAAAAAAATGGATAAAAATTATTTATTCCTCTTCCCCTTATTGTTTTTAACATCTTTATAAATTTGCTTTTGAATCTCAAATATGAAAATTATACAACAGTTGAAAACAAAGTGTGGCAGGAATCTAGAGTAATTAGTGGTAGTACTTGGATAAAACTAAGAGTGATTACTCAAATGTACTTTAATCAATCAATTTATTAAGTATCATCACAATATACACATGTATAAACATTTCAATATTAATCATACCTTATGCAAATATCATTTTAATCAATACTGCTATGTGATATATATCTATATGAATAATTATCAATCATAAATTAACCTGACCCCCTATCATTAACTCGGGCACTACACGAGCTGGGCACTGGCAGAAAAGCAAATACAAAACTCTCTCCCTACCTTGGACGACTTCGGCATAACAATGGGGACACTCTCCTTTCAACAATAAGGGTTATCCGTTGGGGGACTTAACAGGTAGCTCTGCGCCTCCTTCTGATTGGTTGGACTGACGCGCGAGACATCTCTTGCTCCTTGTAGCGGGCAGCTTACGGCACGTGTGCGGCTTAAGCTCTAGGGCTTTTTCCGTCGGCAAGAACTCGTTGAGGATGGCGCTGGTCATTCTTTGCTGGGGATGAGGGTCATTGCTGCTTCGTTGAGCTAGGCTGGTCGGGGAATTCTACTGTTGGTCGCCCTTTCCTCATCTGGGCATCTCCGGCCTTGGGGATGCGGTGGTAACAGACTGCTCTTTGCCGTCCGCCCAAATCTACTGGCGAACAATTGGATGCGGTACTCGGACCTAATGTGGGTTTCATGGGGCTTATGCTCACGAGATTCCAATAATCTGTCTGGATCCGTCCGCCGGGCTTCTTAACATCATCCGCTACCTATCATAATGTCAGCTTTCAATCTCAGCTTTCGACTATCTCCGTCTCTTCAACACAACTGCTATTCTCTCTCTATTCTAACTCTGGGGCTTACATATCTGCCAGGATAAATCAAATGCATCCCTTTCAGCCTCTGATTCGGTCTACGTCTTTTTGACTTCTCATCACAATCTGCTCTGCTGAACTTTTCTTACTCTGAACTTAACTTCAACTCTTTCACTCTGGGCTTCCATTGGTGGACCACCTTCTGACTAATGGGTCAACCTGGACCTATATTATATGCTGAACATATATTTTATAATTATTCTTCTCCCAATCTAAATTGAAGAGGGCACCCGCCCCTGTTTCTGATGCCCTCCTTTCTGGGGTTCCCTCACACTCCCAAATTCTCACGACTCCCTTTAACCTCCTACTGTAGTTCTAACGAAGTCAGCATCATAAATTTCTTTATCTCCCTTTTTCATCTTTCACTTCTGACCCCTTAGATTCCAATTTTCGCCTGCTTAGTTCATTAAATCCAGCTGGTCTGCCTTCACTGTCCATATTTCCTTTCAACTTGGCATCTCACGTCTTCATTTTTGCGTAAACAGTTCGTTAAATCCAGCTGGTCACCCTTTATTAGCTGGTAAAGACTCGTTGCCTGCTTTCCTTACTGTACTCATGTTACTTATTTTCTCTATTGCCTCTTAATAATGTCGCTTTCTGCACCTGTGACTTGGCTCTCCCTCTTTTCTAAGAAACGTGTCGTCCCTAACTACGACACTAAGTAGGATAATATACTGTATATTACTATTTATACAATGGACTATATTAATAAATATTTTGTAAGAAAATTAGTTTTTCTTTCATTTCATTATTACGGCGGTTAGTTTTTTTTATAAATATATTGTAGAATTTTAAATGTGAAAATCGCAACATTCACCAATTCATTTGGATAATGTACTATATAAATATACAAGTTATACAATAGACTATATAAGGTGTTTATTGGATATTTTCTGCTCATATAGTTTTTGTAAAGCTCAATAAGAATTGTTAAAGAATCAGTTTTTACAAAATAGAAGCTTCGAAAATTCCATTCACTTTTTATTGAAAAGCAGTTAGAAACACCTTTCTTAGTTGTACTTTTTTTATCAATCAAACTTGTTTAATAATGTGATTGCTCTCACACAAGAAAAACATTAAGAAGAGATATTTAACACTTAGCTGCAGTGGTGGGATCTCTCAAACCACGATGTTTCCTTATAAGAAAATTAAATCAGCAAATTGTTTGACACACACTACCGTCACAACCCTTTAAATCAATATTTCTCGAGTGTTTGTTTAAGGAGGAATGTTTGTACTGTTTTCTCTTGCATTTAGTAGTACTACAAACCACGTAAAATTTATTATTGAAACTTCTAAACGTGATTTGTGTGATTTATCCGGCGTTTATCCGTAATAATTTTTTTTTACATGAGCTTAACCTTTTCCTTACGGGGTAGGATACCATTTATCTCAAGAAAGAATGAATATATATATATATATATATATATATATATATATATATATATATATATAGCCCCCCTAATGTCCGGACTTACAAAGGGGATATGACATTTCCTGTTCTAAAGAGGGAATCGGAAAAATGGGCCCCGTATGTTGAAGGTTAATAGTGAGTGCAGTTTCCAGATTAAAAATAAAAAGTGGATATAATAAAAGGGATGAAAACTTAAAGGCCTTGTTCACATTTTTTCTGGAGCTTAGCACAGCGTTCCTTCGCTGCCGCCGAGATTTTCGACATAACCTGCGATTGGTTTGATATATCATGTGGTCAACGCGTTGAGCTCTGCGATTTGTTAAAATTTGTATATCTGACACTACGATTCATTCCGGAAGCAGTGGAACAAAGCTTAATTCAACTGTTTCAAATCGGATGCAAGAATATGGAAGTGAAAACAAAGAAAATGAGGGATTTGGGGAAAGGTGTCTCAGTTCAGAAAGCAAAGTTAGTAAGAAATCGTTTGAAGGTTTAGAAATGAACGAAGGAATATGAATACCATAAACCAGCACACGATAATAAATGTCCTAGTGTTAGAATTACCTTAGGAAATTTGGATTTAGAAGTTTTTTTATAGTATCCAAAACATTCTTGACGTCGAAGTGATTTTTTACAGATGGCTAAAGATGTAACTTACCGCATAGATGATATAAGAAGATTAGAGCTACAACAGAGTTACAAAAATTCTTTAAGTACAATAAAAGGTCTTTAGTCCGGCATTCTACGGTTCAGCACAATCTGTAATCCGGCACCGATTGAGCTGCCCGCGTTCGGGTTCTTTCGGGTGGCATTCGGCGTCCCTCACTGCACTGGTTGTACGCGCCAGGTGGCTTTTAAGTTCGTCTGAGTTTCACGCAGTTATACGTTGTTGACTAGAACCCTTATTCCCATGATTTTAGTTCACTCAGTGTTTATCGTAACTAACTGTCAGTTCAGTGTTCGTTTCAGTATAGTATTTACTGTTTTCTAACGATTACAAATCCCGTTTGCACAACGTTCTCGAAGTCCAGCACGCGTTTTTCGAGTGTTAATAAAACTAATAAGCGTAAGCACTGTACACTCTCACTGCACAGCAAAAACTAGAGATAATTGTCTCGAAAAAGGTGAAAACAGAAACTTAACAATGCTTGATTTCAATATTGTACATTTTAGTACTCTCTGCTTTTCTTTCAACCCTGCAGTTGCTAGAATGAGGAAATACATACTATATGTGTGTACAGGGTGGTCATAAAAAAACTTTGCCGATATATGGACCTCTAGGGGCTGTTCCGTTCAACCGATCAAGAAGAGATTTCAGATATAGTTATTCATTGAGGTATGAGCTCGAGTTTCTGTGAACGGCAACAAAGTGGCGCTCACAGTTACGGTTATAGGTATAGAAACTCGAAATTTTCAAAAGGCAACGCCTACTTTTTCCCGTAGCAAAATGCTTAGCGCATGCGAAAACCATAAATAACCTTGGAACGGTACGTGTATAACAAAAAACGGACGCATTATGCACGCACAAAAAACAGCTCCGCGAACGGGAAATCAAAAAAACAAAAACAAATAAATAAAAAAATAAAATAAAATAAACACAAAACACACGATGATGGAACCCATGTGGAAAATGTGTAATCTAAAAAAAAGTTTTATTTTGTCTGATCTGTGGAATCATCAGTGATTGGAGTCCCGCCAATCTGTCAGATGCAAATTTCCTCCGTGCGCCCTATTTGTGTTTTTGTAGGCCGTTCGCAGAGCTATTTTTTGTGCGTGCATAACGCGTCCGTTTTTGTTATACACGTGCCGTTTCAACGCTATTTAGGGTGTTCGCATGCGCTGAGCATTTTGCGACGGGAAAAAGGGGGCGTTGCCATTCAGAAATTTCGAGTTTCTGTACCTATAACCGTAACCGTGGGAGCCTCTTTGTTGCCGTTCACAGAATCCCGAGATCATACCTCTGAGTAACTATATCTGAAATCTCATCTCGATCGTCTGAACGGAACATCCGCTAGAGATCCATATATCGGCAAAATTTTTTTATAACCACCCTGTACTGTGTCGGGTATTTATGTTGTCTGCGCAGGTTCAGAATGTACGTAAAATACATGTTTTAATCGTATGCATTTTTATCTAGAGTGATTTCTCTTTGGTATTTCTGTTAAAATTATTGACGTTTTTCAATTATTAACTATCGCTAATTCGGCATGACTCAGTCCCGGACTTGCCGCATTAAAGAGCTTCTACTGTATTTACAGAACAGAATTTATGAGTCATTTGGCAACAAATTAGTGAGATTAAAGTTAGAAAGAAGAGTGAAATGCAAAGACTGAAGAGAAATATAAAATAAATATGAAGTGTTTCGGACATTGCTGATGTAATTCCCCAAAACAGAGCAGGAAAACTAGAATAACATAATACATGTATGATATGCCCATTGAAGATAAAATAGAAAACGTTGGACATAACATTACCGGACTAAAAACTAATATTGGAATCTTTGTCTCCAATACTGAAAAATGTTTGAAGTTTTGAAAAATTTAAATCTACATGTAAGGTGATGAATCTTTTTGTGCTTTTCCTTTAGTCTCTAAGTTATAAATTTTATAAATTTAAATATTTATAAGGTTTTATGTTTTAAATGTTTTACACGTTTAAAGTATTATTGTAGTGGAAAAAACTGGTATTTAAAATAAATTTTTTTTATCCCACAAATGAATTTTTCTGAAAAAAATTATAATTGTAATAATGAACTATTAAAAGGTGGTAAACGCTTTATAGGATCATTCATATTTTACAAAATGCTTAGTATGACGAACATTATTAATTATAAGAACTAATTGTAAGAGATTATTATGAACGGCTCAGAAATCAAATTGTTGAATTGTTTGCACTAAGTATGTTATCATTATACTTCGTATATAAGTGGTAGTTTACTAAAATTATTCTTTCGTTGAATAGGATTTTCTGAAGTGTTCGTACTTGGGTAGATAGATTTAAATGAAGCACGACATAAGAAAAGTTACTTAAATCGTTTTCTCAAATATGCAGAGAATTCTTTATGATCTCGTGCATTGAGAATACATTAAGAAGGGCCATTAAAATTTTTCCTTTTGAAGCTTTTAAGGGCTTTTTGAAGTTTGCTTGCATTTTGAGACAGAACTGTTTAGTCGTTCAGAGTTTACTTGATAAAATGATAACACACGGATATAAAAAATATAATAATCAAATTAGTTATGTAAGATATAAAAAAATTATACACAATCATGGTTGAAAAGAATGATGCACATTCTGCTCTATAAAGTATTCTGATAAAAGTTTTTCATTTTAATTTATAATCAAGCATTTTCCGTACCATAAAATTTACGTTTTTAATGCTTAAATGCTTGTATAATATATTTTGCAATTTTTATTGAAATTTATTACCACTGCTCTGAAACAATATATGTAAATTACTTAAATTACGATTCAAAGTGTCAAAAGTGTAACAGAAAAATCAAATAAATGATGTAATTTTAGAATGACTTTTTGATATGTTTATAAATGCCAAAAATATATATTAAAGATCTCTGTTAAACATACGTTTGACAAATTTAGAAACTGAATTTTTATACTTTAAAAAATACGTGATATAAGAATCCAATTGTATTATGTCTGTTTGTTTGCTGAGTTTACAATAAAGAAAAATCATTTTGCCCGTGCGGAATTATTCTAAGAAATTTTCTTATTCCCTCCCCAAACTGAGATTTAAAGTAAAATTGCACAAATATCATTTTACAATATTATATGAAATTTGATAACCCCAACGTAATCATACTGCTCTTTTGAAAGATGAGTAAAATGTTTTCTTTTCGGATTAAATGCTTCATACCTTAGCAAAAAAATGGAATTCTGTTTCACTTATTCCTTTAACAATTCACATAGAAAATTCCATTAAAGTATTTGAAGCCTTTATCAAATTTGCGAAATTAAAATCAAAGGAAACAAAAAAAAAGTAAAATAAGAAGTTTTACTCTTCCTTTATGATTGAAAGAAAATTATGAAATTTGATAGCGCTAAAAATGTGTTTGTTATTTTTACCGTATAAATACAGCATATTTGTGAAATGCATGTATTATTTTTTGATTACGTTTCAAATTTTAAAGTTCGGCATGCTGGTAAAGCAAAAAGAACTGCAAATGCAATTAATTTTTTGTCCCTTTTGAAACGGTCTGTACCGGTGTGCAGCTACATAACTAACTCACTCTCTTCCCCCCCCCTCTCTCTCTCTCTCTATATATATATATATATATATATATATATATACAGGGTGTCTATAAAAGAACTCCGGGGTTTTAAAAATTCATATCTCACTAACTATAAAAGATAGCAAAATTTAGTCGATTTCTCTGAAAAGAGTAGCTCAAAAAGTTTTACTCATACCAATTGGGAATGTTTGTATCAACTGTTGGCGGCGCTGCAGGGCGTTGACCTTGAAATGACCTCGCGAAATTTGAAATGATGGCGACTCCGCAACAAAAGGCTCAATGTGTTATTTGGCTCATAGAAACGAAGTCTGTAGTTACCGTACAAAGAAACTTTCGACGTAACTATGGTGTTAACCCGCCTTCTGACAAAACCATTCGTCAATGGTTCAGTGCATTTAACGAAACAGGAAGTGTTTTGAAGCAAAAGTCGCGGGATTTTTTCTTCTGGGGGCATATCAAGAATCTTGTGTATGCAGAGAAAATTCGTGATGTTCAACATCTCAGGGAACGAATAGTCAATTGTGTGGCAACCGTCCCCCCAGACATGCTCCCCAGGACATGGGAAGAGGTAGAATACCGTTTAGACGTCTGCCGTGCCACTAACGGGGCTCATATAGAACTTTACTAAGTGTTAAAAAAAACTTGAAAATGTAAGCTTTTCAGTCATGTATAAAACATGTATGTATGTTTTTTATTTCATTAAAATATTTTGCCTCAAAACCCCGGAGTTCTTTTATAGACACCCTGTACATTTTCCCACTTCGTGCCAAAACACATAACTTTTATAAGTTCAGTCCGATCAGGTGACTAAAATATTTGTTGCGTCAGCTTCCACGGAAAACGGAAGTATCTGATAGGGTTTAAAGGTTAATTTGGAACACTTTTTGGTGCTTCTGTGTGATTAAAAACCAATCTGAGTGGGACCGTGCATAAATTTAGACGCGGAAAATAGGGCAAGAGTGTAAATTGAGCTTGGATAGTGGGGCCGAATTATTACTTACCCCCCCCCATATATATATATATATATATATATATATTCTGCACTGATTTTAGAACTGTACAGGAATATACAAGCTTATTCAATACCTATTCTTTTCTAGTCATCAGCACCTCGGAAATCAATAAACTTCTAGAAAATGATATATTGTCACATACCATTAATAATTTAGATATTACTTAAAAGAGATATTTATGCTATTGATAACCCATGCGTCAAATGGAAACATGTCTTGAGAATTCGACGTATTGACACACGCCGGTGTATTGACAATCTCTTTGATGTCGTGCTTTTAGATTCGGTCAAAAATGTATCTAAATAATACATTAAAATCTGAGTTTCCTTAGGATAATTTGTTCAAATTTGACCACAATCTCGACTGTAGTGTAGTCTACACTACTAAAAGCGACTGAAAGCAGTTGCATTCATCCGATGTATTTTCTCCAAGACGTCACTTATTGATGAAAAACTGTAGTAAATATTTTTGAATTTAACACGGATGAAATTTGTGGAATAAGTAAAACAGCGTCTTAAAATTGACGATGAAAAAATGACGATTGGTTTTCTAATCATTACTGATCTGAATCATTACTGATCTAATCAGTACTGATCATCAGCCCGTGGAGTATTAGGTGAGACGATTAGCATAATGGACCAGAGGCCAACAAACCTAGGGGTAGCTTGTTGGCTTTGAGTACTGAGTGTGCTCAGATCGAATAAGACGGCGCCATTAAATACCCCCTCCCTATCTAGGACAGATATGGGCACGTGAAATTCGTAGATCGGAAAGTCTCTCTCTGACCTTTCTTATATATATATATATATATATATATATATATATACAGTGATGGCAAAAAGTCCTGAACACACTCATTCTTTTGCTTAATTTTTGTGTTTGACTTAATTGTTCGTTATGAAATTATCATACTATCTTAACTATTGTTATTAATTCTAATGTATTCCTTCACGCTGATTTCAAATCTGTTACTAGTTTTTTAATACCGCAAGTTTTTATTATAGTACAGCCGCCTGTACTCAAGAATGTGTAGTTTGTACAGTATAACACAATATAAAATAACATAATATACGTAGTAGAATAGCACAAAAATTTTTACAAATACTGTACATTTAATATGCATTTTAAAAATTTGGTTGTTACATGTTTGAACATCAATATTTTATGGGCCAGCCGTTTGCTTTAATTACGGCTCTAAATCTTTTTGGCATGGAATGCACCAATTTCACAAGAAGTTCTTTCGTGACAACATGGCTGAAGGAAAATATTAAAGCTTCAATTAACTCCCGTTTGGTTGAAGGTTTTTTTTCCTTTGAAATATCATAACAAATTTTATGCCATAGATTTTCTATCGGATTAATATCTGGAGACTGTCCTGGCCAGTTCCTCCTATTCATAGTACTGTCTTCGAACCATTTCTGGACTCCTTTTGTACGGTGACATGGGGCATTATCGCCCTGAAAAATCCATGGGGATTGATTATTAAGATAGTACTGATCCCCAAAATTTTCTCCCGCTGTTTGTAGCAATTTATTTTGTATTATTTCACTGTATTACCTGGCTTTCACTCTTCCGCTCACTATGTGAAGTCTTCCAACACCACGAGAAGACATGCAGACCCATACAATCACTTTCGTCGGGTGCTTTACTGTGGGCCTCAGACACTATAGGGCTGAATTCCTCATGAGTGCGTCGTCTTACATAGGCACTTCTTTGGTTACTAGAAATACAAAACTGACATTCATCACTAAATATTACCTTTTCCCAGTCTTTAACAGTCCATAATGAATGATCCCTTGCGCCAACCAAAATCCTCTTGAGTTGAAAATCGGTCAGTAATGGTTTGGGGCGAGATTTGCAGCGTCGTAATCCAATTTCCAGCAGTCTTCCTGTAACAATTCTTGGGTACATATTCATATTCGATGTCAAAGTCCGTTTTTTCAAAATTTGCAGTGAATTAAGCTTTCTGTTTGAAAGTAAAATTCTCTGCAATACCCTGTCTTCAAGTAAAGTTGTTTTTCTCGGTCATCCACATCGCTACCTGTCCGAAATAGTATTTGATTCAGAATATCTTTTCAACGTTCTCACGACAGTAGAAATACCCCTTTTGGTACTTTAGTGGCGATTTGGAGCATAGAATAACCTTCTTCCTTCAGAAGCTTCTATCTTCCTTCTATCTTCCTTATGTACCTTTTATTATCATGTAGAAATGAAAATTTACCCACAATTCCAACATTTTCCACTCACGCACTTCAAACTGCAACACACTTCTTCTTTCAATACACTAAAACATGCTGCACATTCTGCTTTCAACCCTTCATCAGTACTGCTTTCTGATTGGTTGGAATAACGAAGTATTTCTTAGGTTGAAAAAAACAGTCACTCATTATTACAGTAACTTTATGCTTGTCTTATCATGGGTTTTTCAAAATATCAATGAAACTACTTACTTTACATGAATTCTACAAACATATTTGAAATCAGCATGAAAAAATACATTAGACTCAATAACATTTGTTAAGATAGTACGATAATTTCATAACGAAAAATTAAGTCAAACACAAAAATTAGGCAAAAAACTGAGTTTGTTCAGGACTTTTGCCACCACTGTATATATATATATATATATATATATATATATATATATATATATATATGTGATAATATTACTAACTACCTATAATCACCCATTCTGTACTTCATCTCTGCCATGGTAACCCGTCCTTGTTGTCTTGGCGTAAACGATTCGCCTTCCCACATACTAACTTCCGCCGGCAATTCTGGCAACCTCTCTAACCTAATTCTATTTTGGCGTTTCTTGCGGGAGACGCTGACCTGGCTCGAAGCGAATAAGATGTGTTGCTTTACTGTTTAAAAAATTAGTTTGTTCCTGAAGCTGATTTTATTATTTTCCGGCCACGGTGGAAGATACAATCTCATGAGATGTCCATCCGGACATTTCATATATATATATATATATATATATATATATATATATATATATGCGACCCTTGTGGTGCCAATTTAAATCAAATCCTCACACCTCATCCAACAAGCCTATATGGACCTGGTCTGGAATACATTCTGGCCAGGGGGCATATGCAAGAACAACATTCATATATGCCGTTGCGAATTGTCAGTAGGGATAGTCTCTTAAAATGCTCTTTAACTTGATAAAAAACTACACTGCTGGCCACCCAAATTGCAACACCAAGAAAGACAAGAGATATCACAACAAAATTTATTTTGTAGATAACATGTTGACCAAGTATCAAATGATTAAATTTATAGACTTCTGTGAAGTGTGGTTCCTGCCAAAATCAGTAGCCAGAGTAGCCGCAATTGTTGGAGATCACCGCTGCCACACGCCTCGACATTGATTCAAAGAGACTTTGGATGAGTTCTTGGGGTACAGCAGACCAAGCAGCTTCCACACGTTGCCAAAGTTGATCTGCTGTGGCAGCTGGGGATGGAATCTGGGTCAATCGTAGAGCAACCATGGACCACATGTTTTCTATCGGCGAAAGATCCGGAGAGCGAGGCGGCCAGGGAAGCAATTCAATCTGGCGATTGACGAAGAACCATTGGACAATGCGTGCCACGTGTGGTCGCGCATTATCCTGTTGAAATATGGCTGTGGACAAGCCCTGAAGGTAAGGAAGGACAACTGGCTCCAACACCTCAGAGATGTAGCCCTGGCTGCTTAAAGTACCTGCAATGCGCACTAGAGGTGTGCGAGAGTGATATCCAATACCGCCCCATACCATAATACCCGGTGCAGGACCAGTGTGGCGGTGCATAACGCAGCTGTTCAGTATTCTCTCTTCACGGTGTCTCGAGACTCGAATGCGACCATCGTGGTGTTGCAGACAGAAGCGTGACTCGTCAGTAAAGACAATTTCATTCCATTCTGCCGTCCACATCCTTCTGTCATCGCACCATTGGCGGCGGAGACGTCTGTGGTTCTGCGTCAAGGGTAGACAAAGCAATGGACGTCTTGCGGACAGATCACTCTGCTGTAAAAGGCGTCGAATGGTACGCGCAGACACTGGATGATGCGTTACAAACTGCATGTACTGTGCTATGGTTCGTGATGTGACTGAGCGATCCGTCACTGCCATTCGCACAATTTGCCTGTCATCACGTGAAGTGGTGCGCTGAGGTGGATGCGATCGAACACGCCGGTCCGTCGTACCCTCCTGCATCCAACGATCACATATCCGCATTACAGTTGCTTGGTTTCGTCCAACACGACTACCGATTTCCCTGAAAGGTATTCCACAATCTCGGTAGGCCACTATCCTTCCTCTGTCGAACTCGGATACTTGATCAAAAGATGATAGCTGTTTTCGACGAGGCATAATTGATCGTTTTTTGAAAAAACCTCAAGAAAAACACAATTGCCGAACTTGAAATCGTCGAAATCTCCAAGCCTTAAATAGCGCTTTGAAGTGGTCTCACAGGCGCGCGTGATGTTCGTCTGCGGTGAAATTCTAATCATTTGCATATCTCACCTCCGCTAACGCATGTTGTAAATTTCATGTTATTTGCATGTTTCCTTCAGGGTGTTGCATTTACAGTGGCCAGCAGTGTATATTAATTAGTCGACAATCTTATTTATTATTATGGACTTTAAAGCTGAGTGTTTCCGTTATTTCTGATTGTCTGTAAAGTAGTTGTATCCTCAAAATAAAAATACGTAAATTTATGAATGCATTTATAAACACAAGGAAAGACAGATTAATGTCAGGAATGAATCTTCCTTATAACTTTAATCAGACTCAAAAATTTGCATAATGTGAACGTATTGACGTGAAAAGGTTTTCTATACCTGTCTTCTACAATGGAAGTTAATCACCATTAGGATCTTTATTAACCATACTCATAGTGGTTATTTAAAGAACTTTAAACCTTTGTTATGTCTACGCTCGAAGAATGTGACATTAAGTAATTTTAATTAATTCGCGTAGATTCTCTCGGCATCAAATACAAATTCGAAAAGAACGTATACGTGCTGAAATTTATTACTGAATGTCTTGATAGAACCGAACGTCAATTTGCGGAGTAATGTAATTTCTTTACGAAACAATACTTAAGGTATGATATTTTTGATAATAATAATGAAAGTTATATACTATAAAAGTAAAAAGGTTTAAGTTGTTAAAATCACTTTATTTATTAATATTTCTTTAAACTTTTGAAGTTTTTAACAAGACACAACATAAACTTTGTATTTTTTATCCTGTTAGTAGAGATTTTATCCTATAGTCCTGGCGTTTAATATTTCTGTCTAAATATTAAACACGGATGTTTTAAAAAAACTAGCTTTATACATAGTTATAAATCATGAACCCATGCGTGTATATATATATATATATATATATACAGTGGAATCTCGATCGATCGTTTTCGGATCTATCGTTTTTCCGTATGTGTCGTTCATTTTATCCAGTCACAACGATCATATTGCTTTGTTATGTTTTCGCATCTATCGTTTTCCCGCATTTATCGTTCATTTCAATCGGTCCCTTGAAAAACGATATATCGTGATTACACTGAATATATATATATATATATATATATATATATATATATATGTGTGTGTATATGTGTGTGTGTGTGTGTGTGTGTGTATGTTTGTGTGTGTGAGTAATTTCGTTATCGCATAAACATAGGACAATTTTAATATTACAATATCGTGCTATTTTAATATTATATCATAACCGATCTTTTACTATTATACTTTATATTTTGCCAATGCGAATACTTAATTATCAAAATATCTTTTAGCTGTCACAAAAATTCAAACTTTCTGAAAGTTTTACAGGAATAATTTTATGAAAAATAATTTAAAACTCATCATTAATGTTGCTAGGCGTGTCAGCACCTCATTAGAATTACCCTTAATTGATTTCAGTACTTAGCGGCCCTTTAACGATAAATTTCACAGACTGTATGATCCAATAACTTATCCAGCCCAATTTTAATATATACACACATACATACACACACACACACACACACACACACACACACATATATATATATATTTATATATATATATATATATATACATACATACATATATATATATATGTATATATATATATATATATATATATATATATATATATATATATATATATATTTATATATATATATATATATATATATTTATATATATATATATATATATATATATATATATATATATATATATATATATATATATATATATATATATATATATAAAAGCAGTATAGGTCATTGATTCAGTGTTTTTTGGTGAGTAAGGATAATTATGCTTTTGTTAATGTGTCACAAACACTATTCTTTGCTAAAATCATATATTTAAAGTCAATTTTGGAATGTTTCTATTGGATTTCTTTCAGTAAAAGTGTTGAAATGTAGAAGGAAGTTTACTTTACCATACAATAACATCATACGCTCCCAAACGAGAGAAAATATTTTATTTTGTAGGTTCAGTCATGACATTTAGCGGTTATCCATCCCTCTCCTGCTTCATAACTTCTTTTTAAAAGAAAGATGTAGGTTTGTAAATTGTTTTTTTTATACATTATGAAATGTTTCCAACAACAAAATAAAATGTCACAATATCATAGGGAAATTTTTAGTTCAAAATAATATGCATCTACGATATAGAAATCTTCGTAGGGTAGTAATTGAGCTCTATAAAGTTTTTAAGCAGTGAAAGTGCATGGACAAAAACCCTGAATTAAATCCTCAATACTGTTTAGATGGTCGCATAATATGATTTATAACGGTCTCTAAGGAAGTAAATAAATCATAGTTAGTATTTTCGCATCATCATTAAACGTTCTGATAGATGTTATTCTGAGTAATTCACAAAGACTTGCGGTTTTCTGAAAAATTACACGACGGTAAGTAACTATGGATGTAATTTATGTAAATTACTTTCGTCATCGAATGTGAGTATATTCAGAGTATTCGTATATATCATTATTTATAAGGAAGAGCGCAACAATCTAGCATTTAATGTAAATATTTCAGAAAAATCCTGCAGTATATGGTGGATTTAAGCTAATAAATGCAGTGTTTGAAAATTAGAGTAGCATTTTTTACAACTTATGGTTGCTTTAATTTTTATTTCAAAGTTTTGGTTTTTGTGCATATTCGTAAATGCAAAATGGTATTCCTTAAAATTAAATGTATAATATTTGTTAATAGTGTAGATAATAGAAGTTATGTATTTTAGATACTTTTACTGCAAATTATCATTATACTAAACTTTATGACTTATTCATTATGAGCAAATATTTCCCATTTAAAACGGATACGTTCATATTTGTAGCAAGCTGGTAATGTTTCAACCCTTTATTTACAAATAAAAAAGAATAAAATCATTTTAATGATACAGAATCTACGATGTAAATATACAGAGACTACGATGGTAAAATATCTTTAGTTCGGGCATAACCAGAAAATACTGAAAATATCATACGTCTGCCATTATTTTTAAATAGCTGAAAAATTACTTAATGATTAAGAAACTGATTACTTATTTTAATGTCTTAAAATGTCCCAATTCTATGACGAGGCAAACAATGTTTGAGAAATTCTATTTGTTAAATGTATGAAAGTTAATGTTTTACTTTATTAGTCATTAAACATTTTAAAGTTTTCTCTCCCTATGTGTCTTTTGAAAATATTTCTCAAAGCCTCATAGTTTCCTAGCATGGACGTGTAAACAAAAGAAAATGTACAGGGGACTGTATACAAATTAGGAACCCTTAAAAATATCGTATTGTTTTAGTTTCGTCGTCGAAGTTGTGCCCTAGCAGAGGACCTAGCAGAGGCGTGTCCCTCAACATAGCTTTATGTTGGGAGAAGTGACTCGCTTGGTCATGTGATTCAATACTGCACTAATGTGGAATCATTGAAGGCATATGGCCTTAATATACATATATTTCATTTATTTAAAAAACTGTCGGATATTAAACAGCTAACAATACATTATATATTTTTATTTGAATGACATTATACATTCTAGGAGAAAAAAAATTGATCCACCAAGCAGGAGTTGTTCGATTGTGATAAAATTTGGTGGATGGAAAGAGCATGCACAGAAAAAAGAGCTTAAAATTTCAGAACAATTGAATGATTTATTCCAGAGTCCGATCGTAACATAGTGACGAAGTCAATGCGACGTTGATACACCTCTGGCCGGGATACAAGCTATTACCCGACATGGCATAGACTAATATCGTTCCTGGATGGGGAGTTTCTTGCCAAATTATCTCCAGATGTCGGGCTTAATTAGCAACACTCCGGAATAGTTGCATTCGCCTCTCCCCCCCCACGTCTCAAATGCTCGCTATGGGGAAGAGGTAAGGCGACCTAGGTGGCCAAGGAACTGTTCGGCAAGCTTAGAGACAATGCGTAGCAACACGTGCCGTATGCGTCCGGGAATTATCTTGTTGAAAAGTAAGTCCGAGGGAGGCGAAGAACGGCGACAAAACAGGTCGCAGAATGTCGTCTATGTACCTCTGTGGTGTAAGTGGGTCACTAATGACTACCAAAGAGGTCCGGGTATCAAAGGAAATGGCACCCCAGACCCAAACGCCCTGTTGTGGGTCTGTGTTACGTGCGATAGTAAGGGCAGGATCCCCACGCTGCCCTGGACGTCTCCAGACACGTTTCGGTGGGCGTCAGGACACAGTTGGAAATGAGACTCGTCACTAAAATCTATTTGTACCCAGTTAGCGAAGTTACAGATTGATTGAGTTAAGCACCACTGTCATCGGACTTGACGGTGTACAGGCGTGAAGAATAAACTGCGCAACGGTCTTCCAGTCGTCTGCCAATGGTCATGTTGGACATTAACGAGTAACACATCGGATGGTTGATAACGAGGGATCCGTTGCCGTGACAGCTGATCTGACAATCGTTCCGTCTTCCCATTCTGTTGTGATGCTAGGTAGAAGGCTGCCGTCCTGACGCTTAAATCTGACGTTGTTGACCCACTGTTGATAGCATTGTCTAATCTCTGCACCGCTTCAACCCAGATATCGAGCGATTCTTAGATTTGTCAAACCAGCTTCTTTCAATCCGATGACATGTTCTCTTTCAAAATCTGAAATACGCTCGTAATGAGCACGAATCCTTTGGTGAGGCATTGTTACAGTTGACGTAAGATATCAACAGTCGAATTGCAACAAAAAATTTTGAATATCAGATTTTAATTCCCTCCTTATTTACACCTACTAGATGCGCAATTGAAATGCTCTGGAACTCCGATATTCATTCATTGGGCACCAAATTTTAATCATTTGCTGTTCGGTCGAAACATCTTTGAAGTGAAATTCCATTAAACTCCTTCTTGGTGTGTAGATTTTTTTGTTATACTGTATTATCAATAAAACCCAGCTGTTACTTACTATCACTCCTGTAATACTAAAATTCAACAGTGGGAGACAGTTGGCGGAAATTTTTAGCATATATTAGTAGATCTACTCTTGTTATATTTCTGTCCCATAGCTTTGCCATGCCTAATGTTTGGATATAATTCGACGGCATATGGTGAAAATGAACAACATTTGCGAGTGAAATAAGATTAGTATTTAATATTGAATTTCCTTGTGAACTGACCCCTAAAATCCAAACCAAAAGGATGAGGAACGAAACCATAAAGTAATCAAGACATAAAAGTTAATTTAAAGGAAACGATGAAGGTAAAATTTATGGGTTAAATAAATATGTTATACTGAATCTTTACAATATTTTCAAAAGGAAATAGAGAAGTAATACGTAAATCTAAAACAAAAGTAAACACCTGAACCGGAAACGCCTCATATTGGTTTTTAAATATTTTTAATTGTACACCTGAATCAAGTCTTAATAAATTATGCCTTTTTCAGTTTTGTTTCACTCATGTTGCTGCACTTGGACAGCAGGCTATTAGGTATTTCTATTACAAGGAAAAAACACAAGTACATGACAAGATTTATACTGGCAAAAGAACAATAAACTTTGAAGAGTTTAGTGTCAAGTATTACTATATGTCAGATGCATAAAGTAAAGCTTTTATAAGTCAAATTGCATAAATCAAATTTGCAGTATCCTACTTTATCAAGTAGTGTTTCAAATCAACATTATAAATCATATCTGAGTACAAAAGTACATTCCACTTTTATAACTATTGAACAAGTTCTGGAGGCACCATTTATTGGTGATAAAGTAAACAAATAATTGAAAAAAAGAAAAAAAATATTTGATAACTAGGATATTAAAAAAATTAAATGAGTAGTTTATTACCAGTTAGAATATGCAGTTAATTTTACGCATAGTTAGTAAACTTTAATGTTATTAAAATGAATTGCTTAGTTTTAATAAATTAAGGATTTTGCTCTCAAGCAATTTCATTAAACATTGAGATTGTAATAAATGCATTATAATTGTGTTCAGAAAATGTCCATTATTACTTACCTTTAATTATATCTGTAAATGTCCATAGTTTAACAACGTTAAATTTGTCATCGTTTCCCTCGGATGCATTATTAATAGTTAACATAAATTTTCCTTAACATTAAATTTATAGGATTAATGATTTATGTATCTTACAATCTACATTTATGTTAAAGAGGGAGCTATTAATTCATATCATACCGTAGGGTCTGACAGATCATTATATATAAAATCCTAAGGGGTAATTTGTAACATTTTTCGGAACTAACCTTAACTAATTGTGAATTATGATAAATGAATGAAAAATGGAAGGATGTATACGAAGAGAGTGCCCATGAGACTTTTATAGAGAAAATGAATTGCGTATGATATGTAGTTGTCATGGACAATATGAAATTAAGATTTTCTGGGAGAATATTTTAAGTATTTGTAAGAACAAAAAATTGATTCTGCCAATGAACAAGTAAATTCTTTTCATGATATTGAAAGAGTTCTATGAACAAGTGTTAAATATTTTTCTGCATGTGGAATATCAGCATTTACACTTTACTTGACCCTGTCGTTGGATCACTCCCTATTCATAGGTTATCAAGTGATCAAATCCATTTTAAGACAGTACTTAGACGAAGGTTTATCTTGAGATTATTTAATTTAATATCTCAATCTATTCGTTCTTATAATCATCCAAGCATCAAAATCGATTATTCTTCATTATTGATGAACAAAAATCGCAGAAGCTTATGTAGGAAGATTTTGAGGATAATTCTGGTTGTATCATCAATTTTAAAAATACTCAACCTTTTTCCTTCTAAGAACTACTTTATCAAACTAGCATCTTTCTGCAAACTTACCAAACTGACAGTTAAGATATACTAATCTGAATTTGAAGCTAGTAATTCTGAATAGTTAAGTGCTTCAATTGTTGAAATTAATAAAAACCCAATAGTAAAATTTTCTTTTAACCTTTTGTTTCCTTTCCTCTTATCAATCGATTGCTTCTACGAATACTCTCAATTTTATTTTCAAAATTCTTACTTTATTTTTAAAATTATTGTAAAATAATTTCTTCTTCTATTGAAAGTATCATGAAGGAGTGTGAACTTCCTTTTCACCTTCTGTTTTATTCCTTTAATCAGTCAGCTACTAGGAATGATCTCAAGTTTACCCTTAAAATTCTTGTAAAATACGTAATTTCGTTTTCTAGTGAAAGTTGCATGAGACATTGTATATTTTCTTTTCACCTTTTGTTTCCTCTCTTTTCCTAATAAATCTCCTCGTGCAATGATCTTAAACATACTTTTCAAATCCTCGAAAATATATTTTTCTTCTAGTGAAAGTCGCAGGATACATTGCAAATCATCTGTTTTGTCCTTGTTTACTTTCTTTTATATGTCACCCCCTTAGGTGATTTTATATATACCTGTCTAAGAACTTTAAAAAATTCTCTACTGAAGGTTTCATGAGGCGTCTAGAAACATTTTGTGGATAGTTTGTATTGTATGCAAAAGTTACTGCATTATATACTAAAGTTATTGCATCGTATGCAAAAGTATACCAAAGTTTGCATTGTATGCAAACATTGGTTAAAAAGAATGAGAATTGAATATATAATACAATGTCGCCTTATAAAATTGTATATCATACCTAAAATTACATAAAGTTTTAAAAATATCTGCTTTCATAATCAAGAAAACCTTTTACATGATATTCCATTTTCGAATCCTAATTTGTAGAACATTAAGACTCTTGTAATGATACTCTTTCTACTTTCGACCAGAATATGAGCCCAAGACTTGTTATGCATCAGAAAATTGAAAAGAGTTGTTAACCTTCGAAGAATTTTTGACGCAATATTCCATCCTCTGATTTCATACTCATAGACGTCTAAAACATCTCAGACGCTTTTGAGCACCAAGCTAAAGGATGGATTAATCCATTGCAAACGTTTAAAAAACTGAGAGCAAGTAACAGAAAAAGCCGTGTCAAACACTAAGATCTTTATGGTCGTGATCCGACAAATCATTATCTTGTAGAAGTAATCATAACTGTAGAACCAACTCTTATTTACATCTGGTTTATTGACACATTAAAATCTTGGTTAAATAAATAATTTACAAAAGTTTGTTCCGACGAACGTTAATACACTCATGAGAGCAGGGCTCATTATTCAAAGTCCGTACGAGACCCTCTCTCTCTGTCTCCGTACGCGTGGCGACCTTTCAACAGTCGAAGTCTATTCTCCTCTTCATTCGCAACCGCGTCGTTATTTATGCATTCTTCTCAGCCCTTTCTCGAACAATCTCGAATACCTGACCTTTTCCGGTTCCGCCCTCTGCAGACCACCTATGGTGAATTTCTATCCTCACCGCTCTTCCCTTGGAAAAGCGCGCCGCAAATGGGTTTCACAAATCATTCTAAATGACTTGCATTGTCGCACATCTCCAAAGGTGTATATTGTTCGACACCTGTTTGCGTTTATTTTGGGCTTAGTGAAGACGCTATTACTCACCTTCATCAATTCCACTTAAGAATGGGAGACGAGAGTCTGACAAAGATGTTTATAGGAGTCGTACTTAGCTAAGGATGGATAAATCCATTGCAAACGTTTAAAAACTGAGAGTAAGTAACAAAATAAGCCGTGTCAAACACTTGGTGGTTATAGGAGTCGTACGTAGCTAAAGGGTGGATTAATCCATTGAAAATGTTTAAATACTCAGAGTAAGTAACTAAAAAGCCGTGTCAAACACTTAGATGATTTTAAGAGTCGTACGTTTGACCTGTTCTTACTTACCCGGTCTAAATGTAACCACGTTCGCCGACATTTATGATTGTTTTAATGTTACGATAGAATGCCCTGAAAAGGATGGAAATGCCATCTTACCATCTTTATCAATGAGTAATTATTCTTGCTGCGAACTCAAATAAAAGATATCTTATAAATAGGAGAGACATCACAAGGATTTATGTTTTAGAAATATGAATCTCATAAATTTCAAACATGCAAATCTAAATCTCATAAAATGCAGGGCCATAAACCTGAAAATCATAAATTACAATGTTACTAATCTGAAATACCTAAATTATATTATCATAAAACTAAATCTCATGTATGACAATGTCCTAAATATGAATGTCAAACATTACGATGTCATAAATTTGCATAAACTAAAATGTCATAAATATTTAAATATAATTCATAAGTGAATTAAAATACCACTAAAATTCCTAATCTAATAAATTATGAGTTATACTTTCATTTGAAATGCATTTTTAACCAATAATAACTTCCGTTATGTTAGGTATAGATAGAGAAATGACACTTAAGATTTTATATTCTTTATAATTTATCTAAAATTCGCAGGAAAGGCCAAGCAGAATTTTCATCTCATTTGCACAGCTTACCTTACTAAGTGAGGCCATGCTGCTCCACATAAAACATAAACAATTTAGCGACACTTCAGCAACTGAATTCAGCTAAAGAAATATAATTGAAAGATAAACCTGGAAAAAATATAAACATTAATTACTTATCATAGTCAGTAATAATTAATTACTTAGAGTATTAATTATTCAAGTAATAATAAATAACCTTATATTGTGGCAAAAAAACTCACATCATCCATAGCAAAACTACCTTCCATGGCCGTACAATTAATTCTATAATTATATGGAATAGATTTTAGTATCATTAAATTAACTCTATAAACAATCGGGATAGTTTTTGACAGAAAAATCTTCTTCGAGGAGGAAAGTTTATGAATAATATTATTATCAATGTAACAGATTAATTACAGGCTGAAAACTGAAAGTTGAAAACCTGGGATTGACAAGATATTGGGTTCTCTTAAAAAGGCCCCAGGGACTTCAAATTTTCAATACTACTGTACTAAAGTCTTGAATTTTGAGCTATTTAATTAATTACATCATGAGTCGGAAAAGATTAAAATTGATGCGAATGTAAATTAATCCTTTCAAAATTGTAAAAGATATTCCTCTCGCCTCGGAGTGAAAATTTACAGAGCGTTACGAATATTCTTTACAACACCCATTGTTTCCCTAAATAGCCTTCCTCCACTCCCTATAAAGAAGGAAAAAGTTATTAAAAGTTAATTACATTTCTCAATTTCACGTGGGAGAGATAATGTGGTAATTTTTCGAAGGATTATAACGCATGGGAGTTGAAGCGCATATCTCCAGAGGCATTTGATAGTATTCTTTCACCTTTACCTGTAAAATTCAAACTAGGATTTGCATGCAAGGAAATTTATCCATAGAAAATTAGCGAAAATAGCATTTCCATTTTTGAAATTAAACTCTCTTTCATATAAATGGGCCTGACAGGAAATTGAAGTTAAAAATTCGTAAAATAAATGGAAATTAGATAGATATTTCAATAGTTTCTTTAATGTGTCTTACGAATGATTGATTGCTTAGCTTTACAATAATTTATACATTACATCATTCTATTTTATATTAAATAAACTCATTTCTATAGAGAAATAGATTTTCTTTAGAGGTCATAAATACAGCAAGTATATTTAAGAAATACATTTAAACGGGTTTTGTGTATTTTCGTATCAAGGGAAGAGAAAATATAAAAGCATTTTAATGTCTACATTGTGTTTTGCAGCTATTTACTCAATCAGATTTTAAATAAATTTAGAATTTAGTTCCAAAAAATGTACAACTAATTTACAACGATTAAATATGAAGCAAGAAATTTACAACAACTAAGTTTACAACAATTATATTCACAATAAAAAATTTATAACAACTAAATTTACAACGACAAGGATATAATAGTAACAAATAAATTTATGAAATATTCAGTATACATTTATAAATATTTGCCGTAACTTTTAAATTTAATACTGTAAAACAAACACATAAATACAGAAACAATATAGTTTTTCTACTTAAGTGTAGAAAGTTACTCTCCTTTCATTGTTTGTGGGAAGGTTAAATACACTCTGCCACAAAAAAATATATGCACCCAGAAGAAATCGAGCTACTATCCCGAAACTTGGCAGGAATGTAGTCTGGTAAGAGATATGTAAATGATTAAAATTTCGACGCCAATGAGACAAGGGTAAGCGCGCTATGCGCATATGAGATGCGCAGCTGGAGAGTTTAAAATCACGATTGCTCGTGCCATAGGGTTATTCAAAAAAATCTGTCGACTTGGGTGGATGGTATTGTGAATAGAGATGCCTCTGAGACTTAACCGGCGACAGTACGAACAAGTGACGGACATTGAGAGGGGGCGTATAGTAGGTCTCAGAGAATCAGGTTGGTCGAACAGGCGTATCGGCCGCCAAATGGGTCGGAGCGATATGGTAGTACCTCGGTGTTGGCAACAATGGATCACGGAAGGGATAGTCTACCGTCGCGGAAGGTCAGGGCGTCCCAGGAACACAAATGCGCGCGAGGATCGCGCAATCATAAGAGCGGCCACGTCCGCCCCAACAACGTCGCTAGAATCGGTTCGATGCCATTTATCACCTTCCAGACATCCGGTGGTATCAAGGAAAATCATTCGGAGACGACTGGCCGACGCAGGTATAAGGAGCCGACGTCCATTAAGACGCCTACCACTGACCCCACATCATAGGCAGCGGCGATTGGGTTTTTGCCGACCTCGGGCAAGCTGGAGTGTGACCGACTGGAGGGCGTGTGATCTTCAGCGATGAATCCCGATTCAGTCTCAATGCTGATGACCAGCGCATACGCGTATGGAGGGGGCGAGGCAATCGGTCCGATCCGGCATTTGTTGTCGAGAGGTATACGGCGATTACACAAGGTGTGACAGTGTGAGGAGCGATTTATTGGGACACACGATCACCTCTAGTCGTTCTTCAACGCCCTTTGACGGTACGCAGTTACGTGGACGAGATTTTAACGCCAGTTGTACTGCCTATGCTATCAAGTCGCCCAGGTGCCATTTATCAGCAAGACAACACTCGTCCACATACTGCGCGATTCTCCCAACAATGTCTTCAAGGATATGAGGTACTCCCATGGCCTGCCAGGTCACCAAACCTCTTGCCAATAGAGCACGTCTGGGACGTGCTTGGAAGGCAACTGTAGCCGTCCCGGAAAACTGGTGAATTAACTGCCTAGTTGCAAAGATTATGGATCTTTGGATTCGCACGATCCTCCGTAGGAGGTTATAGGTAACCTGATTGATTCGATGCCACGCCGTGTTTTGGCTTGTACAGCTGCCAGAGGTGGATTTACTACTTACTTATTTGTAACCTTTTTAATGTCATATCTCCTTAATAAAAAGGTCTGTTCTTCTGAATTTGTAATCATTTGCTTATCTCCTTATACACTACATACATGTTAAGTTTTTTGTTAGTAGATCATTTCCTTCTGGGTGCATTTTTTTATGAGAGAGTGTATATCCTCCTAATGGGTTGAAGGACATATCTGAAAGAAAATAGTAATTATAATAAACAAAGAACTGACTTTGATAACGATGATTTAGAAGTTAAAATATTTAATATACTTTTGGACAAAATTATCATGACATTTCATTTTTACATCAAATATTGTACGTGAGAAAATATTTATAATCATTAAAACTAAAAAATGAACATGCAGTGTTAAACGGAAAACTTTCAAGCATAATTTCTTTAGGAGCTGTGAACAAATTCAACAATTCATTTACTAAGGTAAAGAGCTTTTTTACATTTAATCAGGTGTAATTTCAATGTGTAGAATAATTTGTCTTTCCACCACTAAACATGAACACCCAAATGCACAAAAAAAGCGGCTCTAAGTAATTTTTGAATTATAATCAGAAAACTTTTAAAATGTGAAGCATATGTCAACAACACTTTTGACATAAGAAGGCGACATGTTTAGTTTAATACGCTGTTGTTTTAAGATTATAAATAATTGATTAACTACGAAATACTTATTTTTTACTGTTTTAATTCTAACTTGTATCTATTTATTTCCAAGTTTTGGGTGTATAAATATTTAATCTTTGCTGTTCATGCAAGGAGATGCTTTTTAACTCCGTATCTTATTAATTTTATTAAAAGCCAAATTGGTTAGTTTGCATTGCATACCTCAAAACATTTTATTTTTAAAAATTACTTTTACTTATCATATGATTAAAGTGTAATTTCAAAATCAGCTTGCAACTTGCATTTTCATTTAATTTTTGATTTGTTTAATTTTTTTTCCAGAAAATATCTTTACATTCATTTCTTAAAACCTTCAAAGTTTACTTTGATGAGTATTTTTAGCGCTTTTGAAGTTTTAATCTTCCCACAAATAGATGTTTTCGGATTCATTAAGGTCTTGTTTATAAAATATTTATTCTTTTTTTTCTCTTATTTTCTTGTGTCAGTTTATGTGATTAAAACACATAAACTTTAATCTTTTAAACCCAAATGTTTACTGTGAGAAATTTTTATAGGGGAAAATAAATTACTTTCCCATGATTGTTAAAAGAATTTATTGTAATGAATTAGTGAATGAATTCCTTCATTTCTGAAGTTCACTGGTAAGGGAGTGGAGGGAGTAGAGGTCCGAGGGAGGTGGCCACAGTTCGGGAGGATTTTCTAATTGTCAGTAGACACCATGAGTTGGTCCGGTGATCATCGAAGTTTCGTTATCGAGGCGTACTTTAGAAACAAAGATTCTGCAACTATGACACAGAGGGCATTTTGGACGGTCTTCGGTCTCTATTCAACCGATGCTGCTCTTGATCAAAAAACATTTCTGCGATGGGTTTCAAACGTGAGATCAAAATTGGTTTGCATTACCAAGGAAACCATATGGTCATCATCGGAACATTAGAACACCTGAAAATATGCAACGAGTCCGTGAGTCCGGATTTCGTGAGGAAGTTGCCGACATTCCCCCAGAGATGACCAACATGAGTGATGGAAAACTTTAGAGAACGACCTCGGTAGTGTATCGCAAATAAGGAGCTCGAAATATTTTCAAAACATAAAGGGATAAAACTAAAGTATAAGCTTTTTTCGAAAATACAAAGCTTTTTTTCTGTGAATATTTTCGCTCGTATTTTACTACCCTTTGATTTGCGGGAATCCATTCTGCCGCACCTTGTAGAATATGACTTCAAGTTTATTAATTTAGTGTTTAAGTTTTCAGAAAAATAAGCCTGATAAGAAAATACGTACATCTCTCGTTTATCCAGGCAGCACAAGATCCAAGTGTCATTCTTACAGTGGGTGTGTATATATTTTCAATTGGGTCCGCCCTTTTGGATGTACTTCTTGCATTTTGTGCGGGATGAGTTGTATACTCAAATGAAGAGCAACACAGCTTACAGGCAAATCAATCAATCAATCAATCTCTCTCTCTCTCTCTCTCTCTATATATATATATATATATATATATATATATATATATATATATATATATATATATATATATATATATATATATATATATATATATATAAACTTAATGTTTTAAGATTTTCGGATGTAAACTTCAACTTAAATCTGTGTTGAAGATTTGTGTAGGATTGACAGGCGATCTGCATGTAGCTTTATTTCTTATTAAATGTGCTGCAGTGACTGTTAAATGTGATCTTCCTCAGTGAGTGCCAAGGAACTTTGTATTTTTTTTTGCAGATACTTAGCAGAATCAGCTTTTAAATAAATTTACAGATCTAAAAGGATTTAACAGTAATAAATTAGATTATTAAATTGTGAATATAACTTTATAAATATTTTCTATGTCCTTGAAATTTAGTTTTGTAAAACAGACACTGAAGCATAGACAGTAGGCTATTTTGACTGAAAGTATAGAATATTTCTTATGATTAAAGATTAACATATTTCATATGCTGATCTGTAAAAATGTATTTATATATTGTTTCTAAAACCTCTTGACTCACTGCACATTTTATAGAGATCGTGTAAAATACGCAGTGCTGCTTGGTCGAGGCTGCTTTGGTAAGTTCAACGACTATTGTTTGTGTTTTGATGGAGGCATAAGAACAAACAGCGTAAGTTAGAGTTCGGCAGCAGAGGGGTAAGCAAGTGGAATACGCATAGCTGCTTTTACCTTGTCCTGTGCAAGGTCATGAGTTTTAAGTCAACTTTCAAATCCGTACAACCCCAAGGAATACTGAAAACTTATCAACCTATCGCCGGATAGAAATCCCAATCAGCACAAGCGACCACGCCTAACAAATTTAAATAAATCTGGAGAAAGACCCAAAAAAGAGAGCATACAAACCTCATAAAAAGAGAAAACATTAGCTACCTACACACTGACTGTTAAAATTACAGTAAAAGTTTTTGTTAATTGTTTTTTTTCCAAGGCGCTAGCTTATATTACCATACTGGATAAAACTGTAATTTAAAATTGGTCCACAATGTCCTTGGAAGTTTATAACATTATTTGCCAACCGATGCCCTGCTACCAACCAATACTTTGAGTAGCTAATAACTTTACAGATCCATCAGAAATACGAAACAAATTGTAGGTGAGGACATTTTTTTTCTTGCTCCCTTATACTTCAGCAGCTTATTTTTATTGTCAAATTCGTAAGGACGACAATTAAATCTTTGTATTGGTTCACCAAAGTTGTCTTGAAATGTTTCCTTTAATTGGAAATACAATAAATAGAAAAAGTTTCTTCGTGTCATCCGAGTTCTCAACAAACTATCGAAAGTACCATTTAAAATGGAATGCATTCAGCTGTCTTGATAATTTGCCTTTTTTTATCCTTTCCTAATTTAGACCATATTTGAATCAACTCGCTTATAACTTCAGAAAAATTAACGTTTCGTAAAATTAACGGAGGCAGTTTTTCACTCAACCAAACTGTACTCGGAATAATTTTATAAAGAGATGCTTGTCCCAACCTCAGACGTATAATATATTTCAAAACAAAGTTTTCCCCTCCCCATTCTTCACGATATTAAAGTGCATGTGAGGCTCTCCCTTGTATCGGATTTCACGCGAGAGCTCAGTTATGACATTTTCCAAAGTTAATTACTTTACAGCATCAATTATTAATCAAAAATTAATTATTCACGCCGAAAAGAAAATTAAGGAAAACTGGAAAGTTTTCAATTTTTTTTTGTGTGTGTCTAATTATGTACATAATCAAAGGACTTCAAAACTAACGAGATAATTTGAATTCCATATTTTGCTAACGAGTTATTTGAGAATTCAGGATTCTTAACGAGCATTTGATGCTTAAATCAGGAGGTATCGGATCCCAGAAAAAAGATATTAAAAATAGCTTCGTTATTGGCTGAAAGAGGATGTTTAAAATTTCTATTCTAAGCTCATTCTCAATTATGCTCGCTCAAAAGTATCTGCACCTCGTTAGATTTGTTTAAAATAGCATTAGTATTTAAGTTTGTCGCTTTATATTTCGTCTTGGTTCTTTTTCTGACGATACGTTCATGAAAGGGAAATGATCGGCTATGCGCAATATTGCTCTTAGTTTTTGCGTGCATTTAAACAGGTTTTCCTTTCCTAGGAATTCAAAAAGAGATGTTCATACAGATCCCAATATCAATCAAACACATCATAAAAATTCAGACTTCGTTTGAATGAAAATTCTTTATACAGAAATTCAGATAAAAATATTTGTTAAATAAAATGGAAAAGTGTAAAAAAAGCTGAATTTCTGCTCATAGTAAAACTATGCATTAACTGTTCAGACAAATCATTATCTAAATGTGAATTCTCACTATGTCCGTTTATACCTTACGAGACATAACTGATAAATTAAAGTGTGGAAATTAATTAAATAAAATGGAAAAGTCTTAAAAAATTGAATTTTTTCGCATAGTTTGGTGAAACATTAACTGTTCAAGTTAAATGAGTATCATAAGTAGAAATACTTACTACGTGAATTTATACTTTATACAAGACATAAGTGAGATAAGAAGCGATAAGGGACCTTAAGATAAACTAAGCTGTGGAAATTAATTAAATAAAATAAAAAAGTCTGAAAAAGTGAATTTCGGCTTATAGTTCAATGGAAAATTAACTGTTCAGATAAAATCATTATCACTAGTTAAATTACTCACTATGTGAGTTTATACCTTACGAGACATAACTTTGATAACAAAAGATAGGAGAACTTACAATATAAACTGTAGAAATAAGTTAAATAAAATGAAAAAGTCTAAAAATGTGAATTTCTACTTATTTGTTAATGGAAAATTAACTGTTCAGATAAAATCATTATCATAAGTGAAATATCTCACTATGTTTGTTTGTATCTTACTAAACATAATTGATAAATTCAGATCTGGAAATTAATTAAGCAAATTAAAAGTCTAAAAGCATGAATATCTGCTTACAATAAAAGAATCACTATTCAGATAAAATCATTAAGTGAAAATTATTATCACTATGTCGGTTTATACCTTATGAGATATTTCTGATAAATTCAGCTTCAGAAATTAATTCAGTAAAATGGAAAAATATAAAAGCTTGAATTTCGACTTCTAGTGCAACGGAACATTAACTGCCTAGATAAAATCATTATCTAAGAGGAAATGATCACTATGTCGGTTTATGCCATACGACACTTAACTAATAAATTAAGCTGTAGAAATTAATTAAGTAAAATGAAAAAATCTAAAAGCCTGAAACATTTACTGCCCAGATAAAATCGTTATTCGAGTGAATATTATCACTATCTCGGTTTATTCTTTACAAGATATAATTGACAAAATGGCAAGTATTATGCAAAAAACATACATTAGATGTATTGCATTACATGTATATTTCAAAAATAAAGGCCAAATCGGAGGGAAACTGTATCAAAATAAACTTCGTAATATAAACTATAAACGGAAATATCTTTGGTGGTTTTCGATATCTCAAAGATAATAAACAGCAAATATTCACTCATTTCAAATGCCACAATCAGTTTAAAATTGTAAAAAAAAATTCGTTATTCTTTTCACTAACGTATACTTATAAAAAGTAATTTATTCATAAAAAATTCATGTTTTCGGGGAATTAAGAACATTTCACATGGAACAGTTTTTAGAAGCTGTGAAATTCCATCATGATAGGGGTTGGTCATGTTAAATTTCTATCTCATTTTTTAAAAATTCTTTTAATTATTGTTAAAGGGAAATTAAAATGACATACTAATTAATTTTACAAACATTATCTACTGATGGAGTAGAGGATAACCAGAAAATCTTTGCTAAAATAGTAAAATATTTCCACTTAAAGAACTTGACTCTTTTGTTGTACTTTTAAATGTTTCCCTTAAATCCCCCCCCCTTAAAAAATCTGACCAGGATTAACCTAGAAGTTAGTATGCGAGTTTTTTCATTTTAACTTTTAAAAATAACCTTTTAAACCGGGAAGCCGAAGGAACTTGAAATTGTATATCAGCAGAGATAGGTGAGTTAATGACTATGAGAACTGATCGTTTTCAGTAATTAAAATAACTCCTATCATAAATTTCTCTGAGCTATATGAGTTAATTCTTAATGCCATGAATATTTCATAATATGGGGCCTTAATTCACATGAAAACTGAGTAATTGCTGCAAGGATTCTTTATACTGTATAACTCGTTTTAAATCTGTGGTTCAGTTTTGAAGAACGCTATTGCAATTAAAGAAATAAAATTTATGACAGTTAGCACTATTAGACTTCTATCATAGTTGTCAAAAATCAAAATGTTCCACTTACACGTTTGAGGAATTAAAAACACCTTTCAAAAGCGTCCTTCCGTTGCAACCCAGACTTGTTCAAAATTAGTTGAATTATTCATATGTTGTTAAAGAGTAAGTAAGCAGAAACTTTCCAGGCTTTGTGAAATAAGTAGAAACGAATAAAACAAATTTAAATAGGTCTATGGGATACCATTTTTATATACATGTTGAAGAACATTTTACAGATTATTAAGTTTTGATTACCATTTTACACATTCAATTCCTTGTAACTTTTACAACTGTCATCCATCCGAGAAAAATGCTCTTTCGTTAATGGTCATTATTATCAGAAAAACTTTCCTGGATTTTTGAACTTTAAATCAAAGGCATGAAGGAATTTGGACGTGATTTTTGAAGAATTATAGTGATGATCTTCGTAAAGTCAGAGTTTTAACCTTCTTCAAAATATTGGTTGTAAATGTTAGAAACTATAAATTATTATTATTATTATTATTATTATTATTATTATTATTATTATTATTATTATTATTATTATTATTATTGTTATCATTATTATTATTATTATTATTATTATTATTATTATTATTATTATTATTATTATTATTATTATTATTATTACTATTATTCATATTATTATTATTAATATTATACCTCTTAATCCTCTAAAATTTGAAGAAAATAAGGCTAAAAGGTTTTTCTTCGACGCAAGTGTTTGAATATTTTTGAATGATGGTTAATAAACCGAAGTGTCTTTAAGAGCATTTTTACTTAACCCCAGATTCATTACATTTCAAAATACTGGAAAATAATCTATATATATATATAAAACAGTTCCGTAACTGACTGACTGACTGAATGAATGAATAATTGACTGACAGATAATGCACAGACCAAACCGCTGGACCTAAAGGGTTGAAATTTTGCATGGCGATTCTTCTTATATTGTAGGGGTCCACTAGCAAAGATTTTTGAAAAATTCTTCTTAGATTTTTTAAAATTAAATTTTTAAGCTATTTTTGCAACATTCTTTAAGTTTGTATTTAAAATAATAATCTGAGGGTTATAAAATTTATATCACGAGAAAGATAAAAAAAATTCCTTTAAAATGAAATCTTTTTCTGAATTTTTCCTCCATGTTCTGATTTTTGGTGGATTTTTAAAGATTAATTTTTGGAATTTAATATATTAAATGCTGATCGCGTGGTTTCTTTTCTTTTTGTGATACTTTAAATTAATTTTGCGTCCCGTGCATAACAACGAAATAAATCGACAACTTTTTCTCTTTCGAATTTGGCAGACGATTGGACACTATACAAAAAATATTAAAATACAGTAAAAGAAATGTTCCTCAAACTATACTATATTAACTGTGTGTGTGGCTAATGGCCCTAGGGGATGACAACATTACACCCCAGTCCGGTGTACATATGAATATAAGACATAGAAACAGACAAATGACACAATCACAGAAGAATTTTATTGACAGACGATGACACCGGCGATGGACGATGGGTTGCATCTCCCCTTTCTAGACGGGGTTCCAATTGCAGGCGGAAGACTGACCGGTTCCCCAGAATACAGACAAGTCTTATGCGGGAATCGAACCCACACCCCTGGCGTGGCAGGCTGATGCCTTATCCACTTAGCCACTGGGCGACATATTAACTGTACTATAGTCTTTAGTATGTTCTATTAGATTTAATTTGAATATTTTCTTCTACATTATTTTCTCTATAAAAATATCCGTTACGATCTTTTTATAAATAAATCTATATATATGTTTTTTTTTTTGGGGGGGGGGCATTAACTGCATACATTGACCGTTGAATTTAATTTAAATGTACTCCGTAGCGAAGGACGGGTATTCGAAGCTAGTTGATTAGAAATCTTGAATTAGGAATAAAACATTTTTATAGCAAATGTGTAGGCACTTTGTCTGAGACATTCGCACAGAACCGCGGAAATTGTTGACAACTTCCTATCCGGAAGCACCGTACAAGTGAGTCAGCATTGCTCGCTTTGTGCCACCTCAATTTTGACCGAGCAGTCGTAGGGGATACGTCTGGAAGGCTCGAACAAATGCATTACAATTACAAAAACAAACATATTGAAATTTCAGATGAAATTATCTCAAAAAATTAACATCTCCATTTTGGTGCAATTACTGAATTGGCCAGAATCTTTATCACTTAAGAATAGTGAGTGACCAAACCTCAAAGTAGGTTGCTAAATAAATTGCTCAATCTTAGTAAGTTACTTTAATAACGCTTTTTATCACTCTATGCCTTAGAAGTTTGAATAGTGTCACTCACTTCGTAAGAAATTAAGAAAAATACTTCTGGTGTTGTTTTTTCTAATGCCTCTTGACCGGAATTCATTCGAGACCAGTTCCAAATACTCTCACACACACACACACACACACACATATATATATATATAAATATATATATATATATATATATATATATATATATATATATATATATATATATATATATATATATATATATATATATATATATATACATACATACATATAGTATATAGCTTCTCATACATGAGATTCAGAAGCTTTACTGCCGCTTATAATAAGTGCGTATCTTCTCGCAGATCAGCATTTCATCATTGTAATTTTCAAAATTCAGTTATTCATACATATTTATCTAAATGCCTACATTAATTTTTAGTGTATATTTACATAAATATAAAACTGGAATATGCTCCTTCTTTAAAAAATATTCAGGAATAAAAAAAAAGCAATTTATTTGCCAGAAGTTTATGGTTGGCATTAACTTCATTCAAATAAATTTTGGCTGTTTCGGGGCTGAATACAGCTAAAAATGGAATACTTTAAATCTTCCCAGAAGAGCAAACTTTCCATCCGAATACAAAACGGCACACACACACAAACTTCCTCTGCGATGATAAGGAATGATATACGCATTTATTTTTTGGGCCTACTAGCAGAAAACATTTCAGATTTATACGCCATCTTGTATAAAGGAATATGATGGATGAACTATGGCACTACATTCCCGATGGATATCGGCACACAGCAGATATTGCTGGGAAAATGTAAGAAGGAATCGTTTATTTTCGTGCTGAAATTTTTTTTATCTGGAAATTTTATAATTGAAGATGGTCTGAGAGGAGAAGCATTCAGATTTTTAAAAAAAAATTTTGTTAAATTTACTGAAATTATATAAAGATAAGTTTCCCAGAATATTATCTGTTTATTACGTTGGAAAACTTCATATATTGTTTATTTTGTCTTATCTGTTCACAGTTATGTTTAGAATATAGAGTACGAATTTGCCAGATACCAATGATTCCTAAATATATATAATTGAAGCATAAATTTGGAGAAGGTTTCAGAGATCTTTTGTAGGAAAAGGAATCTAGATATTTATTTTAGCTTTTTCTTACGTATTACCATCTAATGTACATTAGAATAGCCCCTCGATGTTTGGTATTTGATCAGTATTCCTATGTTTTGTTAAGGATACAAATGACATTACACATTGGACTTGCGAAAATTATTTATTTTTAACAAATTAACCAATGAAGAAAATTTAATGAAATTTTCTGGACAGTTACATCAAACATAACTTGATGTAACAAAAATATCACATTGATGTCAATTATTTAAATTACTTAGGAAATCTTAATTAAGTAACATGTTGTTTTCCTATTTTTCAAAATTACCATGGATCAATGCACGCATGATTACTGATGTCAATTTTATTTTATTAACATTAATGTTACACAAATTAATTTACGGAAAAAATTTGGCTTAATATATTGACGAAGAATCTCCTAATTACCTTCATTTTCATTATTTATAATTAACAATTATTTAAAAAAAGCGCTTTTAGCCAAAAAAATTCTCATAAAATCGTTTGTAAAATCTTTATTACCTTATATAACAGTAAGTTTTTAAGTCATTTTATGAAGAAGGTTAACATTAATGTGTTTAGAAAATTTCCAGCCATTACCTCAAATAGTTTTTGAAATTTCACGCTTACGAAATCAGAAAATCATATTTTGAGATAAAAGCATTTAAAGTTACAATTTTGTATAAAAATCACTGTTTTGGATGTTTACAATAATTTTGATGTATTATAATGTAATTGTCATAACACAAAAAGAGTGATACCAAATTGTTCAGAATAAAGCCAGGTCTCGGGCTTGTGGCGGCCCTGTGGTACAGCGCGCTGGGTTACGGTGCTGAGGGTGCTCAGATCGAATCCCGGCGTGGCGCCACGAAAAATGCTTCCGTTCGTGTCGTCCCTTCATAGGGGGTAATGCTGTCCGCCTATATGGTGCCCCCATAATAAAATGGGCAGTAAAATTGCGGTGTAGTATAGGCCAATGTTTCATTACAAGTGCCTCCGCATTGGCAAAAAATAAATCCAGGTTTCAATTAATATATAAACAAAATAATCGATTTTTGACAATTTTCAAGATGCAATGTCCCCTTAAATGAATGTGCAAATTAATAACAATTGCCCCGAGGCGGATGTCTCCCGATAAAGCGGCTCCACATTGGAAAAAAAATAACAACTGCCCTTGTGCTTGAAAAATTCTATTGTTTTTTCAAGAAGAATACATTTTATTAGATTATTCTACTTATATTAAGTCTGTAAAACCTTTTTATACTGATATGATATCTGGTAAGTTTCAGACAGTTCACAGCATAGAAAGAAGCATATGTAAACTATACAGGTAAGGACATAAATGTATATTTTAATCAGAGTCAAGTAAGTCAAAATTTTAAAGCATTTTGGTACTTTTCTGTTTAACTGTTTACTGCTGGTCTAAGCGATACAGACTGGGTTTGGCACGCTACCAAAATTTTAACTCGCGAGGACGGATGGATGGACGGTTTTAGCGTCTGAAATTTTGCTTTCTGAAGGACCGTTTGGAGGAACGTAATCTTATGTTAAAAAAGTGGATTACTGAGTATTCTTTGTTAGGTTTAACTATATGTTAGCATAATAGTTAAATTTATATAAATATTTTTTTCCTTGTGTTTTAAGTACATTGTATAATATCCTACTTCCTTGCCCGAATACAAAAAAAAAGTAGTCGATTACAATTGAGTATCGTTTGTCAATAACATAAATAACGGTTCATCCAATTCGATGATTTTCTCTTTTAAGTCCTTTAGTCAAGAATATTCTTAGCACTTAAAGACGGGGTTTGAAATGAAAGATCTCACGTTGAATAGTCTAAATCTCCTCAAGAAGAACAAACACTTCCTACCGAACACAGACGGAGTTGTGAAAAAAAAAATTCACCTGGGATGAGAAGGAATGAAATATGCATTTATTTCTGAGGCCTAAGTTGCAGAAAACATTTCGGATTTATGTGCCACTGTTCCGTAGATGAAATTGATGGATGAACCGGGGCCATGATGCGCGCTGAAAATTTCGCTGTCTGTAGCTATTTTTAGCAGAAATGGGGAATAAAATAATTCATTTGTGTACATAGATTTTGGATTTGTTCCCTATTCGAGCAAAATAGATTTAGAATGATCTGAATTTATGTTTGAACTATATACCCAAGGGGTAATAATTTGCTGGGAGTGTTTTCTACTGCATGCGTTTCTAATCATAAGATTCGGAAATATGTGTATATAAATTTGCTGTCTTGAACTATATTTTAAAACTGTCTTTGCTTATCATTGCTGCACACAAAAACGTTATTGACAAAGAATAATGAATGCTTCCAGTGAAGTGAATCCAAAGTATTTAATATTTTGTGGTTATTATTTTTAGCTGAAAAACGTCGAGTAAAAGGGTCTGGATATCATGTTTTTTTATTTTTTATTTTTCACAGTTAAACAACTTTGTTGATGAAGTACAAATTTATTCATGAGTTTATATTTGACACACATTGTATTAATACATAAATTTACTCAAATTTATACTTGATTATTTTAGTAGCGATTAAAGCATTTCTGATCACTACTAAAAGAGACGTATGAGATATATTCTTTCAATTCCGGTTGATAGCAAATAAGTTATATTTTCTCTCTGTAACGAATTAGGTAAAACAGCACTTTCTCCACTCTAAGAGGAGAAAAATGTTTGGTTTACCAATAGTAGTTAACACTAGAAAGACGGGAATTTTTTTACTTAATTTTAGTAAGAAAAAAAATTGAACTGAACGCCGTCATTTTGTCGGTTAAAAATAAAATCAAGAATTTAAAATATTTAATTTAAAAGAAATGGTTAAATACTTTGCATTTTCAACTATTTTATACCAATATATAAGAAATTAATATATATTTATATTTATTTTTATGCAGGTATGCCGAGCTGACAACCTGGTATGGTTTATTCGTAAAAATATATGTATGGTTTCTTCAGTTACTTATTTTTCAATACCAATATTTCCGAAGAGCCAATATTTCTGTTATTTGCAGAAGGGGGAAGAGACGAAACGTATCTAACATTTTTCGGGTATTATTTTAAAGATTTCTTCCTGTTTTCTATATTGCCGTCAAATTGACGGCTTTGAGTCTTAGTAGATATACAACACGTTTTCTCCCCCTCTTTACTATCGAACATAATTGTGTAAATGAGTGTGCATATTTCGCTTAAAATTAGAAAAAGGCGTAACATTTCAGAAGCATGAGGACATAAATACAGACATAGCGCTCAGTAGTATGTCCGATACCGTCAAAAGGACGGCAGCCGTCTTTCTAGTGTTTAAGTAACCCTTAGAAGGTGCGTTCCTAGGTGATGGATCGGGGAATTCGATAGTAAAGATACTATCGAATATAATTTTGTAAATGTGTGTGCATATTTCGCGTTAAATTAGAAAAAGTCTTAAAAATTCAGAAGCCTGAGGACATAAATACAGACATAGTGCTCAAAAGTATTTCCGGAACCGTCAAAATGACGGCAGCAGTCTTTCTAGTGTTAAACCATGTATTTCTCTTAGAGAGAGTAAAAAGTGGAACTAGAGGTTCTATTTGCTTTGTGTTAGGTGAGGGGTACTCAAAGTAGATAAAGATTGAAGTAAGAGAGATATTAATCAGTTCAGTGCAAATGGAAATGGAAGTATGGATTAAAATTAAATTAAAGTTGTGAATTTTCCACTTTAGATATTATGAGAAATATTTCCCTGTTATGCTTTTAATTCCTTTGTTAGAGAATTTGTAAGAAAACACAAGCAAACTAATGCCTAGAAAGTACAAACATTAAAAAAATAAGAAATACAACTCGAAAGCTTTACTCCAAATTATATAAATAGACAAATATAATTTAAGACAAAATATAATTTAAGCATTCCAGTATTTATTTTTATATTTGTTTGAACCCAAAATCAAGAAAAAAAACTCTACCATTGGCTTCCATAATCCCATTTATATAATTTAAAATCGATTCCCTATTTTTCACACATTTTCGGAAGAAATTATATCGCAAACAACTTTAGTAGGAAATAATAACTTTGATTTAATTTGAATGTTTTCATGAAATGCAAATTGTTTTGTTGTTGATTTTGAAAATAAAAGAACTGTTCCAAAGAAAGGAAAATAGTTTTCTGCATCATCACTAGCTTTTTTCTTTTTCAGTATTTTAAAAGGAAAATAAAATTATCTTGAAGAAACGACAACCCGTGAAATCGTGATATGAAAATATCTATAATATTTTGAAATTAAATTTAAACTATTTTAAATATCTTGTTTACGAAAACTATTATTCCATTAACTATTACATATTTAATAAATTATTTGATGCTGCAGTCGAATTGCAATGTATTTTAAAGAATGGAATTTTCAACCTATCTAACTTTTACTGCATGTTAATAATTTATCAAATTTTTATATTTAGTATGAGTAAAGAATTTATTTTCCATTTTAAAACTTTTTCTAATACATAACTTTGCTTTTATATTTTAATGATTTAAACGCCTTAAGTTTTCCGATGGGTATGTGTCATGGTCAACCAACAAAGACACTATCCCTAATCCTAAACATTTCCCTTTGCCGTGGAACGATAATCCTTATTTCTCCTGATTTAAGATATATGTCTGCAGCCCAATACCGCTAGAACTGACCTTAGCTTCTTTTGGCTTGGAAGAAACTTGCTCTTCGGACCACACACATACACACACATATATACATACATACATATATATATATATATATATATATATATATATATATACACTGAAGTGCCACTGAATTAGGGATACCTACCTAGTAACGAGTTGGACCTCCTCTGGCCTTGATAACGGCTGCCACACGACGAGGCATAGATTCAACAAGTTTCTGGAAACGTTCCACGGGAATGGCTTGCCAAATATTGGCTAAAGCTGTCCATAATTCAGTAAGGTTCTTTGATGCTGTGTGATGGCCTTTCACGTCTTGTTCCAAAACATCCCAAAAATGCTCAATAGGATTTAAGTCTGGGCTTCTAGGTGGCCAATTCATGACAGAGAAGTGAGAGGAATGCTCATCCAACCAGCCAGTAGCCAACCGGGACTTGTGAGAGGTACAGTTGTCTTGCTGGAAAACTCTATTACCGTGCGGATAACAGAACAGCATAAACGGATGGAGGTGATCACCCAGCAACTCTACGTACCGAATTGCATTGAGGGAGGTTGGTACACGCACCAAAGTTCCAAAACTGTGCCACGAAAAAACACCCCAGACTATGATTGAGCCACCATGCCCTTGTACAGTTCCAGCCAGGCATGCAGGATCTATGGCTTCATGAGCCTGACGCCATATTCTCAGCCTCCCGTCGGCATTAAGTAGTCGGAATCGAGACGCATCACTCCATGCTACTCGTTTCCAGTCCTCTACACCCCAGTCTCTGTGCTCTCTTGCCCAGGCAAGACGTGCAGCCCGATGGCGAATATAGAGCAATGGTACTCTCGTAGGTCGACGGCTCCCGAAACCCATATGGTGAAGCGAGCGTTGCACAGTCCGTTTACTGACTGTACGACTGGCACCGTCATTAATTTGAGCTAATGTTTGGCTTCGCTGGCTACGTACAATACGCCTGAGCCATCTCTCATCACGCACTGTCAAGGCTAATTGTCCTTTGCAGTTTGCCCGATCGCTAGTTTTTTTCCACCATCCATGTATTCTTGGTATACTGTTGACACTGTCGACCTTGAAAATCCTAGGTGTCTGACGATTTCAGAAATTGAATGGCCCATGCGTCGCCCACCTACGATTTGTTCGCGATCGAAGGCGTCTAAATCAGGCAGTTTACCCATACTGGCAATTCCAACAACTAATTCAGAACAACCACAGTACGCGCTATATATCCTGTTACCACAGCGCCCTCACTTGCGCATACATGATGCGCAGCGATACACAATTTGCACAGACTTTGCTATCCCTAATTCAGTGGTACTTCAGTGTATATATATATATATATAAGTGACACTTCTCTAGCCGGCCATCTGGTTTCGAATGCCACCCTTCTAAACTGTCATATAATGTTCAAAAGTGATTTAAGACTCCATAGAACCAATGTTTTGGAAGAAACCTCTTTTTTACGGCCACCCTTCAAAACGGAACCATTACTGGCTGCCATGCAGAAGTGTCACTGTTATCTCTCTCTCTCTCATATATATATATATATATATATATATATATATATATATATATATATATATATAGAGAGAGAGAGAGAGAGAGAGAGAGAGAGAGAGATACATACATGCATATATATTTAGATTGACGTACCATGATTATATATGTACCATATCATTCGTTAATGTGTCATCATTTCCTTACGACTTTCGACGATTTCACTTCGTTTATTAGGGAGGTATCCTCGCGTTATATGCTATAAAATACAGGGTTTTCCAAAACGAATCATTTGATTAAAAAAATTATAACTATTCATCTTTTAATCCGCTTTGATCGAATAATGTATCGGCAGAAAGAGGGAAATCACAAGTTTCACGCAGTTGCCAACAAGTAGCGCTAACGCCCTTCCTTCGCCCGCCACTTCAGTGTTTGTAAAGATGGCGACTGCACTACAGAAATCATTTTATGTTCTACGGTTTGCAAAGTGTGAATCCGTAACAACTGTTCAGCGTCATTTTTGTTGACGAAAATCTGGTAGATTCAAGGTCCTGCCTCTCTGAGAATTAGGCGATGGTATAAACAATTCCAAGACACGGGTTGTCTGTGTACGTATAACAGCCGTGGAAGCAGTATATATGTATACACACACACACACACACACACACACACACACACACACACACATATATATATATATATATATATATATATATATATATATATATATATATATATATATATATATGCAGACTGCTCGCAAAAGTTTGGGATGAATTTGCCTACCGTATAGACATATGTCATGCATCAAAAGGTGGGCATATTGAGCCCCTTTAATTTGATTTGTAAAAATACTTTATGATTAGCCATGTAATATGAAATTAATTTTAAGTTTCTTTGTTCAATATTTTTTCGTAATATACTGATTTCAAATCGGGTCATTCTTTTTGAAACACAATGTTCTTTAAAATATAATTTTAATGGAACTTGCTGTTGATGCAAAATTTCTGTGTAGGAACATTAAAGGAAACGTAAATAGGCTTCCTTTTTGTGACTAAATTGTGACAACACTGTTACCAGTAACAGCGAAACTATGAGCATAGATTCCACCATCATTATGCACTTATCTAAAATTCTCTCAGACAGAAACTTGAACCCGAATCTATTTTAAAGCTTGTTCTGGGTATTAAAAATCCGGAGTCATTGATCTTAACTGTTTAGCTACATCTGTATATTACAAAACGAAGGAGGCATACGAATTTTTTTAGTTCTGATTATTTAAGAATATTGAAACAATCACATCCATATACATTTTCCGAATACATATGTTCTTCAAAAGAAAAAAAAAAAACCTTGCGTATTCCAACTATTTTATGAAAAAATAAATCCTTTCGATATACGAAAAAAAAATCGCACAGGTAATCATATTTGTTTTTTCAAGTTTTGAAATAAGAAATACGTAAAGAAATTGAAGTAGCGGAATGGTTCTTGGGGTGTAGAAAAAAGTTTCATTCCATTGTAAAGCCTCCCGGCAAAACTACATCAATATTAATAAAAGGCTGATGCATATGTATATACAAAGATACTTTATCGGTAGAAATGAGAAAAATATACGTAAGAAGACTGCTGTGGGTGGAGTTGCATCTGTTACTCGTGTAAAATATTTATCAGAGAAAAATTTAATAGGTGATGTGTAAGTTTATTATCGGAAGAAATACTTTTTGGCTGTTAAGTTCAGATCTAATGTCAAAAGTAAATCTCCCACATGTGTCTGATATATTCTCTTTCTGTAAATGTAAATATATTTTTTTCTTTCAGGCATGAACCAGAATCATCCATTCCTTCTTTTAATTTAGCAGTCCAGCAAGTATGAAGCGTTTTTAAAATTTTTCATTTTTTATGCGGACGCACTTGTCATAAGACTTATGCTAATTACGTCACGGAAATTGTTAACTACCTCTTACCTGGGAGCACCATATAGGCAAGTCAACTTTACCCCCTGGTGCAATCTCAGTTTTGCAGGAGTGATCCCAGAGGCGACATATGAAGGGCTCGTACCCTCCCCAATCTCTCTGGCCACATGGCATGAACTTCCGGTCAACGGATTTAACGGGCCCATTTCAAGGACGAGCCACGAATTAATTTAATGGTGCTCTTTGGGATCTAATACAGTGAGTAACGGTGATGATCTTATTCGTGATGTAAATTTTATAATCGTCAGATAATTATTTTAAATGCAAACAGTGCATCCTAATTCAGTGAGTAACGGTAATTATTGGATTAGGGTGAGTGCGCCTTTTTGAGTCACCAGGACGTTAAAGATATAGAAAAAGGATATCAGTGAAAATGGAGTATTACAATTATGACAGACTACTGTTGGATGCTTCAGAGAAACATTCTGGATAAAACTCACAAACAAGCGTAAATGTACCAAGATTAGTCTCACAGGGAAGAAGAAACGATTTTAGTATGTTTTAGTGAGCTCATTTCAGTTAAAAAATGATTTTCATGTAAAATTTGTAATTCAAAATTTATTTTCTAACTATTTTCATTTAGATTGAAGTATTGCCTTATTTAACATAGTTACGTGAATTGTCAGGAAACGTGATGTCCCATGGAACATCGCACAAATCCACAACCATCCACAAAACGGAGGTTATTTTCAAATTCAGCTTACAGAATAATATAAAGTATATGTGGAATAATCAAAACAGCTCTTAATTTTTTTTTAAATGCAGACCTGTGTAATTCTCAGTGATAGTTTAAGGTGCTATCTCCTTTAGAGGTTAGTGGTCCCTTAGAGGTTAGGTTAATGGTTTTGTTATACTTACTGACGTTTGCTGTATTCATTTGGTACATAAAACCATTTCTCTTTCCTTTTCCGCTGATCGTAATCTCGTGACCTTTCAAAGGTTTCCTAATCATATTAGTCTAAACGTTACTAAGAAGTCTCGGCACTCCAACACAAACTGTAAAAGAATATTTTTAACATTTCCTACGCATTTGAAAACAAAAAAATATTTTCGCTTAACTCTGAATACTTCAAGGAAATCATAGGACTGCAGATGGTGCGATGCATTGACAAAATGACTGACTAAATGGGGAATTCGATTTAACGGCACAAAATTAGATAATGATATATTGGGCTTAATTTGAATTACATCCTACTAATCAATTATCCTCAAGAGTTAAGTCAATTTCGTATTGGGTTTCAAAAATACATATAAATAGCATTTTAGCATTAGTCTCAGATCTCAAATACGAATTTCAGCTGTTAACTGCTGAAAGGCTAAGCTTTCACTTTTAGCATTTTTCTTTTATTATTTACGCAGTTTATTTTCTAAGGATGTGACGCTAAAATACGCATATTTGCGGATAAAATGGCACTAAACATTTGGCAGAGAAAATTCAAACGCCATAGAAAAAATAAAAGAAATAAGTAGAAATAAATTGTAAAAGCATGCTCATAATTTCATACATGTATATTCAATTGATATCTTTTAAGGATTACAGATATTTAGAATTGATAGTTATTAAGGTGACTGCCTTCGCTGAAAATGTCATTTTTTGACTATTTTGGTCAATTTTATTTTTTGCAAGAATCGTGTTATTCAATCTTTTTCTCTTTTCAAAACCGTTTTCATTTTCATTCTACATAAATTAGAAGCAGAGTTATAGCTATTTTAAAAAAACATCGTCAGTTACAAAATTGAAGTGACAAACTACTTTAACTGCGTTTTACCCAGAATTATATTTTTAAGCACAAATCTCTACAAATATCATGATATTTCACATAATAATGCATATAATTTAATAAAATTTTCAGGAAATGTTTTAGATGTTATTGCTAATGAAATGACGTACAATAATTGATGTATAATAAATAGTTTTTTATTTGGGGCTGTTTTTATAAGAAAAGGAATGACGAATCGGAGAAAATATTCATATTGGAACCTAAAATTGTCTGTATTACTTTTGCATTTTAAAATTTCTCTAAGACTATAGGTCATTTTGAATATAACTGTCATGTATATCATGTGTGAGAAGAAAATTAAAATACTAGCATTAGAATTTTGTGCAGAGTGCTGGCGTTTTAGCTAAATTTAATTAAAAATTACTTCAAATTGATCAATGTATAAAAAAGTGTGGTATTTACAGGTAAGTTTTTGTTTATTTTTTAATTTTTAAGTGCTATTTTACCACAGAAGACCAAAAATTCCTTAAAAAATGATTTAAAAAAAGTGGCTCCGAACGTAGGCAGTCACCTCAAGCTATTCTTTAATTATATTGATATAAATATTTTTTTTTTGGTTGGTATCCAATACAACTAAAAACTTCCGCAACAGTGGTATAATTTTTAGAATGCAGAGAGCATTGAAGAAAATGAAAAAATATATCCTAGAATATGAAATGTGTAAGGTGCAAAATAACTCATAAGCGTCCTTGATGGTCGTTTTATACTTCTATTTACCACCACACATAAGAAAACATATAACAATTATAATTAGACTGAATTAATAACTAGTATAATTAAGGAAACCTGGGGAGTACTACCGAGATGTGCTCCATTCATATCAAAACCTAGCAAGCCAAGTAAAGGCATAAAACAACAAATTTTTACATCGTTCTCTCGGGGTCACGTGGTATCGATGAGTGCCAGTTGAACTCCACCCACACAATCCATTTGATTCATTCGATTCGCAACAAGCCTGGTATGAGAAGAAGCGGGAAAATATAAATGTTGCCAAAATCAGACATGGGTTTCCGAACTGTATATGTTTTTATTTGCATTTCGAAGCGTTTCTTATTCCTGTATAACCCATTAACCGCCAAAACTATAAGAGGTGAATTTTTTTATACAAATAATATTGGTTATTCATTTGAATATATACAACGGTAATTTATGGGTAAAATAACAAAACTGGTCTTACCTTTCCAGGGCCGCCCAGAGGGAGTGGGGCAACTGGGACACTTTGTCCCAGGCCCCCAACTGCCGGAGGGGTCCCCCAAAAATTTAAAATAATCTATTTATTAGATTTCCTCCGAAAGAAAATTCTGAAACTTGTACCGTACTTCAAAATTCAAAATAATCTCCTGAAAAAAGCCCCCCCCCCCAAAAAAAAAAATAAATTCGATTAATCAGATTTCTCTTACTACATAATAGTCTTCTGATAAATAGTCTTGGGGCCCCCAACAGAAGTTTGCCTCAGGCCCCGTAAAGTCTCTGGGCGGCCCTGTACCTTTCGAAAAATCGAGTGTTACGTTCGCGCAAAGTCAGCGGATTAAGAGTATGACTTTCAGTGAGTTCAACTGAACTTCTCCAGGTTTTCTTCGATTTGAGCACTGGGAATTATTTTAGCTTTGTTACGCTTTAGAAAGCAAATGATCACTTTACAGGTAATTTATTATTATAAAGATATAACTTATTTTTCCGTTATAAATTACTTATTATATCCAGAAAACAGTTTCAAGCATGAAAAGCTTCACTACAATCATGATGTAGAGCAACGTGACATTCTTTACATCGATAAAGTGTCTTGCTATGGCATTGTTTACAACGCAGTCTTCTGCTGTCTTCGAACTTGACAATAAAATGTCCACGTTCTAAACGTAATGGCTTTTGCATGCTGAGTTTACTAGGCCTTCCTGTTGCTGATCTGTTTCCGGACAACTCTTCACTTTCAAAAGGTGACAATACAACTTCGCGCCTAAAATCTAATAGAGACCTTTTATTTTCAGGAGACAATCTTGATATTTTCCACTCATTTGTCAAGGTTACATCAATGAAATAGTAAATATTAGCCACCACCATTTTTTCCCATGAATTCATATTCTGTAGTTGGATATTAAATTATCGCATAAATCGACTCCTCCCATTTTGGCGTTGTACTGTTCAATAAGATGGGGTTGAGGGACAAACACATTTTTCTTTTGCGTTCTTGAATAACGGGAAACATTTTTTACAGGATGAATTTTTACAAACGCTGAAGAAAGAGTCACAACCGAGTTGTCGTTCCATCTGACAACAAATATCTCCTTTTTTTCTTCGACCTGAAAATTGTAATAACCCTTCTCTTTCTTTCGACCACATCTCACCGATATCAATGGACACATTTGGATGCGGTTTTCCCACATCATTTCCTTCTTCTTCATCACTAGCTTCTGTTGTTTCTGGTGGAATAACAACAATATCAGTTTCATTCTCGTCATTATCTGAATCTTCATCGAAAATTCTTTGAAGAGCTTCTTTTAACGTAAGATATCTAATTTTAGGCATTTTTATAAGCACAGAATGGGAAAAAGTTCCACACAGTCGAACGTCACCAGTGAATGTGGGAACTACCCTATTCCCGCTGACGATGCGCCAACGCAACACCTGTTTTCTGTTACTTCTCCATCCAAACAAAAGCAACATATTGATGGAATGTTTTGTTAAACTTTGACCTTGATTAAAAATAGATCACCTCTAAAACTCACGTGTGTCTCGCTATATTTCTTATGTGAAAATGACAAGGGGAGAGTTCTCGCTGAAAAATGCTTAACTAACGGTCTTAGTTTGGAACTCGTTATTAAATTAAAAGAACAGTTGAAGGCAAATATTTTTAAAATGAATTATTAACCCTACTCAAAAACTACTGTTAGTATAAAATTTATTTGATAGCTAATTTTTAATACGCATTTATTTTGACTGTTGCGTCAACGCAACACCAGCGGTTAATGGGTTTTAAGACAAAAATTGTAACAAAATACATACTAAAAAACAGCATCTAAAAGGAAAAACATCCATCTCCAACGGTATGTTTAGCCTTGGAACTAGGTTTTCAACTTGTGCAATGCCTGCGCCTGCTTTTATGCATTTTGTCATCTTGAGCTGTAAATTTTGTACCACAATTCATGATAGACGTTGGTTCTTCTGAAGTGGGATGGAGGAGTGTCCTTTATCAGTTACAACTAAAAATTTACAGATATTCCGAACTGGGAATGCCTCTCCCACCATCGTACTCATCGGTTATGCTTTATTGGGAGTATGTAACAGGTGCGAAACATAGGTTCCTGTACTTTGGAGGTGTATAAGAAAGGATGGTTAATTTCAGATTTTTAAAAATTATTTACAATGGCAAGGAATAAACAAAAACAACAAGAAAGATTATTATTATTATTATTAAACAAATGCCAGGCCATTGACCATTAGAAAACAAGGCAGACGAGCTCTCCAATAACAACAAGAAAGATTATCATTATTATTATTAAACAAATGCGAGACCATTGACCATTAGGAAATCAGGCAGACGAGCTCTCCAATAACAACAAGAAAGAAGGTACAGGAAAGCATACAACAAGAAAAAAAGTAAAACGAAGAAGGAAACGGGAATGTATCAATTGATCAATGTTTTTGCTTTTCAATATCGACTGTAGAGACTTTAAGCCAACAGTGCCTTACAGGTCTGGAAGTGGGAAATGTCCATAGCTAGATAGACCTCCCTACACGTGATGGTCCTGGGAAACGGTTATTTATAATCGACAAAATGGTCTATAATTACATGTTGCCGATTATAAATAACCGTTTCTCAGGAGCATCACGTGGAGGCAGGTCTATCATGCTATGGACATTTCCCACTTCCAGACCTGTAGGGCACTGTTGGCTTGAAATCTCTGCAGCCGATAGAGGAAAATGTCCATAGCATGATAGACCTGCCTCCACGTGGTGCTCCTGGGCAACAGTTACTTATAATCGGCAAAATGGTCTATAATTCTGGCCTGATTCCCCTATGTTCACCCTATAGGCTTATTGACGAGAGAGAATAGCCACGTGCTTTACAATGGAATTCTCGTGGGATGTCCCAGGTACAGAAAACTGAATTATTAACGGATTTGAATAATTATGATAGTGTTGTTTTTACGATCGATGGAGTTAACCTTACACTAGACAGCCTAGCATTTTATCCTTTCCATAGATACTCGCTGATTTCAGATTTTGTTATCATTTTCCGCCAGAAACACATATATTTTGTTTTCAGCAATTTAATTTATTTTCAGAAAAATAGTGCTAAATTTGTTAAGCAACTCTGAAGAGAGTAAAAAGTAAGAAAAATGTATTAAGACTGCCAGTCAACAAAAATAGGTGTAATGATAAACGTTCTTAGATGAACAAGCATAAGGTAATTCACAGAAAATTGAGAAAAAAATTATTTCCGATTCTTGGATTCTAAGTAATCCAAACTAAAGAGATATTTAATTAAATTTATCGAAATTCTCTAAGCACTAAATTTTTCCAATAGATGAGGCTTCCAAATTAGATGTGAATCTTACAGGAAAAAAGGTTAAAATAAAATACTAATTTTTCGAAAGTCAAGATAATCTGCAAACTTAAGAACATAACAGACTTTACCCAGAAGAAAAACGGAAAATCCATGCATGTTACGTTATTTTTTTATTCAAACCCTAATTTATATTGATAGATGCAGTTAACATAGTCTAGTATTTTAAGGATATGTGTACAGCAAATCTGCAAACATTTATCTTATGTACGATTTTCAATACAGAGTTCCCCTGAGAGTAAATATAAAATTTACGAAAAGTTAGGACATCAATGAAATTAATAATTTATAGGTCATGCTATGTACTTAATTAAGTTAGGGAATAAGAGAAACAATTTTGTCATAATATATATGTATATTTGTATTATATATATTATATCATATATAATACATCATGTATATATATATATATATATATATATATATATATGTGTGTGTGTGTGTGTGTGTGTGTGTGTGTGTGTGTGTGTACCGGGTGAGCAAAAAGTCCGTAAATACTTTAAAAATTCATAAATACCGAAAAAATAACCAAAATAATAAAAAAAAAGTTTGCAGGGTTAGTATTGCTAGGTCACGGGTTTTTTTTAGACAGGAACAAAAATAACTAAAAAAACAGTAGACAGGCGGCGCTGACGTACACAAGTCAATGGGTGTATCATCCCGGGTGTATCTATCTGGTCCTTCCAATCTGTTGGATCCGCCAAGAGGTGTCATGTATATATTCGGACCTGCTTCACTCTGCCGTTGCTGGATTTGTGACTCGCCTGCAATGTATTATCCCCTGTGGTGGAGGTCATGTGGAACACCTACTGCTGTAATAAACGATTTAGAAGCATTCTTTTCGTTATTTGCGTATCTTTTTTGACATGTGTACGTCAGCGTGACCTGTCGGCTGCTTTTTGAGTTATTTTTTGTTCCCTGGCTTAAATTAAAATCCCGTGACCTAGCGATGCCAAACCTGCAAACTTTTTTTAATTTTGGTTATTTTTCAGGATTTTATGAATTTTTAAAGTTTTTACGAAGTTTATGCCACCCTATATATATTATGCATATGTACGTATGCATTATCTTAATACAGAACTCAAGTTAGCTTGGATTTTTAATCACCGATAAATTTGGGTGACCCAAGGAAAAAAAAATGCTTTCTATTTTATTTGACTTTATGCACTGTTAAATACACAAAAGAACAAATGTTTAATAACATTTTCCACTTCTGTTTCAGAAGCGTCTAAACTTTATTATAAACTAAAATTGTACAACTACGAAAGCCATTTTTAATACCTTAAAAATAATGCAGATATAACTCACAATTTTATTTTGCAACTTTCCTCTACGATAAAAATTGTTTTCTGGAAATAACACCTTTTCTTCAAAACTCCCGTGAGCTGATGCATTTTCTTTCCGGCCGCTTGTTATAACAAGAATGGATGACCTGCTGTTGTACACATATCTGGTACACACACTTAGATGTTTCAAACTGTGAAAAATTTTAAGAATTTCTGTAAAGAAATATTTTTGAAGACTTAAGGTGGAAGATATTTTTCAGAGCCTTTAGTTTGAAGGTTAAAATTAAATTGGTATTCTCATGTTTCGGTATCTATTCTTTGCTAGTTGCAAACATGTTGTAATTTTAAAGCAAAAAGACTGCTTCAAATTCGAAAATAGAGATTCGAAAATAGAGATTTGCCTTTTAAAATTCTTTAAACTAACAAAACAGATTTTAAAGTCATGAACACTAAATATTATTAATAAAAGTAATTGATCACACCTTTCTTTTGTAAATTAATGTCTATTTGTTTTATATATCTTATCCATCAAACATAAATCTGCAAGGAAAACAAGAATAAAACAAAACATTTTCCGGCAATACACTGTATTTTCAATTTTAAAAATTATATTAAAATTTGTGAATTTTAATGACATTATAGCATTTATTATAAGAAGTAATTTTAAGCATACATTAACACATGCCTCCTTAAATTTAATTACTGTTAAAGTCTGTTAATTTTGTCTGAGTTTTCTGTTTGAAAAGGTGATTTCTCTCATAATACGTCTCTCATCTTTGCAATGTGACCAAAAACCCCTTCAGGTGTATTTTCTTCAAACTGCAACCCCCGTCGGAATGTGTTAAAAGAAAGAATAAGTTTGGAATGTTCAGAAATGTTTTGAGAAATATGGAGAAAGAATAATATTGGATCACAAGAAAAAGTTCGTTAAATAGAGAATGCACTTCGGTATTTGGAGATTATTTTACGAACAAATTCACAAAATGTTCTTGGTTCCAAGGAAAAGTTTGCAAAATAGAGAAATTCGTAAAATAGAGGTTCGTTAAATAGAGGTCCGACTGTATGCCGGACTGTAGGTCGGAGGTTAAAACATGAAAACGTAATTATTCCATTAAGTTAAACCGTAAAGTTGTAGTTATACTCGTTCCAGGGGTATACGATCCTACCTTGAAAGATAAAATCCACACCTTAGCACATAAAATATACTTATTAGATGTTTATTCCAGCATTCGATATTGTTTCTACATAGCGAGTACACGGAGGTCTTCATTTCAACAAGGGCCCTCGTGTCTCTAAAAGAAATTTACATGTGAGACATACTTTGCATCATTTTCAATCAACGAAATTCTTATAGTGGAACCTTCGTGTGGTCACGATTGTTATTACGTCATAAAATATCTATGTTTCGATTCGTCTGGCATTCCCATATTTAGTAATCGTTCTCAACCTAAAATTTCAAACCTGTCTGTTTTCTCATTGGGCATTTTGAGTACAGAGTTCGTCTGAGGGTAAATATAAAAATTACGAAAAGTGTACGGGCATCCATAAAATTAATAATTTATACGTCATGCTATGCACTTTAGTAAGTTAGGGAATGAGAGAAACCTTTTTGCATATCATATATATATATATATATATATATATATGTATATATATATATATATATATATAATGAATGTATTTATGTACAATGTGTATTTTTGCATAATATCTCATAAATATTTCCCAATATTCTCATATATGTGTTTCTTTTCATAGTTCAATGCACAGATTTAAAATATTTGAAGTAAAAATATTATTCTGAATTCTTTTTGTGCACGTTTTATCTATCTTGTCCGGGTATAGAAAATTTATACCATCAGCTTACCAAAACTATAAGTTTGAATAAGGTAACGTGTGCGAATGTATTGATGAGCCTTATAAATATGAAACATTTCCGAGATAGTTAGGAAAAATTTGAGATTGTAGTTAAAACGCTAAATCTGAATTGGGACACATTTTTTAAACATTTAAAGTCTAAAGTGTGTTTCACACGTTTCACGAGCTGGTGTTGGTGAAGCATACCAAATCCTCATGGAATATAGGTACATTTAGTAGATTGAAATATGATTGATTACACACTACATGGAAGCAATATTGAGACGTATAATTGTAGTGAAATATTTATAAAGTATATATACAAGTTGGTCCAAAATTATTGAGCACAATTCATGTTTGAAAAAAAAGAACAAAATGAGGGACTACATTTTATTGTTTTCTTAGAAAGACAATTTAAAACAGTTTTACGCAACAAAATTTAAAACATTAAATAACTTCCAAATAAGCAGATAAATGACAACATTTTGCAAGAAAAATTTACTAATTGCTTTAGTCTACAAATGGCTACCGTACAGGAAAAAGCAATGTGCGTTTTGTGGTTCCACGAAAGCAAATCCGTTGTAACTCATTTGTTCTTTTTCTTCAAACATGAAATGCGCTTAATAATTTTGGACCACCCTGTGTATCCTCAGAGTACAAGTGGATTTAGTCCTAGAGTTTTCACTTATAATAGGCTCCTCAGCAAGACATAACCGATGAGCACTCTGGATGGAATGGAATTCCGAATGCGAAATTTCTGTAAATTTTTACTGGTGACTAACAAAGTGCATTCATATAGCTTACTCCGTAAAGAACTACCATCTATCACGAATTGAGCTTGGCTCATAATAAAGGTGAAACTTGTGTTCAAGGCTGATCGCTGGAGATTTATATTTTTGCCTTAAACACTGCCTATTTTTCAGTTTTATGCTTATTGTCAATGATGACGTATTTTGAAGATAGAGTTGGCATTAACATATATATATATATATTTAAGTTGCTAAGCCGACTTTTTGGGCAGTCTGTGAGAGAAAACTACTGCAGCAATTTTCTTAATTTTGGTCTTAAACGAAAGATTGTAATCTGTAGATTTGTCAAATTTGTTTTCGTAACCACAATTTCTATTAATTAGGTATAATCTACAATTGAAAAATGGATTTCTGCGCATGCTCAGTGGCATGTTTAAATCTGGCTTTAGAAAGTCACTGTTTCTGCGCATGCTCAGTGCCATGTTTTAATGATAAACACGTTTATCACGAGGAGTCTCTCTAGATCTCTCTCTGCCATTTTTCTTTTTATGATAATTATGTTTGTGAATTATAAGATTTAGCTTAATGAAAATTGTTTATTTCACGTTGTTTAATTAACGATAAATTACAATTAAAAAATTGCTTTCTGTGCATGCTCAGTGAATTTTTAAATTTGGCTTTAGATACTAACTAAGCACGAGGCCGCTTAAACACATTAATTTGTGTCTGCGCTTTATTATGATTTTCAACATTTGGCAATAATGTGCTTAGTATAATTTGTGTATTTGTACATTTCTTTACTATCTAGCCGTCATGTTTTGACGGGTAACAACTAGTCTTAATTAAAATGTGAAAGATTTAATGCAATTCTCATATTTTTGTATCATCTTTTTGTTTGTTGCTCAGAACTAACACAGTATTTCATGTAGAAAGTGCAGACTTTATTCTTCATACACGTGTTTTAGCTTTATTAGAAAAAGGACATTGAATTTTTACCATGAACCTAGAAGCTATTTGTTGAAATTAGCTTTCGCTTTCTGATTTCAATAAATGAAGGGAAATTTTTGTCAGGTATAATGAAATAAAACACATTTAAAACCATTTTAATTTAAATTAATTCCAGTTGGTATTCGCATAGTTTTTCAGTGAAGTTTAAAATTTATTTCGCACGTACACATTTGTTTCTTTTGTTTTAACCGTAAGATAGTAAATATCTGCCTCGAATAATGAAAAAGTTTTTAGGTCTAAATATAATCATTCTGCTGCTTCAATATACAGTTGCAATGGATACATTTAGTGTAATATTTTAAGTTTTCTGATGAAACACTTATGACAAGATTCCATTTTAACCCATTATCAGCATTTGAGACGGATTTTTCTCTTACTCTTTTTCAACTTGAAAAGCGTTTAACCTATTTAATCTATCCTCTGTTTTGGTATTCAAAACCATCTAAAACAGACCGTTTCTGATGCTTTTTTAACACTAAATGAAAGGAAGGAACCCACCTGTAGAAAAAATAACACTTTTCAGTATGAAAATAAGTATAGGTAAAATCTGTCTCAAATGCTTTTAACAATGCTAAACTGTCTCAGTGTCTTTGTTTGATATAAAAGAAATCAAGATCACTTAATGTCAATTTTGTAAGTTCTTACACTCTTTAGGAGTTCGATTCGTCCCTGAACATGATATTCATACTGTGAATAGATACTCATCTAATAAAATTTAAATTGATCTACTGTAGCTTTTAAAGATATGTTGTTTGTGTTTTCAAATAAAAATTGCTTGACACCATTTTTAAAATGTCTGAAATAAGCTATGGGGTTATTTTATGCAATTTGTATTCGCTGTTTTGAAGCTACCAAAGGTGAATATTTAAAAAAAATTCATTGCATCAACTGACTAAAAGAAAATTCTTATTTTAACTGGATGCAAAATTTTTAACTTTGAAAAAACACAAGATGTTTCTATTCTAAATTGCTTTTCACACTCTAAATTCTTTAACTTTTAATACAAATATATTTATAGCTATACAGATAAGTTTTGTTTCTCCAACTTTCGTAGAAAATTTAATATATTTTAAGCCACTAAAAGTATTTCACTTTGAGTTCATTTTCCGGAAACAAGTAGATAAATCTCCTTTCTTCCAGTTGGCAGTAACAAGGATGAATTACCCTTTGTAGCACACATATCTGCTGTTACAAAACCATGACTAAAAGTTTGCTTTTTTTTAAGTTTGGAAATTATTTTTTTTGTGTGTACAAGTGCTATTTACACTCCCGTGTAGTTTAATTTTTGCGTAGGTATGCATGAACTGTAACTTTAAACAATATAAATTTACCCAGTTTTATTTGTTATATGACTTTTTAATATATATTAAAAAGTACTTAAACTTTTTAGTATAAAACATCATTTAAAAATATTAAAATTTACTGGGTATTTTGCTTATCTCTTCAGTTTGTGAAATTTGATTTGAAGTTTATTTTTTCTATATGTATGCATGTCTGATATACAAAAATCAGATTCAGTCGGGACAGTTTGCTGCCCCTATTTGTTTTCCCCAGAAGAAAATATGGGGATAATATGGGGATATTCATAAAAGTGGAGGAGGAGACTATTTATTATCTTTCACTCGATTAAAAACTTTCTATGGCACCAATGAATTTCAGTTTTGTTACATTCAGGAAAAATAAATGCAACAACTACGAGAGTCTTCCAGAGTTTTTTTAAAATTTCCAATGGCAAGAATTACAGGACAACATATCTCAAAAAGACAAAAAAGTAAACAAGATGAAAAAATGACATCCGTTAATCCATCAACTTATGTCTGGCAATCCAATAGCACTCCCATAAAGGAACGGGAGGTAGAGTAGGGCAAGAAGCAAGGTGAGGCATGTCCATTTCTTCCTGATTATCACACAGGAGACAAAGAGGGTCGGGAGCCAAGTAAATTCTATCGAGGTGCTTGCGGAGGCAAAAATGGCCAGAAAAAAAAGCCGTAGCATTGCCACAGATCCAGAAGGTTAACACAGTCATCAATATCTTTGGATCGAGAGAAACATTACGAGTCAATAGCCTGAAGAACTGTTGTTGAGTCTGAGAGAATCACCACTCTTGAGAAACGCTCTAATCGACTCTGAGATAAGATCCAAACGGATAGCTGAGATTTCACCATCAAAATCTGACACATAAGCACCAAGAGGAGAGTAAAAAGAAAACAGCTCACAATGAACACCGGCTCCAACGTTGACACAATGACATGTTTAGTCTTCCAGAGTAGAGGCATTCATAATTTAATGGCTTGGTTGTCACCTGAGGTAAAGCTAGTCTTCCCCCTGGAACGCCGTGTTGAAAGGAAAGTCGGAAAAATACCACTTTACATATCCGGTTTTTTCATATGTGTAAAAATAAATTGTCTCTGTTGTCTGTGTATTACTTTTTGTATATTGTCTTCTCCCTTTCTTTATTTGTACTTCGGACTGGGAATTATGTCTCCTGAGGCCCCAAGAACATAAGCAGCAACATAAGTAAAATAATACCTCGTTTATCCAGCCCTCGTTGATCCAGATCTCCTGGTAATTCGTATCAGATTTGTAGACATTTTTATTTAATATTCATATTATATAATAATTTTTAACTATGATAGCAAGAACGTAACTACAAGTACGCCAAATATTCGCTTTTTAGAATGATTCATTGTACAGTTCCTGCATAGAATGTAGAATAAATTAGGGTAGTAAAATGCTTTTTACTGAGTTTAAGAAAGCTATCTAGAATTACTATTTCTTTGTTAAGAAATGACGTGAAAAGATATTTTCATATTTTTTAATTTCTTGTAAGCAATACTATGTAATTTTGTTACAAAACATAGATTTTTATCGTAATAAACGGTAAGTCTGCTTAGAAAAGGATTTTGTTTGGCTTAATGCCAATATCACTCGGATTATCCAGATTTTCGATTGTCTGGACTGCCTATGGTCCCAGTTAGTTCGGATAAACGAGGTTTTACTGTAAGTTGATTTTAAAGCCGAACTGAAAGGTCAATGTTGATTCTTAGAATACCACAAGTTGCTGCTTTTCTTTTGAGAAGCTTCCGGCCTAGTTCTACGCTGGTTTATCACTTGCCCAAGTAAATATCGTGGCCTTGTATAAGCAGGGATTTGCATTTGTAGCATATTGCTCTTTCATGCTACTTTCTTATCATTATACCATATTTTGTGATTTTACCAATTATTCTCTCGAAAATGAAGCCCGCCTCTAGTAATTATTTTATTTTAAATCTAAACTACGGCCCACCTTCTAAATGACTGAAATAGTCCATGGTATGCGAGAAAAAAATAAATTAAATGACTAAGGTCGACTTATGTCGCTATTGTATACAAAAAACTTTGACAAAATTCGGAAAATTACTCACCATTAGTAATTTCTAAGACTTTCACTGATTGGTGATAAAGTAAAAAAAAATACTATTGGTGTTTCGGAGAGAGAAGGAATTTTCTATCTCTTTTCTTTTACATTAATCACTGTTATGTGGCAATAAGTAGATTGCTTTTACGTTAAAACTAGAAAATCGAATTGTGAGAGGGAAAATTGCACCGCTTCACCTCTCTAAACAAGCTAATCCAATCGTGCTCAGAGCCCGTCTAATTGGGATTCGTTTTTAATAAATCCCCATTATTGATATGGAAAAATGAAGAGAATGGCAGATGATTTCTTAGAATTCTAGTAAATATTTTTCCTATATTATTTTTTGCAGTGCATGAAATAAATTATTACTCTGATTTAATATGTCTCTCAAACATTAATTAATACGCTACTAATCAATTTGAAACCAACCCGCGAAGATAATTCATTTGCCAACGTATATAATCAAATATTAATATTAATAAAACGGAAGAGTGGGAAAATTAATGACATTAATTTCTGGGAGCGTATTTATGAATTCAATCTACTTCATGTAATCAATTATGATGACAGGTGAAAAAAAGTACTGCGCCCCAGAGAAACTTCATTTGAATAGCACGGAATATTCAAAAGTAATCGGATGATTCTCTGTCGAAAAATCTCCAAAAATGATTTTCGTCTGACATTACAAAATTAGCAAGAACTTCGATAACTACTTTGCTTGCAGTGTAAATTATAGTCAATTCTAGAAAACTGTCTTAAAAGACATTGTCGATTGGAACATAAAATTTATGCATCTGAATATAGACTTTTATAGAAGCAGATGATTTAAGAAGGTATAGTATATGAAAAACAGTAAACTTACTCTTTATGGTATTATTTCTTCCATTAAAAATATCCATTATTTTATCTTATTGTTTTTAATTAATTTACAATAGTACTAAAAATTAATTCTTCATTTATAAAATATCACAGTATACTAAGACAACGGATGCTAAATATCTCCATTGGACGTCAATGATATCTACCTTGATTTCACTGAAAAATACATGTTATGCTTGAAAGTTCATTTAAAGACGTTGTGAGACGAACGGTCAAATTTGGTTAAGTTCGACGCATTACCTTACACCGAAAGTTTCATAGGACATATCTATGGTGTCCTGTATAAAGGACTTATGTCAAAAACAGTGATTTAAATATACCAAGTTATTGGCTTTTATACCAGTCGCAAGAACAACAATTTCAACTTGAGTCTTTTATACAAAGAAATTTACTTTTGTATACAAAGTTGACAGCCGCCCACATGGTGTAGTGGTTATCCTTTCTCAGCTGTCCCGCTGTGGGCTTGGGTTCAAATCCCGAATGAGGCTTGGGCGTTTCCGTGACGTCACCCTCATAGGGAGCAATGCTAGATTACCTATATGTTGCTGCCATAATAAAGTAGCCAGTAATTTGTGGTGAATAGCAAAAGGTGAATATCTAGCGACAAGTGCCCCAGCATTAGAATTAAAAAAAGTGATAGGCTTAAGGCTTTTTTACAAGTGAAGAGATTTTTAAAAACTTGTTTTATGAATACTAACAAATATCTAAAAATCACTTTTTTTACTTAAGTCATTTCTACCGGGCACCATATATATATAAACATAAGACAGTTAATGTACTAAGTATTCATTTAGAATTATTCCAGTGCATTTGGTTAAAATATCACACTATTTCTATGGTATCATTGCATTAAGGAAGTCATCTTTGCAGTCATAATATAAATATCAGTTTTAAAACATATAAAAATGTATAAATAAATGAACGGATCTAGAATAAGTGCTATCATCAAAAATTTAAAACTACGGCCCACCTACGGCCTTAGATTATTAGATAATAAAACTACGGCCTTAGATTATTTTGTTAATCTAAGTATTTTTAACTTTATTTTATCTAAACTTAATTTTTCTGACGTCTACGCTTAGTGGTGTCGAGGTAATATCTTTTGAACAAAAAGGTATGTATTTAATATACACCTCCAAATGATATTAACTTCATAATTTGTAATATATATTTAATAAGTTTAATTACTAGTGATACAATACATATATCTGATTATCTATGAAAAAAACTGCCGTTCCGTAAACCTTTCTGATAAACTGGAAATCTGTCAAAAGAAGAAAAAAAACATCTGCAGCATACAGGTAAACTTGAACCTAGATTTCGCACTTGTTATGGGCTTCTCAGCAAGTCATAACCGCTGGAAATCCTACTGCGGGATTTCTCTATTTTTTACTGATAAGGACAAAGGGCAGTGAACCACCCAACTTCGGAGAGAAGAACCATCGTCTATCACGGATTGTGATTTAAAATTTATGGCGCAAATGATGACAAAATGCATAAAGTATGCCAAGGATGTGGAGCTAAAAGCAAAAAATATACATGATATTTTCGCTTTTAGTTCCGCCTCTTTGGTACGCTTAAATCATTTTGAAACGCTGCCAGTCCAAGCTCATGTCTGATAACTACTGGAAGCTTCTCAAGTTTATGTACTTACTTACATAAGATGCCGAAAATATATTTAAGAGCTTAGAATATACATAACACCATTGCCTACGTTAGTACATAAGTATCTATTTTAAGATAATAGTAGTAGAAAATGTGCCTGTTTAGTTTAGAAGAAGAAATCAAAACTAACTTTAAATATTTCTTTTCTAATTTTTTAATATACCTGCATACGAAATAAGGGTTTTTGTCATGTAATATACAGATATATATATATATGTATATATATATATATATATATATATATATATATATATATATATATATATATATATATATATATATATATATGTATATATATGTATATATATGTATATATATATATATATATATATATATATATATATATATATATATATATATATATATATAGATATATATATATATATATATATATATATATATATATATATATATATATATATATATATATATATATATATATATATATATATATATATATATATATATATGTATGTATTCCTAGCGGATGCACTTGTCGTGTAGGCATTGTGACGGGACGACACAAACGGAGGTATTTTAGTGTCGTGACACCGGCATTCAATCCGAGCACCTTCAGCATCGAAAGCCTTCTCGTTGAACCACAGGGCCACTACAAGCCCATACATAGATATTGCAGGATGAGTAATATGTACATTAAGACATCCACTTTTTCTTTCGTGAAACTTCCAGGATGGTATTTTTTAGATCAGGTGTCTCTTTACTTGGTATGGTGACAAAGGGGTTAAGCGAATGGACTGGCCTGCCCAGACCCCAGATCTGAACCCTATCGAGAACCTCTGGGACGAACTGTATTGCCGAATTAAGGGGTGCAACAACCGTCCAAAATCACTGAAGGAACTTACATGTCTTCTCCAAGCTGAGTGCAAGAAAATACCACTAGCCGTCATACAAGGACTTGTGGAAAGCATTCCCTGGAGAGTCGAGGCTGTAATTGCCTCTCGTGGAGGCTCTACCAACAATTGAGTATGAATAAATTTTGTTTTTCTTTTCTATCACAGGTGTCCAAATACTTATTTGATAGTGTATAATATGGTCAATTTCTACAGCATTGCCCCCTAGCAAGTAAAATATAGTTCTATATTTACTTTGTGCCTTTGTTTCAAAATAAAGATTTGTTGTATTAACTATATAACTGTAGGGTAATTGTACATTGTAAAATTTTCACAATAGAGCTAAAAATATATTTTTTCAATTTTTAAATACGAGAATTAATAAAAATAGAAAAAAATAATTAAAAATTCAACAATAGATAGTTTTTATATTTTTCTGTTCTCCATATCTTTAGTATAAACGATACACCAGAGAATTTCCTAGTTTAGTCTGAAATAATGAAGTTTGAAATTATTATGATTACAATCAATTTAACCAAACTTCCAAGAAACTATTTTCTCTGCATACACTTAATCCAGTCCCCAGATTAAGTATATGTCAGCGCGTGAAAATTATTAATGACATTATTTTCTACCAAGAAATTATGAATTCGAGCACCTTAGGCAATCAGTCACGGTGACAGATAAAAAAGAACTAATTAAGATAAACTTCTGTTTAAACAGTTCATGGAAAAGAATGATAATTTAAGCTTTCTTTCGGTAAGATATATAAGTTCTATTGTAGGGTGTATATTAGGGAAATAATTTATTTTCGCATGTCAGTTAATTCCTCTGACAGTTATGTGTGTCGAATTATCCTCTATAATTGTAGTATTTTAGGAAGAATTATGAGGTGCCATGCAATTAATTGTTTTGTTGATAGAGTAAACTTTCGTTGTTTTCTGTGCATACGTAAGTATAATCAAGATGTAAATTGCACTTCAGAAAAAAATTATTGTATCATAGAAAATGCTTGAAAATACATATAAAAACATTAATAAACTTAAATATTATAATTTTTCAATGTTATTTTCCAGCTTCATTGGATTTTCATAATATTTGAGGCTTTATTTCCATAAGAATTTTCTTTTGCAACTGGTAACTTACAATTGGGATTATAAATTGCGTGTCAGAATATCTGTTGTTATATCCAAATATTAAATTAACGAATGGAAATGTTCGTAATATAAATTAGTACATCAAATCCTTCTTGTTTTTCTTTCAAAAGTGAAGACCGCTTTTGAATGTTGAAATATTGTTGAAATATTAATTTTTTAGCATTTTAACAGTTTTTTCTAAATTATAACTTCTTTACTAGTGTATGAAACTGTGTTCAGGCTATATTAGATCATTAAATAGACCTACTGAATAAGCATAATTTTTAAATAAATTGCATGTCCTGCGTCTGCTAGGAAGATGAATAGGCCGTTTCAATATTATGTAATTCAGTATACAAGAAAACATGTATCGAGTGGTTTAAATGTAAGCAAATATTTTCTTAAGCAAAATTTGAAGTTTGATCTACAATATACAAAACATCTCTTCCTGATTATTTTAATCTATTATCAGTCTTTAAGTACATGATTCGCAACTCTTGAGCTCTTACGAATCGCGTATCATTAATAGTTGCGTTATTTAACTATTTGTAAGTTGTGGTGAATTCAAGCTAATTTTAAAATTGTACCACTGAGGACGTTTATTTCTTGGTAATTTAATCAAGTATTTCAATCTATTACATTATTGTTAATTCAAGAGTTGAAATTTATAACTTCCTTATATCACGTGAATAATAGGGTATTTTGATATTATATTAACAGATTTTTAATGTTTCGAATGAACTAGAATATTTTATTGCTTGCACAGAGCCACATTAGTAACATTTTTCTGAAACTAGAGGAGTTCTGCTGTAAATTTAAAAAAATGTGTTATACAGAAGATAGCTTCCACGAAGCTTGATTTTCCTGAATATTTTCCTGAGCCTAGTAGTACACAATGTAACACGATAAGAAATATTAGTTAACGTTTTTATCACATTTGGGGGGAGTTCCTTGTTAAATCTCACCTTTGATTTTTAGTTTTATTTTCAAGAATTATCCAGTAATTCACAGTTTTGCCCCGGACATTTTCCAAAATATTAATACAAGCTTAAAAAAACTCCAAATGAATAGTAAACAATTAGTTAGGATTTTTCATAACCTAAAAATGAGGACTGTCAAAAGGAGTCATGGGGGGGGGGTTGGTATTTAAAAGTATTAATACTTGAATTTTTTTTTTAAATTTAAACATTATTCTATTTACGACTAACTATTCAAAGGTTTACAAGAATTACAAGAATCACAAGAATTTACAAGAATTACAAGAGTTATTTACTGGGAATTAAATGAAAACAAAGGATTATTTTCCTATTATGTAATTAAATATTTCAATCCGTACATACCATTGACGATTAAAAAAATTAATTATCCCTCACAACTTTGAGAAGTTGTTTTGCTTGAGCACTGTTTATGATGGCATCTAAGGTTAATTTCTAGCATTTAAAGTCATTCAATTATTTTTATATTTCATTCAGCTTAGAATCACATGACAGAGCCATTTCCTTGTTTCGTAAATGCTCTAGTTTATCCATGAATAAAAGTTTTCTATTTCGAGAGATTTCAATTTGAAACGTACATGTCTTTTGTTGTACCTAATAATGCATTCATTGAAAATAAACGTGCTAAAAATAACTACTTTGGGATATATATTATGGCAACAATAAAAAAAATTGCAGTGGTTGTTATTTTGAACATAATCTCAAGAAGGAATTTTTAACAAAGCTTAAAAATTTTATAATTTATTTTTGTTTTAATCCTTTGACATTTGCATGAAAGAAAACTCTGTGAATTAAAAATATTATTAATTCCTCTCAACTTATCACTTATGTAAGCTTTAAAAAAAACAGGAAATTTATATTGTGGAATATAATTCACAGGCTCACTAAAAGCGAATTTAATCGGCATAAAAATCCTGTCGTCTTGAAAAATTCAGTGTTTACGATAACATGATTAACAAATGACGTTTCACTGACGTCATTGTATGTCAAGGAGTTAAGGATGATAAATTGATAGCTTCTTTTCATCAGGTGTTTGTGAAGAGGGGCAAATAGGAAAATGCATCCAAAGGATAATAACTCAGAACCATGATCTCAAAAATACATTTTATTTTGTATTCTGGCTGAAAATTCAAGGGTACGCAATCAATTCAGACTATACACGAGTGCGCTCACAGAATTTCGAAAAAAAGTTCAAAACAGTCCACCAGATAGCGCTTTTCATGGAAAAACATTAAATTTAACAAAATAAGCAACTAAAACGGAATACATAAACAATTTGAACATTTATTGACTAGTTTTTGATCCCTTTGCCATCGAACAGCATTAAATAAAGGTAAGGAATTAAATAACAGTAAGCCTTTGCTGTTTGAGAAGGTAAAAAAACGTTGAGTTCGCAAAAAAAGGTACAGATTATGACGAAATGTCACAAGAGGAGCAGTTTTTAATCGTGTCCAGGACGATGTAAGAAAAGAAGTAAGCTGAATATGACCACCGCCATTCACCTGCAAACTTTCAAAGCGATGGACAATGTGTTCAACAGCAGATTGTAACTGATGAGTTGTGATGCTTCGAACATGAAGCGTAATGGAGTTTTTTAAGTCATTCAACGTCGCAACATTCCCACGATAAACCAGACATTTTAAGTGGCCCCATAATGCTTCCTCTTCTTTGCACGCATGCAGATCTCGAGATTTCCCCCCCTAAAACCGGCTGCTTTTCCCGATTTTACATTTTATTACTTATAAATCTTGTTGTGATTTGTTAATATTACTTATAAATCTTGTTGTGAATTGTTAATATTGTTTATGGACTCCGTTTTGGTCATTTATTTTGTTAAATTTAATGTTTTTCCATGAAAAGCGCCACCTGGTGGACATTTTTGAACAAATTTTTTTTTTCGAAATTCCCCTGAGCGCATATCGTGTATAGTTTATACCCAATGTGGTTACATTCCGTTCACTCGTTTGAGCTGTAGGGTGCTGTTTATAGGGGAAGTTTAATTATAACCCCTGTGTATTATATCTTTAAAATGAACAACTTTGAAAGCCAAATTCTTAGTTCCTCATTGGAAAAAAAAATTATGATTTTTTTTAAATTTGAAAACAATTCATAAATTTTAGTGTAATTAAAATTTTTATGGTAGGATTGACATAAAGTAGGTCATTTTAATGATACATGTTTATACTGTCATTGTATAAAATGTCACTGTAGTCTAAGCCAACTGTTCTGGTGATATCATGTGCGCAATTCCACTATTGTTTTCTTATGTTTAAAAAAGCCTTATCAATAATGAAAGAATTAAAACCCTGACTCGGAGCAATAGACTCTTTTAGTTTGATTTCAGAAATAATAGATGAAGCATCAGAGCAAACATTTAGTGAACTGTAAACATACGTGCAGAGGGCAGAGAATTTCTGTATGTGGGATGTTTCGAATTAGTTTAAGGAGGTAGAGAAAAGCTACAGGTTTCCTAAACACCGAAGTTGAAAAAGAATTGAGAGTTTAACACATCTACAAAATACAAAGTATTATTGCACTCTTTTGTAGAGTAAACTGAATACAAGGGTTAATAAAGTTGACTGATGCCTATAAGGAGAAATTACAGTTCTTGCTAACGAGGACCTCAACATATACTCAACATACGTTAAAATATCATCAACGTGTGTCGCCAACATATGTCATCAACATACGTCAACATATCATCAATACATGTCATCAACATGTCAGACAACACAAAATAATATAAGCTCCTGAAACAGCTTAACCTCAAAGTAAAGCCTATAATTTTCCCTTATGGGAAAAAGATGATTACTCACACAAATATATACATTCAGAGTTTGCAAAATTAATACTGAACACATACATTAACATCAACGCGTGTCACCAACATCCGTCAACATATCATCAATACGTGTCATCAACATGCATCAACATATCAACACGTGTCCTCAACGTACATCAACATATCATCAACACATCATCAATACGTGTCATTAACATACGTATACATATCATCAACACGTGTCATCAACATACGTCAACATATCATCAATACGTGTCATCAACATATGCCATACAACACAAAATAATATAAGTTTCTGAAATAGCTTAACCTAAAAGTAAAACATATAAATATCACTGACGGTAAAAAGAGTATTACTCACAGAAATACATTCAGAGTTTGTAAAATTACTACTGAACACAAAATAATTTTGACAGAAACGCCACCTAACATCAAAAGTTCTACATCTTCAAAAGCAAAGTAATGAGACTCCTGTAATATTAAACCTAGACAATTTATAGCATCTTCAATGGGGGACATTAGTGAAAAGGGATTTAATACAAGGAGAAACTATTTTGTTATTATACGAAGAGAAACTTTTAATTTCTTGTCAACGTCAAAAGAGTTCCGAGCGGTGTGAACACTAGCACAAGTCAAAAGAAAGAGGGTATTAACGAGGAAACGAACAAGTTTACAGGAGGTAATACCAATGTTAGAAACAATAGGATAAAGGAAAAATGGAATCCTTCTGAAATTTGGGATAAGCACAAAACCTGACAGATGAAGGATTTTAAAGAGTAATTCTAACGGCATTTTTGATTCATTTGCAATCTTTTAAAAACATTTCTTTTAACTCTGCTTAAAGATCAACATTAAGCAAACTATTTCGCATGGTTTTTATGAAAATCAAATATATTTATTGTAAACAAAAAGCTTCTGTATGAGACGAAAAATGACAGAAATAAAATTTTAAATGAACTCATCATTCTTCTAATAACATGAGAAATACATCATGAAAGAAAATTTAGAGCGGTTGTAGTTGTGATTAGTTACCTTTCATTTTTTCATCCTTTTTTCGGGGGATAACTTTTTGCTAAACTAAAAAGTTTAATTTGAAAATTAAGGATGATTCATCTCTTCGAAAATTTGTTAAACTTTTATAGAAACTTTAACACTTTGAAATTGTAGCTAACCAAACTTCAACCTTAAAGATTCTTGTAACTCTTTCTGTTAAATTCATTTCTCTTTTATCTAATTCCCTCTGTGACGTGTTCTTACAAATACGGTGCTTTTTTCACCGTATTTGCTGTCTTGAATTACTAACATAGAGTGACTGGTCTGTTTAATAAGGAGCGCGTAACCTAACTCCATGCTTGTGTGAGGTACACTGGAAATACATATTGTTATAGTGTAATAGCTATCATTACTCGCTTTTGTTGTATGGATTTACTAGCTTAGAGTTAGTTTTATAAATCACCGAGTTCCTCTATAATGAGAGTGGAACTTAATTCCATGCTTATTTGTGTATTCCATGCTTAGAGTCATTTTTATAAATCACCGAGTTTCTCTATAATGAGAGCGGAACCTAATTCCATGCTTATGTGTGTATTCCCTGCTTAGAGTAACTTTTATAAATCACTAAGTTTCTCTATAATGAGAGTAGAACCTAATTCCACGATTAGATGTGTATGACATACTTAGTTTATTTTATAAATTACTTAGTTTCTCTATAACGAGAGCATAACCGAATTCCATTCTTAAGTTGTATACGCTGGATATACCTTGCATAATTATGTTGTTGTTTGCCAGTGCGGTGCACTAGTCCATTAAAAGATCCGCGATAATAGTTGCTTATTTTCAATGGGGGCATCATCTAGGTGAACCAAGACCATCCGCTGATGACACTTCAATTCTGACCGAGCAAACCCAGAGGCAACAATTGGGGGTACCATACCTTCTCTCACACTTTCTGGCCTCATAAAAGGACTTCCGGTCTAAAGATTTAACTTGCTCTTATCGGGCGTAGATAAGAAGATATTTAATGACAATCGTCGGGATTCGAACCAAGCACCCCCAGTTCTAATCACAAAGCGCATCTAATTGGCTACCTCGGCACTTATCGTTATTTCATAATACCTGTCATTATCCGTTTTAGTTGTGTATACTAAAGCAGATTTATTTTTATAAACCAATGAATTTTTCTGTAATAAGAGAGAAACTTAAAACACCTTCGTTGTGCTATATCTTACTGAAGATACGTCTTGATATCCATTAGCATGGCACTTGTATGGCTCTTGTGTACTTCTATGGAAACTTAGAGACTATTACAATTTAAAGAGAAAACTCCTAACATAAAATGAATTTTTTCCCTTAATTTGCACACGATATATAAAGTGTTGTTGAAGTAAAGGATATACATAAAACTCCAGTGTGCTGAATTTATAGTATGCTTTTCCTAAACCATCATCAGGTTTTTAATGATTGAGTGGTGCTGCGTATATGGACAAACTTTTATGGTGTATTTTGTTAACTTTAAAACCTCCAGTTTAAAAGTAATATGAAATATTCTTCTTTTGTGACGTGAAGAGCTGCCACTAATTCCGCATTAATTCAAAACGAGAAAGAGGTAAAAATGAAAGATAATAAAGATGCGAACATCTTCAATATCGAAAAGTATGTATTATTTTTCACAATCTGGTTAACTTTCCATTAAAGAGAATAGTAAAGAGAAAAATGAATATATATATATATATATATATATACAGAGGCTGTTCGCACATTTTTTAGACGATTTTGGTAATCGGTAACAACAAATCGTTTGCTGCAAAAGAAATAATTGCAATTGTACTATGTTTTTAAAAGTCAAAATTATCGTCTGCGGCTTGAAAGTTTTGTTTTTATTCAAAATGGCGTTTTTAACAAAGCAGTGGTTCGAAGGCTACATTTATGCTCTTTCCGAAGAGAAAAAAACATACTCCGTTATCCAAAAACGATGTGAGAGTCATGGTTTTGTGATATCTAAAGCGTCGATAGGTAATATCGTGAACAAGAAAGGAAAAAACGTCAAATTGGAGCCTCAAGTGAGACAAAAATTCCAAACAAGTATCCAAGGAAAAAACGGACATCTTCGACTATTGCAAAGGTACGTTGTTTAATGTTAAAAGAAAATCACCCTAGTCAAAGGACAGTTGAAAAATCATTAAAATGCTCGGTGTCCACTGTAAACAAAATGATAAACGTTGATTTAAATCTTAAGAAAGCGAAAAAACGCAATGTGCATCGTCTTCTTCCAAATCATATCGCTGAACGCAGGACACGCTGCAGAATTCTATATGAGAAACACTTATCCAAAGAAATTTGGAAAACAATTGTCACATTAGATGAATCATGGGTGTATTTAAATGATTACAACAAAAAAAGAGCCATTTATTATCATAAAAGGGGAGAAAAAAATTTAAGTACATGGTTCAAAGAATCGAAAGAAAGTTTTTCTAAGTGATTCATGATTATTGCTGGTTTTTCTTATAATGGCAAGTTAAAAATAAAGAGATTGGGAAAAAATGTCAAGATTAACTTCAAATACTATCAGGAACATATTTTATCGCCAATTTTTCTGAATGAAATACCATCGCTTTACCCACAGTGCCATCAATTTGTGAGACTCCATCAGGACAAAGCTAGCAGTCACACATCAAAATCCACTGTATATTTCCTAAAAGAAATGGAACAAAAAACTGGTATCATGGCCATACCCTTCACTGATATCCCTACTAAATCTCCCGATGTATCACCCATGGATTTTTGTGCTTTCGGACTTTTAAAATCTGCATTATCCAAACGTCATCCCAAAACCCTTACAGGACTCTGGAAAGCTGTTCAAGAGGAATGGGATAGAATACCTCTTCTGACACTTCAAAAGGCATTATTATCCTGGAAATTGCGGTGTCGAAAGATAGTTCAGAATAAGGGATGTCAAATAGAACATTTAAAACACAAGAATTTTATGTAATTTAGTTTTGTGAATACAATATACATCGTCTAAAAAATGTGTGAACAGCATATGTATATATATATATATATATATATATATATATATATATATATATATATATATATATATATATATATATATATATATATATATATATATATATATATATACGAGGGTCAGTCAATATGTCAGTTGCAAACCTCCGTAAAATTCTCGATTAAAGAGACATTTCGTTGAAACTTTGTGCGAACACAAAGTAGGTACTGCGGCAAGTGCGGTAGGGGTTTTGACTTGACAGTTTTAGTTTGCTCGCTAATCAGTAGGGAATACAGGGTTTTTCCGTAAAGTAATGAGACATGGTCTGGTAAAAAGAATTTATTGATCTGATTGGTACATATTGTTAGAACTCTTCAAAATAGTCTCCTTGGGCGTCGATACACCGCTTCTAACGCGATTCCCACGTTGCAAAGGTTACCAGAAGTCAGATGCCGTAATCTCTTTCAGAGACTTTCAGTGACAGCCCGTTGGATGGTGGGAACATCTTCGAAACGGTGAACTTTTAGGCTTCTCTTGAGCTTTGAGAACAGGAAAAAATCTGCGAGGCTCACATAGGGGATGTCTTGTGGCTTCTTCGAGGTTGTAACTCCTATCTGCGCCAGGCACGCGGTCACAAGGAATGCGGTGTAGACTGGAGCGTTGTCGGGGTGGAGCTTCCACCGATCGGCAATCTCCAGTCATTTCCGTTTGACGGTTTCGTGCAGTAGCACCAAGACTTCTTTGTAGAAAACAACGTTGACAGTTCATCCCGGAGGTACAAATTCTTTGTGGGCCACGCCAAGCTTGTCAAAAAAAGACAAGGAACATTGTCTTTACCTTGGACTTCTTGCTTTCTTGGGGAGCGGGGAGTTCGAGGTGTGCCGCTCTGAACTTTGGCCTGTGGTTTCGGGGTCGTACTGGAACACCCACGATTCGTCACTTCCTATTACGTTGTCTAAAAAGTCCGATTAACTTTCCAACTGATCCAACATCTCACGGGAAACGTCAACTCATCATTGCTTTTGTTCATCACTCAACACTATTTGCACCAATTTTGCAAACCTTCCTCATGTTCAAATTTTCAGAAATAATTTTGTGAACCGTTGTCTTGCACATGTTGAGGTCTTCGGCGATTAATGTTACACTCAAACGACAGTCGAAGTCCAGGAGATTTTTTACTTTGGCTACATTTTAGTCCATGGAGCATCTAGATCGCCCCATGTCTTTAACGGTCTCCCGTCCGTTCTTGAACTCATTGAACCACCGGAAAACCTGACCCTTGACAGGGCGTCGTCTTTCTAAGCCTCCTTATCCAAGGTAAGTGTCTCGGAAGCCGTTTTGCACAGGTGAAAGCAAAATTTAATCGCGTATCTCTGCTCCAGTGAACGTTCCATTTTTGACGTTTTCTGCCGTGACAAAATCTCAAAAACAAATTTTGCGCCACTCGGGATCCACACTGCATCAGAGCTCGGACACAACTGCTGCCCGTTGCGTTGCTTAGATTAAACCCCCCCCCCCCACACACACACACACTACAAATCCCTCCGCCAGGGAGAGAGCTGTTGGCGACTGAAGAGTCGCGCCGCGGCCAGTCTCATTACTTTACGAACAAACCCTGTATGTCTGGGCAGCTGCAAGTGGCGTTCAAATTTGAAGTGCATGCAGTAATCCGATTCATGTAGTCAAAAGGTTGTGGCTGCACTGACACTTATCGGCAGTTAAACGAAGTGTACGGTGATGATGTAAAATCATTCAAAGCTATTGTTAAGTAAAATCTTTCATTCTAGAATGATTCTACATATATCGAGGATAAGTTTCGTAATGGTAGACGTTTAACTTCGACGGTAAATGAGAACGTTGCATGCGTGAATGAACTTATTCTTCAAAACACACGTGCCACTGTAGACGAGATCGTCTCGTCTATTGACTGACCAACTCAAAGCGTAAAAATATGAAAATGCTCTAGCATTTTTGAAACGTTATCAATAGGAAGGAAACCATGTTTGGGACAAAATCGTGACTGGTGATAGCTAATTTTTTCGCACTTGAAATGAAAGGCAGTTCTCTGGAAAGAAATTGCCTTACAGTTCCATCCTCAGGGAAAGGTGATGCTGACATTGTTTTCGATAGAGAAGATGTAATTCATAACGAATTCTTGCCGAACAGTGCCACAATTAATGGAACGTCTTATTGTGAAACCCTAAAGAGGTTGTAAAAATCCCTTAAAGATCGACGACCAGGTAAACTTTCAAAAGACATTGTACTTTTCCATGACAAAGTGAGACACCATGCGGCGATCCTAATAAGAGATCTTTTGAAATTTTTTAAGTGGGAAGTGTGGAATCACCTCCTTCACATCCCTAATCTTGCGCCATGTGAATTTCAAGTCTTCGGTTCCATGAGACAAAACTTGCAACGCTACTATATCACTTGGATAACGAGGCAAAAGTTGCAACCCAACAATGGTTATGTCACATTGGACGGCAATTCTTCACTATACATACATACACACACACACACACACACACACATATATATATATATATATATATATATATATATATATATATATAAATAAGAAATAGATGAAAGAGAATACCAGTATTAGCACTAAAGCTACTTGCAGCAGGGAACTAATAAAATGAAAAGATAAGTATGAAAGAGGTTTTAGACAGCATCTCTTCGTCAGCGGTGTCAATACTGTCTAAAAACGAATGGATTGTTAACGATGAGTATGATCTATACAATAAACACACTCAGACACCGTACAATCCATGAAAAACAGAAGAATTGAATAAATATTGAATAAAGAGTTACTTAACCACAGAACACCAAGCCTGGCGCTAGACAGAGTGGAAGTTAAGAACATATAACCGCAAGATGAAAGACGTCACAAAACTTGCAACCATGGAGATTATGGATACTCAGTTACTGACTTACTATGGTTACTGTATTTTAGAACTATTATACCATTATTAATTTAGTTTATTATTATTATTACTAAGAGTTATTTTTATTTATGGTTTTCATTTTATTTTTTATTTTTTATTTTTAGTAGTAATTTTTTCTAATTTTTCTTATTATTATGTTTAACTTATTAAATGCAACAGAACAAACTATTCATTAAAACTAAAACAACCAATTATGTGTTTGGATAGACTTTCGGGGTAATTATTACGTGTTAGCACAGCTTTCAAGTCTAAAATATGCTTATTCCTATTGTTTTTAGAACATATCCTATTTATACTAACTAACTGATTTACAATAATTTTATTAAAAACAGATTTATGTTAACAGGTTAGGTAATTTTGAAATTTAACAATATTAAAATTATAGTCAGATCTTTTGTCGTATAAGTCAAAAGTAAATTTGCTGTGAGAATTTAATTTAATGTTAATATCTAAAAAGTTTACATTAATATTATCATGGATAATTTTAATTAGTTCCAGATTAGGAGGGTAAAAATTTAAGTCTATATGGTTATTACTTTTATATATATTGTGATAACTTAAGACTCCGGGTAGCTAAAAATGTTCAGAGTCAGTCTACTACATTAAAATACAATTTTATTAAATTTAAGTCGGAAACTTTTTACACTATTTACAAATGTGTTGATCTACCTCTAGACATAGAGGGAACTGGCCTTCGTAATAGCCAAATAATTTCGATGAGAAGATGTCGGCAAGTACATTCAGAACTGAACTAGAAGGTCGGTACACAGCCTCTAGAGCATACAGCTCTGAAAATAGAGTAACTTCGTAAGGAAGGTTATAGCTAACGAGAAGCTTATAGAGCGGGCTGCTCTGAAATATGAAGATAACTTCTTGATGAAGTAATGTGCTAACTGAAGCCTGTAGAGCAGGATGCTCTGAGATAGCTATACTTCAGGGTGAAGTATAAATTGACGAGAAGCTTAGTGCGGGCTGCTCTGAAAAATAAAGTTCAGGATGAAGACAATCACTCCACGACCTCTGAGACGAAAGGTGCTCTCTAGATGAGAGTCTCGACCAAGTCTGCTCAAAAAACTGGATTTCTTTTCCCGGCGTTGGTACTCGTGCTTCCGGTCACGTGACTGCAAATTTTTAGGTTGGCTGGCCCAATTTGTGATGTCATGTTCGTTCGCTGTGATTCGCTTGACGACGAAGCCCTGTGGTCGGCTCTTATAAATCAGCTGATCTGAAAATCATTAGTTCACGTCGAAATATTCATTAGTTTACGTCCTCCCAGGGGCGGCGGATAGGAGCAACACTATTCTCTGCTTCCAGACACCTTGACGCCGATCTATAGAACTGCTCGCAGGTCACCCGCTGTGGGAGGTCCGGCTGTCTGGGTGATTTATTCGGAAAGGTCGTAACGGATTCTTACAATATATATATATATATATATATATATATATATATATATATATATATATATATGTGACATGGGGAGAACGGCCGTCGGTCATTAAAAAGAAGAATGCCGCAACCCCACATCACGGTCATCTCTGTAGACACTGGAATGGTAGTCTGTCCGAAAAAACCAGTCGTCGACACAAGATTTTACGGGAACATTTTTATTGAGATCACCGACCGATCCGTCGGTATGTATGCAGCAAGAGAAATTACAAAAATCCGTCCTACTTCCGGACGTCACGAGTTATATAAACTTCACCCCATCACGTGATTAAAGGGTGTGTCTTAATAGTTCATTGGTTTAAAGTTGTTGTTGATGTGCAGAACTGATTTAAACTTGTACTGACGCCGCGCCGAGTCCTTTTAGCTAAAAAAGACAGCCATCTTGAATGATTTTGCCTAAGGCTGTAATAAAGGAATTTAACGCGAATGCCCAAAGGGAATTAAATGTTTTAAGGAATTAAAAAAGGGTTTGTAATTTGGAATAGTAAAGTGAGGAATTAATAGTTTTTAAATGTTAAGAGTGTCGAATTAAGAAATTACTGGTTTTTAATATTATATAAATATATATACATACACACACATACACAGAGGAATCTCGATCTATTGTTTACAAAGGGACCTATTGCACTGAACGATAAATGCAGGAACACCATATGCGAGAACTTAACAAAGGAAGATTATCATTAGGACCGGATGAAATAAACGACACATACGGGAAAACGAAGATTCGGGGAGCGATCGATCGAGGTTTCACTGTATATATATATATATATCTACATGTGTAATAATGCTTTCATCCAGTTATCTTACAGCGTATACAATGAGCTAGTAGATTCTAATTAATATTCAAACAATAATTAACCTATGAATTAGAACGATGCTAATATATTTAAACAAAAGAGGAAGAAAATTAATTTCTCTCCAGCTTAATCAAATATTAGATTAATAATACAGTCCTGCCTGGAAGTTATTAATGACATTATTTTCTCACTAAGAATAGTGAATGCACCTCGTATAATCAGTTACGGTGACGGACAAAAATGAATCCATTGTGCATGACAAAGTTCGAACAGGCTGCTATGTAATTTTCTGACATTATCAAGAACATAGAAAACGTATTTTGGCATTTACTTTCATTTATTTATCATTTGTTGGGACGATAATAATGGTTATGCAGTTCAGTCTAAGGAATACTGAATTATATTATTATGGGTTTCTGTTTATATTCTCTGTTAATGATCTGTTTTTCAGAAGAATTGCTAGAAATATTTTATTCCTTATGCATAAACTAGAGTCAAACAGAATATGTAATAATTTATATGCTGAAGTTGTATAATATGTAAAATACATGGAATACGTAAAATACGTAAAAAAAAATTATATTCAAATGAATGTCTGAATACGTTATCGGAATACCTTCGGAGAAACTTTTTTCACTTCGAAAATTTACATTCTATCTTTCGAGGAAATATGATCAAAATAGGAAAATGAGGAAAATATAGGCCATAACTATACAAAGTTTTTCAAAATCATAGAGTTTTGGTCGTAATTTAGCAAAGTTTAAAATAAACTGCTCTAGGTCTACAAAAAAACTAACTACATAAATGCATAAATGCACAAACTTACATACTAACTACATAAATACATAACTATACAAACATACGTACTAACTATACAAATGCAAAAATATTCATATAAAACATACTAACTATACAAATACATAACTCTATAAATTTTTACAAAATAGAAGAGTTTTGGTCGAAATTTAGCAAATTTTAACATAAACGGCCATAGGTCTACAATAAACTTTCTACATAAATACATAACTATACATACAAAAAATAGTAACTATACAAATATATAACTATACAAATTTTCACAAAATCGAAGAGTTTTGGTCAAACTTTAGCAAAGTTTAACACAAATGGTAGTAGCTCTTTAGAAAAAAAATAAAAAAATTATGCATATAACATTAATTTCTTTTATCATATGTCCATAAGGCACTCGTTAGTGTAATGAACTAAAGACTAATCGATTTTTTGGAATTAAAAAAATGACGGTGATCTTATTTAATTGCATGTAACATTTCAATAATTTCTAAAGGGAATTTTTGTAAATACAGCTATAAAGGAGCAAAAAATATACGGTAAGCCAAGACTGTTCATCCTCATTCTTAGTATTATGAAAATCATAGATGGAAAATTTCATAGACATATCATTGTTATATTCTGAGTTATCGCAATAGTTGTATAGTTTTTAGATGAAAATTAATTTCTGCAGAAAAGGAAACGAATGTGAACAACTCAATTTAAAAATAAAGTGACTTACAACATTTAACATCTGTGCACATAAATATGAATTATGCCCGGTTAGAAATGATATTTACACTGAAATATGAAAGACACGTTGGTGAAAAAGATTACACATTTTTGGGTACTTTTTGGAACGAAATAATCTGAACAAAAGATAACTACAATTATGCATTTTAGGCTATAAATCTTAAGAGTTTTATAAAATAAAGTTATTATGCCAAAAAAATTGTTACTTTTTTTATGATCCTGATATTACAGAGTTAAAACTGTTTTGTGATGGAGAAGACATTATATTGCCGATATATACTGTAGAAATTTTAGCCATGTATCTGCTCAAAAGAAGAAAAACTCAAATACTATGTCTCCAATAACTGAAGTAAAAATTTTGAAATACAGGATGATTGTTTTTAAACGGACACAACTTAGATCCACCTGTAGCGTGATCTATCAGCCGGAATTCCACCAAAATTGACAAAGGGACTATGGACAACCAGGGAAAGAGTTTCCCTAAAAGAAAAACGTTCCAGAAGTCGCCGATAGGGGAAGATATGGCGCTGTTGTTCTTGGCGCACCCGAAATTTTGCATAAAACGCATGTAAAACATCAAAATGCAAACTCATGACTGCGTAGTCGACAGCAGCGCCAGTATTTTGGACTATCAAAATCGGTGCAGCATCAGTTGTGCCATCGCTTTAGAGAAGAAAGGGTCATCAGTTGCTTTTATCCACTTCAATGGCCATCTCGCTCTTCGCACCTAACCCATGTGACTTCTTTCTGTGGGGTTATTTAAAGTCCAAGGTGTATCTTGGTGGAGTCTCTAACTTGGCGGCTCTAAAGGAAAACGTATCCCGGACTGTGATGAACATTCCTAGTGACATGTAATGCTCGGCCGTTGAGAACGTAGTATTCAGGATGCAGTGAGTCGTCCACCGGGATGGTAGTCGCATTGAAGGAGGCAGAAGTGACTTTGCTGCATAAAGCGGTGTTGCAGTGAAATTTTTTTTGTTATTCATTTGTCTGCTTACAACTTTTTCGTTGTTCACCCCTTATCTTTATAGCCCTAAATACTGGCGCTGTTGTCGACTACGTAATCGTGAATTTGCATTTTGATGTTTTACTTGCATCTTATGAAAATTCTCGTGTGCGCCGACAACAGCTCCATAGCTTCCCCTATCGGCGACTTTTGGAACTTTTATTTTTCCCAGGAAACTCTTTCCCATGTCGTCCTTAGTCCCTCTATAAATTTTGGAAGAATTCCGGTTTATAGATCGCGCTAGAAATGGCTCTGAGTAGTGTCAGTTGAAAAAAAAAATCCCCCTTTATAATGCTAAGTTTTAAGGATGCCAGTACTACGTATAAGATATATAAAAAAGGTTAGCTTTTCATTAAAAAGAAAAGAATTAAGAACCATGGCTATTGTTAAAAATATAAAGATGAGTATAAACAAAAACTGATTAAAAAGAAGTTTACGAAAAGCTTAAATTAACCTATTAAGCGCCGCTATATGAACCACCTCTAAATAGTATCTAACGTATTTTTTAAAGTAAATTACTTGTCTCAATTGATGTGCAGTTTAAACTTTTAAAAAAATCAGCATTCCTATAGAACTTACGATAGAGTCCCAAAATGGAAGAATCGGCGCCTAATGGGTGTAAAGCTTGTTTCTTCCGTGTATGAACTTCCAAGCCGTATGTTACACGAAATTCATGAAAATAAGCATTTAAAACCTCCTGAAACTCGTAATCTATATTGTTTATGGAAATAAATATACATTTTAAAAATATTATCGTAATTTTTATCTTGTATAAAAATTTCCTGAGGCAGAAGGTGATATCCACTGAATAGGACGATTCCTATAAATTTATGTATGTTCATTTCAGATAATGGATATGTGTTGTTATTCTTTTGCAGATCATATCTCTAAGTTTTTTGTGGTAAGATCTTCCATGATCTCCGTGTCAAAGTACATTTCGAAAAGCTTATACGGAGATTTCATTGCCAATTCTTTTCAAGTGTTGATATTTCTTCGGATTCAATAGGCAACATTTGATTTGCTTTTTTCCAAATTAATAATTTCTTTTTGGTTTTCTTTTCTTTAAATTAGTCTCCTTCCATACTTGTATCGTCATCTGAAGTATCATTTGTAATGGGTCTTTTTTTCTGCTTACGTTTTATTTTCTTCTTCTCAAGATTTCTACCTTCCCGCAGTTTGACTTTTAGTTCAACTTGTCCAGAAACATCCGCTGGAATCATTTCTTCTAAATCATTGTCTTCAATATTTTCATTGTCTTCAATATTATCAGTTACCTGACCAGGATCGGGTTTCAAACAGATAATGCTACTTTGATCTGAGTATTCATCAGAAAGATTGCATATCTAAAGTTATAATCTAAAGCTTCTTGAATTGCAAAAACCATTTTTTGCCATTTTTTAAAGATAAAAAATAGTTCTAAAGAAATCTCTGTTCATGAAAATGTGTCTGGGTACCACCTGATCCCTTTTTCTTCCCAGAAATAGATATAAAAATAATGAAACAGTAGTAACAAACGTGCGTTCCATATAGAAGACGGGAAGTGAAATCCAGTGAGTAAGAAGGCGCCAAGTCTTCCATTGTGGGACCTTTCAAAATAAGTGTTAAAACATTTCATTTGATTTCCACTTGAAATGCAAGATTCAAAGTGTTATTGCAATTCATTTTTCTTAAGGGGATGGTGGACTTTCAAATTACCAAAAATCGAGCAAAAATTAGAATTTTTTTGGGGGTGTATTAATATTTTAAAAACATGTAAATATTGGAATGAAATGCATTTAAATTGTGTAGTGAAAATAAAAATAAAAAATTGGTGGCTTTAGAGTAGTAAGTATTAAAGGTGGAAAAAAAATTATCTTTTAAATGACTTTTTCTCAAAATGAGAAATTTCCATTCTTTAAAATGCTCCTCGCGTCATAATTTTTGACGAAATTTTATAAAATTTATAATAAAGATTCCTGTAATACATCAAAATAAAGTTATGTATCCATTTTAGGATTCGAGGTCATTTAGATTATAAAAATTTAACTTTAGTGTAGAAAAGTACAAAAATTTCGCGAAAATTCAGAGTACAAGCATAAAAATATTTTCTAAAAATTAACTATTCAACGAAAGTACAAAAAAATACATAACTTTGTTCAGAAAGTATTTATAAGCAATATAAATGCAAAATTAAGGGGGAAAGTTTAAAATTGAGTCGCAAGGAGCATTTTAAAGAAGGGTAATTTAATTTAAATTTTTTAATTATAAAATATTTTTTAAAAATATTTATAAAATTTTATAAGGTGTTTAATATTGTTATACTTCAATGAATATATATACAAAATCTCATATCTCTGTGGTAAAAATTTCAAAAATCGTTTTGAAAGGTCCACCATCCCCTTAAGAAACTAGTCCCTCACTCGTACGTACACACACACACACACACACACATATAATATATCTTTTGAATTCTTCTATAAATGAAAGTCGAATTTGTCAATTTTCCACAAATTCCTACGACTGTGAACTAAAGAAATTTTAAAATTGTCCTTCTGAAAAATATTCACAGTGTACAGGGTGATATTTTAAAAATGACAGTACTCAGATCCACCAGTAGCGTTATCTATCAGCCGGAATTCCACCAAAATTGATAGAGGGACACAGGACGACATGGAAAAAAGTTTACGTGAAAAAAAAATTGGTTCCAAAAGTCGCCGATAGGGGAGGTTAGGGTGCTATTGTTGTCGGCACACCCGCGAATTTGCTTAAAAGGCAAGCAAAACATCAAAATACAAATTCACGACTATGTAGTCGACAGCAGCACCAGTATTTCGGGCTACAAAGATAAAGGAAGAATACCGAAAAAGTTGTAAGCAGACAAATGAATAACAAAAGAAATTTCACTGCAACACCACTTGCAATCATTGGGAGAAGTGAATTTGCTTTCAATGCAGCAAATTCACTTCTCCCTTCTTCAATCTGACCACAGTCCTGGTGGACGACACATTGAATCCTGAACACTACGCTCTCAACGGCCAAGCGTAACATGTCACCAAAAATGTTCATCAAAGTCCGGGATATGTTGTCCTTTAAGGCCGGCAAGTTCGAGACTCCACCAAGATACACCTTACACTTTATATAACCCAACAGAAAAATGTCCCATGGGTTAGGTCCGGGGAGCGAGGTGTCCATGAAAGTGAAAAAAAGCGACTGATGACCCTATGTCCTGTAAAGCGAAGGCGTAACAGATTCCGCACTTTATAGCCCAAAATGCTGGCGCTGCTGTCGACCAAGTAGTACTGAATTTGCATTTTGATGCTTTACTTGCCTTTTATGCAAATTTTCAGGTGCGGCGACAACAACAACGCCATATCTTCCCCTATCTGCGACTTTTGGAACTATTTTTTTTCCCACGGAAACTCTTTCCCATGTCGTCCTTAGTCTCTCTGTCAATTTTGGTGGAATTCCGGATGATACATCGCGCTACAGATGGCTCTGCGTAGTGTCAGTTTAAAAAATCACCCTGTACTTTGTACCATTAAAATACAAATAAAAAAAGATTTGTATATATATCTTAATATCACGCTGAGATAAAAATTATAATTGAATGTTCCCTAAATGGGACACATGGCGCTTAATGGGATAAAATACTCTCCACGTAGGTAATAACGCAATATAAAATTACGTTTCTGGCGTAAGTTTCATACGCTTTTCTTCAAAATAACTCAATGCAGCCTTTTTCTACTCATAAAGAATCGCAAACTTGATTAAAGTTCCTTCAAACACTTTTTTACTACACTTTTTCAGTTCATAAACATTCTTTAATTAGCTAAACTTAAAAATTTTACAATAAATCTCTCATTATTTCTGTTGTGCCATAATTAACTAAGGATTTCCTAAACTACTTCCAATATCAGTAAAAAAATACGTCTTTATAAGAATACTAATGAGATTTTAATTGAAGGTGAAAGGTAACAAAATTTGTTATTTATTGCTTTTATATATAGTCTTGTGCTTAACTTCCTTCATCTTTTTTTCCGTAATTTACTTTTGAATAATGTGTACTTTATTTTTTTAAGATGTGTTTTTATTCAACGAAACAGTTTTTAAAATTGTATTTCAATATTCTAGCTTTTCTTTATAAACCATCAAAAGGAACTTGCCGGATTTTAAAAGGAAAGCATTAAAATTTCCTCACGTTAAAAAAAAACTTTATAGGGATTGTGAACAAAATAAGAAATTCCTCACTTTCTTAGGTTAACTTGATTAGAATAATGTTTTTTTCTAAAGAAGGTGATCAAGGTTCTATTCCAGGTTCTTAACACTAGAAAGACGGTTGCCGTCATTTTGACGGTTTCGGACATACTACTGAGCTATGTCTGCATTTCTATGTCCTCAGGCTTCTGAAATTTTAGGACTTTTTCTAATTTTACGCGAAATATGCACAAACATTTACAAAATTATATTTGATAGTAAAGAGGGGGAGAAAATCTCCAGTATACCTACTAAGACCGAAAGCCTTTAATATGACAGCAATATAAAAAACGGGCAGAAATCTTTAAAATAATACCGGGAAAATGTTACTTACTTTTCATCTCTTCCCCTTTTGCAAATAACAGAAATATTGGCTATTCGGAAATATTGGTGTCGAAAAATAAAGACTGCAAAAACCATGTATTTATTTTTGCGAATAAACCATATCAGGTTGTCAACTCGGCATACCCGCATAAAAATAAATATAAGTATATACTAATTTATAATATATTGGTATGAAATAGTTCAAAATTTAAAGTATTTAGACATTTAAAAAACATTAAATATTTTAAATTCTTGATTTTATTTTTAACTGCCAAAATGACGGCATTTAGTCTTTTTAGTAAGAAAAAAAATTTCGCGTCTTTCTAGTGTTAAAATGGGTTATTTTTAGGGTGGCCGATAATTTCAAATGAGCCATGATGGACAGCGAAAATATGGAATACGTTCATGACGAATAAAAAAGAATCACGGAAAGAAACTGAAGGAAAAGACAATCATATACGAAGAACATTATACAGGGGGTCCCAGTAAAACGTTTCCGAACATCTACGAGAGGTAGGGTGCATCCGGACGACTCGAAATCATATAGCAATGTGGGGTCGGAAATGTTGTCCTGAAGCGGTGATGTACACAGAAAACCATAAAGAAAGAGACCGTAAGTGGATAATCGTTTTAATAATAAATGTACAAAACCAAAACGTACACGGGTTAAAGTAAGTGTTCGAAGTTTTTTTCCACCGACTGCAATGCAGACCTCACATCTCTGGAGCATGGATTTCCGAACATTTTGGAATAATCCAGGCTCATTTCGAATTTTTCTGGCAGCTACTGAGATTCTTGCAACCAGCTCCTCACCATTATCGACGGGGGTGTCATAAACCTGTGTTTTCACATGCCCCTATGAATAAAAATTCGTATAATTAGCCATCCTACTAACTCTGAGTCGTTGTACGAAATCACGATTCCCTGCACTAACACTCAGAACTTTCCCGAAACGCCATCTACCGCTTCAGGAAAGCATTTCCGACCCCACATTGCTATATGATTTCGAGTCGTCAGGATGCACCCTACCCCTCGTAGAATTTCTGAAACGTTTAACTGGGACACCCTGTATATGTATGTGGTGTAAAAAAAGGGATGAAAAATAGAATCATAAAGGAACCAAAAGTAAGACTGTTGTGTTGTTGGTGTTGCACATACCCAAAGACTAACAGGGCTATATCAGGTCCATGACATTGTACATCCTAATCAAATCCAGAATCATCAATGGATTGGCAGCTAGATCTCGCAAAGAGAGCCCCAGGCAAGCAAGAATATGTTCAGGGAAAGCCCGATCAGTTGAACACTTGGAGCAGACTTCAAAACACTTGGAAACCTCACTATATGTCAAAGATCTAAGACGACGGCTGAAAAAGCGAGTAAAAATGGTTAGATCTTGCCTGTTTTAACTAAGCGCCAGAGAGCCACCCGGACGATTATTCTAATACTAGTGATGCGCCGGTGGAACGAGCCAAGTGGTTTTATTTTTGCATTTATGCCTGGAAAAAAGCTCCATATCGGTGAGAGGCACAGAAGACACCGAAGCTTCACAAGCACCCACTTTCTCCATCTGCGATCTCATTGCCCTCTTTTTGGTGGTAGTAAGACTTCCACCAACAAAATATCTTATTTGGGCAGATACTTATCTAGATTTCCCAACACTATTGTTCGATTCTTGGTGCTGACAATCAGTCTTTAAAGAGTTTATTTTTTTCAGAATTCTGAAACTTATTTCAAAATAAATATATTTGAGATAACTATATTGAGGAACAGGGTTGTTTCCAGACAAAGCCCATATAGGATAACGGGATGAGGGGTGCATCTCCGCTTTATAATGGCACATGTCCGATTTAGCCAGGGGCCAATTCGATTTTGACCGAGAACCCCCAGGGATGACATCTGAGGGGATCGCACCCTCTCCTACCCTCTCTCAAATTATATAAGTTTACGTAACCTTATGCAAGCACGGCGATCTACTAATTAATGCCACTAATGAACGAATGATAATTTAAACATATTTACACCTTGCCACACAGACATTTTTCTAACATGTCCGATCAGAAAGTACTTACTTTAAAGCGCGCGTATAATATGAATTCAGACTTCATTTTTGCTAAAAAACTATTTTGTTACGAATGTGTTGTACTATGTTGTTATAAGGAATTGTATAATATGTTAAAATAATAAGTAAATAGAGCAAAACTTGTATAATAAGTAAATAAAGCAAAAATTGCATGAAATATTAAAAAATATATATGTTTTAATTAATTTCGGATTTCAGTCGATATACAGTCGTTAAACGGGGTACTACTAGACGTGTCAGCGATATAAAAGCATGTATTTTAATACTAAATCGGTGATTAATGAACAAATTTGGAATTGGTAAACAGAATATGACAGAATCATCAAAGAAAAATAAATATGAATACACTACAGCAAATCCCACCAAAGCATGAATAATCCAAAATGCAGTAATATGTAACACATTGAGGGCCAATGTAGATTGCTTTAATTAGAACCTTGTTCTCAATATACTGTGTTAAAATTTAAATATATGATGATAGTTTTAGTTTGCATGTCTACAACTTAAAATGTAACGGACTGTCCGCATCGAATCCGGAGCGTTACGTAGCGATAGCGTTAAATTCAATAACCACGTGATATGTCAAACCAATCACAGGTAATGCCAACATTCTTGGAGCCAACGTAGTAACGTAATGAAGCGCTTCGGATGCAATGCCAACAGGCCTTAACCATGTTTGACACACTGATATAAAGACTATGGGAGGTATTGAATCCAATACCCCCCCCCCCCACTGGGTAATTAAACCCCTTCTGAGCCTAATAAAATTACCCCCCCCCCGGTTTAAATAAATCGCTGTTTGAAGAAGAAGCAAGCGTGAATACAAATAAACGGCACTTTTCCACTAGTTGGGAAGACCCATAGATAACGTACACGAGCGACAGTCAGGCAGCAGACGCCACGAGGCGAAACCAGAGAGAGGCTAGGTAGGAACGAAAAAAATTGAAGATCGTTTTGCAGTACAGTAGATGAACATTATCAAGGTCATCGAAGGCGTTTGGAGTTAGCTATCGTTCCAGCGACCTCGTGATAAAGTTAAGACAGAAAGGTTAGTGTGGCGAACTTACAAGTAGTGGTGTAGCTGAATTCTGGCACGGTTTCCGTAATATAGCTACCGGGATAAACACGCGCGATAAATTCCCCGTAGCCTCGTAGCAATGATTACTGTAATTATGTAGTAAAATCATTGTTGCAATAAATACTTTAGTGTTGAAAGCCTCATCGCATCTCGTTAATGGTAATCACTCGTATTGGAGTGTTTTCTAAAACATGTGACATTAGGATCCTTTATAATGCATCCTAATTAAGGAGATTAATTTCCAAAAATGAAGTAGAGTAGCATATATTTTGAGTTGCAAAAATATTTGCTAAAATTAGAAATATCGCAGTCATTTTCTATCATAAAATGTATGTAATTTTTATAACTGCAGTACATCATTTACTTTTTTAGTTTTAGAAATAATTAAAATCACTACATGCTTTCAAAATTCTATTAATGGTCCGCTGTGATACTGTTCCCAAAAATAACTGACAGATGTTCCCGACTGTTAAATGGCGGCAGATAACATAAGCGTTAGGCACTCGCAGGAAATTGATTCGGCTCCTGGAAATTTACTTTTAAAGCATCTATTATTTATCTCGTCTACAAATAGTTCGTAAGCTTATTCTAAATTGTTTTTTTGAAGTTCGTTTCAATCTTGCTGTAGGAGATTGCAATTTAAGTATACTTTTGTAAATTCCGGTACTACGTTTTATTCTTCGCCTTTTCTACAGATATAATTTCATTCACTTTGGAAAGCAGGAACACCAAGAAAATAATGAAAATAACTCTGTAAAGGCTTCATTCACGTGATACGTCAAACCAATCACAGGTCATTCTCAGAGCCAACGTAGTAACGTAATGCAGCGCTTCGGATGCCATGTGAACAATCCTTAATCATGTTCGACACATTCATACAAATAATATTCTCTTCGTTTACAACAGGAGGTAAACGTTATATATAAAAAATAAATTCCAAGAAATGGAGAGAACATATCAAGATATCGAAAGTGCGTAGGTGAAAGGGAAATTTATGAGAATAAAACAGTTAGAAATGTCTTTCGCATTGGAACGTTTTCTAAAACTTATGGCATAACGATCCTTTTTATTGCAGCTTATTTAATGATGTTAAATTACAAATATGGCGTAACTTGTATTTTTGAGTTACAAAAATGTTTGCTAAAATTAGAAATACGACACTCATTTTCTCTGAAAATAATAAGAGGAAATGTATATAACTTTTATTACTCAGTATATCATTTTCTTTTAGTTCCAGAATTAATTAAAATCACTACATGCTTTAAAAATTCTATTTATAAGTCTGCTGTGATTCTTTTTCAAAAATAAATAACAGATGTTCCCGACTGTTAAATGACGGCAAATAAAATAGCTTTATGCATTCCCAGAAAAATTGATTCGGCTCCTGGTAATTTACTTTTTAAAGCGCTTATTATTTATTTCACCTACAAATAGTTCGTAAGTTTATTACAAATTGCTTTTTTGAAGTCCGTTTCAATCCTGCTGCAGGAGATTGCAATCTAAATATACTTTTGCAAATTCCGGTACTAAGTTTTATTCTTCGTCTTTTCTGCAAATATGTTTTCGTTCACTTTGTAAAGCAGAAATACCAAGAAAATGATCAAAATAACTCTGTGAAGGCTTGATTCATTGTTATATAAATAAAACTGGCCGACTTTGACGGCGTATTTCACAGAGTGTAAATAAAATTTTAGACGTATATAGCTTCAAATTATTGAAAACTATTTCTCTTGAAATATATTTGAGCTAAAATTTGTTGCGAAGTTAGTATGATTTATTTATTTTAATTTACTTACTCTCGAACTGTCTGCTTCTATATTTGTGTAATAACTAGCTGAATACCCGTGATTCGCTACGGAGTACATTTAAACTAAATACAATGGTCAATGTATGCAATTAATACCAAAAAAACTAAATATATATATTTATAATAAATGCAACGATCAATGTATACAATTGATGTAATATATATATATATATATATATATTTATAAAAAATCGTAAGGGATATTTTTAAAGACAAAATAATGTAGAAGAAAATATTCAAATTAAATCTAATAGGACATACTAAAGAATATAGGACAGTTAATATAGTACAGTTTGAGGAACATATCTTTTACTGTATTTTAATATTTATTTGGATAATATTCAATCGTCTGCTGCATTAGACAGGAAAAAAAATATTTTTTTGTCTATTTCGCTGTTATCACGTGACGATAAAATCATTTAAAGTACCAGAAAAAGAAATCACGTGATCAGCATTTAATAAATTAAATTCTAAAAATTAATCTTTAAAAATTCATGAAAAATCAGAAAATGGAGGTAAAGATTCGAAAAAAATTTCATTTTAAAAGAAATTTTATGATTTTTCTCGCGATTTCAATTTTTTAACCCTGAAATTATTATTGTAAATAACTTTAAAAAAGTCCCTAAAACAGCTTAAAAATTTTATTTAAAAAAATCTAAGAAGAATTTTTTAAAATCTTTCTTAGTGCACCCCTACACCATAAGAAGAATCACCATGCAAAATTTCAGCCCTTTAGGTCCAGCGGTTTGGTCTGTGCATTGTATATCAGTGAGTCAGTCAGTTACGGAGCTGTTTTATATATATAGATAGTGATTTTCTATTGAATTTTATTTAGTTTCCTACAACGAAACTCCAGAGTAAGTATTCGGAAATTACAGCGACCACGGCTTTCGCCTATATGCCTTGTCAAACTACTGACCGGTCACTACGTAGCAAAACCTGTATACGCAGTCGAGGGTCGATTTCCCAAGTTCGGAGCAACTCATTTTTATGGACCTCAGCGCCGGACGGACAGTACAGATCTTCCGCCAATTTGGGCAACCCAGGGCCCCTCGAATCTCCAGAGTAAATTAAATAAAAAATGACTACATTTTCTAACAATTTCTTACGACACATCGTGAGAAATTTCTAATAAAAATGTGTTGGTTTGTCACAGACGTGTCGTGGGAATCGTGAACGGCGAATAGACATTGGATTAGTTCCATCAGTTATTTAGGTTCCACATCTTACTAAAATTTTTTGAGAGTGGTCAGTTTGATGTCAGTATAGGATCAAGAAAGAAAAAAATTCATATAGGTGTAACTTTCCCTTTTTGTCCTTTCCTAAATGAAAATAATCAAATAACAGTGCTACCTAGTTCAGAAAAAAAAGCAGATTATATTTTTACTCTGAGGGAGCGGTGGTCCGGTCGGAAAAGACATCGAGCCAGTGATCTGAAAGTTGATGGTTCGATACCAGACCCTGACAAAACCGCCGACGTGTACACTAATGGCGGCTGGTGCACGGAAAAATCTGTTTATATCTGCAATGTCCTTGCAATGTCCCTGCAAAAAAATTGTACCCATTAAAATATTTTAAGAACACTTAGTGAGTAGTTCTGGTTTTTAAATTTCAACAACCTATAAATCTAAATATTATAACTATTCTACATATTAAAATTATTCTACGTATTATAACTATTTCTGACGGCGCGGCGAATAGACAGGGGGGGATTGGACAGTGGAGATTGCCAGCAGTTATTTAGGATTCACATGTTACTAAAATTCTCTGAGATCGGTCATTTGGATGTCAGTAAAGATGAGTAACGAAACCAGAATAATAGAAAATTGTTTGGGGTAGAAAAAGAGAATACGTAGGCAATGACTACGAATTTGACTTTTCTTATATTGTAATATCTAATATTTCTAATATGTCATTTATCTCATAAATATACTGACACAGAATATCCTTATAGATATAGATGATTCTCACGCATATAAATTTTTAAAGAACATGGGCACTTTATCTTTATATACACACTTTGAAAAAAAAGATGACGCACCAAGAAGGAGTCATTCGAATGGGACGAAAATCGGTAGATGTGATGCACATGTACAGAAAAAAAAAGATTGCAATTTGAGAAAATTTGAATGTTTTATTCGAAAGAAAGAGCTTTGTGAAAAATTGTGAAAAAGTGAAAAATTCAATTTTGCGTTGGACCACCTCTGGCCCTTATGCAAGCAGTTATTCGATTTGGTATTGATTGACAGAGGTGGCGGATGTCCTTCTGCGGGATATCGTGCCAAATTCTGTCCAATTGGCGCATTAAGTCGTCACAATCCCTAGCTGGTAGGAAAGCCCTGACCATAATGCTCCAAACGTGTTCAATGGGGAAGAGATCCGGCGACCTTACAGGCCAAGGTAACGTTGGGCAAGCAGGGAGACAAGCAGTAGAAATTCCCGCTGTGTGCGGGCGGGAATTATCTTGCTGAAATGAAAACCCAGGATGGCAGATATGAAAGGCAACACAACGGGGCGTAGAATATCGTCGACGTACCGCTGTGCTGTAAGGGAGCCGCGGATGACAACCAAAGGGGTCCTGCTATGAAATGAAATGACACCCCTGACCATCACTCCTGGTTGTCGGCCCGTATGGCGGAAGACAGTCTGGTTGATGTCCCATCGCTGTCCAGGGCGCCTCGATACAATTATTCTCTTTTCATCGGGACTCAATTCGAAGCGGGACTCGTCACTGAAGATAATTATACTCCAATCAGTGACATTTCAGGTTGAATGTGCCCGACAGCACTGCAAACGGGCTTGCCGGTGTCCATAGGTCAATAGTAGTCGGTGCAAGGGACACCGTGAGCTCAGCCCCCCTTTCTATGAGCCGCCTATGAATGGTCCTTGCGATCACTGAAGCACCAGTTTCACGTACGATCGATGATAATGATGAATATGGGGATGTGAGCGCCGCTCAGTCGATTACACGATCGTCACATTCAGTCATTTCTTTATGTCGATCGCTACCTTATTGACGCTGTGTTTGGCCATGGTTCATCCATCCCTGCTAAATCGCCTAACGGTGGCATCGCTTCTATCCAAATGTCAAGCGATTCGCCGATTAGACCAACCGGCTTCTTTGAGCCCAACTACACGTACTCTCTCAAATGCTGACATATCCGCATATTGTTCACGCTCCTGTATGCGAGGCATAGTTCTTGTCCACCTGGGTACACGGAAGGAATTTCGCAAAGAATTTATGACTTGGAATCGAAACTTTTCCTCTTTGATAATCTGTCAGTTGCGCAGTTAAGATGCCCTGCAGCGTCACATGTTTAGTTTTGTTTTGTTTAAGATTATAAGAAGACAGAGTGAGGAATATATAGGGTCAAGAAAGAAAATGTTACTATATACATGTAACCGTAATTTTTTGTCCTTTCCTAAGTGAAAATAAGCCAATAACAGTGCTCCTTGGCTTAGAAAAAAATAACGTAATATTACCAGTTGAGTGCAAGTGATATATTACGTTAGAATTATTGATCAACATTTTTCCAAGGAAATCGCAGATACATAGCTGCCTGTATTTTCCATAGGGCTTACATTGCATGTGTTTATAATTGTATCACACTTGTACCATAAATATAATGACTCAGAGTGTCGTTATCGAAATAGCTGATTCTCACTCATATAAATGTTTGAAAGAACATGCGTAGTTTATATATGAATACAGAGTGCAATATGTAGGATCAAGAAAGTAAAATTTACCATATACATCTAATCGACTCTTTTTGCCCTTTCCTAAGTGAAAATAAGCATATAACAGAGCTACATGGCTTAGGAAAAAAATAACACAATATTACAAGCTGAGTGCAACTGCAATATTACGTTAAAATTATTGGTCAACATGATTCCAAAGAAATCGTTGATACATAGCTGCCTGTATTTTTCATAAGGTTTACATTGCATGTGTTTATAATTGAATGTCATTGGTATCATAAATATAATGACCCAGAATGACTTTATCGAAATAGCTGATTCTCACCCCTATAAATGTTGGCAAGAACACGTGTACTTTACCTTAATATAAGAATACAGAGTGAGTAATATATTGGTTCAAGAAAGAAAAATTTACCATATACATGTAACCTTCCTTTTTTGTACTTTCCTAAGTGAAAATAAGCAAATACAGAGGCTGTTCGCACATTTTTTAGACGATTTTGTAAGCGTTTTTGTAAGCGTTGTTTTAAAAAATCGTTTGCTGCAAAAGAAATAATTGCAGTTGTACTATGTTTTTAAAAGTCAAAATTATCGTCTGCGGCTTGAAAGTTTTGTTTTTATTCAAAATGGCGCTTTTAACAAAGCAGTGGTTCGAAGGCTACATTTATGCTCTTTCTGAAGATAAATATGCATACTCCGTTATCCAAAACCGATGTGAGAGTCATGGTTTTGTGATATCAAAAGCGTCGATAGGTAATATCGTCAACAAGAAAGGAAAAAAACGTCAAATTGGAGCCTCAAGTGGGACAAACATTCCATACAAGTATCCAAGGAAAAAACGGACATCTTCGACTATTGCAAAGGTACGTTGTTTAATGTTAAAAGAAAATACCCCTAGTCAAAGGACAGTTGCAAAATCATTAAAATGCTCGGTGTCCACTGTAAACAAAATGATAAACGTTGATTTAAATCTTAAGAAAGCGAAAAAACGCAATGCGCATCGTCTTCTTCCAAATCATATCGCTGAATGCAGGACACGGTGCAGAATTCTATATGAGAAACACTTATCCAAAGAAAAATGGAAAACAATTGTCACAATAGATGAATCATGGGTGTATTTAAATGATTGCAACAAAAAAAAGAGCCATTTATTATCATAAAAGGGGAGGAAAATATTTAAGTACATGGTTCAAAGAATCGAAAGAAAGTTTTTCTAAGGGATTCATGATTGTTGCTTGTTTTTCTTATAATGGCAAGTTAAAAATAAAGAGATTGGGAAAAAATGTCAAGATTAACTTCAAATACTATCAGGAACATATTTTATCGCCAATTTTTCTGAATGAAATACCATCGCTTTACCCACAGTGCCATCAATCTGTGAGACTCCGTCAGGACAAAGCTAGCAGTCACACATAAAAATCCACTATAAATTTCCTAAAAGAAATAGAACAAAAAACTGGTATCAAGGCCATACCCTTCACTGATATCCCTACTAAATCTTCCGATGTATCGCCTATGGATTTTTGTGCTTTCGGACTTTTAAAATCTGAATTATCCAAACGTCGTCCCAAAACCCTTACAGGACTCTGGAAAGCTGTTCAAGAGGAATGGGATAGAATACCTCTTCTGACACTTCAAAAGGCATTATTATCCTGGAAATTGCGGTGTCGAAAGATAGTTCAGAATAAGGGATGTCAAATAGAACATTTAAAACACAAGAATTTTATGTAATTTAGTTTTGTGAATACAATATACATCGTCTAAAAAATGTGTGAACATCCTTAAAAGTGCTAACTGGCTTAAGAAAAAATAACGTAATATTACACGCTGAGTGAAATTGCAATATTACGTTAGAATTATTGGTTAACACGATTCCAAGGAAATCGTAGATACATAGCTGCCTGTATTTTCTAAAGGGTTTACCTTGCATGTGTTGATATTTATATCTCATTTGTCTCATAAATATAATGACACAGAATGTCTTTATCGAAATAGCTGATTCTTACCCATATATATGTTTGAAAAAACATGCGTACTTTATCATTATATAAGAATACAGAGTGAGTAATATATAGGATTAAGAAAGAAGAAGTTTCCATATACATGTAGCCATCACTTTTTGTTCTTACCTAAGCGAAAATAATCAAATAGCAATGCTACTTGGCTTACGAAAAAATCTAATAAACAGGTTATATTTTGCACCCATTAAAACATTTTAAGAATTCTTAGTAAGTAGTTCACGTTTTTAAATTTCTAAAGAATGTGAATCCTAAAGCTAATATTGCTCGTTTTGGTTTAAAGTAACTTAAAAATCTTTTATGGAAGAAATTCTTGTAATTCAGGGAAACAAAACAAGAATATGCACTCAAATTCAAGTGCAGCCTAATGTAAATATTTTTTTTCCTACAGCATCTGTTTTGAGATTCGCTGGATGGAAAAAAAGGAACACATATTTTCTTCCTGAACGTAGTTTATTCAAACTACCTTATTCAGAACTACCATTAGGGAATAGCTTTTAAACAATTACAAAGAAGACGAAAAAAATTTATAAGGCCTTCTTCTAAATTTGCTTATTTGTCGACTGTTTTATACTTTTTTGGAAATTCTAAATTATTATGGGATAGAAGAAAATACCTCAGACACTTACTCAGTTTGCTTTAAACATGTATTGCTACGATGAAAATTATTTAAAATTCTAGAAGTTTCAAACAGCTATTTTTATATATTTAAAACTCCATATGTACAAAGCGAGACTACAATAAGTAAAAATTTATGATTTGAACCACATTTAAAGTATATCAATATGAAAGAGTTATTTATTTTAGTTAACCTTATTCTAGAGCAGGGGTAATCCTACAGCGGCTCACCAAGCTATTATGTGCATCCCGAAACACTCAGACCCATTATCAGGTTGGTAAATTTATAAGCATAATTTCGGAAATTTGATCCTGAAAAATAGAAAACTGTACAAACATTTGCCACCTGCTGCTAACGCTGTTCGCATCAACGTATCTTTGTGAATCATCCTATTTCAAATTGAAATATGTTAAGAACGTGCATAGGAATCGGCTTACTGATTCTTACCTTGATGATGCATTGACAGTAGCATGTAACAAATTTTAAGCTGATTTGTTTAAAATAGTCAAAAGTTTCTCTCACCATTAAAAATCACACAATTTTTTAAATAAACACTTGATTACATATAGGGTTTTAGTTTTATTTATAACGTTATTATATCATGAGGTATAGTGGGCTATGTTGTGGCCCGCATAACCGTAGCAAACATCCTAAAGAAAAAAAAGGTTGATTACAGCTGTTCAAGAGCGATATATTTAGTAAACTAACTTGAAGTCCAGGGCTAACTTGTCCAGGTCACAAAATTCTTCAAATTTTCGAAATTTTTTTATTGCATTAAAAAATTCTATGTTCTTTTCCGCTTAAAATTGCGTTTAAATCATGTTTCTATCTTAATTAGAACCGGAGATATTCATTTTTTCGTTTTGGTCTGATTTCAAAATCGAGCTGTCAAATAGCGGTTGTCATGGGAACGACATCCTGAAATGTAAACATTGAAATGTAAACAAACTTTTTTGCGGCACATTTTTACCAAAATTACTGCATATTATTATTTAAACTTTAAATGAATTAATATTTAACTTGTACTTTATGAATATACACTTCTACTTCTTTTACAAGGAAGTGAAATGAAGTGATAATATTATTTACGTTTGAATTTCGATCCGCGTGCGAATCATTCTCCGGATATTTCAAACTTAGTTTTTATAAGTATTTTTGCGATTACTTTCGAAATTTTGAAAGATTTTCTTAAATAAATCTTTAGAAATGCCAAGGAAAAGGAAATCGGAAGTTTTGAGGGCTGAAATTATGAAGAAAACGCGACTTGCAAAATCAAATGGTAGTATTTCAGTTCCTACAAAAAGTGAGAAAAGTGACATTGCTAAGCGATTAGATGACAGGAAAATGTCTTCACCAGTGAAGGATAACTTGATTGAAAGACTAGATGGTAAGTATATGATTATTAAACAAACTGTTTTACAGTCTATAATTTCAAGCTGCTGTTGTAAAGAATGTAAACAAATGACTTTAGAAGTGCAGTTTGGTAAACCGTTTGGTTTTGCTCAGTCTATTGATGTTGTGTGCAAAACTTGTAATTCAGTTTTTACAAAGAATTCATCTGGCAAGACACCAGGCCAGGGAAAGTCATATGATGTTAATCGTAGAGCTGTTGCTGCAGTGACTGAACTAGGGAAAGGACATGTAGCACTGGAAAAATTATCATGTGTAATGAACTTGCCTTGCATGGATTCCAAAACTTTTACTAGCCACTTGAAAAATTTTCATTCTTCCTGTGTAAAAAGTTTACGTGAGCAGCAAGAAAAAGTGTATTCAAACATTAAAGAAGCATATTGTATTTTAAATGAAACTCCGTCAGATATTTTTAATATAACAGTGAGCTACGATGCAACTTGGCATAAAAGAGGTCATGCATCCAATTATGCAGTTGGGTGTGTGATAGATGTGCTAACGGGCTTTGTGATTGACCACGAAGTTTTATTAAAAGTTTGTAATCACTGTGTGCAAGCCGAAAAAGCTCTCAGCAAAGATTCGCCAGAATTTGCCTCATGGTATGAAGGCCATGCTTTATATTGTGATAAGAATTATGTGGGAACCTCTGGGGGAATGGAAGCTGAAATGGCCTTAAAAATGTGGCGCCGTTCAGAGAGGCTTGGATTTCGCTACGTGGAACTTGTTGCAGATGGAGACGCAAAAACTTTTCATGATCTTCAAGCTTCAAATGTGTATGGAGAGGAAAATCCACTGAAGAAAATAGAATGCGTCAACCATGTTGGTAAGAGGATGGGAACTGCTCTACGAAAACTTGTGGAGAATGAAAAGAAAAGAGGTATAACCCTTGGAGGCAAGAAACATGGGAGCCTAAGTGATGCCACGATAAAAAAAGTTACACGTTACTACCGAAATGCCATTATTCGTAACAAAGGTAATATTCCAGGAATGAAGAGAGATATTTACGCCATTTTACTGCATTGTAGCTCAACAGATAAGAAAATGAAAGAAGACACAAAAGAAAGAAGAAACTGAAACAGATAAGAAACACATCTTGCCCTGTTGGCGACGATTCTTTGTGTTTTTATAATCGTGCAATCGCGCTACAGCAAAAGCCCGCTGCTCACAAAACTGCCATTAAAACGCCTCTGCGGAAAGATGTTGTCGCCAAAATGATGCCTATTTTCCAGAGGTTAGCCTCGGATTCCTTGTTGGAAAGATGTTCCAAAGGGGAAACGCAAAACAGAAATGAATCTATTCACAATTTGATTTGGAGTCGTTGTCCCAAAACTATAAACTGCTCAAAAGTGCGAGTAGATATTGCTGCAGCAAGAGGTATACCAGATTTTAACCATGGAATCAAGGTATCCACCTTAAATGTGTTCCAGTCAGGTTTTATATCCCCCTGTCAATCCTCGGTAACAATGCTAAAGAAAATGCGAAATCCCCATGTTAGAAAAGTTTTGTTTAAATCAACAGAGACGTTTAAACAGTACCGAAAGAGAGTGGAAATGGTAAAAATTAAACTTAATCAGAAGTTTAAGGTACAAGGAGTTTCTTACTCACCTGGAAGCTTTTAAAAGCTATTTAAACATTTTATTATTAGCCAATCAATGTTTAAACATTTAAATGCGTTTTTCTCCATGATGGGCTTTTTCCGGATTTCTCATCTTTAAATTGTTATAAGTCAAGAACTGTTAAAGATAAATGGTTCAAACTTGGAACATATCTTTTTCAATTATTTTACTTTGATTGTGATTCAGCAAATTTGAAAAAAATATTTACTTTTGAAAATATGATTTTTAAAAAATAAGTTTAAATCAACAGAGATATTTAAGCAGTTCACGATTTCTCGTCTTTAAATTGTTATAAGTCAAGAACTGTTAAAGATAAATGGTTCAAACTTGGAAGATATCTTTTTCAATTATTTTACTTTGATTGTGATTCAGCAAATTTGAAAAAAAATATTTACTTTTGAAAATATGATTTTTAAAAAATAAGTTTAAATCAACAGAGACATTTAAACAGTTCCGAAAGAGAGTGGAAATGGCAAAAATTAAACTTAATCAGAAGTTTAAGCTACAAAAAGGAGTTTCTTACTCACCTGGAAGCTTTTAAAAGCTATTTAAACATTTTATTATTAGCCAATCAATGTTTAAACATTTAAATGCGTTTTTCTCCATGATGGGTTTTTTCACGATTTCTCGTCTTTAAATTGTTATAAGTCAAGAACCGTTAAAGATAAATGGTTCAAACTTGGAACATATCGTTTTCAATTATTTTACTTTAATTGTGATTCAGCAAATTTAAAAAAAATATTTACTTTTGAAAATATGATTTTTTAAAATAAGTGACATCATTTTTTTTGAAATTTTTAATATAAATATTTTTAATTTTTTTTAAATTAATATTTTTGAAAATGCTGAATCACAATTAAAGTTTATATATTTATGTTTAACTAAATGAAAAAATTTTGAAATTAGACAAATAATATTTTGAGTTATAGGGATTTTAAATTACCCCACTTTTTTTTAAATTTTTAAATTTAAAAATTTTTTAAAAACTTTATGAGAAGTTTTATGATGTGATTTTGTTTACAAATTATATGGTTAACCTTCACAAAAAATTTCAAAATTTTAACTCAATAAATAAAAATTTTTCAAAATGTGACCCGAACCCCCTTAAGAAAAATCTATTTATGTTTCTAATATATGTGGAACTAAAGTGGTTGGGAATGATTTATATAATATTTAAAAGTCCTGTATGGTGCTCTCAGATCAAATTAGTCAACAAATTATCGAGGTTAAGGGAACAAGGGACATTTAACCTCGAATTTTTTAATTTTCAATTTTTAACTCTAAATACACAATGAAAATAATTAATATTAATTTTTACTACATTAAAGACCTCCAAATTCAAAATAAGGATTTTTTGGCAGAATATTGCTTGTTTTTCAAAATTTTTTTTAAAAATAATAGTATTTTTCAAAATGCACCATGCGCATTCGACATCATTTAAAAACCTGAATTTTTTAAATATAAATATGCATATATAAACATAATTATACATTGAATTTTTTTTCAATGAATCAAAAGCTATATTCTTAATCTGACTGTTATTTCTTAAAGATTTGCATGTTTTTACTTAATTTCATGGTTTATAAATTTGAAAAATAGTTGTGGCTTCAAAGAATGTTTCACAGTTTTGTAATAAACTCTTCAATTAACAATCCCTAGAAATTTGAAAGAAATTAGGAGAAAATGAATACGCATGAATCTTTTTTGAAAAACTCTAGCATTGTTTTAAGAATTGTTTTGTAAAATAGGTCTTATACTTCCACAAAATACTTATTTGTAAATTCTAAGTGTCTTCAATGTATTATAATAGAATATTGATTATTCTTATCTGCATATATACAACAGTTCCGTAAGTGACTGAAACACTGACTGACTGATTGACTGTCTGACATACAATGCAAGACCAAAATGCACCATGAAGAATGAGTGAATTTGCCCCTCCAAGTCCTGTCTGTTGCCTCATTGTAGCGGAGGGGTGTTCCTGGGCGGAATGGGCGACGTACGTCGGGAGTTTTAACTCCTGGTAGGGTCACCCTAGGCGTGAAGGCCATTCCATTTTGCTCAGCTAAAACAGACAGGCACCCGGGCCTAAGAGAGTATTCTCCCTCTGGTGACCCAGGTTTTTGGGCCAATTGAAGCTGCTCCTTTCCCTTTACCATGAGTCCTTCCTTTTCTGATTTGAATACTGCATTGCCCGTCGCGCAGGTTAATCAGGGGCGCGCTCGAGGCTTAGGCAGAGGGCCTCGTTCGTCAAATGGATTACGGTCTCCAACTTCTAAAAATGGTTCTCTAAAAATTCTGCAGTGCAATGTCAACGGCTTGTATTCCCCTACCATGAGAACTAAATTAAACCAATTGATTGAAATGGCTGATAGGTATGACGCTCAGATTATTGCTCTTCAGGAAACCAAACTCAGAGAACATTCTGTCATCAAATTAAAAAACTTTAGTATTTTTCGTGAGGACAGACCCAATGGAGGTGGTGGCGGATTAGTCTTTCTTATTAGAAATGTTAACTACAAGAAAATTTACATGCCTAATCGGGACTCTGATTTAGAGATGCAAGGTATCTCTGTTACTTGGAAGAGAAGGCTGATTAACATCTACAATCTGTACCACCCACCTAACCAGGCACATCTCCCTGTTGAGGTATTTGACTCTGCTGATAAAACACCATATTTCTTGGAGATCTTAATGCTAAACATTTGTCCTGGGGATGTTCCGTGAATAATAATAGGGGCTGCGAACTGTTGACCACTGCTGATGATAGAGCTCTTATCTTTCTTAACAATGGTTCTCCCACTCATATGCCTTTGAGCTACGGCGCTTCTGAAGCTTTGGACATTTCTCTTGTCAGCCCCGAGCTCTACGGGCTGACAAGAGAAACCCACATTGTGACTGGTCTATCCTCAACAACATTGGCAGTTATCATCTTCCCATCTTGATTAACGTACAGATTAAGATAAAGTCTGTGGCAGCTCACAGGAACTTTTGGAATTTTAAGAGGGCTAATTGGGATTACTTCAGTCAGCTCACCGAAAGTGCTCTTGGCACCGCGACTCTCACTGACGTTCGAACGGGAGTGGCATACTTTTAAACAAGCGATCATCCATACTTCCCCTCAGTCCATCCCTAGGGGTAATTTCAGACATCTGAAATTTTTCTTCCAACATAAGGATCCTGAGCTGAGGACTGTTATCCTTAAGATAAATAATTTACACAAGACGCTTTCCAGGACTAATGACCCTGTGGTCAAAGTTGAACTCAATAGACTCAATGCTGCTATTTAACAGCTATACATTAAACATAAGAGAAAAGCTTGGATTGACTTATGTAGCAACATCAATGCCAGCGCTCCCGACTCCAAATTATGGCGTTTTACTCGGTCCCTAAGTTATGGTATGCCTCAGAACGTGTCCTGCAATACTGCCCTCGTTACGGATGGCAAATTATCACATGATGGCAAAACTGCATCGAACATCTTGGGAGAGTTCTACAAAAATACGAGTGAATTGGCTTTTAACCAAAACGATGTTATAGTCAAAAATAATTCTAAAAGAATGATTTATAATTGCCGCACTTTTAGTTCCGGTAAACCTATATTTAATGAAAAATTTTCCTTGAAAGAACTTAATTTTGCTCTAAAAGCCATGGATTTTGGTAAATCTCCAGGCCCTGACGGCATTCATGGTACTATGATTAGTCATCTTGGCCCTTGTGGTATGCAGAGACTTTTGGACCTCTTTAATCTCTCTTGGAGTCTTGGACGACTCCCACGTGAATGGAAGAGAGCCTTTATTGTCCCTATCTTAAATCCTGGTAAAGATGCTAGCTCCCCTGGGAGTTTTAGGCCTATTGCCTTGACCTCCTTATAGACTTATTCTTGCCAGGTTAAATCTCCGTCTGTATTCTAATAATTTGCTGCCGGGAGAACAATATGGTTACCGTAGAGGACATAGCACTACCAACCAGATTTTGTTTTTCTGCCACAGTGTCCGGGATGCTCAGAATATGAAGCCAACTAACCATTCTACTGCAGCCCTCTTGGACATGTCTAGGGCCTCTGACAGAGTTTGTGTCAATTATTGATCACCAAACTTCATGATTTATTTGGAATTAAGGGCAGAGCCCTTCCCTGGATTTCAGACTTTCTCTGGAACAGATCCATTAGAATAAAATACAATAACTCTTTGTCCGACCCTTTCAACCTTAAACAGGGCGTTCCGCAGGGTTCGGTTTTAAGTCCCGTCCTGTTTTCTCTATACCTTGCTGGTATTGAAAGAGAGATTTCTAAATATTGTAATGCGGGAATCTTTGCCGATGATATCATAATCTGGCACTCTAGCTCTGACATTAGTGCAATTGAGCTTAATCTCAGCTGTGCTCTGGGAGAGGCATATCATTTCGCAGAGCAGCATAAACTGCCTTTTAATGCTTCAAAATCCTCGGTGACTTTCTTTACTACTAACAAAGACCTCTACAATTACCAGCCTTTGATATTTATGAACGGAACTCAATTAAACTATATTAAAAATGCTAAATACCTGGGTTAAATCTTGGACAAGGAAATCACAAGCAATAAACACATTGAAGGCCAGGTGGTCAAGGGTAGAAAAACACTCAATATACTTAAATTTATCTCTGGTCTTGACTGGAGAGCAGAAGTTAGCACCCTTCGAACTACCTACATTTCTCTTGTTAGGCCAATACTGGAGTATGGTTTTCCCATCTATTCTTGTGCTTCCAATACCAATCTGAATAAACTTGAAAGGGTACAGTTGAGCGCTGCTAGAATCATTACAGGACTTCGACACAGTTGTCCAAATGACATTGTGCTCTATGAAAGTAATCTACCTCTTCTTTCGTTGAGAAGAACTTATCGCCTCTCAAAATACTATAACAAGCTTTACAGTTACAATGATCAGCATAGAACTTCTGCATACCTTCATTCCTGGATTGACAACCAGCGTTTGAAGAAGCATAGCCCCTTTTCTTTTGCAAAAATGCCGGGTCTGCTTTCTGCTAATGTGGAGCCCCACTCTTTAAATCATTTGGACGTCGGTTTGGAACTTGATGGGATCCATTTCCATGAGGGTCTCTTAATTAGTGTTATTAAAAACTCTCAGATTCCGGCCCTCATCAGACAATTAGCTCTTGAGACTATCCATGGAATCCCTCAATTTTCTTTGAAGATATATACCGATGGCAGCAGGGGTGATGGGGGAATTTCTGGTAGTGGAGTGCACATACCAACTCCTACCGGGGCTGTGGAATTAAAAATTAAAAATCTTGATTTCTGTTCAGTTTTTAGATCAGAGCTTATTGCTATCAAGAAAGGCTTGCAGTATGCGTGTCAAGTTGAGGATCAATTTCACGATGTCTGGTTTTTAACTGACAGCTGTGCTTCAATTCAGCACTTTTCAAATTGGACTATTATTGGCGACCAGACTAGCCTGGACATCTTAGATCTTCTTGTCCGGATTTCATCTGGACACACTATTCATTTTCAGTGGATCCCTTCCCATGTTGGGATCGACGGTAATGAAAGGGCCGACTTTTTAGCCAGGACTGCGGCTGAGGAGTACGTGAGTCCTTGTGAGGCTACTTTGAGAGAGATTTACTCCCTTCAGATGATTGAACAAAACCATCTTTGGAGAACTCCTCCTTGCCACCCATGGTAGTTTGGAAGAAGTCCTGGTGGGTCTTTCCAGATCAAGCTCAGAAAATATAAAACAGCCTTCTCGACCTTCATGAGTGGTCATATTAACCCATTTAAGGCTGGCGTTGCGAAAACGCAACATTAATTTCTGTATTTTTTAAAGCCATGTTCAAAATTTTGTACGTCTGAAGTAACATTTTTATTTTATTCTCTATACTTAAATTGATCATAATAATTTTTTTGTTTCCTCATTTCCCCGCTTTTAGCACTTGCAAAAAATTGTTGTTTTCTGGTGTTTTGAAAGGGAAAAAAATGACTATTTTCAAATAATAACCTTAGATAGCAGCACATGTTAAATTTCCGATTTGATGCTTGTTCCGAGTTTACTAGAGTCTAAAGAACAAAATGGCTTCAACAGATAAATTATAATTTTTGTTTTTATGTTTCTAAATTCATATTTTTAAAAATGTTGCGAAAACGCAACATCAGTCCAAAGTGTATTACTTATTTCCAATATGTTTTATTACTGATGCCTAGTTTTTCATGCAGTAAATTGGTATTGTTTGCATTTCGGATAAGTTTGTCTGTAGAAAAAAGCGATTTTTGACATTGGAAGAGACATTGGAGTATTTTCATGGGCTAGATGATGATATTTCAGAATCGTCCTCAACAGAAGCTAATGAGGAACCATAATTTGTCATTATCCCTCCAGATCCGGATGATTTGACGGATGAAGAAGCTATTGATGATAATATTTTATGTGAAAATGTCGAATCACCTAAAGACATTGCAGGTGAAATCGACATTTTTTTCCTAATAAATGTAAAAGTAAGCAATATAGTAAGAAAAGGAGCATATTGTATGGGGAAAATGGAGACTCTACATGGATGTAATGAATTCTAAAAAAAATTTATTTGAGTTTAAGAGATCTATATCTTTGAGAGAGCCATATCTTTGATAAAAAGGCTTTAAGAAAAGCAGATGAATTCTGTTTTACCTAAAACTTCACATATTGGAAGACCATCTTCAATTCAAAATCTAATTCTCAACAAAACTCGGAAAAACCATATGGGCCATATTATTAATAAAAATAGTGAAAATAAACAAAAAAAATGTAAACACTGCAAAAGTCAAACAATTTCTGTATGAAATAAGTCTAATGTACCTCTTCATGCTAAATGTTTCAAAGATTTTTAAAAAAATTTAAAAAAATTTATAATTTTAAATTTTTATATTTTTTAAATTTTTATACCGCTTTGGACTGATGTTGCGAAAACGCAACATTTTGTAACTCTCGTAAAAATAAATTTAATTTTATGGAAACAACTTATTTGTGTTATTAATGTTCTAAGAAGTGTTAAAAAACTGTTTGGTGCATTTCCAATAAAGGAAACATGGAGCGGTCCTAAATGGGTTAAAGCACTCACTTTTCGGCAGGGTCAGAAGATCTTCCCGGAGTGCCACTGGTGCTCTACCGACATGGCATCCCCTGCCCATATTTTGGCTTCTTTGGGTTTTACTAAGGACGAGGCCCTTCTGGACCCTCTACTGCTTTTAGACTTTTTAGAAATTTTTGGTTTTATGGAGATTGACTAGCCTTGCTAGAGAATCTGGGATTAGTAAGTAAAAAAAAAAAAAAAAAAAAAAAAAAAACTACCCACAGACCAAACCGCTGGACCTAAAGGGCTGAAATTTTCCATGGCGATTCTTCTTACAGTGTAGGGGTTCACAAAGAAAGATTTTTGAAAAATTCTAAGATTTTTTAAAATAAAATTTTTAAGCTGTTTTTGTAACTTTTTTTAAGTTTGCATTTAAAATAATAATTTGAGGGTTATAAAATTTATATCATGAGAAAGATCGTAAAGATTCCTTTAAAATGAAATCATTTTCGAATCTTTACATCCATTTTCTGATATTTGGTGAATTTTGAAAGATTAATTTTTAGAATTTAATTTATTAAATGCTTATCACGTGATTTCTTCTTTTGGTACTTTATATAAATTTTTCGTCACGTGCATAACAACTAAATAGACAAAAAATATTTTTTTTTCTTGCTAATGCGGCAGACGATTGGACATTATTCAAAAAAATATTAAAATGCAGTAAAAGATATGATTCTCAAACTGTACTATATTAACTGTACTATATTCTTTAGTATGTCCTATTAGATTTAACTTGAATATTTTCTTCTACATTATTTTGTCTATAAAAATATCCCTTACGATTTTTTATAAATAAGTTTTTTGTTTTTTTTACATCAATTGTATACATTGACCGTCGTATTTATTATATATATATATATATATATATATATATATATATATATACATATATATATATATATATATATATATAGATATATATATATATATATATATATATATATATATATATATGTATATGTATATATATATATATATATATATATATATATATATATATATATATATATATATATATATATATATATATATATATATATTTTTTTTTGATTTAATTGCATACATTGACCGTTGTATATAATTTGAATGTACTCCGTAACGAAGAGCGGGTTTTCGGCTAGTTTTCTATAGGGAGTAAATTATTGAAATTGAAACTAAAAAAAAATTTTTTAAAGTTCGAAGGTACCTTGTAACCTTATTAGTGCGGATATCCCCGGACAAGTGTCCCCACTTTAGAAACAACATTTAAAAGCTTTCAAAAATGTACAGTATACAAAAGACTAACATTAAAAATTTCCCGTCCTCTAAAACCTCAAAATTGGAAGTACAGAGAAACGACGGGGAATAACGTGCTAATTTTGGACATATCGATTTTTTTACCATTCAGATAGATGAATATTTATATCATGGAAATATTTTCGATTAAATGCTGATATCAATTAATATATTTGACCTGCTACAAATGTAGTATATTCAAAAGTTTCTCTAAAAATGATGATTTTAAAAATTTATGATTTGATGTATAAATACTTTAGTACATCGTTGGTTATTTATAAAAATATGAACTTTTATCAAATTAAGAAAATTTGAAACTCAAATGTGTCTATGTATTTATTAACAATAAATTAAAAAATATTTAGTTAGAGTTAATCATATAGATGCACAATGTGTCATAATACCTTATTTTTACAGAGTCACAATTACAAGAAGTGACATTTTTAGCGTAATATGTTATCCCATGACGACATTTGTTAATCCCATGACGACATAAAGGATCAAATGGTTGAGATAATTAATGATTTCTGAGCAATAATCAGCAAGCCTTATTATTTCAGCAGACATAAACATCACAGTTAAAAGGAACACGTGCAATTGATGTAAGACAAATTTTGAAGAGTATTTTGTAGTTATTTTATATACAGGTGGATTATTATTAAACTGACTACTCAGAGCCAACTGTAGTGCGATCTATATGCCGGAATTCCACCATAATTGATAGAGGGACTAAGGACGACATGGGAAAGGGTTTCCGCAAAAAATAGTTCCAAATGTCGCCGATAGGGGAAGATATGGCGCTGTTATTTGTCGGCGCACACGAGAATTTGTATAAAATGCAAGTAAAACATCAACCTTCGAATTCATGACTACGCAGTCGACAGCAGCGCCATTATTTGGGGCTTTAGAGATCGGTGCGGAAGCTGTTGCTCCATCGCATTACAGAAGGAAGGGCCACCTCGCTCCCCGAACCTAACCCATGTGACTTCTTCCTGTTCGGTTATTTAAAGTCTAAGGTGTATCTTGGTGGAATCTCGAACTTGGTGGTCCTAAAGGATAACACATCCCTGACTTTTATGAACATTCCTGGTGGTATTCTATGCTCGGCAGTTGAGAACGTAGTGTGCAGGATGCAATGTGTCGTCCACCAGGACGGTGGTCACATTGAAAGGGGGAGAAGTGAATTTGCTGCATAAATGGGTGTTGCAGTGAAATTTTTTTGTTATTCATTTGTCTGCTTATTACAACCTTTTCGGTATTCACCTCTTATCTTTTTAGCCCAAATTACTGGCGCTGCTGTCGACTACGTAGTCATGAATTTGCATTTTGGGGTTTTTCTTGCGTTTTGTGCAAATTCTCGAGTTCACCGACAAAAACAGCGCCATATTTTCCCCTATCAGCCACTTTTGGAACTTTTTTTCACGGAAACTCTTTCCCATGTCGTCCTTAGTCCCTCTATCAATTTTGGTGGAAAGCCGGCAGATATATCGTGCTACAGATGGCTCTGAGTAGTGTCAGTTTAATAAAAATACTCCTGTATTTCATCGAATTTCATGAATATAGATATTGAAAATTATGGGAGAAATGTTTGCTAATATCAAGATTTAGAGAAAAGCCGACTAAGTACATTTACATTTAACTAGCAATGAAGCGACTTTTACCCTTTTTTACATAGTCATCAGATTTTAACTACATTTTAACACAGTCAGGAGAGAAATAAAATTGGTTTAACACTATAATCCCGCCATTAATAAATCATAAAAATGTTATGAGGATCAAGGACTATCAAGGCTAATCGATGTTCTCTTTGGAACTATTAGTAACTTGTTTTGATTATTTCATATGAAATGAATAATCAGATAAAAAGAAACCGGTTTTATGTTTTCTGACAGAAAATTTTAAAACAGAACTTTCCGGTTATTTTATATACTACTTCACTTAACTATTATCTAGTATCAAAATATCGGTAATTAAAATTATGGGAGGCATTTTTGTCAATATTAAAGTTTATACAAAAGCTGGAAGGGAAATTTTGTGTTTAACTGGTAATTAAATAATTTACAGGAAAGTGTTTCGTTGGAAAAAAAATTTATAGTTTCTACTGAAGGCAACTGAAGCATTATGCACAGCCTGTACTTTGTTTTTTTTTTTAATTTTCGAGTGAAGCATGGAAGTTTATAAATTGATTTATTTTGCGTCACCTATGCCCATAATTTGTAAATCAATATTTTTGTGCTTGTTAAGTAAAATAAGCCGCTTTGCAAATGCTCATTTACCACAAAAATTCTATCGATTAAATGATTTACGATGATTTATTTCAAATAACGGGGGCCACTTACAGATATCGTGTTTAACCACTAAATCTACGTTATTAAGATTCAAAGAAAGAAAAATTCATGAAAGGCGTATCGAAATTCAATTTTACTCAACGACGACCCTATAAAATACCAATTAATCTTGGTTTTACGGCTTTATGGCAAGATTACATAGATGACACGTCTTCTATATCTAAGCTACTGATGCCATCTGAATCATTAAGATAAATGACACTTTCTAACTTTTATCTCCTGGTGTTATCGTTTTTTTTCTGCTTTTCATTGTTCGGGATGACCATTTGTTATACATCGCTTGATTTATAGTTCCTGCATTTTTCAAATAGCGAAAACTGCTATTAGATTTTCGGTCTCAGATGACTTTTAAGGAGACTGTAACAAAGTGATGTTTGTGTTATTTATTTAGTTTGAAAGTGTTTAATACGGAAGAGAAAAAGTATTTATAAAAAGATGATTCGGAAGCAATTATATTATATATTTGGATTTTGAAACTTCTTCTTCCTAGGATAAAATATATTAGTTTCATTTTTGATCTAAAATTTTAGATGAAATCTCAAACCATGTATGAAATTAAAAATATTTATTCAATAATTAATGTTATTCAAAAGTATTCAGACTCCTATCTTTCTTTTACAAAAGATTTATAAAAAAATTTTGAAAATGACTTTCACGTAAAATTATCGAGTGAATAAATCTGAATCTAAACAATGTTTTTAATGTAAATGTAATAGTTTCGCCTCGATTTACAAGTAAAATAAAGGAAAAAGCTGTTTCAAAACTATAAACACATTAACTAAACATTCAATTTAGGTTTAATATGTTTTGGTTACGTATGATAACATATGATTTATAACTGAAATGTTTTTAAAAATAATTTTGAAATTTCTATCAGGCATGCTTTTTACGAAATTACCAAATATTCTTTCCTTTTTCTAAACCAGCTTTATTTAATCTTCTTCTTCATCTCTATTTCACTTGAGAACGGTCGTTTATTCGCGGACATATCACTAATATATCTCAAAGGTCCATTATTAGGTTAACATCGAGACTGAGCAATGAACAAACCATCACAGAAGAATTATTTGTGTCAAATAAACTTTTAGTTGAAGAATGAATTTGTGCATAACCCACACAGAACGTGCAGTCTAAATTTGAACTCTAACAATCTTTGCAATCGGTAGGAGGTGGCTACTGAGTACATCATGGTAAACTTCAGTTCATGTCTGTAATTTCGAGAAGCAGTGTCAACAATTCCATTACGCATGAAGAAGCGCCAAACCATAAGAGATCGGTTTTACTTTGTCTGCTTTAGAATGTTCAAGGTTCACTCCTCAAAATACACCAGTAGCAGTTCTAACCATCCAAGCCATATATATATTTATATATATATGTAATGCCTTAACTATGGGGAAACTTAAACGGCGGTTTTGTTTAGAAAAAATAGGAATTAGCAATTAAATACCATTAATTCACGAAATAGCGTCGAAAAAAGGAAACGAGGGTTTTACTAGTAGCAAAAGTTACCAATAGATGTCGCCATCTGACGGTCCAGTTTTAAAATGAGATTATTCAAGCGAGGGGCTTTAAGGATATAATAGAGAGGGGCTTTAAGGATATATTCCCTTTTAAGTGGAAGCTTCTGGAACTTTGGAAAGTAAGTGTCAGGACATGTTCAGGCGGGAAGAAGACAAAAGAACTGCGTCAGTCGACACAGAAATCTGATGGGGTGAGGACGTATGTCCCGAGAGAGACTCTGGATGAAGTGGTTTGCATAATTATGCTGGAGCACTGGTAAATTAATAATTAAAATAAACGAATTTAAGTGATCTCTGTCGTCTCATCTATTCATCCGGACCACGATTGCCTTTATTTAATAACGAAATGGATACGAAGCATGTCATATATATATATATATATATATATACTGTTGAATCTTGATCGAAATTTCCCCGATTCATTATTTTCTTATATGGGTCCTTCATTTCACCCGATCCCGACGATGATATTGCTTTGTTATGTTCCCGCATCTATCGTTTTCTCCCATTTATCGTTCAGTTCAGTCTGTCCCTTGAAAAACATTAGATCTAGATTCCACTATATATATATATATTCGATATATATCGTGGTCTCATTCCCTAGCTCAATTCCTAATCAACCCCTTTTATACGTTTCGTAATTTTTATATATAACCCTCAGGCGAGCTCTGTGCTAAAAATGACCCTTGAGAAAATAGAGAAATGCAATTTTAAGTGTATTGACAGTTTACCATATAAGACAGTGCGTATCTTAGATATTTGCTGGACTAACAAAGACAATTCTGACCACAGGGAGGGTCCTATTTTGGAATTTCGGATATGAGGAGATGTATAATTATTATTTTAAATTTACTGTCTTTAGAGAGATTATGAGGATACCTTGTTCAGAGGTAATCTCGCTTCCTTAATGCGTTAATAAACCTGGTTTTATGTATGAAACTACGCATTTTATTGGAGTTTGATTACTTACACACGCACACACACACACACACACACACACACACACACACACACATATATATATATATATATATATATATATATATATATATATATATATATATATATATATATATATATATATATATGTGTATATACAGGGTGTTTCATATTGAATGGGACAAAAAGAAAGCATACCCGTGAACGCAGCAATTTCTTTATTTTGATAAATCATATTTACAGTGAAAGTGTAGTTATCCAAGTTTCTATAGATGTTCTATGTGTGCCCCTCAGGTAACACGGTAAATATCTATGTGTTATTCCAGTTCCTGCTTCACTCGTGATAGAATATCCTTTGTTAATTATTCGAGCTCTTCAGTTATCCGCTGCTTCAGTAGCTGTAAGTCCTGGAGAAATGGAAGCAGGAACACTTTATCTTTAACAAAACCTCATAGGAAAAAAATCACAAGGGATCTCACCAAGATCTGGGGATCTCGGTGGCCAGCAAAGCAATGACATATCGTTTGACCAAGCATGGCCAATCCAGCGATGGGGCAGGCTATCGTTCAGGTACTAACGTACGTTTTCATACCAATGTGGTGGAGCACCGTCTTGCTGCAGAATGAAGCCGGGAACCGCTTCCTCGAACTGAGGGAACAGTCAGTCTGATAGCATATCTTGGTAAATCCACCCGTTAATCGATTTTTCCACAAAGAAAAAAGAACCAAACACACAACTGTTGGAAATGATGCAGAAAACGTTCACCTTTGGGGAATCACGCTCATGTTCCATTGCATCAATTGTATTTTCTGTGCGCCAAAATCTTAAAATATGACGATTAACTTTGCCAGAAACGTGAAAAGGGGATTCATCTGTAACCACGAGTCTGTTCGCGAAACCATCTAGCTCCAGCTTATCTTGCAAATTCTGACAGAAAGCTTTACGCAACGGTTTGTCGGAAGGTTTTAACGTCTGCACCATCTGAACGGTGTATGGCCGGAATTTTAGATATTTCCAACGTTTCCGTAACAAACGCCACACCGTTTGTATGAGGCACATTGAGTTCAGAACTCGGACCACGCGTTCATTTTGTGGGACTTCGTGAAAACATTTCACGAATTTTTACAACCACTTCGGTTTTGGCTTCTGGTCGTCCTGGGCTGGTTTTCTTACACAAGCAGCCCGTGTCCTAAAACTGCTTCACCCACCCTCGAAGTTGTGACGATGCAGTGTTTCTTTACCGAATTTCGTGCGAAAATGTCTTTGAACGATGATGTTTTGCCGTTTTCCAAAACACAGTACGCCTTCTCCTTCATGGATGGCACCATTTCAATTAACAGTGTTTCTAGCGGCGATTTCGTAACCGAAACAGTTTTCGCTGTTGCGAGATAAAACTTCTATAATTGTAGTTTCAGAATTAATTTCTTTCGGCTCAATAAATTAATTATAGAATTTATACTATGCTATTGTTTTTGTCCCTTTCAATATGAAACACCATGCATATAAGACAGAGAGGGCGATAAATATATGTATACATGTAACGCAAGGAGCGTAGGCTGCTAAGTCGGGAAATTTCTTGTCTATTGAATACATATTGATGATATCAGAGGTTAGCTATTTTAGTGTTTTTGAAAAAAGCCATTTAACAGATTATAAAACTCTGAACCACCCCGAGGGAACCAGCAGAAATAATCTTCTAAATTGTGGCCATTTTTTGCTCTTCTGTTGAGTTTTACTTGAATTCAGATATGATTTATCGATGAAAAAATACCGTGAGAGACAACTTTGATGATACAATATACTTGATGAAATTTATTTTCCTTAGGGATCAGGTATTAAGTTTATATATTACACGTAAAAAAGTGACTGTATTTTGAAGTAATTTCATAAAACAAATTTAATATTATTTTGCCATAATTCATTAATTTATGAAATCCCTGTTCCTAGCTGATCTGATGTTTCATTTCCATGTCACAAAAAAATTGTATTACTAAATAATTTATAAAAAAATTAATATGATTTTAAGATTAATATATTTTTCTTCTAATCCCCTGATTTATGTAATTTAGTAATTATAGAATGCATGCTTTGTAATGAAATAATTTTCTCGTATAATAATTTCAGAAATTTTTCATCACTCTATGAGGATAACCCTGGGAAAATATGATAATGGTAATTTTTCTTTGTGTTTAACAAAGTTTCTCTTCTTTTTTGCAACGAGGCAGGTAACATATCCAATGGACAGTGACCTATCTACACCGCGATTTTGTTGTGTTCTTTATTACGGAAGCACCTTGTAGGTGACGCTATGCTATTCCGTTTGAGGTGAGAGATCAGGTGCGTTCCCGTCTTATACAGGATTTGAAAGCGAGTCCAATTTATGGATGCTTGAAAAGCTAACCTCTAGTGGGGTGGGCAGCATGAAAAAAAATTATTGTAGACTGAGACGGTTTTAAAAAAATGAATAGACATATTCGATACACATGCATATAAGATTTTATAGAATAAATAAATAAATAAATAAATAAATATATATATATATATATATATATATATATATATATATATATATATATATATATATATATATATATATACACACACACACATATACATATATATATATATATATATATATACATACACTGAAGAGCCAAAACATTATGACCACCTATCTAAAAACACGTTGGCCCACCTTTAGCCCGCAAAAAAGCTGCAACCCACTTTGTCATGGATGCCACAAGTCCTTAGTAGATGGTGGGATACAGATGTTAAAGCAGCGAGATAGTGGTTTTTGAGCATCTGTTCCATGACACTCCAAATGTGCTCTATCGGATTAAGATCCAGTGAGTTAGGTAGCGAGGACATTAACTGGAATTCAGCATTATGTTCCTGGATCTACTCCAATGCAATTATAGCCTTGTGACATGGAACATTGTCCAGTTGGTAGACTCCATTTCCAGATGGGAAGACATACGCCATGAAAGGATGCAGCTGGACCGCAATGATGTTCAAATAGTCCGCATAGTTCATGGTCTGTGCTACCACAACCACGGGTCCCAGAGACACCCATGAGAAAGTCCCCCAAAGAATAGTATAGCCCCAACTGGCCTGCGTATGACCTGCTATACATTGGTGGGACAACTGTTCGCCAAGAACACAGTGTACACTGACACGGCCACCGACGTGATGAATGGCGAATCGTGATTCATCCGACAAGGAAACTCTCTCCTGCTGATTCATGGTCCAGTCACGATGTTCTCGGGCCCGGTGTAGGTGATACCGCTTGGTTAACAGAGGCACATGAGTCATGCGTCTGCTGCATAGTCCATTATCCAACATTGTTCGATGAACTGTGTGCTACAAAACAATTCTATATTAGCGTCTGCTGCATAGTCCATTATCCAACATTGTTCGATGAACTGTGTGCTACAAAACAATTCTATATTACCTGCATTGTATTGGGCTGTAAGCTGAGCCACTGTCTGGTAATATTTTCTTCCCCAAGCGGGACTGTCACCAATATCGTTTTCACTTGATAAAGCGTGGACGTCCAACGCCATGACATCTATTGCTGGTTTCACTGTCATTCATCTACTTTGCATAAGTACTAACAAAGGCAGGTCACGAAAAACGAGCGAGTCATGCAGATTCGGATATACTTGTTCCGAGCCGTCGGGTCATATACATACATACATACATACGTACATACTTACACACACATACACACACACACAAATATATATATATATATATATATATATATATATATATATATATATATATATATATATATATATATATATATATATATATATAAATCTTTATTAGCCACCATGCAAAAATAATGTACATTCTCCTCTGCGAAGTCTCATGAAATAAAGCCATAAATTATACATATTTTTAAGTTCTAAAATGACTGGATAATTTGTCTTGGGACTATATTTCAAAGAATGTGAGTAATAAACAAAATATTTCCTCTCTTTACTGTAATGATACACTGAAGTGTTTAGTGCAAATGAGTTTCTAATCTTTTCATTAACCAGAGGTAAATTACAAGAAGTTTTAATAGGCATACTTAACATTTTTGAGGGTATAAATGGTATCGTTAAACAGCAAATAAAAAATATTTATACATTAATATAAAATTAATATTTTGTTGCTAAAGGAAAATCACCAGTTTTCGTAATGAAATGGATATTAAAGGAAATAAATTTTAACAAACGCATTCATTAGGTTAACCTTTCGGTTGCGGAGGAATTAATTTTGCTTATAATAAATTTCAAACAAGAAAAAACTAATGGTTTGGTATCATTTAAATTTCGTTTAAGAGGAAAAAAACACTTTTCATTTTTACTACCACTGAGTTAATTATTATTCTATAATTAACACCCTTAAAATTACCTAATTCTAATCGATTTAAAAATTATTTTAACAAGAAAAGCAAATACTTTATATTATTTCTTAATTTCATCATACATTTGTTTTTTTACATGATTTGAAAAAACTGTACCTAAAGATTTCACTCTCTCTTGCAAATTTGAATATGATTTAAAAAGAGGATAATGATCATTAATAATTAATTAAATTTTATAAAGTATTTTTAATAAAGTTTTCGCATCACATGATCTCATACCAACAAAAACTACAATGTTATTTCTACATGTAACCACATTGTTATAACATGCACTCACAAAATAATATTTTTTGAGCATTCCTATCAAAATTAATTTATGTTCAGTTAAGTTTTCTTTATTTCATACATTACTTCTTGTGTCTTTTTATACTGTTCATTTCAGTTTGGTAAGGCATATATCGTACAGAATTAACGAAGTAACTCAGTTAATGGGCCTGTTGGTTTCAAGCTGAACTAAGCCCGAAAGTATTCTTATGGTAAGAGAAAAACCCAAGAGGTTTTAAACCGATAATGAATAGTATGTCTACAGCAGCCGTATTCAATCTTTTTTTTCTCTCTCGGGCCACGTGCATGCGTTTTCAACGTTATGCACGTCACAACATAGTACACTATCTTAGATATAAAGCAGAAACTGAAAATGGGTGGTGTCTGTATGTGTGAGTCACAAAAACTCAAAAAACCGTGAGCCCTACCTTGATGAAATTTACACGGTTTAATGTGCTTGGAATGGGCGCGGTGGCCCGGTTAGCAAAGGTGTCGACATAGTGATCTGAGGGTTGCGGGTTCGAGGCCAGTCGCTGACAAAATCCACTTCCGTGTTCACTAATGGTGACCGGGGCACGTAAAATAGGGCGTGGCTGCAATGTCCTCCAAGTTCTCAAATTTACCCCTGGGGGTGCTGGGTCAGGTGGTTTGGTCGAGCCATTTGACTCGGTTCAAAATTCGCGGACCATCAAACGGGTGCAGTGTGGACGCACCCCCTGTGGTGTACCCGGGGCAACGCATGCGACGGAATGGTCTCACGTTTCCGTCTCCCCCCGGAGAAGAACCTAGGCTTAGTTCTTCCAGCCATTAGAAAAAAAAATGTTCTTGGAAAATCAGGATGAATGTGACTGTTTTCATCCCGCTACGACGTTCCTTTCCCAAATTATGTTAGAAGATTTATAACTGAAGTGACATTGGAACATAGCAGACGATTTAGTTTTTAGAAATAATTACAATCATGAAATACGTGTATATTATAATTAAGAATGTCTGAAAGGGGCATTGAAACGTAGCAGACGATTTAGTTTTGAGAAAGAATTCCGAGCATGAAATATGTGTACCTACTTTTTCTATAATAAATATCACATTTGCTGTGTTTTAATATTGAATGTGTTCTCAATCCATTCAAACATTATTGATTCTTTTTCTATAATAATAAATCCATTCAAACATTATCGACTAGCTGTAAATTAATACTTTAAAATGCCCCAAAAGAAGAAAGCACTGGACTGGATCTGACAGAAGATTGTTTTTCGAAGTGTCAGCTATATATGGGAGTGTCTAGAGCAAGGAATCAATCAGAATTATACATTGTCGCAGATGATAAAATGTAACAAAAAATGTTGTGTGCTGGCAAGTATAAAAATCACTACAAATTGGTTAATAAATGAACTTTTTATTACTGAAAAATTGAAATTAATTCGTTTGAGAGTTGTTATAACTTTAGAACATCCTAACATGAGGCTAATAATTGAAAAAAGAAACAGAAACTGAATCCCGAGAGAAGCCGGGTAATGAATCTAGTATCTAATAATACAATAATGTAAAAAATAAAACTTAAAATCTGCATGTATTCAAGCGTTGTTTAAAAATGAGTGTGATTTTTGATATTGAGACAAAGTTTTGACTACTTTAAGAAAATCAAATCTATACTTGCTACATGTTTCGCTCAATGCGTCATTAGGGTAAGAATTAGGAAACCGATTTATGCCTTTTTCGCATGTTTCATTTTGGAATTAGAAAGAATCACGAAGATATGTTGATGGGGACAACGTGAGCAGCAGGTGGCATATTTATTATGTAGTTTTGTAATTTTTCAGATAGTAATATCTAAAATTATCTTTACAAAAGCACTTGCCTAATAATGAGTGTGAGTGTTTCGAGCTGCACATAAATGATTGACTCGCATTTTGAGTATTCATGACCTAGAGAGATACGACCAACTTTAGCAAATTAGACCAGGACCAACAGTTTAACGTCGGTTCCGAACGGCCATAAACAATGCCCGCATTGGGATTCGAACCTACAGGCACTGACCCGAATGCCAACATCCTAGCCATACAGCCATTGTACGGGTATCTAAAGTTGAAGGACAAGAAGTTCTATGGCAGAATATAGGAAGACATATAGAAAAACCTACGAGTGCCAAATCACAGAAATAGATACTTCGATGAATGAGGAATTAACCCCGACTTTAATGACCTACTTTTTCTATAGGTCCTAAAGGGGGTCGTATAAAAGGAAGTGCGGGATTTGATAATTATGTATGGATAATAAGCAAATAAATGAGGAGAAGAATCTAGTTTTATTGTTTCAGATAAGTAAGAAGAGAGGGTGCAGAGCTACCTAGTGGCTAGCGACTTGGGATTTGGTACTGATGATTTTATTTTTAATTCCCACAGAACAATTAAATACTCTGGCGAATACGCCAGGTATCGATATATTTCATTTGCTAATTCGACTCTTTGGTCAGTCCGTGAGAGAAAACAACTGCATTAATTTACTTTATTTTGATCTTAAACGAAAGATTTTAAACTATAGAAATGTCCAATTTGGCTTTTGTAACGGTAGTTTCTATAAATTAGCGATAATTTACAATTAAAAATTATTTAATGCGCATGTTTAGTAACATATTTAAATCTGGCTTTAGTTACTCACTACGAGGCAGCATAAATACTTTAATTTGTTTATTCCGAGGAATTTTTATAGTTCTCTATTTGCCATTTTTATTTTTAATTATGTTTGTGAGATATAGTATTAAACCTGACAGAAATTGTTTATTTTGCGATGTTGAGTAACCATATTTCTTTTTATTGGGTTGAATAGTAATTTTTTGAGGTGTATTTATCTATTCTTGATATTATAATTTTCAACATTTGGAAATGATGTGTTGAGTATAATTTGTGTATTAGTACATTTATTTACTATACAGCGGTCATGTTTTGACGGGTACAAACTAATGAAAAGATTTAAATCTGTAGGTCGGAAACTCTCTCCGTACGGTTTCTAGGATGTGGAAGAGGGAAATTACCCCCTCAGCCCCCATACACACACATTCAACACCCAGATCACCTTTGGGTTGCTCTAAATTGTATGGCACCATGACATGTCAGCCGTTTTGGTGACCAGTATCTAACGTTGGAAGTGGAACCGAACGCGGTGCAACAGATAAAAAAGAGAGGAAGCAAGATGAAAAGGAGGGAAATTTTGTTGAGAATGACGATATTTAAGAAAATTAACGAAATACCCTCAAAGAAATAGGGAGATTAAGTACAGTGTTAAGCAAGTGAAAGGATCTGAAAATAACTTTGAAAAGCTTTTACTATGGTAAAAGCTAGGCTAAAGTTGAAGAAGAGAGGGTCTTTAAGACAGAAACAAAACATTTAAAAAGACTATTTTTTTAAAATCTACTTTGAAATTGCTCAGAAAAAGGTAAATTTTTAATTGACAGCAATCATACTTGCAACCTAATTTACAGTTTCTTGCATATAAACCCCGACCAAAAAGTGGCAGTCCACCCACACGACAGTTTACAAGCATTGAGAATAATTTAAATAAAACAAGTTAAAGTTAAATACTTAAAAGGATATTGTACGAAAATAATGTAGTAGAAATTTTGTATGACTATTGAAATAAATATTATATTTATGAATGCCCCTGAAATGAATTTTCTGCTAAAATTAATTATTTTGTCTTGGATAGCAGTAATTGTAATCATAAGTTTAAAAAATCATAAATTTTAATTTAAATTCAAATATTGCACGATGTATTCAGGAATAAAATATAGTTTTTAATTTGTGATTTTGAATTAAATAACTATGTATTTCCCTCAGAACTAGAAACAGTCCTCAAACTATATAATAATCAAGTGGATAACAATAAAAATTAATTTATACAAATTTTTCAATATTTTTAATTGATACAATGGGAACAGTAAGCTTAAAGTAAAAAAAATCTGTAGTTCATTTTGCAATATCTTTTTGACTTTTCCACTAAACTTATTTTTATACTTTGGATTCGGATTGCAATAATTGTGATAAGTTAAACTATTCAACCATTAAATGTTGTATTCAGTAGTAAAAATAATTTTTTATTTAGGATTTTGAATTAAGTGATTTCATATTTCCCGCAGAACTAGACATAGTCATCCAAATAGATAATAATCAGAATTTTTAATAATTTTGCGGATATTTTAAATTCACACAATGCTAACAGCAAAAGTAAAATATCGAAAAGAATGTAGTTTATTTTCTAATAGTACCTTGAATTTCGATTGCAATAATTATGATTATAGGTTAAAGATAATCAACAATTGTTCGTTATATTCAGGAGTTAAAAATAGTTTCTTAATTTATGATTTTGAATTAAGTAATTGCATATTCTCCTCAGAACTAGAAGTAGTCATCAAACTAGATAATAATCAGGTGGAGGATAATAAAAAATAATTTATAGCCATTTTTCCGATATTTAAATTTATACAATGCTAACTAACAGCAAACGTAAAATGTTTAAAAGAAAGTAGATCAGTTTGTAATAAAACCTTGAATTCCTATTGCAATAATTATGATGATAAGTTAAAAATAATCAAAAATTGTACGTTATATTCAGGAGTTAAAAATATTTTTTTTAATTTATGAGTTTGAATTAAGTAACTGTATATTTTCCTCAGAACTAGAAATAGTCATCAAACTAGATAATAATCAGGTGCGTGATAATAAAAAATAATTTACTCATTTTTCAGATATTTTAAATTTATACATTGCTAACAGCAAGCGTAAAGTAAAAATCTATAAAGAAAATCAGTTCATTTGTAAAATATATTTTCTCATAGCAAAAAATATATTTTTATGGATATAAATAAAGTTGGGACCTATTTATGGAACACGAAAATTAGACGTGTAAGAAAAGAAATATTGGACTAGTAGGTATTGGAGTAGATTCAAACTAAATATTCTGCAATGGTAGAATATTCATATTCAAGTTTATAATCATTCTTAAATATTAAATTTTATTCTGCCAAATACTTATACAACTTTTTATCAATTGAGGTATAATACAAGAGAATCCGTGCAAAGAAAACTTTATTCATAAAGACTTTAATAAAAGGAAACCAATTATGAAATAAATCTAAAATTTTATCGATAAATAAAAAAGCTTCTGAACTTTTTCGAAACAGTTTAACAAAATTAAGCAGTTCATAATTCATTATTAGAAAATTCTTTCTGGGGATCGTTCTTACATACTGCCTAAGGCATTTAATATCAGATTGAATTTAATGAATTCTACTTAGAGACCTTTTAAAAATAAAACACTCGACTTTCGCCAAAATTGGGGTACATTAAATAATAACTCTAGGGCAGTTTTATTCATCACTTTTTGAGGGAATTTTTTGAAGAGAAGATTTTATTTACGAAAGTAACGTTTTTTTATAAAAGATACTTTCTATTAATGAAAGAACAATTTTTTAAAACGAAAGTCCTTACCTTATTAAAATGGCAATTTTTTACTTTAATATGGTAATAATCACTTGCTAATGTATTTTAAAAAAAGAATTTTCATTTATAAGTTTGAAGTTTTAAGAAATTAAGAATATTTTACTAAATAGTAAAATTCATTGGATTTAAAAGTGATCGTTGATTCTTATGCATTAATGTAGTAAATCTTCATGTAGTAAATTTAATTTTTTAACTCTTCCTCTGTATGTTCACTGTAAAAATGAAATTCTATTTCAGGGTGTGGTGTTTCTGAGTAGCGAATTTGCCTGTTTTGGGTATCCCATATATTTATCTGAAACATGCTTTCGTACCCTTTTAATTACACTTCCATTTTTGAAATATACCTAAAATAGCATGCATGCACTGATACTAAATCATTCACAGTTTACTGACACACACACACACACACATATATATATATATATATATATATCTACCTGGATGATTTAATATCAGCGTATGCATGCTATTCTACGTATAATACAAAAATGGAAGTATAAATCGAAGGCTACGAAAACATGATTAGGATGCAAATATGGGATACCCCGAATATGTAAATTAGTTACCCAGAAACTTTACACCCTGAAGCAGCAATTCCTTTTAATAGTGTATGGATGGAACTTAAACATGGATGAAGAAATATATAGTAAAAGATAATTTGGCTGCTAGTAAACATAAAATTAATAGCAGTCAATAAGGATGTATACTTACAAGTAAAATGTTGAAAAATATTGTTTTAAAAGCGTCTTTTCTGTTTTCTATAACTCGTAACTAGTTTTCTTTTTAGATGATGTCTTATCGCTGAAAACCACGTGAGTTTGAAGGTTTTTAAATTCATGCCATCAGTCTGTTCAGGTTTTTTTGTATGGGTTAATTTTTGGCTCTTACACGATGCTGGGGGGATAAGTGTTCAGTTATTTATGCTAATGATAAGGTTATCCAGAGAAACACCGTTTTATGTGATGTTGCTAAATGCTTCGTACTTGCATTTCGTAGTGCAAATAAAAAGAAATTTTAATAGAACTTTCTATATTATGTGTACATACATACACACACACACACACACACACACACACACACACACACACACATATATATATATATATATATATATATATATATATATATATATATATATATATATATTATTTTTTTCCAGTACAATATCATTATTAATCAGGCAAACATTCCGAACTTAAAAATGATTCTATATAAAGGACATCATAAGAGTATTCTTGTTTAAGTCTCGCACAATTAAATAATTTTCATCTCTTTCGTGATTCTATAATCTTACTTATGGTCCATAAAGAAAGTAAAATGTCAAAGAAGGTAAAATGCAAAACAGCTACAGCTCAAAACATTTTTTTATGATTTAGTAATAATTTAAAAGAATTCCAAAGAATGCTTGGAGTAAAAAAAATTAAGGGAATTTTTTTCCATGGATAGGGTATATCTCCTCGTGAAATACATTCGTCAGAAATGCCTGATCGTAATATGTGATAGAATTTGCACCATTTTGTGGGAATATCTCTTTTATCGGAGTTTTAAGTCTTTTACAAAATGAGATTGTCGAAACTTGAACTTTTTACGGTCCGACTTTCTGAAATCCTTCCCGAGATTCAATTTACATGAGAAGAATGCGCTTCTAATACAGCTTAAATTTCTTTTGCAAGAATGTCTGGATTTTTTTTTCTGGAAAAGCGCTGTAAGAAATTTGCAATGGAGAAGCCGCTGTTTCGGTTTTGAGTTTCCTTTCGAATCTTTTGTAAAATTGTGTATGTCTTGAACTAAACATTTATATCGCTCTAAGAAAGATCAATATTCCGTTATATGCTATATATATATATATATATATATATATATATATATATATATATATATATATATATATATATATATATATATATATATATATATATATATATATATATATATATACATATATATATATATATATATATATATATATATATATATATATATATATATATATATATATATATATATACATATATATATATATATATATATATATATATATATATATATATACATATATATATATATATATATATATATATATATATATATATATATATATATATATATATATATATATATATATATATATATATATATATATATATATATATATATATATATCATGGGTTTTTTAATTGTTTGTGGTATAGCAGTAGTCACGGTAGCTAATTTCAGGTGTGAGGCCAATTGGAATAAATTAATTAAGAGGCCTACCTAGTGGAAGTGACTAGTATACCTATTATCTTGTGTTGTGTTATAAATATGACATGAGCATTCTGATTGAAATTAATAGAGATATTTATTAGAGTAAAACATATATAGGTATACATCATTACGGTATATCATGAATTATACTGGATTCACTACGTCTCCTATTCAATCACAACTTTAGATATACATAAAACTACACACACACATTTTTATCAATTACTTAACTCATTATTCATTATCTACTTATAAACGAGCTATCACACATTAACAAATATTTCTGTGCCATCACATTCATATTATTATTATTAATTTATCTCCTTAATCGTGGATGAGAGGCAGTAAGGCTTATGCATATTTTCGTGATCAATAAATAATCTCACAATTACCTTGTAATGCTGGCTATTCCGCATAATTCATTATCCACGAGTTGGCTGGAAGGTACATCGTTGGGGAAACACTTCTTTTGTAGAGGCACACTCCGCTAGGTATTCATCTCATTCGATTGATAACTGGGGTGAATCGGGGTGGTCTCGCTGACATCTGCGACCCGGCGTTGTCTCTCAATCACTCTCTTGAAGTTTGCTAATATAATCGAAGTCGAACACTTTTATCATCAGATCAGCGTACCTTTTTGGCGGCGGGCTTGGGTTGTAACCACGGGTAAGGAAATTCAGGCTCGAGTCATTTCTAGTCGCTGTTTTATCACGCTTGCTTCTGGGCTGGATCCTCGTCACGTTTATTTTACGGAATCTCAGTTTTCTGTCTGGTTATCAGCTGAGCTTTTCATTTCTTTGTTTAACCTTACACCACAAGTCTCCGGACAGCTTCGGTTTCTCGAAACAGTTTAGCTTATTATCTAAATTTCGCTGCCCGATATGCGTCTCAATTTCGATGTCCGCTCGACGTCATAAAAACATCTGCTACCAGCTCGGCGTCTCTAGAAAATCTGTTGCTAGATCTTTGTCTCTCAAAAATATGCTTGTACTATCTTTTTCTGCTTCTCTGATATCTTGCATCCTTACTCATTGGCTCCTCCTTTTTCATCAATCTTATTAGCCATATATCTTCCTGTTTTGTTTTATTGGTTCTTATTCATCGTTCTCGAACCTTCCATCACCTTCTTCTCTGAGGGCGTGATGCCTATCTTCATTACTACTCTTTATCCCACGGCCACCACGTTACTTGGACTTGCATGTGTTTCTCGTTCATCCCAACATTGCTAAATCATCCCTCCATTCATATCTTAATTCTTTATTCATCTCCGAGCTTAATTATCATTTCCTCACATCTGTTTCCCTTTTCTTCCGCCCTGCAGGTTTACTTAACCCTGCTTCTAGCTAACTATGTTCTTTCAATTTGGCTATTTCTCCCTGTGGCACTTCCTGTTTTCAACTTCGCCCCTTTTGCGGTTTCTCATATTATTCTCTTTTACCTTCTATTTAGCCTTCCATACCTTCTTTACGATCTTACTTCGTTACTATGGTCCTTTTATTTTATTCTTTAACTATATTCGATGTCGCTGTCATATATCACGCAACAATATATATATATATACAGAGGCTGTTCGCACATTTTTTAGACGATTTTGGTAAGCGGTAATAAAGAATCGTTTGCTGCAAAAGAAATAATTGCAATCATACTATGTTTTTAAAAGTCAAAATTATCGTCTTCGGCTTAAAAGTTTTGTTTTTATTCAAAATAGCGTTTTTAACAAAGCAGTGGTTCGAAGGCTACATTTATGCTCTTTCCGAAGAGAAATATGCATACTCCGTTATCCAAAAACGATGTGAGAGTTATGGTTTTGTGACATCTAAAGCGTCGATAGGTAATATCGTCAACAAAAAAGGAAAAAAAAAACGCCCAATTGGAGCTTCAAGTGGGACAAAAATTCCTAACAAGTATCCAAGGAAAAAACGGACATCTTCGACTATTGCAAAGGTACGTTGTTTATTGTTAAAAGGAACTCCCCCTAGTCAAAAGAACAGTTGCAAAATCATTAAAATGCTCGGTGTCCTCTGTAAACAAAATGAGAAACGTTGATTTAAACATTAAGAAAGCGAAAAAACGCAATGTGCATCGTCATCTTCCAAATCATATCGCTGAACGCAGGACACGCTGCAGAATTCTATATGAGAAACACTTATCCAAAGAAAAATTGAAAACAATTGTCACAATAAATGAATCATGGGTGTATTTAAATGATTGCAACAAATAAAGAGTCATTTATTATCAAAAAAGGGGAGAAAAAAAATTAAGTTAATGGTTCAAAGAATCGAAAGAAAGTTTTTCTAAGGGATTCATGATTGTTGCTGGTTTTTCTTATAATGGCAGGTTAAAAATAAAGAGAGTGGGAAAAAATGTCAAGATTAACTCCAAATATTATCAGGAACATATTTTATCGCCAATTTTTCTGAATGAAATACTTTACCCATAGTGCCATCAATGAGACTCCATCAGGACGAAGCTAGCAGTCACACATCAAAATCCACTGTAAATTTCCTAAAAGAAATGGAACAAAAAACTGGTATCAAGGCCATACCCTTCACTGATATCCCTACTAAATCTCCCGATGTATCACCTATGAATTTTGTGCTTTCGGACTTATCTGTATTATCCAAACGTCGTCCCAAAACCCTTAAAGGACTCTGGAAAGCTGTTCAGGAGGAATGGAATAGAATATCTCTTCTGACACTTCGAAATGCATTATTATCCTCGAAATTGCGGTGTCGAAAAATAGTTCAGAATAAGGGATGTCAAATAGAACATTTAAAACACAAGAATTTTATGTAATTTAGTTTTGTGAATACAATATACATCGTCTAAAAAATGTGTGAACAGCCTCTGCAGTTCTTGGTTTATCAAGATTGACTAGATGTTTCACATACCCCAAAGCCAAAAGTCACATGGTTTGAGGTCTGGGGATCGAGGAGGCCACACATTCGGAAAGTGGTGGCTGATGACACCTTCTAACTGATGTTCTTCTGTATGGCGGCTGATGTTCTTCTGCAAAGTGATTTTTGAGAACTTTCTTAACACAAAGGCTATTGTCTGGAGGAGCTCCCTCTTGCATAAAATTGCTCCATCTCGCATAAAAGTAGGGAAGTTTAATTATGGACTCCCTGTATTTTTTAATGCTTGGAGGTATTCATATTTAGCCACTGGGGTATAGGCGTTTTTATATCAGAACCTGAATCTCATTAAATACATTTGAGGTGTTCTTACAAATGACCATGGCCTCCAATACAATAACAATCCTTTATATCATCTTGGCAGTTTCCAGTTGTTGATTGGAAGGGTAATTAGCTTTGAATGTCTAAGTAATATAAAAAACAGTGAACGCTGAAAGTTGCTTCCATAATTAAAGTGAAATTCTACTAACTTCTAGAAAATAGGCAAAATAGTTTTTCTAAAGTTAGAATCAGTTTTAAACTTCTTTTGATGATAAAAAATACTGCGATCAATAGAGTAAATTGTTCTGGCAAAATTAGACCATGATTAAATTTAAATGAATGGATTAAGTTGTGGTTTAGCACATAAGGAAGTTTTTAGTTAAACAAAATCTGCATTTTCCTACATGCTTATTCATAAATTATCTATTTCATTATTATCTCATCAATATTATTTTGACCTGAGACTTATAATTTTCAAGTTTTAATTCGTTTTTAAAATTTTACCACAGGAGTGGAAATTTGTCTTCATTTACAACGATCCCATGTGATATTGTTTCACCCTTCAGGCATTCTTTTCTTACTCCAAGGGATCTGCATGGGAATCGTAATTAAGTCCTGATTTCGAGAAAGATTTGCTGTACCAACCCACTGCTGAGGGGCGTGGTCTAATTCAATGAATTAGGTTCAGTTGCTTTTATAAGGAAATCTGCCATATTTGATATTTTGTTTGCATTTTCTATTATCTCACATTACAAATGACTTGGAGTGGGTACACTCGAAATTTCAACATGTATATTATATCGTATGCAAATGCTTCCAATGTATTTCCCCATCGTCCTTAATTAACAAACCAACTTATTCTAAAATGAGCATACAATTTTTTTTTAAAAATAATAACCACTGTAAAATTAAATCAGCTTTTATGATGGTCTTAGATATAGAAAGATCTGAATTTATTCTTATACAAGTCTGTAGTTTAATTTTTACGAAACTTACAATAGATCTACCAAATTCAATTTATATTACCCTACTTCACCTTAACGCTAACATTTTTATTAGGATTTTTTTCCAAAGAAACATAAAATAGTAATTTTAAGTTTTCTCAATGTTTCATTCAAAGGCAAAGAACACTTAGAAAAATCTGTTTTTTTAAGTTATAATTTTTTATGTTCTTCAGCTACGAATAAAATCTGTGACCATTCCGATTAAGCACAGATGTAAAATATTGTTTATACGTTTAACAATCTAGAAAAAGCTGTAGTCATTATATATCGGAAAAAATGTTTATGTCACTAAATTTGCAAAAAAATAATTTTTTCCAGACGATATGTTACGGTAATGTAGAATTTATTTCGCTTGAAGTGAAGTGTAATGAAGATTTGAGTAGATTAATGGTTATACATGATAATCATTAGGCTATTTTTATGAAACTGAAAAGAATTATTGACAAAAATAATTTAAATGCATAATAGTTTTTATTTTTTAAAGAATTTGAGAATTTTTATTTATAAGGAAGTATTATGTAAGGATTGATCACTTCTGGTAAACCGATAAGTGTTATGGTATCTAACAGTTTCTTGGCCATGCTCTTTGCATAAACATTTGGCTACAAATGCAAGAAAAATGGTTTTAGGATTTAAAACAAGCTTGTTTTTAAAGTATACCTTAGGTTTATTCATTTCTGAACAGAAACAATTGTTACGTAATAATGTATGACGTAACGCCTCCATCCTCGTCGCCCTCTAGCGGCATGAATAACGCAGAACGAACTCTGTATCCGTCCTAGAAGGAGCTCCGGCAACAAGCGGAGTTTCCTTTGGCAAACAATGCCACGATATTAAATTTTTATTTTATTTACAGTCCATTTGCTTTTTTGTCAAACATAGTACACCTCCGTACATTTTGGTCCTAGCGACCCGGAGGGTTTACCAGTGCATTAAATTTTACCTAGTTTTAAACTTAAGAGCAATGACTACAGAGTCAGTCATTACAACGCTTAATCGCAAACGCGGTAATATAAAGGGACAATTAAAGAAGATTACTATATGTGAAGATAGCGATGATGTCGCCGAACTGCAGGCTCAGTTGGATGTACTTTCGAAGCTTCAAGAAAAATTCGAAGTTCTAAAAGAAGAATATTATAAAGTAGTCAGTGAAAAGAATTTTGAAGAAACTGAGGAAATGTTGTCACAGCTAGATGAGGAGTTTCAAAATTCAGAGGTGAGTCTGAAAACCTTGATTTATAAACTTAAAATCAGTAAGAACAATTCTACTCATGATTCGAATTCGATTAACAATGATCAGCTGAAAAGAATGTCAATAAAACTTCCCAAAATTCCTCTTCCTATTTTTAACGGAAAATTCGAGGAATGGAACTTGTTTAAAAGCCAGTTTATTAGTCTAATTGACGAAAATTCAGAACTTTCTGAAAATGAAAAGCTTCACTATCTACGTGGGTCACTAAAGGGAGAAGCAAAAATTATAGAAACCTCAGATGACAGTTATGTTTCCCTATTTAAAGCACTAAAGCTTAGAACGAAAACGAAAGGATCATCGTCGACTGTCACATAAGAAACATTCTAAATCTTCAATCTATCAAACATGAGTCAGCAAAAGAGATTCGAAACTTGTTGGATAATATAAACAAAAATCTCAGATCACTGAAAATTTTGAATTTCGAAAGAGACAAATTTTCTAACGCTTTACTATTGAATATTGTTCTTGAAAAATTAGACCGCGAAACGTGAAAAAATTATGAATTAACTCTGAAGGATAATGATGTACCAGATTTCGATGCATTTTTGGAATCTTTAGAAAGACAGTGTCAAATTCTACACAGTATTCATATTAAAATTTCAACCAAGCCAAATTCCGAACGATTCAAATCCCTTTTCGTTAAATCTAATAAATCACCTCAGATGTGTGTAGTTTGTAAAACCAAAGCCCATGCATTATTTCACTGTGGGAAATTTAAAGAAATGAAACTGGAAGATAGAGTCAATCTGGTTAAAAAACATAGACTTTGTTATAACTGTTTAAGCGCCTTTCACATGTTATCGAATTGCAATTCTAAAAGTCCTTGTTTCGTTTGTAAATAGACAAATCACCATACGCTCCTTCATAAGTATCCCGCCCCTTCAAATATTGCAATACATTCAAATCCAAACTGTGAAAACATTCCGTATTCTGACACGATAAATATCTCTAAGTCAGTTCCCGCTCAAAATGAGTCATAATTTCATTTGCTCGCACCAGACAAAACCATAGGCAGTACATTATTAGCAGATGTCAAAGAGTGTTGTTTAGCTACGAGCAGCCTTTTATGCACTACAATGTTATATATTGAGAACTCATTTGGTGAAAAAATAAAAGTGAAAGCAATTCTTGATAGTGGAAGTTCAGTATCAATTTGTACACAGGAACTAGCAGATGCTTTGGGATTAAAGAAAGAAAAATGCATTTCATCCATTTCAGGCATAAACGGAGGAGAATATTTTGTTAAAAATAAAGTAACAGCAAAAATTTCAAACGATGAGGGCAGCTTTTCGAAAGCATTATCATTCCTTGTGCTACCTAAAATCACAGAATTAACGCCTGTAAAGAGGATTGATATTTCTCGCGTATATTTCCCTCGCGAAATAAAACTTGGTGACGATATATTCAATCTCCCAAGTAGAATCAATCTACTCATAGGTTGTCAGATATTTTTTGAATTGCTTAAGGCTGAAAAATTCAAATCATATGATAATAATTTAATGCTTCAGAACAGTGTTTTCGGCTATTTGGTTACCGGGACTGTGGAAAATGCAGCTTCTCACCATTTTACATGTCTTGCTCATATTTCAGAAAGAGATTCTTTAGAACTTTCTGTCAAAAAATTCTTTGAGATGGAATTCTTTCCGGGGGATGATACAAATATTGAGTCTCAAACATTTGAAAAGGAGTATTGTGAGCAACATTTTGTTACCACTCACAAAAGAGATGATAGCGGCAGATTTATTGTACGATTGCCCATTAAGGAAGGTACACGTTCTAGTTTAGGAGAGTCTAAATCAATGGCGGAAAGACGTCTAAATTCCTTTTGGAAGAAATTGGACTAAGATCCAACTATGTCCACTTTGCATAAGACATTTATGGATGAATATCTTACGTTAAATCACATGGAAAAGGTTTCGGACTGCGAGAACTGTAGTGAAATTTATTACATCCCGCATCACGCAGTTTTACGCCCAGAGAGCATTTCTACCCCTCTTCGCGTCGTGTTTGATGCATCAGCCAAGTGCGAGAATGGAATAAGTCTCAACTCCATTTTACTGAATGGTGGACTTGTTCAGCAATATCTATTTTCAATAGTAGCTCGTTTCCGAACACATAAATATGCATTTAGTACAAATATTACTAAAATGTACAGCAAATTCTTGTCGAAGAATCGGATAGAGATTTTCAAAGAATTTTGGGGAAATTAAGTCAGTGCTCCCCTGTTGAAACTTACAGATTGCGTACAATTACGTACGGGACAGCATGCACCCCGTATTTGGCGACTAGAACTATAAAGGCTTTAGCTGAGGATGAACAGAAGTATTTTCCTCGTGTGTCTGCAGTTTTACTTACCGACGTCTACGTGACGACATTTTGTCAGATTCAGATAATTTAGAAGACACAATTTCCTTACAATTTGAGTTAATAGATGTATTGAACAAAGGTGGCATGCAGTTACATAAATGGGTATCCAACCACCCAAACTTGTTAAATGACAGTAAAGGTGCTGAATATAACTTTTCTTCAGATTCTGATCCTGTGAAAACTCTCGGTATGCTTTGGGCATGTAATTCCTATAATTTTACCTTTAAGGTTAATGTAGAGTCTAAAGCAACCTTCACAAAACGGGATGTTCTATCTTCTATAGCACGCTTGTTTGATCCGCTTGGTCTTATTGGACCAGTAATGACAAAGGCCAAGATATTTCTACAAAATCTGTGGAGGGAAAAGTTAAATTGGTCTGATCCAATTCCTCCTGATGATATGAAAGAATGGTTTAAATTCTTAAACGAACTTCCCGCTTTAAATCAAGTGAAAATTCCTAGGCATGTGATCATTACAGATCCCATCATAATTGAATTACATGGATTCAGCGATGCGTCTGAACGGGCATATGGAGCAGCAATCTATGTAAGCTCAAAAAACAGCCAAGGACAGCAGCAAACAACACTGTTGTGTTCTAAATCCAGAGTATCTCCGATAAAAACCTTAACAATACCCAGGCTGGAACTATGTGCGGCATTGCTACTAGCTCGTCTAGTCGCAAAGATCATCTCTGTCATTCAAGTTGAATTCCATCATGTGTACCTGTGGTCGGACTCTACGATAACTCTAGCTTGGATAAAAACACCTTATGAAAGACTTAAACCCTTTGTGTCCAACAGAATTAAACAAATTAACGAACTGTGTCCTGACTATGATTGGAGACACGTTTCTTCTGAAACCAATCCTGCTGATGTCCTATCCAGAGGAACTGGTGCAACTGAGTTTCTACAAAACTCTGTGTGGTGGACTGGCCCTTCATTTTTAAATTCGGACATTCCATCTTCTAAGGAACCTACTAACATGACTGATAATTATTCTAAAGAACTAAAGACTGCATATAATAATGTCTTAGTTGCTAACACTACTAACAGCTTCATTGATGATTTTTTAAAAATTAGTAACAGTTTTACTAAACTTGTACATATCTTTAGTTATATTTGCAGATTTATACATAATGTGAAATTTCCTAAGAATCGAAAGGTAGGTGAGTTAACAACTGAAGAAGTCATGAGTGCTGCTAATAATTTAGTTAAATTAGTTCAACACGCAACTTTTACCTACGAAATTGATTGTTTAAAACATAACAAGGACTTGAAGCGGAGTCAGGTAAGGAAATTATATCCTTTTTTAGATCAAGATGAGCTTCTTCGAGTTGGGGGTCGATTACAAAATTCTCAACTGAACGACGATTCAAAACACCCAAAGCTTTTACCCGCTAGGCATAGATTCACTAAAATCATTACGGAATATTTCCACAAGAAAAACTTGCACGTAGGTCCGCAATCACTCTTGCATTGCGTCAGACAAGAATTTTGGCCCATAGGAGGCAGAAATCTGGCAAGAAAAAATGTTAATGACTGTGTAATTTGTTTCATAAATAAACCAATTAATTCAAATCAGTTATTGGGAAATTTACCAGCCGAGCGAGTCATTCCAAGCTTAACATTTTCCAACTGCGGAATTGACTTTTGTGGTCCTTTCCTTATAAATTGTAAAGGTGCAGACAACGTTGTTTTAGTTGTGTACATCAAAACAGCTAATGGAGTGGTAAAACGAGGCATCACTCAAATTTGTTTATTACCTGAAAATGATGATCAGTCTTTTTATGATTATTATAAATAAGTTATATGTTTAATGTGTTTTTCAATACTGCATAATATTTCTTAATTTTTTTATTTCTGTAATGTGCTTTGTGCTAACTTGTTATTCGCATACTTTTTCTAATATTTTTATGTATCACTGTATGTATTTTGAAATTTTCACAATTTCAACGCAGGAGTATGTTACGTAATAATGTATGACGTAACGCCTCCACCCACTTCGCCCTCTAGCGGCATGAATAACGCAGAACGAACTCTGTATCTGTCCTAGAAGGAGCTCCGGCAACAAGCGAAGTTTCCTTTGACAAACAATGCCACGCTATTAAATTCTTATTTTATTTACAGTCCATTTGCTTTTTTGTCAAACATAGTACACCTCCGTACAACAATAAAATTTATCATCTGCTACACGGCAAATTTATATTAACTGAATACTAAACCTAAATTTTACGAATTCAAACTCATAATCTATGAGTTCATCTCTCCTTGATAGACTTTGTGAAATGTCTGCATTAAAATAACAAGGTCAAGCAAGTACTTACGGGTTTTATATTCATATCGACATCAGAAAATTTATTCAAAGCCTCTATTTAAAGTAAATTTTGATGGAGAGATGTCAAAAGGTCCAAAAGAAAAGATCTTTCTCGAAAGATGTTATAAATATTTATACAAGTTCAGCGTGGTATAAACCAATCTTGTCAAAAGAAAATATTTTACAAAAATTACAAATGCTTTACTACTTATGTGAAAGTAAATAAATATTTCATGAATTTGAAGAAGTGGAAGGAAGTAATTTGTGCTCTCCTTGGACTTTTTAACAGTTATCTAATTTTCGAAACATAAACTTTACTATATCTGGACCAAGTAATAAACTTTTGTAATGTATAAGGCTCATTATCATTTATTAATGCGAAAGTTTTATAGTTCGGTGCCAAATATAAAGTACGTGTATTCTAAGATGATTGGATAAGCTAGCCAACAGTGATCGGAATTAGAATTTATTTTTAGAACATGTAATCCATTTTTACGTACGACAGAAGACTGGACATGCTTGAATCAGATCTGCTAACTCACATTTTACTTTCTGCTCCTAACTCCAACATGACTCTCCCGTCCCCGCCATTTATACATTAATTCCAGGGAGTCCAGGACACAAAATTCTTCAAATTATAAAAAAAATATTGCATTATAAAATTATTTGTTCTTTTTCGTTTAAAATGACGCTTAAAACATATTTTTATCTTAATTGGAACCAGAGATCTTAATTTTTTTGCACCATTCTAATAGCAGCGAATCTTTGTTTAAACCTGTAGATGTGTTTTTTCACCATTTCTCGTCTTTAAATTGTTATAATTCAAAAACCGTTAAAGATAAATACATCAAACTTGGAACATGCCTTTTTCAATTATAATTTTAACCCAGCAAATTGGAAAAAAATGTTTAGTTTTGAAAATCTGATTTTTTAAAAATAAGTTACATCATTTTTTAAAAAATATTTTACTCAAAATATTTTTTTAAATTAATATTTTAAAAATTCTGAATCTAAATTAAAACTAATATATTTATGTTTAATTTAATAAAAAAAAACTCAAATTCGTGAAATAATATTTCGAGTTATAACGATTTTAAATTAACCCACTTAAAAAAATTTTTTTTTTAAATTCTTTGAAAGCTTTATGCGAATTTTATGGTGTGATATATTTACGAATTATACGGTTAACCATCACGAAAAAAAATTCAAAAATTTAACTCAAGAAACAAAAAAAAATTAAATTGTTCCCGGACCTCCTTAATTCCAGAATCTCATGCTCTCTCCCCTAATGAATAATGGCTTTATGAATAATTATAAAAATTATTTAAATTGCATTTAAAACCGAAAACACTTTTTTGTGTGAATTAATTGCAAGTAATGCTAACCTTTGACATCTTATAATATTGATTCTTTTGGCTAACCTTTGACTTTAGATGGATTTCATTATCCTTCCATTATATCCAGCGAGGAGCTTATCTTCAAAGCGATACTTGGTCAATGGATGAATGTCAAGATTATTATTTTTGCATAAGTTGTTATTTTTTGTTTTCTGATTCTTTTTGCCAGTTTCGAACTGAGTTCACTTTCCTGGCTGCCGTATTCTAATGGCAAAGTTTCTTTAATAAATCTTACATTCCCCGTCAGGAAAACAAAGAAGTTACTTAACCAGACTGAATGAAGTTGGATGACGGAATGCCATACAAACAGCTTATAAGAATGCACCGAGTCCATCGAGAATTTTTTTTTACAATTAGCTATCAAGGCAGCGGAAGATCAAGAACTTTGTATATGAAGTTGAATATCGTCGCAGTTCTAAGATGAAGAGAAATAGAACCAGAGAGTATAAAGGTTGAGAGGATAATCTAATTGCCAATAAATGAAGCAATTGGCATCTAGAAGACGAAATGAAGTTCGAATTGTCGTTGTTGATGCTGTTGCTAAAGCCCTCTGGACTGAAGTTCCAGGCGAGACCCATATAGGCTTTGAGGACTGTGGAGTTCTGCTCCGGTTCACAATAGTACCACTAGGATCGTAGTCTAACTTGGCTATGTGCCGCCTACCTTTTGACCGATCACCCCAGGGGTTACATCGAGGAAGATCTTGCATTCTCCCACCCTCTCTGACCTCATAGAAGGATTTTCCGGTCTACAGATGTAACGCGTCCATATCCGGCATAGACATGATCGAACTGACTTTAGATTGTTTAGTGGTGTCAGCTCTAAGTGGAATAGCGTTTGAAAGCCGTGGGTGTTTGATAAATTCGTGTTCCCTATTTTTAGGTTTACTTTGAAGTCGAGAAGTAAGTGGTCATTGTTTTGTTATTGAACCTCAGTTAAAATTCCTTATAGGTGGACCTTGCTCATGAAGAAATCAGATAAATTAAAGTTTTTCTCGTGATGCTGAGTTTGATCTCCTCTGAGGGTGAATTACTGAATTTATTATAATTCAGCTTTGCTAAATTTGTGAATTGCAAAGTCGCTTTAAAATTTTGTGATGGTTAGACGGTAGGCACTGTTTCTTAAACAAAATTCAATCAGGGTTTCAGTGATGTAATTTCGTCTTTAAAATATTATCCACAACTAGCTCGTATTAATTGCGTCACTTTATACCAGGATATAAAAATAAAAAAAAATTACTTTTATTACTTAGTATTAAGGATATATTGTCTGGAAATGCTGAGGAAAAGACAAAAGTTTAATTCCAATCAATTGAAATTTTCACCCGCAGATATACTTTTCCAATTAATATATTTTCTCAAGGCATAGAGTACACATTGTGCTACCTTTAAAATCCGGTCACTTCCACATCATATGCAAGACGAAATCTTTAAGAATACAGTACTTGCTTTCCTAAAAAATTATTCGTGGGCTACTGACATTTTAGGCTTGAATTTTAATTTCTCCTATTTCAAAGCGGTCATGAACGACAAGTGATTTGTAATAATAATTGCAAGATAAAAAGAACTTTTTATACACCATGTTTTTAAATTTTCTGTTCAATCATATAAACTTGACAATTCTATGTATAAATAAGTACTTAAAATAAATTATGAATTATCCCATCAACTTGAAAGAAAATGAAGTTAATTGGAAGTTAACTTGCATTTAACTTTTCGTTCCCGTTTCGGTCAATAGATGGCTCCACCAGTCTACAAAACAAAATTAACTGAAAATAACTGAAAATTAATTAATTTTGGTTAAAGATGGCTAAAAGTATTAAAAATAATGCATCGTCATCGTGTTCTGAGCTAATCTAAAAGTTTCAAATGTCTAGCTAGTCGGTAAATTACACTGCTGGCCACCCAAATTCCAACACCAAGAAAGACAAGAGATATCACAAAAAATTTATTTTGTAGATAACATGTTGACCAAGTATCAAATGATTAAATTTATAGACTTCTGTGAAGTGTGGTTCCTGCCAAAATCAGTAGCCAGAGTAGCCGCCATTGTTGGAGATCACCGCTGCCACACGCCTCTGCATTGATTAAAAGAGACTTTGGATGAGTTCTTGGGGTACAGCATACCAAGCAGCTTCCACACGTTGCCAAAGTTGATCTGCTGTGGCAGCTGGGGATGGAATCTGGGTCAATCGTAGAGCAACCATGGACCACATGTTTTCTATCGGCGAAAGATCCGGAGAGCGAGGCGGCCAGGGAAGCAATTCAATCTGGCGATTGACGAAGAACCGTTGGACAATGCGTGCCACGTGTGGTCGCGAATTATCCTTTTGAACTATGGCTGTGGGCAAGACCTGAAGGTAAGGAAGGACAACTGGCTCGAACACCTCGGAGATGTAGCGCTGGCTGTTTAAAGTACCGGCAATGCGTACTAGAGGTGTGCGAGAGTGATATCCAATACCGCCCCATACCATAATACCCGGTGCAGGACCAGTGTGGCGGTGCATAACGCCGCTGTTCAGCATCCTCTCTTCACGGTGTCTCCAGACTCGAATGCGACTATCGTGGTGTTGCAGACAGAAGCGTGACTCGTCAGTAAAGACAATTTGATTCCATTCTGCCGTCTACATCCTTCTGTCATCGCACCATTGGCGGCGGAGACGTCTGTGGTTCTGCGTCAAGGGTAAACAAAGCAATGGACGTCTTGCGGACAGACCACTCTGCTGTAAACGGCGTCGAATGGTACACGCAGACACTGGATGGTGCGTTACAGACTGCATGTGCTGTGCTACGGTTCGTGATGTGACTGAGCGATCCGTCACTGCCATGCGCACAATTTGCCTGTCATCACGTGTAGTGATGCGCTGAGGTGGATGTGATCGAACACGCCGGTCCGTCGTACCCTCCTGCATCCAACGATCACATATCCTCATTACAGTTGTTTGGTTTCGTCCAACACGACTACCGATTTCCCTGAAAGATAATCCACAATCTCGGTAGGCCACTATCCTTCCTCTGTCGAACTCGGATACTTGATCAAAAGATGATCGCTGTTTTCGACGAGGCATAATTGATCGTTTTTTTGAAAAAACCACAAGAAAAACACAATTGCCGAACTTGAAATCGTCGAAATCTCTAAGCCTTAAATAGCGCTTTGAAGTGGCGCCACAGACGCGCGTGATGTGCGTCTGCGCTGAAATTCTAATCATTTGCATATCTCACGTCCGCTAAAGCATGTTGTAAATTTCATGCTATTTGCATGTTTCCTTCAGGGTGTTGCATTTACAGTGGCCAGCAGTGTAGTTAAAAATCGATAGCAGGAATTGTTCTTGACAAACACACAAACACACAAGAAAGCGATTTAATAAAAACATGGTAATAATTGAAAGGATGGAATCTTAATGTCTAATTAAAATGACTCTCTAGAAGATACTGAATAAAATGGATCATTTATGTGGTTCAGGATCTAACTCATTTTTTAGCAAGTCATAGTGTTAACCAGCAACTGATGCTCTTTCACGGTGTTACCTAGTCCTCAGTAAGGATTGTGAATCTGAACTGTGAAGATTACCGTGAGTGTAGAGCGGTTAATTTAATTTTATCTGATCCTTAACAGAGATGTGGATTCATATATAGCCCAGTCAAAATAGGTTTTATGGCTAAAAAATATATGAAAGTTTTGAAAATTGGTGGAGATGTTTGTTTGGACATACTGTTGAACATACTAAAAGTCCCCACCGATCAGACTTGAGCTTTCGCCGCCATCTTGGAAAATGTGTACACTTTTTTGGTTTTTTGCAAGTAATTTGAGAAATATTGATTTTATGTAAAAAGTTTGAATACAAAAATTCAAGAGCAATAAATTGTGAACAAAAACATCGTATAAATTTTTTTATAAGTCTAACACGAACAAAGATAATTGACTTTGAAAGGAGCGAACTATCACACCGGAGACGCGGATGCGCGGGTCATCTCCATCGTGATGGGGGAATGACCCACGCATGTGCGCCAAAATTCTTGCATAATCACGTTTGTCAAATCTTTGCATATCAAAGCTCGGGAGAAAGTGGCACAACATCCAATCCATTGTTATCAGGTTGTATTCTGAGGCATGGTGGATTCTATCTTTTTTTGTAATACTTAGGCTTCTTTGGGTACATAATGGCTGGAGATGGGTTAAAATAAATACTAACTTTGATGTACTTAACTACGTCAGTAGAAAAAAAAATGTTGCCTGGCCATGCATACGCTAGAAAAATTCTAGCTCAATTATTTACCCAAACATCTATAGCAAAAATAATTTTTGACGACATGGACATATCTGATTTCAAAAGCAATAATCTCTTGTGTTTTTGCGAATAACTTGGGAAATATTAACTTCATGTAAAAAAAAGTTTAATACAGAAATTAAAGAAAATTAAATTCTGTACAAAAAAATTAAATACATTTTGTCGTAACCCTAACACGTACCAAAATAGTGACTGTTAAATGCGCGTTGATTATGGAGGTAGCATCCAAGTCTCTTTGTAGGCGCTTTCCTTTGAATTATCTCTACTCTCTCATTGCGGCATTCTTTAAATACAAGAAAATATAATTTATTGTGCTTTGGTATGTAGATAATTGATCATTATTAATTTTATAAAATAATGTAATAAACTTGGGTGTATTCACAACCATATTTTCATTGTGTATATATTTTTAAGTTTGCCTCATTTATGTTTGACGTGCTTTTTTCGATACGGGATTATTCGCGACGTCAGTCTTGAAAAGAACGTCTATAGGGCAGCTAGAATCACCTCATTCATTAATTCCTTTTATTGGATCTTCATGATCTACAGGGCAATAACTTCAATGGGGTATGTCGTTGTGACATATCCCATTGCAGTTATTGCAGGCTGTTGTGCAGTTGATGCTTGCTTTCCGACACACGCATGTTTCTCCCCAGTCAGTCTTACAGTTGCAAAACAGTATGTTTAAAACTGAATCCGGAGCCACTGCATCCATAATTGTGATGGACACAAAGGTTTTCTCTTGACGTTTCCAACCCCACACTTCAGGATTCAACTCATTCCCAAACCACTTCTGCACTTGGTGATACAACCGAAAGGAATACAGCCGGGCTTCCTCTTCAGTGGAGGGAAGAGACGAAATATATGGTTTTATTTTAGGGCCAAATTTTGCGAAGCATTTGTACCTAAACTTATTTACGGATTGTTCACTGGAATGTGCTCCATACCAGATCAGAATGAAACATTCTCCTGCTTGAGCAACATCATTGTGCGATGAGTTGCATTTATTAACTACAGTCATGTTGTGTTCCATATCTTTACTTTCGAACATTTTTACACAAAGTTTCTTTCCTTTGTTGGATGCTGCAGAAGTAGTATCGCATCCACTGAACGCATGGAGAAAACTGATACTTTGGTATGTCCCTATGATTGTATTTTATTTGATGAATATATTTTTTCTTTCCTTTCCCTTTGCGTGGTTTGACAAGGAAAACGTCTTTTTTCCGTAGGAGTGAGAGCTGTTAATAGAACCAGGTGGTCAACGTCTTCGCCGATGATTGCAACGATGTTGTTACCAGAACATGCTTCATTAATTGCAGTATTTACAATGAGAATATCAGCGTCGTCATTACTTTGTCGGAATCGAATCCCATTGTTTTCTAGCTGAACTGATAGAATGCTGATCAATTCGCTCTTGTTGTTTACATTTGAAAGGAACTATTCTTGTTGAACAGTAACTCGCATGTTTCCATCAAAGTTTATGTCTACAGATTTTTTCACAATAGACCGTATATTTTGTTCAATTTTTTTTTTACTCTTAGTGGTGTTGGATTAGCCATTAAAAACGACTATACAGCTGGTACCATAGTGCTTTTTATATAGTTAACTTAATTTGTGCAAACAGCCGAAAAAGTTAATTGTGTTCCCCACTTGACACGGTGTAGGAGAAAACCACTGTGTACAATATTGACGCAGTTCAGGAGGTTACGGTCTTTGTTTGGAACTTCAAAAACGTCGTACATAGCCAATGTCGTTGTCTCTCGCATACCATCTTCATTAAACAGAGCCAACGGAAAAGGAGCTAACTCATATTCTAAATAAAATGCTAGGTCTTCGTCATTTTGTTTAGCAATCGTTATCCTCTGAAAAAGCAACAGCTGGTTTACAACTATATTGAAACCGTTTACTTTCACAGTACAATTGACGGTGATCAAGCTTTCATAAGGTTTACCATTTAAAAGTATTGAAACCAAATGGCTGCAGTGGGGCCATTCTCTTTCAACTTCTTCAAAGTCATCCTCATTTTAATCTCATATACGATGGCTCATATATGATTATGTCCGTTTATGATTTCTATTGATAGTAGTTCAGTAGCAAAATCTCTAAAAAATCATGGAGATTATTGCTTTTGAAATCAGATATATCCATAGCGTCAAAAATTAATTTGCAAAAGCTGTTTTGGTAATTAAATTAGCTAGGATTTTTCTATCGTATGCATGGCCAGGCAACATTTTTTCTACTGACGTAGTTGCATACATCAAAGTAAGTATTTATTTTTACCCACCTCCTGCCATTATATACCCAATGCAGCCTAAGTATGACATAAAAAGATAGATTCCACCAAATCTCACAATACAACCTGATAATAATGGATTGGATATTGCTGCAACTATCTCTCGAGCTTTTATATACAGAGATTTGACAAACGTGAGTATGCAAGACACATGCGCTGGTCAACCCCCATCGCGATGAGGATGACCCGCGAATCCACGTCCCAGGTGTGATAGTTCGCTCCTTTCAAAGTCAATTATCTTTGCTCGTGTTAGACTTATAAAAAAAGTAAATAATATTTTTGTTCACAATTTGATACTCTTCAATTTTTGTATTCAAATTTTTTACATAAAATCAATATTTCTCAAATTACTTGCAAAAAACCAAAAACGTGTACGCATTTTCCAAGATGGCGGTGAAAGCTCAAATCTGATTCATGGAGACTTTTAGTATGTTCATTAGCAAAAAACAAACATCTCCACCAATTTTGAAAACTTTCATATTTTTTTTAGCCAGTCGTCAAAATCGGGTCATTTTGACTGGGGTAATAGTCGTATGGTGAATATGAAATGCTAAGTTGAGCTGAGACAAGTTTTGGCAGCGTAGTGACATTTTGCTTATTAGTGTTAAGCTTTTAAAATTTTTTCTTCCTTTGCTGTCTATGAAACTTAATATGATAGTTATAAAGCACGGTGGCACACGATTTAGGCCACCTGATTGTGACTGCTTAGATTAAAGAATGGCGCTTTAATTAGGAAAATTGTTGCGAAAAGAATTTTGGCACGCGAAAGTTCGTAATTTGACAGTATCATACACACCGCCGACAAATCCAGCGCTGACGAAAATATTCCTATTTTACCTGATCTCGTACCACAACCATGAAGCTGTTATATTTGTATTTTTACATAAATAAACTTGCCCTATTAAATTAAAAGACAATAATCGATTTTAGTACCTAACCCTACAATTAGCAGTTTTGTTAATTTACACCACTTAACTGCACCTTATTTAGACTAAAGTAGTGTTGCTGAATATATAATCCACGTTACAAAATTCGTAGATCTACGTTCACTTCAGTTTGGCAGTAACCCCCAAATCTGTAAGTATTCAAGCAAATCGAATCTGACCCATATTTCGCTTGATCTGAAACCATAATATTGAGTGCAACAATAGTCGTAATGTTATAATGAATAAGCTTTGATATGTAGGAAAAAATGACAAAAAATATGTTTTTTTCCCACCCTGCTTCGTTACCATGGTTGCACAATTTCTATAAAATCTAACTGTGCACTGCTTTGACTAAAGAAGAGTTGTTTGATACGAGAACCAAGTTATAAATACGATTGTTATACAACAAAGTTTCACCACCATTTGGCAATTTCATACAAATCTTGAACTATTCATGCAAAACAAAAATACACTTATTTCATCTTAGGTGAGACCCTATTGTTTGTGTAAGAAGTGTCCTTTTTTCATTAATATACTTAGACCTCAAAGAGTGAAATGACAATGTACTGCTTCTTACCACACCTATATTGTTGGTAGGGTGGCTTTATCAATCATACAACCTAACTGTACACAGGAGCGCGGTGGCCCAGTTGGCAACCAGTGCTCTAAACTTTTCTGGCTCGATGCCGGTCTCTGAGAAATCCACCGCTGTGTTTACTAATGGAGGCTGGGTCACTTAAAATATGTCGTGGCTGCAATGTCCTCCAAGTTCTCAAATTTACCTCTGTAGGTACGGGGTCAAGTGTTCCGGTCTCGTCACTTGATTCGGTTCAAAATTACGGGATCTGCCCATAGGGGGGTAATGTTGTCCACATATACCTATACGGTGCTACCAAAAAAGTGGCCAGCAAAACCGAGGTGTCATATGGAGGCAAGGATAATGTCCATCCGTCTGCCGTATTGGAAAAAAAAACAAGCTAACTGTGCACTTACTGGATAAACCCTTCAGCGGGCGCGCCAATTTTTGGTACACCAGCAGGCGCGCGTTGCATAAAGTGCAATGTCTCTTTCAACCTTGATTATTCCTTTTGTAATAAACTTCCTTTTTTCAAATTGAAAATATTAATTCTGCGTTTTATGACAAGATATAAAATGTTGATAATATTGAGATATGTTTATAATTGAAGGCCAAAGAATGCAGATACAATCGCCTTATTTCAAAACTGTCTGGTTTAATGCATCTAAGGACAACTTGCGAATCGATTCCTATTATGTCCAACATCCTGAAAAACAATGAGTTTGTCCATCTTCGTTATATGCGTAATACCGTGTAATAGCTGCACATTTGATTTACTACATCAACCCATAATTTTGTCGTATTGCAATCCAGTATAATCTCTCGTTTACGACGGTTAAATCACGACTAACAATGAATGGAAAGGAATACAAGGGTCAGAAAATCAAACCTGAATTAGAAAGGGTATAGCTATAAATAGAATCTGATTAGAACATTCAAATCTTAATTGTAAAAACAAACCATTCAAAATTATGAAAATGTTGCACTTTATACATGGGCGCGCCCGCTGAAGGGTTAAACCAGTGAGGTTAAATATGTAAACCAGTATCGTGCATATATTCAAATGTCCAAACAAAATTGAAAATACCCATATCTCGCGTGACCAGTTACCATGATATTATGAGCCCTAAGAGATTTTTTTATCATGGAAACTCGCTTATAAGTGCTTGAAACAGAAAGCATGAATGAACTACCGTTTTGTCTGTTTACCTCTGTTGTTAATTTGAAATTCCAGATATCCACCTACAGGAATCTCACCATCTTCGGAAAAAGTTAGGAAAATAAAAGCCTGATTATTGGTATTCATCTGACATAGTCGAATGTGTACTCGCAAGCAAATACGGGTACACAAGAAATGATTACTAATCAACTTCCCATTTTCTCCTTTTGCAAAATAAAAGACAAAACGATTCCTCCGTGAACATAAGCCATGCATGCAGAGTTATTTAAAAGATTTTTCAGACTCCGCAGTGCATGTCCATAATTCTTACAAAACTTTGAAGAGAATGCACTTCGCATTCCAATATCCATTTAACGACTGCAGAGGTGCAAAATGTTTGCAGTGTTTATTCAAACAGTAATTCCCTCAAAACTACTTCAGCTTAATGTTTTTCCCGTTGATTCAATCTCACGTGATGCGCACACTCTCTCAAGTAAATTGTTCCTATAAATTTAATTGCTTCTGAGGACATGCAACTGGCTTGCGTGATTATTCGCAGTTTGCGTGACTGAATATCTGCAGCATGGGACATTAGGTGATGGACATATGTAAAAGTAAAGAAATTTTTAGTGTTTTACTTTTGTACTTTAGTAGAAAGCCTGAATTTTAATAGGAATTAAAAGCATTTTGACACAGATGAAAAGACCATTTTTCAAAACTCGTAGATATAGGTCTTTAAATATGTTTAATTATTTAATAGCTCGGTTGATGACAAACATCTTTTATGTACCATTATAAGAATTATTATTATGCCGATATTTATAAGTTTAAGAATTAAGTAAATCTTCCTTAATACTTCGGATCATTAATTTCCTCCGATATTCAACATAATTTTTATGTTATTCTAATAAAAAGTTTTTTTTAATCAATTAATTTAATTCATAATTCAGGAATCGAAATATGCCTCGTTACTTTCAGAAGCAATTTATCCCTGCTATAAAAAAAAATAATACTTTGCTTGAACAAACAATGTTTTCTTTAATGGCAAGTTTTTGGTTTAGCTTTAGTTCTTAAAATTATTCAAACATTTTCCTTTTTTCTAACGTTTCAGAATCCCCCACGGCTGCATTTCTGAATTATCGCCATTTTGAAGAAAAAAAAGAAGTTTTGCGACTGACGAAAGATTACTCTTTCGGCTCACAGATGACAGCACAAAACCTTAATTTTTCGTCTGGTTAAAACACAAAAAACAAAAAAATTAGGGGGAAAAAAACCTCAATTTTTCGCAAAATACAAAATTACATGTAAAATATTTCACCTACAGCTTTAATTATTTTAGGTTTTTTTTAAAAATGACATTCTATGTCATAACTCTGTAAAGTATAATTAAAATTAGTTGACTAGGCAACCCGATGCATGATTTCAACAACACTTAAAATAAAATCAATTTCAGGGATGAGTCAGCTTCCAAATATAACACTGGTTTGCACTGATTTGGTTATGTTAAAATATTAAATTAAGGCTTTTTTATTTTTTTACTTAAGGGGACTCACGAGCCTTAAGTCGAGGAAATAAGGCTTATTTTCATACTTTTTGACTCTTTGTAACAATTTCAATTTACTCCCAATTTTTCCAAGTTTTATGCGTATGATAAATTGATATATGTATTTTAATAAACAAATTTTAAACTCTCAAAATAATTTTAAATAATTTTTTTAAATGCTTTAGATATACCTTGTTTTTTAAGTATTTTTATTGTATACTGGCTTGCGCGCAGAACTATGAAATTAAATTTACACTTAAATGTATAATTCCTGTTTTATATTTAAAATAAATAATTCAAAATACAATGGAACATAAAACATTCAACACTAAAATATTTTTTCCATTTTTTAAAACTGCTCAAATTATACTTAAAATTTCCTTAAATTTTTGCATCAATTTACCCCGGAAAAAATAACAAAATGTGCTGTGATTGCAATAATTCCAGTTCATACGCAATAAAATAACATTATTATACAGTGATAAAAATTTCATGGAATTATGTTTCATAGTTTTTGAGATATCACTTGCGGAATGATGCAAAATTACATTTTGAGAAAAATGAGTTTAAAATTTTTCTTACCATTAACATGATCAGTAATTAAATATTTAGAATATCAATATCTCTGGAAATAAGAGGAATATTTTCATGCGATTTGCTTTATTTTGTTCAGAAATGATCAGGCTTTAACATATAATTTTTTCAAAAAATCGAATGTTTTAAAGATTTAAGGATAGTGAGTCCCCTTAACATGTATAAATTAAAGCTGATTTCAAAATTTCCCTGAAATGAAGGTAACTTTAGAAAATCCAATAAAATATTTCATTGTTTATAGTTCCTTTCTCATTATTTGCAATTCCTCAATTGAAATTAAAAATCCTTCATTATGCTGAAAAATAACTTATCGGAACTTAAATTCTAAAAAGAACATACCAAGATATAAAGAATACTACAGTTGTAAAGCTGGAGTTGTTGAATTTGAGAAGAGAAAGTCATTAATGACTATTATTTTAATTTTTTAAACGCAAATATTTATACGAAAAAATATTCTTTATGACCTAGTATTAAGTTCCAAGATCTAGAAAAATTCAAACATTTTCGTTTTTGCTTCAATATTTGATGATTTCCATAATTCCATAATGTGATGAGTCTTCAACGTAATGGAAAATCTAAAGCAACGTGACACACAAATGAAACCAGTCTGCTGTTCAACAGGTAGCTAGGTTGTATAAAAAATTAATTACCTTGCTGAGAAAAATGGTTGGGTCAAAGTTTTTTTTTCCAAAATGAAAAAAGTTATTAAATATAACGTGAATTCCACAGATTAGAACAAAGAATTTTAAATGGCGCTTATTATTGGCATGTAAGATTTTCTGTTAAGCCATAGAGGGCATTTGTACAATTGACATTGTTTGTATCAATTGCCCTTCTTTGGACGAAAAAGACTTAAAGAACTGGCAATATCCCCACGCAGGTGTTTCATCCAACTGGTGGATCACAAACGTTGACTAATGTGTCCATACAACACATTTCTACTGGTGCAGACCTCAGGATTTCGACTCCTATCTCCATTTCAAGTAATGTCCAAAAATAATCACGGCACTAAAGGTTTTGGGTTTGTATAATTCTTATAACATTTATTCAGCGGGGAATGGTCTCTCCCTTGTATAAACAATAATCCTACATTATTTAACCTTACTTTGTTAGATCTAAGACTTTGATAAATAAAATTTCGTCCTTTTAGTTAGGGAGGTTTTCTTGAACATATCCCAGCTGATTACTCTTCCATTTGCATTATGGCATTAATAACAATTGACTAGAAATGCCCCGCAAGGCTAATTCCAGTGATCCAGTGCTCAGGATTCTGAAGGCCTGTCAGCCAGCTTCTCATTACAGTGATGTGCCTCGAAAGAACTGCTGAATCCTTGTAACCTAGTTGTGGGAAACCCAGGAGGATCTCTCTCGCATTCGATCTAGTATTTGTAAACGCTAGGATAATTGTAAGTAACTTGTCAGTCTATCAGTTTGATAACTATTCATGGATATTCTCTACATTATTTAAACCCTTTATCGTTTGTTTGTGGATAATAGTTATAACTTTTGGCAATGAACTTATCAGCTAAATTGCGATGATGTACAAAGCGTTTGGTAATTGAGTATTGTACTACCTTTAGCAAAAATTAATTTTAGCTCTGAAAGCGTCCTTCTGCCAGTTTTCCTTTATAATTTACTTTTTGGAGAAAAACTTAAGGTATGCAGAAGGGTAGGTGGAAAATTCTAGAGTTAATGTATTGTTGCCATTTAAGGAATTTACAATAAAAATGACTCAACAAAAATCAGTTTTACATGGTGCCTATAATGGCTTAATTATGCAAAACAGCACTCATATCTAACCATATATATATCGATTAATCAACTTAAAATCGTAAGATTGATTCATGTGAAAATATACCTTTTCTCACTTTTCATTAGGCACCAGTACGACTCCTCAAAAGAATAGATAACATCTTACGATGACAGTAAATAAATAAATAAATAATGCTTTTGCGAAGTTTTCAGGATTTTCGTAATTTAAATCATTGTTCTTTCTAGAAAATAAAGAATACCTTGAAACAGGTTGAATCCCCAATTAGAACACAGTAAAGGGGTTGCTGCCATATTGATTCTTACAGGGGAAACACAGCATTTATTTTTCTGGGGTAGCATAATACCCCCATAAGAACGACGATTAAAATCGCATTTCATATATTACATTATCAGAAAAATATTCCAAGCGAGTTTAGGTTAGAAAATGTAAAATACATGCTATAAATGTCAGTTACTTAAAGAGCTTCCATTAACCCTTTGCGTGCCTAAATCCTGTTTTGGGAATTATTGGGAAGTGCCCGAAATTTAACGATAGAACGATGCATAATTTGCGACCATACAGAAAAAGGATGGAAAAGAAACAATCCCGCAACAGATCAAAATTTCAACTTTTTAGATTCACATTTTATCTTTTTCTGTGCATTTGCTTATGCATATGCATATGCATTTGCTTATGCATATGCATTTGCTGTGCATATGCTTAGTAAACAATAAAATAAAATTATTCATTTTACTTAGAGATAAAACTAACTGTAGACAGATAAAAATATCGGGTAGCCGGTAATATAAACACGAAAATGCTACCAGAAAACCAATTTTTAATTTCTCAGAGCAATTTATATTTATATTTATTTCACAGATGTACAAGTTACACGAAAGAAAAAACAAACAAAGAACAGTTTTTCCTTGAGCATTGATTTAGCAACATTGCCAAGAAACGCAAAATTGCTATTATTTTATTATATTTTTAAGAAGAAAATAAATGATAATTTTATTATTTACATGAATATGAAATACCTAAAAATAAAATTATCTTTTGAAAGTATACGAACTTTATCAAACTTAATTTAAATATGATTACAGAAATTCTTTATAAAAGCTCTCAAAAGGATAAAATATCTAAGCCGTATTAGAAGAGAAAATGATGGATAACAATTCTTTATCTAGTTTAGAAGAACTCTAAACAGATTAAAAGATAATTTCAATGAAAAAGCTGATAATCCTTATAAGCTTTTTAGAAGACCTACGAGCGGAAAACCTTTCAGTCACACCTTTATCATTATTTATGTGATTTTTAATATCTCAAAAAAGTAAATTATTGGAGAAATGAGGAAGAAAAGGAGGATATAATATACAAAAAATATCTTTACATTAGACGAATTTAAGCTGTTAATAACGAAGTTTTTTAAGACCTAACAAAAGTGAAACTAGAGACATGTATAATTATGAATGTTTTTCAGTAGAATGTTTTTAATGCTAAGCGATGCAGAGAAGATGTGGCGTATTTATTTGTTTATTTATTTTATTTGGAGTATTAAGCTTTACAGTTTGTTAAAAATTTAACGTCCACAATGGAAAAAGTAGTATTTTTTATAACCGCATAACTATGGAAAAGTGTTTATGAAATTAATTTTAAACGTAATTAATTAATTTAATAACTTTGGATAGATAATTATGCTTTTATTAAATAACATTGAGAGAATTTTTTATCAGTTTTATATTTGTTTATGTGCTTCATTTAAAATTTACATCGCACAATTAATAAAAATAAATACTCTACTTCTAACAATGTAACATTAATTAATTTAAAATACCCTTTTTCGCTATTATAGCCTTCTATATTTTAGTGTACCACAGATATTATAGACGAATCAGATTTAATTATGCTTTCAGGAGTTTTTTGGCCTTATTACAATTAAATTTTTTTTCCAAAATTTTAACTAATTTCTTTGAAAAATGGGATAATCAGCATCTTATAAATCTTTCCCATTATTCAATAACTAATTCTACAAATAAATTACTGAAAGAAGTATACGTCATTCTTTCTTGCTAAATCTATTCTTCTGATGTATGTTTGTTTTTCTGTGTTTTTTAAACAAACAAATTTTTTAAAAATCAATGATAACCTATATTAAATTTTGTGCAAACGTATTATGGCACGAAATATATAAACAAAAAAAAATTAACTTGTTTTTACCTTCAAATTTTCTACCAGTTCACTGTGTCCCGAAACGTTCATCTTTCTTACCATCTGAAAGTTAGTCATCGCAACTCTCAGATCCACATGCGTTTGACAAGTTATATCTCACCTTCAAGTCCACTTAAGGGGATGGTAGACATTACAAAGCAATTTTTGAAATTTTATCTCAGAGATAGGAAATTTTGCATATATATTCATTAAAGCATAACTATATTAAACACCTTATAAAATTTTATAAATATTTTAATTATTTTTATACTTAAAAAATTGAAATTATTATTTATTGCTCCTTGCGATTTAATTTTTAACATCCCCCTTTAATATTGCATTTATATTGCTTATAAATTCATTTTGAACAGAGTTATGTATTACTTTGTGCTTTCGTTGAATAGTTAATTTTTAGGAAATATTTTTATGCTTGTACTTTTGTGAATTTTTTTGTACTTTTCTACACTCAAGTTAAACTTTGATAATATGAATGATGTCAAAACCTGAAATGGATACATAACTTTATTTTAATGTATTGCTCCTTTAGTTCGTGACTTAAACGCAGTTCGTGATTGCGCTTCAGTGCGTGACTTAACTCTTACCCAAAACCTTCTTGCTGTAGGTTTACATTGTCCTTTTGGAGAAAAAGTGAAACCAATAATTTTAGTGATATACTCTTGGGCAGTGGTTCTCATACTTTTATGATCCGCTGCCCACTTTTAAATGCAATACTTTTTTCCAGACCCACTTACTGTAATAGAATTATTACATTATAGTTTCAGAGTAGAATCGGACTCACAGAATTATTTCGCAACCTCCCTAAAAATTATTTCACTACCCAGACTTTGAAAACTTTTTCTCAATGAGATATTTTGTGAAATCTGGATTCAACCAGTCATTTCAACCATCTTTTTTATGCTCACCAATAAATCTAAATATCAATACTGATTAGGTTATATATGACAAATATATTTTACGATGGAATTACTAGTACGATTTAGGTGACTGGAGTGATAGCATTTCGCAGAACTAAAAGAAATTAAAAACTTGTTTTGGATTGTTAGAATATATTTATTCAACAAATGCCACATACAAATTATGCCATCATTACACGCGCTCAGTATTTTTCGACAGTACAATTAAAACCATTTAGTGCAGAGCACATGTCCACATGTTCGGCTGTCATAGGTTGACGACAGTCACAAAGAGAACAGTCAGAAGAATCAGCAACGCCAATACGGAAGAGATGAAATCCCCAGACAGTCATATTTTGTTAACAGTCTAAAGTATGCAACAACAGATTTTTGGTGGGGCATCAGGAGCACAAGTGATGTTCTCATTAAAAATAGCCCAGCTCCTGTCTTTAGAGGCTTCCGCGGCCTCAATTTTAAAGTTGTGTTTGAAAATCATTTTTGTTAAAAGCCTTAAATAATGAAATGTTAATGCTTTCGTGGGTCTCTGCCACAAAGGTTCCTTTCTTCGAAAGTAGGTCTGCACGTTCGTTTCCCACAACGCCACAATGTGCTGGTACCCACTGGAAGGAAATTTTATGAGCAAGATCCTTCAAAAGCAATCTGCATTCTAAAATTCGTTGTGACTCGTTGTGAATTGTCAGAATATATCATTGTGTGTTTAGAGGTTCACGGAGAGTCCATAATTTGGATGGTTAGAAAAGACTTTTGAAAGACGGAACCATAGATGCTTAGTAACAATATAGAGTGAGAGTATTTTTAATAATCAGTTGTAAAAATATATTGAAAAATGTAAATTATCCCACAGAAAACATTACTTTTAAGATATCTCATATCTTTTAAATCTTCAAAATATAAGATTTATCGGAGAGGATTTTTTGATTTAAATTATGAACACACTAAAACCCCAAATGAAAAAAAAACTTATCATGATATGATACACCTATATCAGTTTTTATAGGCGGTGAACAATAGTCTTGAATAACATTTCCGTATGATTTAATATTAGTGAAGTATGTTCTCCAATGCAATGAGGGCATTTCGAAAAATTATTTTAAGAAATTTTAAAATGAACATTATTCGAAATTGAAAAGTATAATTTAAATCCGAAATTTACAGCTTTTTAAAAACCGTATTAAAAATTTATTTTTAAATCAGATTTTAAGAAGTTGTGAATTTCGATTTAGCTTACACCACGGGCTTCATGTCTGCAATTGATTCAAATTTTGGAAGTAGAACACTCAACATGAACGAAATGCTGACTTTTTGGTATAATATTAGTAAAAATGATAATCGTAGATCATAAAGTATGGGAAAAAGAGAAAAACATTGTATATGCTTCATTTCAAATGTTATGAAACGTAAAATTTCAAATAAATTCATAATGTGCCAATAGAACTTTTGAAGAGATATTCATGCAAATTTGACGAAGTGAAGTGAATTTATACCCCAAATTTTAGTGCGTGTTCTCGATGTTTTCAAACAAATATAAGATGACAATAATTTAGAATAAAATATTTTGTATAAAACGATTTAAACTCAATTCTTATTTTGATATATTTCCAATAGAATTTATAGCTGAAATTAGGGAAAAAAATCCTCATTTACTATTAGGTATTATACTACATACTTCCTATTTCATGGCTAGGTTTAGTTTGAAAACTAGCTAAAACTTAAACAATGTTTCATCACAAAATATTAATTACTGCCAGATGTCACATATATGCATCGTTTTTATGAATCGGCTGCTGGTTCATTTAAAACAGCTGTATCCTGATACAAATGCAGTTTAATAAAGAAGGAGCACTACGAATCAGGACCAGTAAAGTAGTTTTTGCTTGCCCATTTAAGAACTATAAAATGATTAGATAGAAAGTTTTACCATAATCTGGAATTTTATCGTTTACCATATTAGTCAAAATGTAGCAATGTGGCTCTAATCCTCATTTGACCCACCTGGCCTATTCTCATAAACGACAGTTTAATGTGGGTATAATTGTTTTCCATTAGGAAAGCGGATGTGGTATCGCGATCCGGGACTCAGCATTAAAGACATTGGAATTCATTAAACACCGCTGGAAAGTCTCTATTGGAACCGCCTGGAGTTTCTGAAAAGATGTCTAGATGGTTCGAGAAGATTCGGGAGGGAATTAAAAAAGCCCATCCGTCCCAGCAAGAGAAGAAGAGGTTTGAGCTACTAGAGACTGACAGAGGAGCTGCTGCTTGGTGATAGAGCACCGGAGGCCATTGCTAAAGGATGGGTCGACAAACCTGCTATTCTGCGTGATAATGAATTATATTGATTGTCTGGTGGTGCAGTTTAGATGCTGTACAAAACTGTGTTATGCTTAAATTTTCTTTAAAAATATACTGAAAAATGCCTTATATATTTGCTGAAAAGTATAAAAAATTCTTAAAATTTTATTACTTTCCAGGAAGTGAAAATATCCTAAAACGAGTAAATAATTTAGAATAGGCATGAGCTGAGAATCACCTGATATCACGCATTGATAAATTGGGAAAATGAAAGCCCAAACTGTAAATTTATAAACGAAAATCCTTTGCTCTATTCTTGAAATTTAAAACAATCAGATTAAATTATCTAGATAGGGCGTCTTAAACCTGCTTGTTCGATTGTCTTTTCCACTGGGATGCCCAGACATGAAGGAAAGAACCTTGTTGTCACCTTCTCGGTAAAATAAATTGAGCTTAATTTAAGAGGTTAACATACGTAGATAAAAGATTACCCCTCTGGATTCCAGAGAAAATATTAAGTTGTTTAGTAAAAGGGGAAGGAAATGGAACTTCCCTTCGGACACTCCATAACATGGTGGGAAATCGAAGACAGTATAGCTTATGCATTTAAAACTATTGGGGAAATATTTGAACGAGACACCAACGGGAATTGAGACAGAAATTAAACAAGAGATGAATCAGAATTCAATTTTTAAGTTTTAAAGTAAGTTAGAAGCTAGTTAAAGATATTCTTTTGTGATAAAAAACCATCCTTTAGATGCCAATTTATTTTTTCACATGCTATCCAAATTACCCTTATTTTTCCTACTAGAGGAGGATTTTGAATGTGATTATAATTCATGAAGGGTTTGACTTTTTAGTGGTTAGAAAATAAAATAAACCTAAATTGATGATGGTTATTTGATAAATAAGTAATAGGATACAGGAAAGGTAGGTTTGATTTAAAAAAATTAAATAATGTTTTTATGGCTGTTGTGTACTAACCCTATTGGATTCGCTCACCTCAGAGTTTACATATGGAGAAAATTTGTCTGAGGATTGCCGGCATGTATATACAGTTTTTTTAATGTTCTCCAAACTGTAGTAGAATAGAGAAATACATTTTACAACTTGGGGCATTTTTCATTTCGTTTAAATGCAAATAATATTTTAAAATTTTAATTATTCGGGGAAAAATCTGGTATAGTGTGTTTTAAACACTCATAAATTCTTTTGGGGTCGAAATTTATAAAATGAATCCTATTACAAGGTTCAAAGAAGTTCAGGCTATCTGTAAATAACATTTTCATTGGATTGCCAGCATTTATGTAGCTGTAAATAGTAGACACATTTTCTCCATAACTTACACATTGAGATAGGAGAATCCGATAGAGTTAGTTCTCAACAGCCTTGAGGGGTAATTGGATGCTAAAACATTGCTATTTAAATCAGGAGCATAAATTTAGACTTATTTTACTGAGATTAATGCCCTTACAAATACATAAGACGAAGAAATATGTATTCCTCCGTTGCATATTCTTTCACAGGACTGACTTCGCCGCTTCCCATTATGTTCATAAAATGAGATATATGTTACACTCGTCACCTGAGTGCAAGAACTAGGCAACTAAAAATTTTTTTTTTGAGATATCTGGCTATTTATAGCTAAATTACATGAGAATTGAATTTAATATCTAGACAACTAACTTTGCTGCTAACCTAATGCCATCTGTTACCTAGTGCAATAATTAGACAAACAAAACGATGAGTATGTTCTCACTGGAAGAAGTAGAGATTTGAGATCTTCAAGAACTTGAAGAATTGAGTTACCTAGTTCTTGCAATCAGGTGATCTTCTGAAGTCTTTTTCACAGAAGACTAACACATTTCCATTTAGAGGAATCGAAGAAACCATTGTTTGTCTTGAGGTGCAAGGCTGCGGAAGGCTATTCGTACATCACACTTCATTAAAGTTTCATTCGTTTGTGGCGTTTCTACGGAACCTAGGCAAGACGCCTTTCAAGGACGGTAGTCGGGCTCGAGGTAATCTTCCGGTAGCGCACTGGCTTTGGGTACAGAGGTAGCTCAGATGAAATCCTAGCACGCGTCATTAAATACTTTCTTGTCTAGGCCAGATATGGGCACGTTAAATCCGTAGACCGGAAAGTTCCTCTATAAGGTCTGAGAAGGTGAGAGAAGGTACGATCCCCAAGATGTCGCCCCTGGAGTCCTTGGCCAAAATTGAAGTGGTAACTAGCTAAGGCGGACTCAGACCCTTGCGGTGCTATATAAACAGGAGACGCACACTTCAGCCCGAAGCCTATATGGACCTGGTCTGGAACTTCCTCTCAGGGGGCATTAGAAAGAACAACTACATTATAAGTGATGAATTACATTTTTATATAAAATCTCGCCTTTAAGTTATAATTAAAACGAAGTAATGTGACTTTATTTATCAACAGCTAGGGCTTAGTGTCAAATTAATATCATCGACTAAAACTTGTTAAAAATTTTTACTCCCAAAATAAACTTTCTTAGAAGCTGTGGATAACTTTGATGCTACTGATGTATCTTTGATATTTATATTATGTGAGGTCAGTATTATTAGATATATTATTACAATTGCGTTAGCCTTCAGAACTATGTATTTTTACTCGTATAAAACTGGAGCCGTACACTTCAGCCCAAAGCCTATATGGATCTGGTCTGGAACTACCTCCAGGGGGCATTACAGACAACAACAACAGTGAGGAAGTTAGAACTTTAAATCAAGGTATCTTTCACTGAAGGTAGTAGTAATAACTCTGGCTAACAATACATCTGAAGTCGTAGTTAGTAGTGAGAAATTTGACACAGTTCATCTTTTGTCGTAGGTATTGGAAACTTTTACTCGAAGCACCTTTCGTCAAATGTAGTATAAAGAACTGTTACTCAAGCCATCTTGCATCACAAATAGCAGTTTTTAAATCCATCAGCGGTACCAGTGACATGTACATAACGTACCTTCCAATAGTGTCATACATCGGATGATAAATCGAAGAAATTTCATTTATATCATACCTTTTTTAAATGAAGCAGTAAGAACTTTAAATTTTAAGCAAATTACATCAAAGCTTTTTGAAAGAATTTTCGGCAAAGGAAGTAGTGTAGGAAAGACTTTAGGAGATACTTGGGCTCATTTCTGTTCTGAGGATGTCATTACTCACTTAAAACATCTCTAACAAAGGTCATGTTGGAAGTCTGAATTTTTTCTCAAGTATGTTTTAAAGTTCTGTAACTCTGTGGCAAACGTTCCACTCTTTCTTCTAAACATGTAGAAATTTTGTATAGTTGCCTCTGCATGATTAATGAATAAATTTTTTGCAATTTAAGTTCATCCGTTGCTTACATTTTACTAAGCCACCTGTTTTCGTCACATATAATAGGAATTCGGAACTTTTTCTTCAAAATCCGCATTTATTTTTATTTTTCTGTTAGAGTAGTCTTTTTTGAAATCCCCTATTTTTTCCAAACTTAGCCTCTATAAATTTTATTGCAACTTCCTTTGTCACTTTTTTACACCTTTTTTCCTATCTCGCCGGCTAGCAATTTTGGGTGTTGCTTTTATGACTCCATAAAAATCAATACAGCCTTCTTCCTACAATTCAGTCTCTCTACTCATGTTAAATGAGCAAGCACTTTGAGAAATTTGATTATAATTTTATGCAAAGTATGTCATAGTTTGAACGAAATTTCTTTGATTTACATTATATATTTTAAGGACCTGATCTCCTTAAACATTATTTCAGGAGACCTTGTAACATAAATTTCAATTGTTGTTTCATTAAAATACTCAAACTGTAATTATTGGATGAATGAATCTGAGTTTAGGCAGAAATTACACAGTGTTTTTACAAGTAATATAACATTCATAATTAATTTACTGCCTGCTCAAAGTGAATCAAAGTCACTCTTTCAATGAAATGGACAATCAATAAAAGTAAATTTTTTGAGTAATTTTCGATTAAAAGTAAAATTAATAAATTAAACTGTAATTATTGTTTGAATGAATCTGTGTTTAGGCAGAAATTGCATAATGTTTTTACAAGTAATACATCATTCATGATTAATTTCCTGACTGCTCAAAGTGATTCAAAGTCACTCTTTCAATAAAATGAACAATCAATAAAATAAATTTTTCAGTAACTAAACTTTTAAATTTAACATGAATGGCTAATTAAGTTCTTTTAATAAAACTTTCCATTGCCACTAAAATAAATTAATATTTAAAAATTTTTTTAAGGCAAAATGCATTTAAATTGACATATGTGCTTGCATTTTATAGTCTGATTTCATTGTCTACCACAAACATTGAATACTAAATAGAAAGAAAAATTTCATTTAAATAAATGATAATAATTTTGTAACAAAGATTATGATATGTTTCAGTAAGCGTATTACCTTTTAAAATAATGAAAAATAATTTAAGATGAAATGTCGAGGGACAGTGTAATTTAACTCAATTTTGCATTTTGTTAAAGACTTTACGTTCAAATTAAAAGGATAAATATCCCTGCATCTCTAAAATACACAGGAACATGTCAGGAAACATGGACATGAAGGAACACAGGAACATGAAGGAAACATGTCATTAATGTATGCTGAAAACGTGATCTTTTCGGCCAACATGTTTTAAATATAAATGATAGTTAACATGCAAAGAGCTTCAAAATACCCAAAGCAAAGGAAATTAGAGATCAGTGAAGAGTCCTCTATCTCAGATTTTTACTTATAAAAAATTGAGGTCTGTGCTTATTTTGAGATTAGAAATTATCTACTATCTCACAGTCTATAAAAAAATCATTGACACTAATTATTTCCTTTTTTTAATTATGATACGTGACACTTTAATATATTTTTCTTCATGCGAAGGAATTGTTCACTTACTGAAAAAACTATTTTCTGTTCTTATGCTTAATAACTATACCTCTCCTTCTTTCAATCGGACGATATTCTTCAAATTATACAACAAAAAGAGTCGAAATGATTGATTTAAACTCTCCAGAAGGAAATAAAGCATTTGCTCTTGGCATTTTTGAAACTAGGTTTTTTATTAGTTATTTTATAGCCGCATGTAACCATGTAAGTTAAGGGCCCTAGATAGCCTTGTGGTAGCGTGTTTGGTTTTGGACGGAGAATGCTCTGTTCGAATCCCATCAAGTGTCTTTAAATGCCTTCGTGACTATGATTGGTATCGGTATGTTAAATCCGGGGAACTGAAAGCCCTTCCATGTGGTCAGAGGGAGGAAGAAGGTAAGAGTCCTCCAGATGTCACCTGTGTTTGTGCTCGGTCCAAATTGAAGTGGCTCCTCGATGAGTTCGACCCTTGTGGTGACAATGTAAACTGGATAAATAATCCTCTCCCCGCACCCATCCATAGACATGGTCAAGCATGTTTCGTCCAGGGGGACATAAGTCACAGCAACACAACAACAATCATACAAGTTTGACAGAATAGTTTTGTTATGTATAAACTTGTCACAGCCATTTGGTAGGGAAGGAATTTAAACCCGTCCCTCAACTTTTTTCTCTTGTTTTCCAAGCAATCGGTCCTTCCTAATATGAATACATACATAGCCTTAATAAACAATGCTTTCTACTGAGAGGTGAATTCAGTGTACACCACTTCGTTCGGTTCTAGTTCCATGGTCCACTACAGCTTTATAAGACTCTTTTAAGAAAATAAAACAGGTGTTTGTAAGTAGAGATCAGTTGTCTGGTTTGGCGCAATACGGCCATCTTTGAACTGTGGTACGTTTTCTACTAAATAAAGTATACCAGATCTGATTTTTTAATGACTTCCATATCATATTCAGCTTTATTTTTTTAAGGTCCACTTAAAGTATGCTGACTGAATAGATTCCTTTATATTTCATTTAGAAAGCACGTATGAGAAATTGTATGACACGAAGAATATTTAATATACACTTCTCATTAGAACTGCTATCGAATGTTCAGGCGCCAGTGTAACGTCCGTCTTACAGGAGCGATATTTGAATGCTCGTCTCCTAACATCCGATTGGTGAGTCACTATCTGAAATATCCCGGAGATGTAAAGAAGTGTTATTTGCACTGACTTCCATCACAACCGCTATTCAAATTCAAATGAGGTGATAGTACGCAGAATTTCTGACGCCGAATTCTAGTGCTTAAAATTTGGAAATATCTATCTGTAACTTGTATATTCTGTAAAAACCTTAGGGGCAAATATTGCCCCTATTTTGTTTATAAAATCCCAATCAATCACAATATGATAGAGATTTCATTTATATTGACTTTCTTCGGCATAAATAGTTGCATATTTTATGAAATATATACTATTCGATTAACTAGGTTTCCTTATAGGTTTTCTTTTCTTTAACCTTTTCCTTACGGGGTGGGATAACATGTATACCAAGTTTACGGGCCAAAAAATGAATATATATATATATATATATATATATATATATATATATATATATATATATATATATATATATAACCCTCTTAATGGCTTACAAATGGGTATGATATTTTCCGTTCTAAAGAGGGAATAAAGAAAAAACTGGCCCCGTACGCTAAGGATTAAAATGTAGCAATAAAATTTGAAGTTTAATGTTATGTTATCTATATGTTTATGATTAATAGTTGAGGGTTAAGTCTGCTGTGTACTGACTCTATTGAAATAGCTCGCCTTAATGCCAACCTGTAGAGAAAATGTGTCCAAAGATTGCCAACTTGGATTTAAAGATATTTTTTAAAATTGTACTCCTTAATAGAGAAAGAAATTTTACATGTGGGGAAATTTTTCATTTTTTTAAATGCAAATAATATTATAAAATTTAAATTATTCGGGGAAGAATTCTGGTATAGTGTGTTTTAAACGCTCCTAAATTCCGTTGGTGGATTAAATATATAAAATGTATCCTGTTGCAAAGTTCAGAGAAGTTCAGAAAAGTTCTACCTGAAAATACCAAATTTTATTGGATTGCAGCATTTATGTAGCTGCAAATAGTAGACACATTTTACCCACAGGGTAAATTGAGGTGACCGAATCCAATAGGGTTAGTTAACAGCAGCCTTGACTAAAATGCCTTAGCTGAAAAACTCATGACGTTATTGTAACGAAGCTTGATTTATGGAATTTCTTTTCATGTCCTGTATTCAGTATTCTTACAAATATGGTGTACTTGACGTTATATGGTTCTAGGTTATCTCGATGTATATTCGCAGTTTCCCAGTCAAAGAAAATCAGAGTATTCAGTTGATATTATTAATGATTGAACTATACAGACCTGTCACAGCAATATCATTGAAAAGCTTAAAATTCAAAGTTTATTTCATCAGAAATTGCAGTGAAACTGATTGGTATCATCATTGCCAGATTTAGACTGGTTTTTTTCGTGTCTTACATTGCTAAAAACAACTTCCCAGTTCAATACATCACATCATTTACTTTCCGTCATTAATTTTCCACGAAACGAAACAAATGAAAGTCCCCCTTTTCAAAAATAAAAATTATTTGTGAGAGCGAAATCTTTTCAGTCATTTATCATTTTAAATAGATCTGAACTATTGATATTTTTATCCAAAGGAAGTAGTTTATTTTAAGAAGAAGGAGGAAAAAAAGGGATGAGAACCGATTTTTACCTCTCTTTTAAGGAAATATTCTTACGAGAGTGAATATTTGGAATTCATGTTCAGATAGGTTTTACGAAACAATAATTCTTAATCCGACTAAATGAAAATGCGCCCGAGTTATAAAGAATAGGGCATTATCATTCAATTAAGGTTTTATGTAAGAGAATAATTAGAATAGATGAATAAACAGTTTTTTGTTTCTTTTGGTTTTGCTCAGCGTGCATGAAAAAACAGAAAAGAACTCGAGAGGATTTTATACCTGGTAGAGAAATTTTCCGGAGATTAAGTAACTGGATAAAAATAAAAACAAACTTTAACACACAAACATATATATATATATATATATATATATATATATATATATATAGATATAATTAAAACAATAATGATACACCAAGATAAGCTAAAAAAGGATAGTGAAATTCTGAAGCAAAAAGGAAATTTTTGAAACAAAAACGGAAATTGATGTATTTAAAAAGACGTGAACACATGCTTTGGTGCAACACATGCTTTAAATATTTTAGTTATATATATATAGATATATAGATATATAGATATATATATGTGTATATATATATATATATATATAGATATATATATGTATATATATATATATATATATATATATATATATATATATATATATATATATATATATATATATATATATATATATATATACAGAGAGAAAGAGAGAAAGAGAGGTGTATATATTCATTCATTCATTTATTTTTTTGTATATATAAGGCGAAACGTCGATAGTTATCCACAATTCAGTGATAAAATTTATCGTTACAGCAATAGAGAACTACTTACAATGGTACCATTTTTCAACTTTCTCTTGCTTTCCAAGTAGTCGGTTCTTCTTAATATAAATATCTTCATGACCTTAAAAAACAATGCTTTCTGCTTAGAGGTGAATTCAGTGTACACCACTTTGTTCAGTTCTAGTGTCATGGTCCACTACGGCTTTTTAAGACTCTTTTAAGAAAATAATACAGGTGTTCAAATGAAGAGATGAGTTGTCTGGTTTGAAGCAATATGGTCATTTTTTACAAATAGAGGATAAACATGCGGATGTGTAATGTTTTGAACCAATTCCAATCAGTTTTAATAGCAAGATTAAAGCTTTGTAGAGGATAATGTTTTACCAGAAGTTTGGGATTTTGTGGAGTGGAAACCAGCATTCCCGCGCAAGTACGCTACATGTTTCAGAAGGAGTCTTGGCTTTCTCTTCCAATTGCAGTTTTCAACTTGCATCACATCATGACCGTCTCACTGCCATAAGGTTTGTTTACCGGATGAAAATTCGTCTAATTCAATCCTTGAATGTTGTTGTCTGCTATGGAAGTAGATGGGATCTCGAGTTTTCCATCCTGCGTGATACGTATGGAAGCTTTTTTCAAATGCTACACTAGACAAAAGAATTTTCCGATATTTTTATAGATATTAAGATCCGCTGTGACTATGCTCTATTTAATGTTTTACGTGGAATAGAAAGGAAATGAGGAAATAGATTTATCTCTCTTTGTTCTAAAATTTTTTAACTGATTATTGAGTGTTTAATCGGAGTTGGGGAGAAATGCTAAGGCACTAGCTTTCGGTACCAGCGTCGATGGGTTGGAGTTCTTCTCTTGGCATGGATATTTGTAGCCGATCGGATTAGGCTTTAAGCAGTGGGTCCCGGTCAAATTAGCCCTCGTGTAGCACAAATTGACCGTAGTGCTCAAAACCAAAAGCAAACGGTGTTAATTCCCCAAATAAGGAATAATGTAAATCTTGTCGAAAAAATAACGTCACATCCCATAAGCGGCTTATAAATACCCCTCCCCCCCATACTGTATATATATTCAAACGTACTAATATTTAATAGTTACAATGATTGTTTGAATTCTTCCTGTCAGTATTTCTGGATCATCATATACCTACTTTTATTTGGTCATTTTTGGTCTATTCCACTACTGACTGAGAATTTTTTAAATCGTATTGTCATGAATTAATTAATATAATTCACCCTAAAAATTGAATCGCGTGATAACGTACTACTTCTTAAACGTATAAAATGGGGACTTGGATTTTCTAAGGAACGAACCCTATGGGATTGCTGTGAACTAACCCTATTGGATTATATTGGAAAATATGTCCACCTATGGAGAAATTATGTCCAAGTATTGCCGATTTGGATTAAAAAATTTTTTTTTTAAATTGTACTGCGTAATAAGGAAAATATTTCCCATGGTGCATTTTTTAAAAATGCAAATACCATTTTAACATTTAAATTATACAGGGAAAAATCTGGTATAACGTGTTTTAAGCGCTCCGAAACGAAATTTGTAAAACGAATCATGTTGCAAGGTAAAAAAAAAGTTCAGGCTATCTGAAAATGGCATTTTATTCGATTATCAGCATTTATGTAGCTGTAAATAGTAAACAATTTTTCTCCATAGGTTAATACTGAGGTGAGCAAATCCAATAAGGTTAATACACAACAGCCTTAATGTGACTACACTGTAATCCACTTTTGCAATATGACAGAAAACATCTTCCCAATCATTTTTATTCGTTTAGCAATGATTTTCGCTGCCCGGATATCACCTCAAGATTAGAATAATTTTTCTGCACTCCGGAATGTCAGTAAACTTAAACATTACTAGTTGGTACCCGTCAAAACATGACGGCTAGATAGTAAATAAATGCGCTAATACACAAATTATAATCAAACAAACCATTGCCAAAAGTTGAAAATGATAATAATGCCCAGAAACAAATTAATCTGTTTAAGCGGCCTCGTGCTTAGTGAGTATCTAAAGCCAGATTTAAAAAATGTCACTGAGCATGCGCAGAAAGCAATTTTTTTAAACTGTAAATTATCGCTAATTAAACAGTGCGAAATAAACAATTTCCATCAGATTTAATCCGATATTTCACAAACATAATTATCATAAAAGAAAAATGGCATAGAGATATGAGAGATTCCTCAGAATAAACATGTTTATCATTAAAATGTGTCACTGAGTATGCGCAGAAACAGTGAGTTTCTAAATCCAAATTGAAACATGCCACTGAGCATGCGCAGTAATGCCTTTTTAATTGTAAATTATCGCTAATAAATAGAAACTGTCGTTACAAAAACCAAATTTGACAAATCTACATATTACAATCTTTCGTTCAAAACCAAAATGAAGTAAATGGATGCAGTAGTTTTCTCTCACGGACTGCCCAAAAAGTCGGCTTAGCAACTTAAATATATAGATTGTATAGAAATTACGTACCTTTAGCTTTGCGTACTAGCTGCATTAAAATAGCTTTTATAGGAAACCGTGCCACTTTGCATAATGTTGACGGTACCCCTGCCCTATTAAATAATACGTTATTTTATTGAAGTTGCACTTAAATAGGTTAATATTGCGGGATTTTAATTTATATTAAAATAGTTGTTTTCAGCTCAGTTTTCAATATTTCATACTATTTCATAAAACATTTGCGTTATGATATTATGTTTAACAAACACCAGAAAGACGGGATTTTTTTTCTTGCTAAAAAGAGTGAACGCCATCATTTTGACGGTTAAAACTAAAATCAAGAATTTAAAAAAAATTAATTTTTTTAAATGGTTAGATACTTTAAATTTTGAAGTATTTATTACCAATATGTAAGAAATTTGTATATATTTAGATATATTTTTTTTGCAGGTATGCCTAACTCACAACCTGGTATCGTTTACCCGTAAAAATATATGCATGGTTTGTGTAATTCTTATTTTTCAACACCAATATTTTCGAAAAGCCAATATTTCTGTTATTTGCAAAAGGGGAAAGAGACGAAAAGTAACTAACATTTTTCCGGTGTTATTTTAAAGATTTCTGCCTGTTTCCTATATTGCCGTCATATTAAAGGCTTTCAGTCTTAGTAGGTATACAACACATTTTCTCGGCGGCTTCAAATCGGCGGCTTTCAGTCTTGGTATACAACACATTTTCTCCCCCTCTTTACTATGGACTATAATTTTGTAAATGTGTGTGCATAGTTCGGATAAAGTTAGAAAAGTCATAAAATTTCAGAAGCCTGAGGACATAAATACAGACATAGCGCTCAATTGTATGTCCGGAATCGTCAAAATGACGGCAGCTGTCTTTCTAGTGTTAAATTTGTATAAATATTAAATCACAAAATTATGAAAATATTTGTTTTTATTCATTGTTACAAATGCTTAAGAGTTTACGGAATATTTTAAAATAAACGAATTATTCGCACATTTCCTTAAAACGTATTCAAAATGACAATTACATAATTCGGAAATTCTGTCGTACGAGAAATTCACCAATAAATTTTTAACTTCGCTAAACTTTCTCTGTGAGCACTGAAAGTAGACGCTATTGGACAACCACACCTGTGGCTTCCTTAGAATGATATTATTACACTCTTTCCAAAAGTCAATATTAAATGGAGATTGTATGCATCTAAAATTTACTAACTACCATGGTGTGCTAAGACATGTCTTAGATTTTAAAAGTATAGAAGAGTGTAATTAATATAAACACTGTAATGCTAAAAAATTCTCCTATTTTATCAGTAATCTAACTTGAGACAAGTTTCAGAGATTTCGTTAAATTTTGCCTATCATCGATCACAACACAAACGTGTGCAGCCAAGTAACCCCAGGATATGCAAACATCATGAAAGATTTATTAAAGAAGTCCTTTTCCTTCGTAATCAAAATTTTACGAAACGGGGGAATTAAATAAGCGTAGAGTTCCAAACTCGACTTTGATATATGTATGAAGGATCTTGTATCGGCGCATTAAATTTTCGTGAGATGGGTAAATAAACGCCTTTCAAAGAACTTACATAATTTCCTGTGTGTAAAATATTTTCTGATACTGATGTAACAATATTTATGAATAATAACATGAAACGCCATTATTCATTGTAAATTAATTCGATACATAGTTACAATAATGTTACTGTCTCATCAAATAGGTGAGAAATAATATATTTTATTTCTATTGGTGCCGGTCGATGGTCGAATGGCTAGGGCGTGGCTTTCAGTACCAGAGTCTGTGGGTTCGAGTACATGTCTAGGCATGGACGTTTGTAGCCGTTCGATATCGGCTTTAAGCAATTGGTCCCGGTCTAATTAGCCGTATAAAATCTCTCTTTTGTATTATGTTTTCAATCCTTTTACAGTTTCTTTTTGGCTGTTTCACGAGATTATGGAAACGCCACAGTCGAATAGCAATGAAAGCACAGATGAAAGGAATGAACCAGGAAGTTTTGTTCTGTATATATACAGGATGTTATCGAAATAATGGATATACTGCTGGGAAATGCCGGATTTGATCAGGTCTGAGGATTCAAGCTTCATACACCTTCCGAGGCATACCGTGCTGACTGCTTGATGGCTCTTTTTTATTATTATGTTCTATCCATTGGCATTTCCTTGGAGTCTTAACTGTTCTTCATTGTTCATCGCTTTATGATTTCTATGATGCAGCGTTGTTACCTTACGACATTTCGTGTTTTCTAGACGATAACAACCTATGCATCGTGCGAGACGTATCAGCACGAGATTTGGTGAGCTTTAGTATAACGGGAAGCATCTATCTTGGCTACCTCAATCACCTCATGCAGGTGTTACTGAGTATTTAGTAACATCAGCTTGACATGAGGTCTGAGGATTCAAGCTCCATAAACCTTTCAAAGCATACCGTGCTGACTGCTCGATGGCTATATTTTGCTATTAAGTTCTGCCCATTGGCATTTCCTTGGAGTCTTAACTGTTCTTCATTGTTCATCGCTTTATGATTTCTATGATTCATCGTTATTACCTTACGACATTTCCTGTTTTCTAGACGATAACACACCTATGCATCATGCGAGACGTGTCAGCACGAGATTTGGTGAGCTTTAGTAAAAGGGGAAGCACCTATCTTGGCCATCTCAATCACCTGACGGAGGTGTTACTGAGTATTGAGTAACATCAACATGTCATCAGGTCTGAGGATTCAAGCTTCATACACCTTCCGAGGCATACCGCGTTGACTGCTTGGTGACTCTTTTTTGTTATGAAGTGCTGTCTCTTGGCATTTTCATGGAGTCTAAATTGTTCTTCATTGTTCATTGCTCCATGATTTCTATGATGCAGCGTATTACATTACGACTTTTCGTCTTCTCTAGACAATAACGCCTCTATGAATCGTACGAGGCTTGCAAGCATGTGATTGGATAAGTTTGAGTATAAGAAGAAGTATCTATCCTGGCAACCTCAGTCACCGGACAGAGGTGCTACTGAAAATTTACGGAAAAATTTGAAGAGAAAGGTTTGATCATGGTCTCTACTCCATCATCAGTGGTACAGTTAAGACATATGTTTCAGGATGTATAACACCAAATTCCATTATCTAATGTACACGGCTTATATTCCACTTCAAATTCAAGGTGTTTCACATGCCAAATGGGAACAAGCAGTTTATTAGTAGAAAGTTCGGTAGATGCTATCATCATTTTCATTATTTTGATACAATTCCCCTGTTGTGTTTTCCAAGTAACTAATAAATTAGTTGCTATATCTTAAAAAAAACGCTATTATAAATATGAAGGCAAAAACGGGACATGGTTACTGATACCTCGGTTTTTATTCGTAAAGAATCACACAATATAATAATATAAAATTACATAAGCATGGAAAAGATCTAAAATATAATTCTGCAATATTTAAAGGTCACGGTAGTAAAACGTAGCCTAAAATTTCACTTCCAATAAATTTTATTCAACATTTGTTTCATCCATAATATGAAATTCATACATAGGATGGAGGTAGTAGAAAATTTAGCGAAATTCCTTCTCACAATAATTTCACGCTAGAGCTGATTGTGACATATGTCATTGAATTGGAAAATCTACTTTAACAGGAACCTGCTTCTAGATTTTTCTCTCCGCCTCTCTTCTCAAAATTGTACAATCGAATTGTTTGTTTTTGTAAATTCACATAAGGTAACTGTTAATAGCAGCTCTTTGTGACAATATCAGATTTATGTTTTAAAGATGCCTACATTCAAGATATGACTGATTCAACAACCTTTACAATTTATAAATGTTCACTCTCGTTCAAATACTACCGTTCAATTTTAATACCGTTACTTTCTGAACACCCTTCATTCCATAAAATAGCATAATAATATGCTGTGTTTTTACGCTTCAAATTAAAATGATCACCTTTTTAACGCTCATAGGTTGAATCCGAAAATCGAGGTAAACATTCGAAAAATATTTCATTTTAAAGGAATTTTTATGATCTTTCTCGTGATATACATTTTATAACCTTCAAATTATTATTTTAAATGCAAACTTAAAAAATGTTAAAAAACAGATTGAAAATTTAATTTTAAAAAATCGAAGAAGAATTTTTCAAAAATCTTTCGTAGTGCATCACCACACTATAAGAAGAATCACCATGCAAGATATCAGCCCTTTAGGTCCAGGGGTTTGGTCTTTGCGTTGTATGTCAATCAGTCAGTGAGTCAGACAGTTACGGAACTGTTTATATATATATATATATATATATATATATATATATATATATATATATATATATATATATATATATATATATATATATATATATATATATATATACATATATATATATATATATATATATATGTGGGATGCCATCGATACAGCCCCATGCATGCCACTCTTACATGGAGTGCACCCCTGTAAGTTCCCATGAGCGCCACCTAGCGGGCGCCGCGAAGAACAGAAGAGATAGACGATGTTTTGCTTCCGACGAGCGTGCACGTGTCTGTGCCGCGTTGCTTGTTTTTCCCCCTTTTAGACGTTAGTTCCCCCTGTAAATAATGTCCCTCTTTAAATAAATATTACATATGTTAACACTGTTTGTGATTATTCCCCCCAAAACCCCACATATATGTAACATCATGCACATCACTGATTCCTGAACACAGGTCAAACTGCAGCCACACAAGATGGCATGCCAAAGGCGATGAAGTTATACAGGATATAATATCACTTTAAAGTAGAAATGGCCGGAGTTGAGAAAACGAATAAACTCTCGAGGAAAACATAGTCCACACATTCAATTGGACTTATTTATTCCGGATTACGAAGATACTCAGCAGAACATACACAGAACACCTTTAACATCGACACAGTTACATGGCGTACCTTGACGACATGGTGTATCACTATACAATTTATGCAGCTGTCAATAGTAGGCATATTTTCTCCATAGGTTAACATTGAGTTGAGCTAATCTAGTAAGGTTAGTGCGTAGCAGCCTTAACACCTGATCCGAAGTCTCAGACTCTATTACCGAATGCCATCGCTCTAGGAAAGCGAACATCACCTGGCGTCACCCGTGACATAGCTACTTGAGACCAATATTGTTACTGATAGCGTGAGAGAGGTCCTTCAGGAATCGGGACAGAGCAATTAATTAGTCAATTCTGAGTATGATAGTTACTTTATTATTTTGCATTTGCCAATCAATTATATATTAATCAATTATATGTCAACATCATTTTGTTATCTCCAAAGTGTCCCGCTAAAAATTTTATAGTAAACATTGCACTCTTCTATTCCGAAACGTCAAAAGAAATAAACCCCAGCTATTTACAGATAAGAAAGTCTGTATTAGGAAAGCCTAAAGCAAGGTATACATAGGAGAAAGTATTTATCCAGAGAAAGTGACTATTCCCTATGATCAATGAAGTTGTAGAGTTTATGCTCGATTAACGACTTGAGTATCGTTGCAGCAACTTAATAAGGGCTAGTCAATCTGAGAAGTGGTATAGATACAAGTTTAACAAGAATGCTTAGTGTGTTTAATCTATAGATGCGTCAAATTTGCTTTTTGTAACTGAAATTTTTATTAATTAGCGATAACTTACAATTAAAAATTGCTCTCTGCGCATGTTCAGTGACATGTTTAAATATGGCTTTAGGTACTGACTAAGCACAAAGCCGTATAAATACATTAATTTGTTTATGCGCATGCTCAGTGACATGTTTAAATCTGGCTTTACATACATAATAAGCACTAAGCTGCATAGGCGTTAATGCGTTTATTTCGAGGAATCTCTCTAGCTCTCTGTCTCTGCCATTTTTATTTTTAATTATGTTCATGATATATAGAATTAAACCCCCCAAAAATTCTTTAGGAACAATGGAATAATGGAATGAATGGAAATTGATTTTAAATATCTTTACTGTTGAGTGACGAAATTTCTTTTTATTGGGTTCAATAGTGATAGTTTAAAGGGATTTTATCTTTTCTTAATATTTTCAACATTTGGCAATCGTGTGTTGAGTATAATTTGTATATTAGTACATTTATTTACTATTCATACGTCATGTTTTGACGGGTACCAACTAGTGTAACTGTTAAGTTTACCAAAAAACAGTGAGATGTCTTCGTGTGAATAGCGACTGGAGGACTTGGAACTATACAGACTAAATAAGCAACTGCTATATACATTAACATTAAATTATTTTAAGGATGAATATGTACATAAGAATAAAAAAACGAGTTAAACAAAGGTATCTTGCCTCTGTTATATGCATATTTCCTCCGTGCACCCCGATCATGTTTTTATCGGCCGTTCGCAAAGCTGTTTTTTTTGTGCGTGCATAACGCGTCCGTTTTTTTGTGATACACGTACCGTACCAACGCTCTTTAGGGTTTTCGCATGCGCTGAGTATTTTACAACGGGAAAAAGTGGGCGTTGCCATTCGAAAACTTCGAGTTTCTGTACCTATACCGTAACCCTGAGCGCCACTTTGTTGCTATTCACAGAATCCCGAGCTCATACCTCTGAATAACTATATCTGAAATTCCATCTCGATCGATTGAACAGAACGGCCGCTAGAGGTCCATATATAGGCAAAGTTTTTTTACGAACACCCTGTATATCTCGTCAACATTTTCTATTTCTTTGGTTAAAACACTTAAAATCTATGGTATGGTTTCTTAGCAAATTTTCCTTTTTGATTAAAAATTTTAACTTTGAATAATTACCTTTTATGCATGCCATATTAAACACTTTTTTATCGAAAATTAAAACTAGTTGTAAAGACAAAAGCTAAGGCTTCTATAAATTCGAAATTTTCCCCCAAGGAGATGACTGCTTTTTAACATCCCTTTTAAACTTTTAATATTTTCTTAATTAACAAAAATTATGTTTCTTGATAGTGGAAAAAAATGCCAAAATATCCATTTTATATTTTACAAAATTATTATGGCGACAATAGATTTTAATACGCTCTTGTGTAGTTTTATCATGCCTTTTTTGTTTTTGAATATGTAAAAATTATAAAATTAGAGGATGTTCGGGTAAAATATGCGTCAAAGAATCACAGTGAGAAAATTTCTCGAGCAGAATTTCTTATCAAAATTTTCTAAAAATAAGTGACAGAGGAAATTATGGATGGTCGGCTCTGATTAAGATTCTAGACATGAGTATAAATTTTTGCGTAAGATACCTTCATGGATCTTGCAAGATTATTAATCGTTAATGACGTTGAAATGCTGAAAAGTTGAATAATTTTGATAAAAACTCTTTGTTGTTGCAGCCATAAACTTTCGTAAGAATTTAAATCATATTTTGCTGAGTATTTTTAAATGCTTCAGACGTAGTAATGTGTCCGTATTTTATTCATTTCAATAGCTTTGAAAATTTTGAAAGTAATTATTCAGCATGATTGTACTTCTATGTATGCATTTCTAAATGTTACTTTATTCTAGATGCATATGCGGAATATAAAGCATCGTAGCTCTTGATTTTTTCTTTTTTTTCTAATTTTCTGCTCGAGAGTTTAAAATGCTTTGTGTCTTTCAAAACTTACACGAAAATTTTAAATTCATCGAAACTTCCTTTGATAAATATTTGATTTAATTGTGAGGTTGTTGAAAGAAATTCGTTTCTTTGAAAAACGAAAGTTGCTTACGAAATATTCGTAAAACTGAATGCAGAAAACAGAAAGAAACAGAAGTAAATTTGATACTAATGAATCTTGATTCATCAACATTTTGCAGATAAAATCTGTAAAGAATAGTTTAATAAATTCTACACAACAGTATTCTTTTGGATATGTAAAATTTCATAAAATATTTTTAAATTACCTTTTTTTTTCAAAGAATCGACATTTAGTCTAAAAGTTATTTCATCGCCAAAATATCAATTTTGAAAATAAATATTGTGATAAATCCTTTTACTCTAGATATATATGTAAAGTTTGAATGTAATGGTTCTTTAACAGGTTGGATTTATATACAACCTTACCTTTAGCACGCATATGTTTAAATTTATTTCAACATATCCCTAGATGTACAAACAGAGATATGTTTCTTGAACATCCTTTCATGTTACAGAATTTTAAATAATTTGCTTTCATATTTTGAATAAAATGGTTGTAGTTAAAATTATAAGTAAAATTTAAATTTAAAAGGAATGCTGTGTTTAGAATATAAATTACTCTTATAGTAGAAATTCTGTTAACGACTCAATAGCAATTACAAATGAGAAATAAAGGGAATATTCAAAGTTAACTCTAACGTTTCCAATTCACTAAAACATATGAAATACATGGAAAATTCAATAAAAGTAATAACGTTACAGAGAATTAAATAAAGTGAAATGCAAATGATTGGTTAAAATAATATTGGAAAGCCCTTTGAATTTCGCACCAGTTGTATAAAAGCTTCTAGAGAACTTATATAAGTATGTTTATTTGGTACTTGCATTTCTTTCATTAACTCACATGATACTGAATTCAAATGAAGATATTTTAAACTATTTTATGCAACAATTAAGTAAATAGTAATTTATGAGCCAATTTTACCTCCAAGTGCATTTGTAGGTAAAAGTCCGGGATTTTTGGAGTATGCACGTATTGAACCCTGATTCAATACAGTTGATTAGGTTGAAAGCTTACAAACGTTCACATCAACATGAGTATCAATAATAAATCCATAGCCTTACAAGAATTTATGTTTAAGGAAGAAAGATTGAATAAACGTAATCAAAAAGACTACATATTAGTTCACCAGTGGGAATACGGAAAATTCTCTAATCTCAACATTGCACAGCTCTGGTTTACTTTGAGATAGTTTAATTGAATACATTTTATTGATTATTGTAATCCACAAATCAAGGACTGTATTTCATTATTCCATATTATTTTGAAAAGAAACGCATTTCTGTTCAGCAAAAAAAAAGGTTTAGATGATAGTATAAATCAACATTGACTATAATATGTTTTTGATGGCAGAATAAATTATGTAAGATTAGGATGGATTGAACATTGGTCGTCTTTTCTTATTCATTGTTTCTTCCCTGTTTTGAGACTATAAAAGTATTACATCTTGTTTTGTTTATTTTTCTATACTTTTGAGAGGCATATATCTCGACAGATTATACTGACAAAACTAATTGTGGTGTTCTATGAGCTATAAATGCAGGAAACTGTTAAATATGTGCCCAGATGGCAAAATGATATAAGACATTTACGTGACAGAAATTCTAAGATTCAAGATGTCATGATAAATCAGTAATTTGTTTTACGTGAGCAAACGTGGTACCAATGTTTCAGAAAAATAGTTGGATATTACTTACAGTAGCTACAGTAAATAGAGAATATCGGCTAACGAGAATCCGGAATGTGAAAAACTCAAGTTTTTTAAAGGAAAGTTTCTTATAACACTTAGCCATCTGAGCACAGAAATAGTCGTAACAACGTAAATTGTTCGTGAATTGAATGTCATACGCAAACTCAATGAAATCTAACTGAAGCAATTCACATGTTTCAGGCGACACGTAGTTGGGTAATAATCATCGAAAACGTTAAGGTCCTTACTATTGTTTGTCCTCGTGCTTTAGCTCCAACCAATTTACTTGCAGTGTGGTATTTTGTGCTAATTTTACATTCTTTTATTTATCAAATTAGGATTCAGCGTCACAAAATATAACTTCAAAATGGGTGAAATAAGTTGGGATCTTAAAATATACACTAACTAGCTGAAAACCCGCACTTGAGTACTGAGTACATTCAAATTAAATACAATGGTAAATGTATGCAATTAATGGCAAAAAAAAGAAATATATATATTTGTAATAAATGCGACGATTAATGTATACAACTGATATAATATATATATATATATATATATATATATATATATATATATATATATATATATATATATTTATAAAAAAATCGTAAGGGATATTTTTAAAGACAAAATAAAGTAGAAGAAAATATTCAAAGGAAATCTAATAGGACATACATACTAAAGAATATAGTAAAGTTAATATAGTAGAGTTTGAGGAACATATCTTTTACTGTATTTTAGTATTTTTTTAACAATGTCCAATCGTCTGCCGCATTAGCAAGAAAAAAAATGTTTTTTTTTTCTATTTCGTTGTTATCACGTGACGATAAATTTATTTAAAGTACAAGAAAAAGAAATCACGCGATCAGCATTTAATAAATTAAATTCTAAAAAGTTATAGAGTAAGTAGCTAACTTCTACCCAGACTTGGGTGTATATAATTTGAAGTGGCACTCTAAATGAATTTGATACAAACACAGTTTATACATGAAACAATGTTTATTGAATTCGTTGCACATATAGAATTTGCTTTTACAGCAATAAGCATACGTACTACTTGTACGGAATATATATTAACATTCAATAGAAATACACATTGCAATACTCACAAACCAGCAGAGAGTCAAACCAGCAGTACTGCCACGTAAACTTTGGGCACCCTAAGCACTAGCGCCGGTTAACACCTGGAGCTGCTTACCTATCAACCTTAACAACCTTTTCCAACCTCTTTTAATCAAGCTGCTTGGTATTTATACCAAGCGCGTATGCCGAAATTAGCATATCTCAAGCAGCTCCTTTAATTCATTCACTCAAAAGTTCGATTCTTGTGAATCGAATCTTGTGTATACCTTACAAATTAATCTTTAAAAATTCACTAAAAATCAGAAAATGGAGGTAAAGAGTCGAAAAATATTTCATTTTAAAGGAACGTTTAGGATCTTTCTCGTGATATAAATTTTATAACCCTCAAATTATTATTATTTTAAATGCAAACTTAAAAAATGTTACTAAAATAGCTTAAAAATTTAATTTAAAAAAATCTAAGAAGAATTTTTCAAAAATCTTTCTTAGTGCACCCCTACACTATAAGAAGAATCGCCATGCAAAATTTTAGCACTTTAGATCCAGCGGTTTGGTCTGTGCTTTGTATGTCAATGAGTCTGTCAGTTACAGAACTGTTTTATATATATAGATTATTCCCAAAAACGTAAATCTCGGAAATTTTGATAGCCAGTTAGCCTCTCTTCAGAAACAGAGCTAAAGAATGCCTATATAGAAATCAAATGCAGGCAAAATAGCTGACTAATGAGGGCGGTCTACACTGAATAGATAATTTCTGTGCTTCAAAAAGCGGTATGGACTTTGGAAATTCGCTATTGACGTTTACTTTTTAGTTATTTATAGTGAATATATTAATACTTTAATTTCGAAATTTTAAAGAACTTGCACTACTTTAAAGCTTCGGAATGTTTGCTAAGCATAATATTGTTAATTTGCGGCTTTCGTCCTGCTGCTATAAATTTATAAACACTTTGTCAAAGGCAGAAAGTTACGAACTTTAAGAGATTCGCTTGCCAATATACTTAACAAAATTTTTGAGGGGATAAAGGTCTAGTTTTAGAAAATGGAATATTCACACTTTATAAATACTATCAGTGTTAATTTCATAATAAACACTAGTATGTATAATTGCAATCATTAGCATTAGTTATAATAATATTCATAAAAATAATATCATAATAACATACGTATGTATTATATTATTAATATATATGTATGTGTACATAATATAAGTCGTGCATATTAATTTAATTACCAATATAATGTATATGTATCATATGTATTATAATATATATGTATGTGTGTGCACACATACATGTATGTACACATATAGGTATAGGTACATATACACGTATTATAAATTATTTAATTAAAAAATATGAAGAGTTTTTCCGTTTTTCTTTAACCATCTAATTAACCATCTAATTAACCTTTTTAATTACCCTTCTAATTTTCCTTCTAATTTGTACATTTTCGGTTACGAATGTGTATATATTAATTATATTACAACTACTATTACTATGTACTACAATGTTTTAAAACATTTTCTCTTTCATTATATTTGCAATTTTTCTGTGATATTAACAGGAGAAAATTAAAACATAAAAAGAATAAGTCTTTCGTATCAAACAATAAAAAATTACTGCCAGTTATTCCAAAAGATTATTTTAGATGTTGCATTTAGTTAAATATTTTTTATTTACCTCATATTTTGTCGATTTGAAAGCACATGCCAAACTAGATTCACCTCTCAATCTAAATCTGATGTTAACTTTACATAAAGTCTAGGTATTATAATGAAGGTTTGGATGCAGGAGTAGGAAAATGGCAAAACATTTTCTATTATTTGCAGGTAAATAAAGTTATCAAGTGAACATTCCACAACTTTTTTTTTATTTATTAAACTACCTTTGTCGGACAATCACTCGTGTTGGATTCAATCTTAACCCTCAAACGGTATAGTGATTTGACAAGAAATAGATGGTACGGTTGTGTCGAATCCGACCCGATCTCTCTTTTGATGAGGTTTTTGATAGAAATAAGAACACAATAAGCATTTGTATTGTATAATAACATTTACTGATAATATTTCACATGAAATAAAACCCAATTTGTAGAACAAATCACCAACGAATTACTATTTTGCTAAACAAAGAAAATATCATTGACATTTACATAGCCATGTTACCCTAGCCCAACATGGCTATGTATAAATCATATATACCAACATCCTATGCTTTCGTACCCGAGCCCGAATTACTATTTTGCTAAACAAAGAAAATATCATTGGCATTTACATAGCCATGTTGGGCTAGGGTACCATGGCGGCTAGGGTACGAAATCAGTACCGTTTTGGTGAGGTTTTGGCGAGATTTCGCTCCCAAAACCGAAATTGGCGTGGAATGCAATACCCCAATAAGCTGGCCGTTCATTCGTGGGTTTCTCTTATCTCGAGGCGGGATTTTTTTTTTTGGGGGGGGGGGGGCGATGCTAGTTGTTAATAATATATTCAGAGGGTGGGCGTGTCTATTCCAATTCTTTCGTGTAAGGTCTTACCCAGCATCTTAATAAATAATTATATTCATTCATTTCGTGGGTTTCAAAGAATGTACATATATTTTCTGGTTTCTGCGTCTCAAAGATTATATGTATATTTTTCTGTTTTATACAATATTTTACAAAAGAAAAAAAAATATAATAATATTCTTTCATTAGTTCTGCATGGATGTTTGCTGCTAATTATATTAAAAGTGTATATAATTAATAAGTTAAATAATTAATAAGTTAATTTTTATAAAAATAATTCTATATTAAAAAAATATAATCATAATTTTCTAATATTATTATAAATTTCATATTTTTTTTTAGTTTAAAAGAAAGTTTTAAACTAAACTTAGTAAATAATTCGTTTTAAACTAACTTAATAAATAATTCGATTGACGACTATTCACTGTTCATGTATTGTGTATATATATATATATATATATATACAATACATGAACATATATGCATATATATATATAAATATATATAGTATATATGTATATATATATATGTATGTATATATATATGTATATATATATATATGTGTATATATATATACCCAACAAACACAGGACTGACGGCAGCTTATCGGGCCAGTGCTGGAAGCGCCGGTAGAACGACAAGTACGGGAGAAATTTTCTGGGCCGTTCGCGGGTTGTTTACGAACCTTCGAAGGGGAACGCTTTGCTGTTTACGTGTTTCAGGGCCTGTGATGGGTTGATATGAACCGCGCCGATACCGACATGGCTCCATCGTACCTTAATCGGCCGTCCGATTCGTAGCCATAAGTAGCAGAAATCTGTATCAGAATTATGGATTTGAAAGGGAAGGTGATGATTAAACAAAAGATAGTTTTCAGAGAAATAGCTCTTATTTCTGTGTAACCTCTTTTACGAGGAAAATTCACATAACATTCTTGGTATGTAAAGATTATATTATGTGAGAAGTGTAAGGTAATCAAAAAGTAGTTTCATTGTTAATTTTTTATCTATTACTGGAGAAATTTTAAAAATATCTACTTAAAAATGGAGCCTTGTTGCACCACTCTTTATTTAAAAGAGAGGAATTAGTGGTGTCTATCTTATTTTACTACTCATTTATTTTTAGCGGTGGATGTCACACATTTACGTAGCAACTTCCACAATGAATTTCCTAGTAAATATTAAAGATATTTTTTCTTAATCAAACTCTTCTCTTTTTGTTTTTACCTGCACTGCAAAAATAAAATGCTATTTAGTGCATGTAACCAAATTATAATTATACCTAAAATGTATAAGAAAGTGCCTCAGCTACCAAAATATATTTGCAGTTGTTAATTTTCAAACACATATTTCAGACGGGTATGATTTTGATTTTGAAACGGATATAGACGTAGATCTCCAATGTGGGGAGAGGTTCCATATTTATGCCCTCTACTTCTGAAAATAGTTCTTATTTTGTGGAGCTCGTCTAACACCATTGGTAGCAAGAATTGTTAGTAAAAGATATAGAAAAGAGATAGCATGTTCCTGGAATTTCTGCAGTCAGAGAGAGTTTGCAAGAGAGTTTAAAAATGTTAACATTTGTAAACAAAATATTTTTTCTTATAGGTTATATTGCCATAAATAGCCTATGTATTAATATTTTTTTACGACATTTAAAATTTTTTTTTGCCGTCGACTAACATCTACATGTTAATTACATATATTTTTTTAATTAACATGAAGGAAATAATCTAAGAACTTCAGCTTTTCAGCCTTGAAGCAGGGGAAAGAGAGGAAAAAAATGCCAGCCGCGGGACTCGATCCCGCCACCGCTAGGTTACAAACCCAGAGCGCTACCACCCATGCTACGAACCACTCAAGAAAAATGTGTGAATTACCGATAACAAACCAGAGCATGTTGGCGGTTTCAAGATAATCTTCGTGCATGTTTGCTAGGGTGGAACGAAAAAACTTTTTTTTTAATTTAAATATGCTATAGTTTTCAAAAGTTGCCTCTTGGGATTAGAATAAAGAATATAAAATAAAATTTTATTGTTCTACTAAAATCTTTTCAAGTACCGCAAAGTGCTTCAAAATGGATATTTTTATGAAAAAGTGATAAAATTTGTATTTTTTTATTTCTTTTATAGTATATTAAAATAATATATATATATACATATATATATATTGTAAATAAAATATTCAAAATACGATATTTTTACAGGAAACTTACAATTCTAAGTATTTCTAACTGTTAAATGCCATTACAGAACAACTGATTTTGTAGAATTTCGCGATTTTCATCATATTAATTTTACAGTAGCATATCTTAATAATACACAATTGAATGAAAGAAAAACAATTTTTAATTAACGGGCATTAGTTAAAATAAACAAATCTCACTTATTTAGAAAAATATTAATAGTGATTAATGTCTTTAAAAGCAAAACGTTATTTTGAAAAAAACATTTATGTTTTTCAAAAGTCCATAGTAATCACACATGGTTTCCATTGCTTATTTCACTGACACATTGAATTGTTTTTTTGTTTGAAATTTTGGCATTTTCTTTTGAGATTGTATTTTTGTTTTTATCAATGCATCTCTTGCAGAAGTGTCACGAACGGACAACTCGGTATAGAATTTAACAATCCTTTCTTTCTGTTTGTGTGTGACATGGAAAATTATTGAAGTCAATACGTTGACTCTCGTGATCAGATTCTTTTGCTTCCTTTATAAACGGCTTTAGTTTGTCATCAGAAATATGGCTCTTCATAGGAAGTCCTGTTACTTTAACATCATTCCATTCAATCATGTCAGTATAATACTTGGTATCTAAATTTATATGTTGGTTTAAAAACTTTCTGATGTCCCCTTCAATTTTAGCCTTTGTGTTTAGAATCAGACTTAATCCAAGCTCTCTTATGTGACTGCGATCATCTGATATCATACAAAGGAGGAGATTTTCAGAAGCAGCAAAGTATGCATTTCTTTGAATAACTGGGTGAATTAAATTTTTAAGAGTCTGATGGAGGTAACGTGAATAGCTTGCAAGTTTCCACAGGTGCTTTGATCCATGGATACAAGATGCTTTCAGCTTTAGGTTAAACCAAACAGCTGCATAAACTTTCAAAATGTACTCAGTCAGTATTCGGAGATTTTTTGCAGGATATTCTGTTCCCGCATACAAGGGAAGTATTCTGTTTGCTAATCTATTCCATCTTGAATGACAAAGTTTTCCTGGTTTTCTCATGGACAAATCAGAAGAACACCTCCTAACACAGATTGCATTACTCATTTCTAACAAATATTTTAGGTCCACACGTAAATCTTCCTTAATTTCTAGTAACGGAATGTCATTTTCAATAGGTGCAAATTCGATGACTGGTAGTTCATAGCAGTTTTCTAGTAGTTTACCTACACTGCTGGCCACCCAAATTGCAACACCAAGAAAGACAAGAGATATCACAACAAAATTTATTTTGTAGATAACATGTTGACCAAGTATCAAATGATTAAATTTATAGACTTCTGTGAAGTGTGGTTCCTGCCAAAATCAGTAGCCAGAGTAGCCGCCATTGTTGGAGATCACCGCTGTCACACGCCTCGGCATTGATTCAAAGAGACTTTGGATGAGTTCTTGGGGTACAGCAGACCAAGCAGTTTCCACACGTTGCCAAAGTTGATCTGCTGTGGCAGCTGGGGATGGAATCTGGGTCAATCGTAGAGCAACCATGGACCACATGTTTTCTATCGGCGAAAGATCCGGAGAGCGAGGCGGCCAGGGAAGCAATTCAATCTGGCGATTGACAAAGAATCGTTGGACAATGCGTGCCACGTGTGGTCGCGCATTATCCTGTTGAAATATGGCTGTGGGCAAGCCCTGAAGGTAAGGAAGGACAACTGGCTCCAACACCTCGGAGATGTAGCGCTGGCTGTTTAAAGTACCGGCAATGCGTACTAGAGGTGTGCGAGAGTGATATCCAATACCGCCCCATACCATAAAACCCGGTGCAGGACCAGTGTGGTGGTGCATAACGCAGCTGTTCAGCATCCTCTCTTCACGGTGTCTCCAGACTCGAATGCGACCATCGTGGTGTTGCAGACAGAAGCGTGACTCGTCAGTAAAGACAATTTCATTCCATTCTGCCGTCCACATCCTTCTGTCATCGCACCATTGGCGGCGGAGATGTCTGTGTTTCTGCGTCAAGGGTAGACAAAGCAATGGACGTCTTGCGGACAGACCACTCTGCTGTAAACGGCGTCGAATGGTACGCACAGACACTGGATGATGCGTTACAGACTGCATGTGCTGTGCTATGGTTCGATATGTCACTGAGCGATCCGTCACTGCCATGCGCACAATTTGCCTGTCATCACGTGAAGTGTTGCACTGAGGTGGATGCGATCGAACACGCCAGTCCGTCGTACCCTCCTGCATCCAACGATCACATATCCGCATTACAGTTGTTTGGTTTCGTCCAACACGACTACCGATTTCCCTGAAAGATAATCCACAATCTCGGTAGGCCACTATCCTTCCTCTGTCGAACTCGATACTTGATCAAAAGATGATCGCTGTTTTCGACGAGGCATAATTGATCGTTTTTAGAGAAAACCACAAGAAAAACACAATTGCCGAACTTGAAATCGTCGAAATCTTCAAGCCTTAAATAGCGCTTTGAAGTGGCGTCACAGGCGCGCGTGATGTGCGTCTGCGCTGAAATTCTAATCATTTGCATATCTCACCTCCGCTAATGCATGCTGTAAATTTCATGTTATTTGCATGTTTCCTTCAGGGTGTTGCATTTACAGTGGCCAGCAGTGTATTTCTCCTCCAAATTCATTTGGACCTTTAATTAGGATGTAGGGGCAGTTCATTTACTTGAAATAGACAAATCAACCACTGCAGTGGCCTTCTTAATTCCTTTTCCAATAAAGGAATCGCACCATTATTCAATCCAGTGTTCAAGCCAGTTCCATCACATCCAATTACAGTAATTTTTAAGTGTTGGTTGTTGCCGTTGAAAGTGCTATTATGCCATCTTTTATACCTTATCCAGTGACAAAAATCTGCTTCAGAAAATTCCTCCTTTGTATGATATCAGATGATCGCAGTTATGTAAGAGAGCTTGGATTACGTAGGATTCTAAAAGCAAGGACTGCAAATGAAGGAAAGTTTTTAATTCAACGTATAAACTTTGATGCCAAGGATTTTATTGATATGATTGAATGGAATGATTTTAAACTAACAGGATCTCCTATGAAGAGGCATTTCTGATGAAAAACTAAAGCTGTTTATAAAGGAACCTATCACGAGAGTCAACGTATTGACTTCAATAATTTTCCATGTCACACTGAAGCAGTAGAAGGGATTGTTAAATTAGTTAGTGAGTCATCGTTGTCCGTTCGGGGCACTTCTGCGAGACATGCATTGATAAAAACAAAATTACATTAATACCAAAATTTGAAACAAAAAGAAAAAAAATTCAATGTGTCAGTGAAACAAGTGATGGAAACCATGTGTGATTACTATGGACTTTTGAAAAACATGAATGTTTTTGTGTACTACAAAGGATAAGGAACCAAAACAAAACAAAACAACAATATAAACTTGAAAACGACAATATAAACTAGAAACAGAATAAACTTGAAAAATATACAAGAACTAAATAGCTGTGATTTGTTTGTTTTAACTATGGTCCGTTAATTAAACATTGTTTTTCTTTCATTCCAATGTGTATAAGAATATGCTACTGTAAAATTAATATGATGAAAATGAGATGTATTTCATTATGATTTGAATTCTTTAAACTGTAAATACTGTTCATATGACTAAGATTTCTTATAATGACAAACTAACAAAAATTTTGACATTGTAAGAGTAGCTCAGTGGTTTGATATAAAAAAGGGGGGTCGTCGTCTGTGTTTTTAGCTTCTCAGAAGCTTATGAAAACAGAAAAAAATGCTTCAGCTATCGAATTTGATATTTGGTTTAAATTCGCCGCCATTTTTGAAAGATTGGGGAAGAAAGGCAGGACTTCGGATGAATGGCAGCTACGTGGACCAATGAACGACGTAGAGAACAACGCTTTTGCACGGGTTGCCACTTTAAAGCGTGACGTAGTTAGGGTAGCTTCACTCATAGTGGGTGCCTCTTAAAAGAAGTTACCTCCAGCTTAAGAGTAAGTAACATTGTTTATTGTTTAGAGATTTGTGATTAAACTAATTGCAGTTATTTAAAATAAATTATTGTTTTTAATTTTCAACGTTTCAAATTTAATGCATATATTGATGTAAAAGAATGGGTAGGATTAACTGAGTTGATCTTAAATGTCTTGCCTACAGTTAGTAAAGGATATAAAAGTTAAATTAATGTAATTGAATGTTATACAAATTCCAGAAACTTCATTCTAACACTGTTTAATTTAGATATACATTTATGCAAATTCTTTTGTATTTAAATGAAATATGTAATTTTATTTTGTAGTAAAGTAAATATCTTTTTGTTTGTATTTAACTTCGTAGATAAGATCAACAAAACATCAGCCTGGCTTAAAGGATTGTGGAAAGCATCAAAAGGTAACGTGCTATTCTAAAACTTAATATTGTGGCATTTGTTAAGAATTGTAAGATTTCAAAATTTAATAATTATAAATTTCCTTGCAAAACAAATAAGATAAATAATATGTTAAGCATTTTAAAAGAATTTGGATTAAATGAAAACAGTAATGAGTGATGGTGAAAATGTATTAAATGTGGTAATTGAATTGCTTGATGTTCTACGACATAAAATTTCTGATCATCCAAATACAATAATTGACTTCTTGACTGAACAACTGACTTTATTATTAACCAAAAAAAAAGCCTTTCAATGATATTTTGTAGTATATTATATAGTAAATATTTGAATGTTTAGAATAATTATGTCTATCAAAGTATTCTCATTAAGCATACAGACTTCGTTCCTTTCCAAACCTCCAGTCAACCAGAGCAGGAAATTATATAAAAAAGAAAGTTAATATTTTTCTTCAAAATTTTTACTTCTAAACTTCTTTTGCATATGTTCAACTTCATGCTATAATTTTTAAAAATTCTAACAGAAGTTTATTGATTTTATACTTATAGATCAGATATCTGATATGCATATTTTTAACACAACATACTATATAATTCTGATTTATGCTCAATCATGCAGTCTGTATGAGTGCAGAAAAGAAGCAACTGGAAAAAAAGTCATGCACTTATCAGCATACATCTGAATATTAATGTTTATAGTTGTTTTTATTTTTTAGTATTGCATAATCATATGTATATAAATATATGCAGAAAGTTATTATATTTTTCATTCCTAAGTTATTAAATTGCTGGGCATCATGCATTTATATAATTTAATTTGTCAGTTTCAACTTTAAAATCTTGTATAACCTGACCTGTAAACAACTATAACCTGACAAGGAGGAGAACCTTTATTTAGATAACATCATGTGTGCTAGATTTTTATTAAAACTTTAGGTAAACTTTTGCATTCTGTGTGTGTCATTAAAAATTTGAGAATGTCCTCAATAACTTATTTATAAGCTATTTGTTTTCAAGACTTTTAGAGAGTATTTAGTTGTCATGTTGTGTAAAATAAATAAGAACTTACTGGCCCAAAGCATAGACGCCCCCCCCCCAACTTAACTTGAAATAAATTAAAACGTTAATAGAAGTTCGGTTAAATCAGAAAATTGTAGAAAACTTTTAAGAAAGTTGGTTTTTTTCCCGTTTTTTTCAAACTGTGAAACTGAAAATACCGATTATGTCTTTAGCCCTAACATAGATTTTAACAATATGATCCATAACAAAAATTCGATGCTACATTTTTTTCTTCTTTTATTTATATTACATTTATTTTTCTCATTGTATAACTTTTTGAATACTACTCAAACATCAATTCTATTGTTACTCAATTTCAAAAAATCATAATATTTCAAATTTTAAGGATCGACCTTTTTTATTTCACTGATAAGCAAATTTATAATGAACTCTGCTTTTCAATGCTTCTTGGTATCACAAATGACTCTAATTTTTATTATGGCATTATAAGAAAATATTGGTTTCTTTACAGAATTCTAAAACTGGAATCCATCTTCACCTCATTGTGATTTCCATGAAAAGATTCCACAACTCACTTGGCAGTGTGCTCGATTCATAATCTGTAAGTTGATTTTAACCTCACTGAACCCATTTTTTTTTTATTCTGTAGATATCCTTTTTTTTTCAGCAGTGAACTTGTGGGCAAAATCACAAGGTTGTGAATATATTTTTTTTAAATTTATTTTTTGTACTTAAATTTGAATTTTTCTATGAAAAACCATAAAAAATATTTTTATTACACAATTCTTAATTAATAAACAACTCAAATTTTCAAATTTATCTTTGTATATTATATATGCTAATCCGAACATTCTCATAAACTTTGGTTGCAGTAATTTGTGGATTGATATTGATTTCCTTTATTCATTATATTTTTAACTGGCAAGCCTGTTATTAAAGTATTAGGTATGTCCGAAAGTGCAGTTCAGGGACTTCAGTTAACCATGACTCTTGTGAAAGTCTTTTATCATAACTGCTTACCAAAAAAATTTTTATATTTTTATATTATAAAGATATAAAATGCCAAGGGTTATTTTACTCTTGATAGTTAATGTTAAAAAATTTTTAAATTTAATTATCAGAATTTCATGAGAAGTAGTTAGGGGTTCATTCATAATTCCTTACAGAAGTAATAATAATGCTTATAGATGTATTAGATCATTCGTTGATGAGCTAATAGGTAGTTGAATGTCATTTGGAATACTAACTTCTTCCTAGTATTTAATTTTTTTATTATTTCATTGTCAAATTTTGGTGGAGATCTGTCACATAAAATATATTTTTGTGAGCAGCTGTTATTATAAAGTGTAAGGATAAGGGCAGTAAAAAAATATTCCAAAATATATTATTTAGGTTCAGTTAATTATTAAACAATTGTTGACTATAATAAGGTTATGTTTGCAAGTGTGTAGGTTTTTTTTTATGGTGTATTATTTGGTTTATCTAACTTAAGTTGAAAAATGATGCAAGCATACAAAGATTGACTGGCTGTCAATGTTGAGTGCAGTAGCATAGATTATTTTACAAAGTGCAATAAAATACTTTTAACATTTCAAACCGAACTTCTAACCAGAATTTAAAAAAAATTTAATAAAACTTTTAAAATTGAAAATATTTTCATGGATCTAAAGAATGGAACATAACACCCGTATTGTCAACTAAGTCATGGATAAAAGATGCAGCCCTAAAAGCAAAAGGCCTGGTTTCTGTATACTTTTATAATAATCATGTTACAACAGTATACAGAAACCAGGCTTTTTGCTTTTAGAACTGAATCGTTTATCCATGAATTTGTTGACTATACAGGTTTTCTATTCCATTGTTAAGATCTGTGAAAAATACTCTCATTAGCAAAATATTTAAAAAAAATTTTAAATTTGGGTTAGAAGCTTGGTTCAAAAAGTCTAAGTGTTTCTTCACGCTTTATAATATAATCTATGCCATTTCACTCAACATTGACAGCTAGTCAATATTACCCACCTCATTTTTCAAATTAACCTAGACTAATCAAACAATATATCATAACAATTGTTTAGTAATTACTGAATCTAAATAGTATATTTTGAATAATTTCTTACTGTGGTTATCCCTAATAACAGCTGCTCGCAAATAAAAAATATTTTATACACAGATCTCCACCATAATTTGACAATTAAGTAACAAAAGATATGCTCTATTAAATTACTATGCAGAAGTTTTATCCCAGAGTACTTTCTACCACATTTTTTGTAAAACCAATTACTGTGAAAGCTACATCATATAATAAATGTTTACTTTATTCATTATTATAGTAATAGATTAGTTGTTAAAGAGTATTCACCCTTTTCACTAAATTTCTGAGTACAGTAAGACATTCAATCCTGTTAATTAAATGATTAGTTATTACAGATATAAATAAAATAGATTAGAATGCCTTGATAGAGTACAATAATCGAAAGCTGACTGAGAGACTTGTTTAGAATGACAACAAAATTTTCTCTTCACTATCGAGAATCACTCTCACATTGAAAGTAAAGAAATACAAGAATGAACATTGAATACTAAATAATATGTTAGCATATAAAATCTTAAATTTCTAAATCTGACCCAGCATCTGTATTAATGCTCTCTATGGCATGTTGTAATTAAATTTAGAAATTTAAGATTTTGTATGCAAATGTTTTACTTAGCATTCAATCTTTATTCTTGTGTTTCTCTACTTTCAACAGCATTATTGTCAGTAGTGAAGAGGAAATTTTGGTGTCATTCTAGACAAGTCTCTGATTCAGCTTTCAATGTTGAGCTGAAATTATGCTCAACATTAAAAACTTATTATTGTACTCTTATCAAGGCAATCTACCCTATTTTATTTATATCTATAATAACAAATTAATCGACATGGTTGGATTTTCTACTGTACAGAGAGAAATTTAGTGAAAAGGGGAATACTCTTTAACAAATATTTCATAACTATTTTCTATTAGTATATTTATTTAATCAAGTAAATATTTTTTACATGATGTAGTTTTCACAGTATGTAATTGGTTTTACAAAAAAAATGTGGTAGGAATTTACTTCTTGGAAGTAGTTATCAATAAAATGACAACAGATTTAAAACTGCACTCATGTGTTGGGTGCTGTTTTATATCAAGTTTTTTTAAACCCCTGTCTCAGAATTTATATTTCCTAATTGGATTTATTTAATTCTACTTTATCAACAATGAATTTTTCAACTACTTTCAACAATCAACTATTTTTACAACAATAAATTACCCTTTAATGTACAAAACTATGCAAAAAATAATTTTCTTATCTGCAGAGCATTTACTAACTCTACATAGAAAAATAATTTAAATAAATTCTTTTGATTCATAAATTATATCTGGGGATGGGAGTCATTTTCCTTTCACATAAATTTATGAACTGATTTTCTCTTTCTTTTTTTTCCCTAGATGCTGTAAAGATGGAGCCAGAGGTACAGCGAAAGGATCCTGTTTTGTAGAAAATATAGAAAAAAATTGTGTAAATGTGCTATGTACTTTCTAAATAAACTATTTTTACTTTAAACCAGCTCTTTTCTGTATTTAAAAACATGTGTCTATAATTATTTTTCAAAATTACAATAGAAGATATTACTATCATAGTACTATTTCTCAAAAATAGTACTATCAAGTGTTGGATATAAAGTCCAATATAATATAAAAGAAAATTTTTTTTTAAAATGACTTATAAGAATTTAATGAATTACTCTTTAATTCACAAAACTATGCAAAAAATAATTTTCTTATCTGTAGAGCATTTATTAACTCTACACCAAAAAATAATTTAAATAAATTCTTCTGAGCAAGTTTTCACAAGCTCACAAAGATGGGCTTCATCATACACACTACACATTACTCAAGTTTGAAGAATGTATCAAATTTATGTTTATAAATTTATCAAATTATGTTAATAAATTTTATACTGGGGAAGAACAAATTTTTTGGGTTAATTATTAAAGTAGTACTGTTTTACATACTATAATCTCATTCTAAATTTAAAAAAATCAAACTGTAACCTTAGATCGAGTGGAAAGATGATTTAGCTTTAATGGTTGGTATTAATGTTATCTTAACTTTCAAATTTGGGTAAATGTATCTTAATGCAAAATGAGGTTTTGCTCTAACAAGTAAACTTGAGATTCTTATACAAATTTTTAGGTAATAACAAAGATCAGTATTTGGTAATACCTAAAAATACATAAGGCAAAACTGAAAGAATACTAGAAATATGAAGGCAAAAAAATAATAATAATAATAAAAGTGAAAGGGTTGATATCAGAGGTTAATCGTCAATGAAATAAATAAGCATATAAACGAAAGGGTCCTACGCAAAAATTTGAAAAACTGCCGGCGGTCCGATTCTGGTAGAATGCTGGCATGATGCCCGGACCTACGGCACATTGCTGTTTACGAGATGGGTAGATGACGGTATGTCGACACCAATTATTGCTCCCGTAACCGGCCCGTCAACCTCCGGTTACGCTCCGGCTATCTGTCCGCATCGATGGCTTAATCGCGGCTGCCTAACGGTTCGTAGTCGGATGAACGATGGCTTGAATCCTACCGGAAGCGGCCCGGCAGTCGACGGGGTAGTCGCGGGCGAGAGGACACAGCCGTGACGGAAACGATACTGACCTAATGCGCCGGCCCGGCAGTGGTGAAATCGGCTGGCCGGAACCTTTCGACCCCGGCCCGATGCCTTTGTGTTTGTTGGGTATATATATATATATATATATATATATATATATATATATATATATATATATATATATATATATATATGTATGTATATATATATGTATGTATATATATATATATATGTATGTATATATATATATATGTATGTATATATATATATATATATGTATATATATATATATGTATTTATATATATATGTATATATATATATATATATATATATATAAATATATATATATATATATATATATATGTGTATATATATATATGTATATATATATATATGTATATATATATATGTATATGTATATATATGTATATATATATATATGTATATATATATATGTATATATATATATATATAATGCATGCATAATAATGCATGCATAAATCATGAATAATGCATGAATCCCTTATTAAGAAGCCAGAAAGACAACTCCCTCTAAGGAGTTATGAGGAGGGACTTACTTTGCATTAATTTGGGGGGTTACTACAGTCGCATATAATCGTCCTTTTTGGCGGTGCGGTCCGCAAAAAATACCGGAGCCGGAAAGGACTAGTGTTTATGAATAATGTTTTTAAAAAAATACACTCGTATGTACTTATTCCTATATTTAGTAGGATGGTCTAGTAGGTATATCTGGTAGGGTTCCTTGTGAACTCGATCTCTTGCAATGAGAGGGGAGAGTACGGGAGGGGGAAGACGCACCCTTGGGTCGGATCCGAAATTATATCTTCGATCGACATAGCATTTTCCCCTTATACAGAGTTTGGCAGAAGGGATTCCCACATTTTAAAAGGTAAGGACAAACTAAACGAAAAAATTTACAGTACAAAGCTTTATATTTTTGAAAAGTTCTTATCTAATTTGTTTTTTCACTAGGTTTTGAAATTAACATCACTCAGGATGGACCCGTTATTTCCGATGGACTTCAGAAGCAGTTCTCTAAAGTTTTCCACCACTTTGTTGATCATCTCTGGTGTTATGGCGGCAACTTCTTCACAATAGAGGGAATCACAATCCCATTGCTGATTTTCAGGTGTCTCATCGTTCCGAGGATGATAACATGGATGATAATGCAGACCCACTTGCTGTCACGTTTGAAACCCATCGCAGGATTGGCTTTCGTTGAGGAACGGCATCAGTTGCATAGAGCCTAAAGTGCGTCCTAAATACTCTCTGTCGCGGTTACAGTATCGTTGTGTTTAAAAAAAGCCTCGATAGCGAAACCGTGATGTTCACCGCACCAACTCATGGTGTCTACTGACAACTAGAAAATCCGCTAGAACTGTCGCCAACGCCTACGCCCCCTCTCCTCCAGTCCTGTATCAGTGACCTTCTGTAGCGTAGGTGTCCATTCTGCCGCATCCTGTACAACTGGACTGAGAATCTATTAATTTCATCTCCATATATTCGTATGTCAGCCACTGAAATATCCCGTCTGGTTGGAGTAAAATTGCGAGTTTTGAATACTATATCTTCGTTTTCTATTATCTAAAAGAAGAAAAAATGAAAAAAAATCTCGCAAAATGCTTCTATACTGGAGCGTACCGCAAATACTTCCCTTTGACCGTGCTTGTAAACCAATTTGAAATAGTAGCAAACATAGTTGCCTTTAAGGTTAACACTACGCCCATTTGCTTAACACTCTGTCATGGGATTCCAAATTCTAGAACAATACGGACCACTTATTCAAATAATCTCCTTTTCAAACTACCTGTTTTGTGAGTTAAAGTTAAGTTTGAATGGTAATGCGGGTTAGCTACTGATGATTAAAATTGAAAAATGAATATGTCATGCATGATATTCTTTAAATCTCATTTTGAAATTCCTTTGTCCAGTACTGGTATTTATCCTAAAGTCGGGCTTTTCATTGTTCATTATATTTAACAGAAAAATTTAATTTCATATAATTGTATAATAAGACTGAGAAGTAAAAATCAAATTCAACAATAAAGATCAATTTAAAAATACAAACATATTTAAAACAACACTAATAATAAAATTTCATGTCCGCTATTTCATTAACTCAGTTTTACGGATAGAGAGAAAAAATTCCGTATTATTTTACCATCTTACTATTTCAAATGCAAAGGCATTAGCAATTAGACAGTGAGGCAGCAAAGGAAAAGCATTTCAACTGTACTAGATTTAGTCAGGTGTTAAAATTTTTAAATATTTTAAAACGTAATGCGAAATATGTATATATGACATAATTTATTTTGAACAACCATTAGTGATAGTGCAGACATTTCTGAAAATAGAAAAGAAATTGTCATACAAATTTATAAAGAAGTTTTCATCTGGAGCATTTAGTTGTGGGATTTCATCATTTCTGAAACAGTATACATATTTAATTCCCGTCAGAATATTCTTCCTGGAAATTCAACTTGAAAAGTAAATTATTACAAAATAAGGGGATGCTTTTACGTAAGATCTATAAATAATCCAAGCAACATATTTAATAGAAATTGTTACAAACTATTTATTTGATATAATTCATTTCTATCGAAAATTTTCCTCGAAAAATATTAAAAATTTCCTTCAACAGCAAATTTAAGGTTTCAAGTCGTTTCAGAAAATTAACTGAACTAAGCTTCTTAAATTCTTTATTAAAGAAATTTTTAATCTTCAAACTCATAAAATGGATTGGGATTTATTTGAAACTTTAATAGTCTGTAAAGGATTTATTCTTTTAAATAATTATTACATAGTGTTTAGCTTCCGCATCGTGTACAAAATATTTTATAGTGTGTCAAATATTATATAAATAGGAGATGATGAATATATTACATCACTATCGACTTGAGCAAAAAGTCAAACAAAATATTCATTTACTCAGGATGTTTACTCTACGATATGGATATGAAAATTGATGTTTCCATTGATACTCAGCTGTCAAAATTTATGCGACAAAGATTAAAAAAAAATTAAACATATATAGCATCCAGGAAATGTTTTCATGCAAATAAATATTTGTGTGTTCATAAATGTTTTCCATGGACAAAAACATTAATTATGTATATTTGAATACAACTTAAAATCGTATTCGTCTGACATATATTTCATATCACCGTACAAAGGATCTGCAAAAAAAAAATAGTAATACATAGTGTTTAGCCTGCGCATCGTGTACGAAATATTTTATAGTGTGTCAAATATCATATGAAGAGGAGAAGATGAATGTATTATATCACTGTAGACTTCAGTTAGAAAGTCAAACAAAATATGCATTTTCTCAGGATGTTTACTCTAGGATATTCGTATGGTAATGGAAGTTTCCATTGATGCTCAGCTGTTGAATTTACACGACAAAGATAAAATAAATTAAACATATATAGCATCCAGAAAATGTTTTCATGCAAACAAATATATGTGTGTGTAGAAATTTTTTGTATGGATTAAAAAATTAATTATATATGCATTTTTATCAAAATTAAAATCGTATTTGTCTGACACATATTCAATATCACCGTACAAAGGATCTACAAAAAAAAAATTAGTATTACATTAGAGTAACTTAAGCATCACCAAGTCAAATTATGATGTTAAACAAATAATTATGAATATAAAATATATCAATATAGCACTATGGAATCTATTGTGCTTTGTGACAGTTTAACAAACCTGCACCATTTTAAACACATGCTTCAAACATTTTCAGATTCTCAGGTACAAAATTCGGTACTCTATAGATACAGGGAATTTGGTATCTCAAACAGGGCCGCCCAGAAGTGGGTGGCAACTGGGGCACATTGCCCCAGGCCCCCAACTGCCGGAGGGGCCCCAAAAATTTAAAAAAAGTTATTTATTAGATTTCCTCCGAAAGAAAATTCTGAAACTTAATCTCCTGAAAAAAGGGCCCCCTCCAAAAAAATTTAAAAAAATATTCAATTAATCAGATTTCTTGGGGCCCCCAACAGAAGTCTGCCCCAGGCCCCGTAAAGTCTCTGGGCGGCCCTGATCTCAGATGTCATGTCTGGTACTTTGTAATAATAAATATAAATCAGTATGTTTTATGTTTGTACTTATGCACAAGATTGTTTTCTTAATATTTTAAATATAATATTTTTAAATTTCTATTGCCTATTGACATTTTCAAAATAAAGATGAACTATTAATTCTGATTTTTTATGCATCAATTGCCCAAATGAAATGAAATATTTATATTAAGTATCTTAGAGTTACCTTGATTTCAGTATAACATCCATATAAACATGGAGTATAAAATCCATGCATAGTTGAACCAATGGGTCACTTGAGGTATAGCTACTTAATATACAAAACTTTAGTTAACTTAATTTCTTTTTCAAGTGTATAACATCTCATTCTGCATGTGAATGTGTTTGCTTTATATTTTACATGATTTACATACGGTTTTAGGGGGCGTAATTTTATAAATTATTTGACAAATTTTAGCTGTCTGAAATATACATGACTTATTTACCCTAATTTCTTTTTCACATCCGTTATACACGTGAATGTGTTTGTATTATATTTTCTATGATTTAAGTATGGCCAAAGCGGGCCTTAAACTATAAATTAATCAACAAATTCCAGTTTTCTGTAATGTACATAACTTAACAAAGTTATGTACATTACAGAAGATATGTACATTACAGGAGATTTGAAGAGAAATTAAATTACCTTAATTTCTCTTCAAATCTCCTTCTACACCTGGATGTGTTTGCTTTATATTTTCCATGCTTTATTTATGGTTTCAGAATGCCCAAAACGTATCGACTATTTAACAAATTTAAGTTTTCCGTAATGTATATAACTTCAGATACCTAATTTCCCTTTTCACATCTGAATCTACTTGTGAATGTATTTGCTTTATATTTTCAATGATTTATTAATACTTTTTGTGTGCATATAATATTTAACAAATTGCACTTTTCTGTATGTATATAATTTAAGTTACTTTAATTTCTTTTCACATCTCATTCTACATGTGGATGTATTTGCTTTAAATTTGTCAAGCGTTATTTATGGTTTTATAGTGGCCTAAACATATCAACTAATTAATAAATTGAAGATTTCCGTAACGTACATAACTTTAAATAATGAATTTTCTTTTTAACATCTCATTATATAAGTAAATGTGTTTGCTTTATACTTTCCATGATTTATTAATGGTTTTTGTGGGGACTAATGCGTAAAATATTTAACAAATTGCAATTTTCTGTAATGTACATAACGTTAGTTGCCTTAATTTCTTTTTCAAGCGTATCACATCTCTATCCTCATGTGAATGTGTTTGCTTTATATTTTCCATGCTTTATTTATAGTTTTAGCGGGGCCAAATGTATAAACTATTCAACAAATTGCAGTTTTCCGTAACGTACTGAACTTTAATGGTCACATACATATTGTTTTAGTATTTTTCGGACATTACTGAAATCTTAATCTACTTTAACTGCAGTAACAGTTTAGAAAAATTTCTTTCATTCACTCACTATCTAAAATACCCGGATTCAGTAATTTACTATGATTTATCGACAATAGCCAACAATCAATATGGAAATATTATTGAACTTTCGTGATAATGCAAAAAAAATCAAAGAAGGAAAAATACAGATCAGAAAAACTCATAAAGGACATATCGAAATTCAATTTCCTTCAGCTGCTATCAAATAAAATATCGATTTATCCTAGTTTTACGGCTCTTTGTGAGAATTATAAAAATGGCATAGGGTTGATGTCCAGTCTCCTGACGACATTTTAAGACCCCGGAAGTAAGAAGACTCATTTCGAAAATTTTTTTTCTTTACTTTCAACAATATATTTCATTTTCTTTCGATTTTATTTCACAGAGTAAAAAAAAAGTGTAACGTTTTGGGACACATTTATTATTTTCATTTATTGCCCCACAAAAAGAAAGAAATATTATTTATCTAAAGTTCTTTTAGCACAGGAAAAAAAAATTCAAAAGTTCCGAAGATAGTTCAATCAGACCGTCAAGTATGCCGTGGAAAACAGTTTTTTTCCTTCTTTCCCCGATACAAAATTCCACTCCAGAAAACTGAAATTTGAACGTGTTTTCTAGAATACTTCCTGTTTTTTAAGCACTGTGTCATTCCCGAAAATGTATGGGTCTTTTTTTGTGTATCTACAATCAATATCTATGCAACATATGCTCTTTTCTCTTGTATAGAAATCTGTTGACAACGTCTATAGATTTTAAGTGTACTAAAACCCGTTCTTAAATGAATATTGCGCCCTAAACGAGAAAAACATAGCCATAATAAATGCGAGAAGTAAACTTAAACATGTTGACATTTACGTCTCTCTCTCTCTCTCTCTCTCTCTCTCTATATATATATATATATATATATATATATATATATATATATATATATATATATATACACACATATATGTATATATACATATATATATATATACATATATATAATATATATATATATATATATATATATATATATATATATATATATATATATATATATATATATATATCAATCATTAAATATTTACCTTTTTATAATAAGCTCAGACATGATTTTTCCAGAATAAAACCATTAAATTTGATTCCATATGCACCAGTAATCCACATAAAATAAAATATTTAATTTAAGTACCTCAAAATATAACCGTGATTTCGGTACAGCCTCCATATAAGGTTGAAATCTTTAAATTCCATTCAATCTTCCAAATATGTTTCGCTAAGCCTAGTTACTAAATATACTTAACTTTAGTTACCTTAATCTCTTTTGAAAGCGCACCTCATTCTACATGTGAATGCGTTTGCTTTACATTTTCTAAGATTTATCGATGGTTTTTGGGAAGCCAAATGTATAAACTATTTAACGAATTGGAATTTTCTGTAATGTACTAAAATTTAATGGTTTACGCTCTATTCTCGTATAGAGAGATCTAATAGCAACGTCTGTAAATTTTAAATGTACGTATAAATCCGGCGTTTAGAAACCGGAATACCGGTATTAAATGAGGAAAAATTTCATGTAATTTCTTCTAAGGAAACTATCACGGGTTATTAACGTAGGATTACTGATCATTGCTTACCTCTTTTGTATGTATATATGTATGTGTTATGTATCTATCTATCTATCTATCTATATATATCTATATATATAAAAGAGCTTGTCTGTTTGTTTGTCCGCTATAGAATCATAGACTGTTTAACCCACAGGGACCAAATTCGGCACAGATAATGTTTAGGACCCGAGAAACTTAAATCAGCAAGAACGAAGTTTGGGGCTCAATTAGTTTTTTTTAATTAATTTTTTTATGATTTTTTGTGCCCCTAGAGGTGAGAGTACCCCCTGTGAAAACAGGCCGTTCCCCACAACATCTTATAAGTGAAATCTGAACCTATCCCCAGCGCGGTTATAACCAACCCCTCTTTCCCCGCGCGGGGGTGGGGGGAGAGCTTCATGGTAATTATCTTTGGCCTTGCCCCTAACTGATTGACTGACTGACACATAACGCATAGTCCAAACCGTTGGACATAAAGAGCTGAAATTTTGCATGGCGATTCTTCTATAGTGGAGTCTATAGTGGAGGGGTGAACTGAGAAAGATTTTTGAAAAAATCTTCTTTGATTTTTTAAAACTACATTTTTAAGCTGTTTTTCTAATTTTTTTATGTTTTCATTTAAAATGATAATCCGAGGGTTATAAAATTTATATCACGAGAAAGATCATAAAATTCCTTTAAAACCAAATCTTTTTCTAATCTTTACCGACCTTTTCTGATTTTTGGTGTATTTTTAAAGATTAATTTTTAGAATTTAATTTATGAAATGCTGATCACGTGGTTTCTTTTCTTTTTGTGATACTTTAAATTAATTTTGCGTTGCATGCATAACAACGAAATAAATTGACAAAAGAAATATTAAAATACGGTAAAATATAAAACTTAACCACTAGACTAACAGAGATGGGAGTTTTTAAGAATGCAGTTCAAATTAGTATGTTTTAACACGACTGTCCCGGCTCTGCTTTGTGTCCTTTGTTATTTGCAATTTTTCTCATCGCTTGAACCGATTTACAATTTGCTTTTTCTACGGTTTTTGGCCTTAGAAAAATTAAAAACTGAATTACAATTCGCTTTTTCAACGGTTTTTGGCCTTGGGAAAATTAAAAACCTATACGGTTTTTGGCCTGTCGACAGTAAAAAACCGAATCACCAAAGTAAGGAAAATAGGCTTCATGTGGAATCCCGTCTTACTTTGTATAAATAAAGGGGATAATGCATCTTGCCCTTTACCTCTTGAGTGATGTGGAAAAAAGTGCGACTCTTGGGTGATGTGGAACAAACTGAGCTTTTAAGGGAAAAATAAATAATAAAGGCAAATGTAAATTATAAAAATTATTTTTAATTAAACAGTGAATCAAACAAATATAATTAAATCTAATTAAAAAGAATCTAACAAATATAATTAAACAGTAAACATATTCAATCCAAACGTGTGAATCACGCAACACTGTGTTATTAATTCTCAATAAAATCAGACGTATAATCAGACGAAGGTCCGCAGGCTCAAAATTTCTTTCTTTCTCGTTGTTTGTATATCATTTCAGTAGAAACGCGCTAAGCGCAATCTGTCTAGCCAGATGAACATGAAGAGCGGGGGGTGCAGCCCAGTATTTTTTTGATGGAATGCATCAAAAATTTTATATCTATATATCTACCCGGGCATCGCCGGGCAATAATGCTAGTATATATATACACCGAAGAGCCATTACATTATGACCACCTGCTTAATACGACGTAGGACCACATTTCGCCCTCAAAACCATTAAAACCCGGTGTGGCATTGACTCTACAAGGTGCTGATAGGTAGTCTGAGGTATCTGGTACCAAGCGCTCACCAATTGGTCCTGCAATTCCCGCACATTGCGAGGTCGTAGCGTGGCAGTACGAATTCAGTTTTCCAGGTGGAACCACAAATGTTCTATTGAATTAATGTCAGGTGAATTTGGAGGTCATGAAAGACATGACTTGAAAGTCACTAGAATGTTCCTGGAACCATTCCCTGACGATTCGACCCTTATGATATGGTGCATTATCCTTTTGGTAAACACCATCCCCCGCCGGAAACACTTTTGCCATGAATGGGGGCACTTAGTCTGCAACAATGTTCACATAACGCACAGACTTCAGGGATTGTTCTATGGAGATTATGGGCCCTAATGTGCTCCATGAAAACATCGCCCACACCATAATACCGCCGTCACCAGCTTGTCTCCGTTCAACTTTGCATCGGGGAGACAGGATTTCAATTGGAAATCGGCGTATTTTCACTCACCGTCGATGTGATGGACTAGAAAACGTGATTCGTCGGACCATGTAACTTTCTTCCATTCTTCTATGGTCCATTTCCGATGTTCCTTGGCCCATTGAAGGCGATGACGTGCCGTTAGAGCAGCGACGTGCTTCGGCAGCCTGCTTCGTAGGCGAATACGTAGCACAACAAGCTGCACTGGGTGTTGAGAAACACTGTCTGGGACACACTGTTGAAGCTGTTGGTAATTTCGGCTGTTGTAGTTCTTCGGTCACGGCGAATAATGAGTAACAGTTTCCGCTCTCCTCTGAAATCAATGCGTCTCGGGTGACACATCGCTGGCCGGTGACTTTTCGTTTCACCATCCATACACCACTTTCGATACGTGCTCACAACGACTGCACGTGAACAGCCCACCAAACGCGCCGTTTCTGATATCGACGTTCACAGGTACCGAGACATATCGATTAGACCTTTATCGAAGTATGATAAATAATCTGCTTTTCCTATTACGTCGATAATCACTCTATATTTGGAAAGACAATGCATGGGTCCTTTATATACTCCAACTTCAGTCATGCACTCGCCATGGTTTTGTTTCTGGGAGAGCTCATTGTTACAAAAGGAGGGTGGTCATAATGTACAGGCTCTTCGGTATATATATATATATATATATATATATATATATATATATATATATATATATATATATATATATATATATATATATATATATATATATGACGAGCCTGACTAAATGGCGGCCCGAAGCGTTCTCTTTATATCATAAATCCCACTTAATTATTCCCTAATACATATTAATAATATTGCAGTCAGTAAACGTAGGCCGTGGTAAATGATTACAAATTAATTACATCCAAAAAATTTATTCCAACAATTAATTTAAATACCCTCGAATTCAATCCGCACATAATTTAGATTTCCAAGTAATCATCTCATTCTCGCGATGTCGACCGCCCTATCCAAATGCCAATCCCGCTCTCTCGAAAACTCTATTGTTCCTCAAGGCGTCTAAACTGATCGCACATGCTCATTGACGACTGCCGAATGTTCAAGAAGCATCTTTTGCTGAATTTGCAAATAATTTTCGTGTGAAACCTAGTCTGAACTGCAAAACAAATCGACACGCAATGAATGCCTGTGAATTCTCCTTCTTGATTCTCCCCAAGGTCATCCCACTCTATTAATAATTCCTATAGTCTACGCATTCGTAGACGCGTGTAATCTGATTGACTCTGAATAATCATGGCTTTTAACGTTAGAAATTAGTTCTTTCGAAGCCCCTTGTAAATTCTCAATTAATGCTTAACATAGAGAGATGTATATATATATATATATATATATATATATATATATATATATATATATATATATATATATATATATATATATATATATATATATATATATATATATATATACATATATATACATATATTAGGGTGGGTCGAAAAAAAATTTTTTTTCCCGAAACTTTTTAGTGCGGAAAAGTTGCCTATTGTAATAACAAGAAAAACGGCATAAAAAATTAAAATCGGTTAACATCTTCCATTCGCACATCGTACTTGAAGTTTATGAAAATTGCAAAAATCACGATATTTTTGCAATTTTTTTCTGTTAGTTAAAACTTTGAAAATAAACATGCTTTTGCTTTTTATGCTTGTTGCATTGTTAATATGACCTAAATAAATTAAATTCTGATCATAAATCTTATTTTTTCTGTTCGCGCAACGTCTTTGAAAAAAGAGAAATTTAGCAATTTTTCACAATTTTCACTGTGCAACTCTTAGCTCGATTTACTAGAACAAAACGACCCAGAACTCACCACGCGGAGATGGTTCCACTTCGAGATCCACCCACAACCTACCCATCCTACCATTCAATTGTTGGGTGTGGTGTTTACATTATATTTATATCTATTTACAAAGATTTTCTATAGAGTAGGATTATTTGGCTTACTCTGTTTTTTACATTTTCTTTTTTTATATCTATACAATTTAAAGTCTGATTTTTTGGAGAAATGATGCATATCAGATCTAGACTCCAGTGTTGCTCGGATATAGCCATCTCTAGCTTCATGTCCACATACTATATTCGAGTCCTTTTTCACAATTTTGACGCATCTCTCCACAGCCTGGGTGTGACCAAAAAACTTTAGTATTTCTCGCATTGGAATAGTATCAGAATTGATGAATGATTTAATATCATCTTCACTTAGGTTCCGCACCATTGGGGGGAGGATACACCACACAAGAATTTCAATTAATAATTTCAATGTAATCGGAAGCTTGAAAGTTTTTCTTTGGTGGGACGAAATTTCTATCAGTCTTCTTATTTGGGACTGTTTGTATTGCTTTTAAGATCCTTCTGTAACCAAGCTCCCGAACATGTTCTCTTCAACACATTCAGAATATGTTTTCTCAACAAGCATTACCAACAGAACATTCTCTGGGAGCGCAAAGAATGCATTTCGTTGAATTTCTGGATAGACAAATAAAAGTAATTCAACGGATAAAAACCGTGATGTTTGGATTGCTTGAAAGACATGTTTTCGTCCGTCAGTAAAATATTTTTTCTTTTTTATGGTAAACCACATAGCCATATATGATTTCAAGATGAATCCAACTATTTCTTTCAAATTTCCGGGTGGATCTGATGAACTTATATAAAACCTAAGGACTCGGTTGGCCACAGTTAGCCATATGGTATGGGACAAAGGACAGGCTTCCTATTTGCAAAGTCTTTTGGACATTGTCCTAGATGAATGCGTTTGAAATATCAAATAAATACTGTTGGCCTTTGCTCAACAAATTCCTATCTATATCAGGAATCGAACATTCTATGGGTTCATAATGAACCACAGGGAGTTTTTCACAGCAAGAGGGCTGCTGCCAGATCAGCCCACTAAAAGAATTAGGTCCTGCAGTTTGACCGCCAATATGTTGGAAAATGTGGTGAAAAGGAAGCTCATTAAAATGCAGGAGGCATATGCAACACTGTAGCGGGAGTCCTACAGGATTTTATAGTCGGTGGAGGACACCGTTCTTCCATCCAGAGTTGGTTACGTTGCCATTAGACCCTACTACTTGCAGTTTTTCAAGTGATATTGATAGTTCAGACAAACGAGAAATAATGCTATGAGTTATACCATTTGATAGACTCGAGGAAGGAGATACATGTTCAATATAAGTTGATCTAGGTTCCTGTATAAGAGAATAGTGTTCTTCTTTCCCATTCCTGCGAAATTACTTAGCATTCTATTTTTCAACGAACAAAGTATCATCTTTTTGTCCGTCAAAGAAAAGACCCAACTTTCCTCAGTAAGTGTGAATTGACTTTAATTGAGTTTAAACCATTTCAACCTTCTTCAAGTGAGTTCTGGTGCGTTTTGTTCTAGCGAAACGAACGAAGAGCAGCACAGTGAAAATTGCAAAATATTGATAAATTTCTGATTTCTAAGACTTGCGCAAAGGGAAAAAAATAGATTATTGATCAGAATTTAATTTATTTAGGTTATTTAACCCATAAAACAAGCATAAAAAACTAAAACATGTTTATTTTAAAAGTTTTAACAAACAGAAAAAAAATTGCAAAAAAATCGTGATTTGCGCAATTTTTCATAAACTTCAAGTACGATGCGCGAAAGGAAGATGTTATCTGATTTTAATTTTTTTATGCTGTTTTTCTTCTTTTTACAATAGGCAACTTTTCCGCACTACAGTGTTCAGAAAAAAAAAATTTTTTGACCCACCCTAATATATATATATATATATATATATATATATATATATATATATATATATATATATGTGTGTGTGTGTGTCTATATATATAAAACAGTTCCGTAACTGACTCACTGACTGACATACAACGCACAGACCAAACCGCTGGACCTAAAGGGCTGAAAATTTGCATGGCAATTCTTATAGTGTAGGGGTGCACAAAGAGAAATTTTTGAAAAATTCTTCTTAGATTTTTTAAAATTAAATTTCTAAGCTGTTTTAGTAAATGTTTTAAAGTTTGCATTTAAAATAATAATTTGAGGGTTATAAAATTTATATCACAAGAAAGATCATAAAAATTCCTTTAAAATGAAATGATTTTCGGATCTTTACCTCAATTTTCTGATTTTTAGTGAATTTTTAAAGATTAATTTTTAGAATTTAATTTATTAAATGCTGATCACGTGAATTCTTTTTCTGGTACTTTTATTTAAATTTATCACCACGTGCATAACAGCTAAATAGTCAAAAAATATTTTTTTCTTGCTAATGCGGCAGACTATTGGACATTATTTTGTCTATAAAAATATCGCTTACGATTTTTTTAAAAAATATATATTTTTTTCTACATCAATTGTATATATTTATCGTCGTATTTATTATAAATAAATATATATATATTTATTTTTTTTTGCATTAATTGCATACATTGACCGTTGTATTTAATTTGAATGTACTACGTAGCGAAGTGCGGGTATTCATCTAGTATATATACACTGAAGTGCCATTGAATTAGGGATAGCAAAGCCTATGCAAATTGTGTAGTGCTTCGCATCATGTAAAAAAACATGAAGTGTTTGGAGGAATATAACCGGCTCAAACTGGAAACTTGACAACAGAAGCCAAATGAATCGCTACAAGAACTTGCATCAGATGTCGAAAGACTTTCCTATCTCGTCTGGTCAGACTGCCCTTCGGAAGCACGGGAAAACCTTGCTTTAGATTATTTCATCGATGTAGTTCACGACTTTGAAATACAGAAGGCACTTCGAATGGCGTATGTTAAAGATTTGAAGTCCACCTTAGTCTATGCCATGAAGTTTGAAGCAGCCCAACAAGCTTCACAAAAAGCTCACCATATTACGGTTTCGAACGTTAAAGAATCTCTCGAACGTCTAATTGAATATTTGATGGAAAGAATAGACAAGTTGACAGAACAGGACAGTGCTTTAAGATCAGATAAGGCTGACAGACGACGAATCGTAAAATGCTGGAGTTGCGGCTGCGAAGGCCAAACCCGAAGAAATTGCCCAAGACTCGGGAGCGAAGAACACTCTCAAGAAACAGGGAAATGCAGACGTCCTATCACGAAAACCACATTCCGGAAACTGCCATTATCGTGCCAGAGTGGAAAAGCAATTCGATGTTATATATCCTGTAGCAATACGAACTACAACTTTTACGTCTCCAGAGCCAGATCCATGGAGGGATGACGAAGTTCCAAAAGATCAACTGGAAGATCATGAACTACGGCCCATAGCTGTTCATGAAACTACCGGCTATACACCATCCCAGATGCTTTCGGGTCGTGACCTGCTTCTGCCATGTGATCTCCAGTCCGGACGCGATCCAGACATACCTTCATCACCTCAAGAGTACAACAGTGAACACGGGGCCCCATTTCAAGACGTCCATAACTTCACCCGTGAAAAGAACAACATCGCAACGGAGAAGATGAAGACCCGATACGACACGAAAGCAATAAGACATGAATTCCATGAAGGTAGTAAGGTGTGGTTCTGGAACCCGTTTTGACGTAAAGGACTTTCTCCCAAGTAACCGTCGTCTTGGGATGGTCCGTATACAGTTCTAAAAAGACGTAACCGTCGTCTTGGGATGGTCCGTATACAGTTCTAAAAAGACGTAACCGTCGTCTTGGGATGGTCCGTATACAGTTCTAAAAAGACTTAACGACGTCGTGGTTCGTATAACAAAATCGTCTAATTCTAAGCCTAGAATAGTGCATTATGATAGGCTAGCTCCTTAGTAAACAAAAGCTTTGGTCCCATGAAGTTCGTTATAACGGAGTTCGACTGTACTTTTATATATATATATATATATATATATATATACAGTCGAACTCCGTTATAACGAACTTCAAGGGACCAAAGCTTTTGTTTACTAAATCCGAACCGTTAAACAAAATATTAGATTTCACAAAATGTATAACTCATTACTTGCTATGTGTATTCAATAATGATGTATTTTAAAAAAAAAGATAAAATCTATTAAAATGATCATAAATAAATTGACTAAACTTGAATTAAAGTAACTAAACTTAAATTGACTAAACTTGATTACATTAAACTGACACAATACTAATTAACCCTGCTGTTCTGTTCGTATTTACTCCACGTATGTAGCGTTCGGGTCAATAGGACCCAATTCAGAAAACTAACCTTTCTTGCAGTAAATGACAGGTGCCATTTAAGAAATGGTTTAAACAATAGTAATATAAGTTTAAAAATAGATCTAATAATATAAAGCATCTATAAAAATAACAGAAAAATACTTTAAATTGAAACTTACAATAATAATAATCTATAAAAATAACAGAAAAATATTCGAAATTGAAACATACCTTTATTTACAATTTGAGCAGTAATATCTTACATGAGATTTGCAAACGTGATTCTTACAATTGCAGCATAACATATTAGTTTTTTTGCCATTGCTTGATGGACAGAGCTTGCACCTTGCACGTTTGATACACAATGAAGTATTCTCAGTAGATCCAAATGGTACGTTTTCCCTTTTTCTCTGTATTCCTTTCACTATTTTTATTGAGTCCTCACTTCTTGGTAGGTGTGGCCTTGCTTCAATGTGTGGAAAAATGAGTGATTTTCCTAGTTCTTCTAAAAATAGCCTTCGTTTGGTCAATTTGTTTTCGTTCCATTCACTATGTATTGAAGTGCATAGAACAAATGCATTGTACGCAGAAGTATCAAGCATGTTATAGAATACTATCATGGGCCAGCGATTTGTTTTTATTTACAAGTGTGCGTGTTTAAAAGTTGATCAAGAGTATCCTCAGCCCCTTTAGTTGAATTATAATCAAAGATTATTAATGGTTTTTTGTCAGGTCTGTTGCTAACTTCTTTGTCATAATGCAAAGTGCTCATAAGAATAACATTCTTGTTCTTTTTTGGGATGTAGTTTACAACTGTTGCGTCTTCTGTAAAATAAAATAATGAGTTGTGAACTTCTTTGTTTGGCATTTCTTCAGGAACTTCTGATTTATTTTTTCTAATGGTGCCAAGCATAGTCATTTTCGGCTTTAGAAGAAGTTGTCCTGAATTGTAAGATGTGAAAAAATTATCACATGTAATATTGTGCCCCGAATACCCATAAGTAAGATCACAAACTACTCGCATTCCCTGATTTTTCTCTGGCTTTGACCCTTGTTCTTTTCCAGTGTAAATTTGTGTTTTCAGTACATACGAAGTTTTACTGTCACATAAAGTCCATATTTTGATACCATATTTAGATGGCTTACTTGGTATATACAGTTTGATAGGACATCGGCCACGAAATCCTACTAATTGTTCATCTACAGTAATATTTGCATTCGGATTATATAATTTTGGTAGAATTTCTATCCACTTTTCCCAGATATCTCGCACTGAAGCTAATTTATCCAAATTTCTTCTTTCTTGACGAGTGGATTTATTATCAAAACGAATAACTCTCGATATGGTGCAAAATGTTTCGAGGGACATTGTCGCACGAAATATATTTCTGCCAGTTTCTTTATCCCATAAGCTTTTTGTTGATTCTCCATATGATTTATAAACACCAGCTAAAAATAATAATCCAATATATGCTTGAAAAGTTTTACTTTCGATATTTTTCCACATTTTTCCATAAACCTTTTCTCCTTCAATATTAGTCATTTTTATGATTTCGTTTTCGTAGAATTGAATACTATCTCAAATGCACTTTTTACGTCTGTTATCCTTGCCGTTGCATATCTTGTGACCCATGGAGAAGTTTTTATAATATTAGAAGCTGTTGATTGAGAAGAACGTGGCAGTGGATCAAACTTCCACTTCATCTACAGTAATACGATTCTTGGACTACAGTATTTCACGATACACATCTACAGTATTTCCATCTACAGTATATACATCTACAGTATTTCACGATTCTTGGACTGAATACTCTTTTTATAGTTCATTTGTTGAATATCGGTATCAAAATCGTTGTCAGAACTTTCACTCTCAATTTCATCACTTGTATGATTTTCATACTCGGATACTTCATCTTCGCTGTCAGAAGCTTCTATTAGTTTAGCTATACCAGCGTGACTCAAATTTATGCGATTCGTCATTTTTTTTTCACATTCACAGGCACAACTCGTTTACAGTATATTAGAAAGTGAAATACAGCAGAAAAAAAGAAACGCTGAAATAAGAGCAAATAGTTTGGCCCCCTGCAAATCGTAACAACTTTTTGACCTTGCACACGCTCTCTTGTCATGTGTTCAAACACATACGTCAATGAAGTACTTTTCGAAAATTAGAGATAAATTTAGAGATAAAATAGAGAAATAATATAGGATAAATTAGAGAAACTATTGTTATTATTTTCTTTTGAATTATTCCAAACAAAAGGGAACATGTTTGAGTAAAAATAAATGATTTTTTGTATTGGGTCATACTGACCCGAACGATACATTAAGTATAAATTGAAAAATATTCCTTCGAAGTACAAATAAACATAAATCCCACTAGGAGTACATATTTATATTATTTATCAACAATGTCAAGAAGTTTCATGAAAATATCCCTGTACTATATTTTTTTATGAACGTATAAATTTTATTTTGGGTCATATTGACCCGAACAGAACAGCAGGGTTAAATTAACCAAAAATGAAGATAAATGGGAATAAATTAATTTTTCCTTTAATTGTTGCTCACTGCTTTGATACAAAAATAATCCGTAGTCTTCTGATGACGTGATGCCGATTTAAAAATCATTTTATGAATTTCTTTGTCCAGTACATCAAACGACTCCAACATTCTTTATTCTACTGTTTGTGTATACAAAAACTTATTAATTATACACATCGCTGATGTAGCATCTCAGATGGTGGTGATTTCGTCATTTATTTGCTCCTCTTCATCAGCATCGGATGCAGAATCTTTGATTTCTGAATGATTCATTTTAATTTCTTCAATATCTTCATCATTCGGATTTTCACATGTAATGACTTCATCATCATATGTTTCGAAAAATTGCATGTCACAATCTGAGAATGATGAAATTTTGTGCTTTTCTATCGACATCGGGATAGGTAAATCTTCATTATATTCTTCTTAACATTCTTTGTTTCTTCAACATTCTTAAAAAGTTTAAAAATAAAAACAATTCAGTAGTCGACTGAAAAAAAGGTTCGTTATAGCCGATTGATAGCCGATACTATAGCCAATATTAAGATTTCGAAGGTTCGCAGTAAAAGGATAAATTAGCATTAAATATAATAGGAAAACGGTGGGACAAAATTTTCGTTCGTTATATCCGTACGTTCGCTATATACCGGGTTCGCTATAACGGGGATCGACTCACTTTCTCTCTCTCCCTATATATATATATATATATATATATATATATATATATATATATATAAGTTAACTTGAGTTTTTTGAGTACCTCATGTTCTATTTAAAACACTGCTCCACTGGTGGAAAAGTTTTGAATCGGAAGAAAAATTATAGGTGGAGACTTGGACCTAAGCTCTGTATAAACCACTGACCCAAATCTTAACTTTAGGTCGTCAGAAGTACTTTATAAAAAGTTCTCTAAGAAATTCCTTTTTCCAGCTGTCTGAATGATAGATTGTAAAGTCATAAAAGACAGGTTGAAAAACAAGTCAAGCAATCATGTTTCAACTGTTGAGAAAAACTACAAAAACACTGCGAATAAATTCAAATGTTCGAAGACACGAGTCAAATATTTGGAAAAAAAAATCAGGAGGTATGCGAACTCTGGAATTTTCAAAATGCGGAATATTTCCCATTTCTTTCTCAAAATTTGAAATTATCTCTGAAATGAGAAAGAATATTTATTTAAAGGTATATCCTTGCAATCAGAAAAAAAACCCAGTTTTTAATTCTGAATAGAAACATTTTATTGTTTTTTTCACTATATATGAGATATTGAATAATAATGGATGCAGTTAAAGAGTAATTTGGTGAATCAAAAATCTCGACCTCATTACTACAGCGAGTAGAGTAGAACAATTCTGATTTGAGCTAAACCTGAAGTGGCGACTCAAATGGCTAAATGTAACTGATTAAATATATCGCTTAGCCATTCCATGTATTTCCTAAATGTACTAAGAGGTACATCCTAAAAAGCATAATAAATAAATAAATAAATAAATAAATATATATATATATATATATCTGATTTAAGATATATGTCTGCAGCCCAATACCGACAACACAGACCTCAGCTTCTTTTGGCTTGGAAGAAACTTGCTCTTTGGACCACATATACGAACACACACACGTATATATATATATATATATATATATATATATATATATATATATATATATATATATATATATATATATATATGCGGGTTGTGATGGTTCCCCAAAAAGCCACTTTGAGGGGTAGCCGCCGATTCCATAACATAGTGTCTTCTTATTACATTCAAAATTACACCCTACAGCAAAGTTTGGTAAACTATTGTACAGTGTAAGCTGCAGACAGTGGACCGTAGTTACCTAATGCGAGAGTTTACTATTTCATTTATTTGATACATGCCTTCAATAAACATTATAAGAAATAATTGTAATATTTCATTATAATCAACGTCAGAAAGCTGTTAATAATATTGAATTATTGAGGTTTTTCTATTTCCCTAATATTTATTTTATTGTTTCGTGCTTATACTGAAATCTAGATTTTTAGCTGCATTCATTTAATATAGTAAGAAATGTACTGTTACGAATTTTAACTACGTAAGTTAATGAAATAACAGACTATAGTCCTGTGAAAACTATTGAATAAACATAAAACTAAAATTTCCAAATCTTAATGTAAGAGATTTTCATGCATATGCCGTGTCAAATAATATTACTTTCAATATGTTAATATGATTAGCTGATATTTTAATTACATAATTTTGTGAAATATTATTTCCATTGAAGTATAATTTTATTTTGTCTTTTGCATTTATACAAGTGGAATATGTAATTTTCGCAGTTAAATGACACTTTAACTGCGAAAATATGTAAACGGTCAATTCTATTCAATTGAATGTAAAATTTGAGGTGCGCACTTTTCAGCCCAGACTTTTCACCTTTGCTCTATTCATAGATATTTCTCGACTGTTAATTATCTTAAATAATTATTTAACCTTGTTAAAATCAATTATTGAATATAATTTGCTAAATATTTAATGCTTATTTCAGTACCAAAACTACCTGAAAGGAAATATCAGGGATAAATTTAACAAAGGAAGGGAAATTTTAATTAAACTAATTTTGCATATCTGAGAGTCTTTTTGACTGCTATGATTTGCAAGGGCTCTTGGGATTTGCAAAGAGTACATGTTAAATTTTTTAATCTCTGTAAATAATCATTAATAGTTTTCGTGCTTTATTTTGAATATATAATCAGCTGTCTTCAAAAGAGAAAATTTTAAGTAAGATGGCATAAGATCACTCACATAAGTCGTACTATGAGAATACATACTGTTTGACTTCTAAATCAAGAATTATTAAAATTGTTTGAAGTAGCTTGAATTTATCTACCAAAACGAATTATTTTTTCATCTAGATTGGTCATAAGGAATCGAGTTTATCTTGGAATCAAGATATTTTACTGACTGTGACGGTAATATTACTGGTAAAACGGATATTTTTCCTTACCCTCAAATTTTACGAGAAAGAAAAATTTGAGATTTTCAATTCACGTATGTCTAAAAACTAGGTTATTTACAGCTTGTAATCTAAATTTTTCTAAATCGAATTTCCTAAATTTGCAATCTTTCACTTAGGTGTGAGAAGATTTAGCAAGCCTAAATTAGGCATTCCTAATTTCTGTGAATTAGGGATTGCAGAATCGAACAAAAAATTCTTAACTGACTTTTGGTTCTGAATTATTTTCACGATTGGGAACCCGAGTTATAATAATACATGAACTACAAACCATTTGCCTTAAATATTAATGAAAAAACTACATTTAATCACAATGTAAAGAATTTTAGTTTATTGCGTACGTTAAAAATATGTTTCTTTTTAATTGATTTTAATTTAAGTTCGTTTAAGGAAAGGATTTCTGAAAACTAAAATTACTGAATTCTCTGTTTGAGATTGAGAAAAAAATTGAGATGATGAAAAAAAAATTGGGAACCGAATTTTGGTTCCCAGTATTTTTTCAGAATCGGAAGCCCGGGTTATACGAATACATGAACTTCAAAATATTTACCTTAATTATTAATGAATAAACTATATTTAATCATAATATAAAGAATTTTAGTTTAATGCATACGTTAAAAATATGTTTCTTTTAGTTTATTTTAATTTAAGTTCCTTTAAGGAAAGGATTTTTGAAACCCAAAATTTCTGAATTCTCTATAAAGACTATATACTTTTAATTTTTAATTTTCCACTGGATTAGAAATTCTTAGAAGCCTAGATTGCATAATTTAAATAACATATAATGCAATGTATTTTTGTTGTTTATGATTTCAACAAATAAAATTTCTTATGAAAATTTTGCATGAAATAGATCAATAAAAGCAAATGACACCCGATGGCATACCTTTTAACAGCAGTTGGGAATTGACCTCAGATATGGTTGAGGAAGATCTAATAGTTTAAAGGGGAAACCCTTGTACCTAGGGCCGGCTATTTTCAAATGGCAGTATCTTTACTTATAACTAACTTACAATAATAAAAATAGTTTGTATACATTACGTGCTTTATTCTCTTTAAATAAAAATCACATCAAGTGTAGAAAAAAATAACTTGCAAATGATATTGAAAATTTTAAAAAAATTACAAATGGCCCTAGGTACAATAACACTATTGTACCTAGGGCCAGTTATTTCCAAACACTGAAATTGTTGTTTACAATAAAAAAATAATTTGTATCCATTATTTATTTCATGCACAACTTCTAAAATCTTCGTAAGGAAGAAATGTTAATTGTAGGCAGTGTATTAAAGGAAGAAATGTTTATTAGTTCATCACTTTCTAATATATGTTTTTCTCTATTGTCTTAATAATCCGACATAAATTTTCTGTTTCAAACTCAGATTTCGTAACCTTTTTTTTATCAATTACTTTTTTCAATAATTGTGCTTGATTTTCATTTTTCTCGGGAGTATCAGTGAGAATTCTACACTTGCCAAGTTTTCGTCCACCTCTTTTCTACCAGAGGACATGGTCCTAGGTATAAGACAAGATTATGGCCCTAGGTACAAGATGTTGTTGTTTTTGGCAAAATGGCTTCCATAGCCAAAGACCTGCAGAAACCAAACTTTGTTTTTATATCATTCTTTTCCTTTAATGAATACAAAAATATCTGCTATACATTAAAACATAAGTTTGCACTTAATTTCACAAAATAAGACTTCAAATTGAAGTGAAAAAATTTAGTCAAAATCAAATCAAGACTTTCTTTTCTATTTAACTATAGCTTCTTCTTGATCTCATTAAAAATGGCTGTTGTGATTTGAAACAATGTTGTCACTCACTCCAATGAGTAAAAATGCTGTAAAATAATAATTATTTAAATAAAGCATGGTGGCCCTAGGTACACGATGGCCCTAGGTACAAGGGTTTCCCCTACTGTGGATGCTAAAAAACGTTCCAACAATCTAGATAGTGATAAATTGAGAAGTATGGTAAAACTGTTTATACCCATTTAAATATTGTTTTTAAAACCTAAAATTTTCTATTCTTGACTACCCGGTTCTGCAAACATTTGAACCGGGTTTTCGGTTTCAATAATTTCCCCCGGGTACCCGGATACCGGATTCTCGAGTTTCTGGTTTTTGCAATCCCTACTGTGAATGTTTTAACTTCCTGCAAAATTTTGAATGCATGAATGTGGAGTGTATTTATCGATTTGAGAAAGTATGGCGGCATTTCAATCTTTAGCGAACATTTATCCAACTTTTTCTTGTATACTAAGCGCAAGATTTTTTCCACTAGACTCAAAAGGCATAATTTTGTGAAACACTGTTACACTATTTAAAATAAATCAAAATCTAGTAACTTAAAATTTTTCTTGTAAAATATATAGCTACGTTTGAGATAATTGGGAAAAAAATGTGCGTTTGAACTTTTTGAAGCTATCATTATATAATATACAGTAGATTCAAGTACAATGTGAACTCATAATTTTCATAAAATTAAGTATTTTTTTTAAAAGTATTGCATCTTAGGGGAAAATATTAGATTTTTTTGTGTAAATATAAGGGTGGCTCAAATAAAAGTGAGACTTTTTTTCTGTAATGATTTATTGGTTGGAAAATGTGAACATGTAGGAGGTAACTGTGATACATGAGCTACATATCCGCTACACAAACTAGCCTTGCCGGTTAAAGCCAGTTGAAAATGTTACATGCAATAAATCATTAAAAGCAAATGACACTCAGTGGCGTATCTTTTGACAGCAGGACGGAATTTACCTCTGAGATGATTGAGGAAAATCTAGTAGGTAATCTGTTAAGCCCCAGCGCTTAATAGATTTTGAATACCTTCAGCGAAGAGCATCCATGGTCGTCTGCGGACACAGTCTTGTTCCTCTGTATCGTTAGCAAATCGGCGGCTTTTGAGAGGCTTTTTAACTCTGCCGAAGATGTGGAATTCGCAAGGCATCAGGTCGGGATTAAAAGAAGGGAGAGGGGGGGGGGGGTCGAAGACCTCCCCACGGAAGAGGTAAAACAAATCTTGTCCACAGCAACAATCGAATTCAGGGTGATAGTGAAATATGCTTGAGATGGTTAAGTATGCAGGCCCCGGCATGTTCCGTAGTCATTAGACCTTTACGAAATTCCCTAAACCAACTTATCACTGTACACTATGACTGACGATTTACTATATACATCCTTCATACGACTAGAAATTTCACATTCACTAGCATTTTCTGATGACAAAATGTGAATAACCTTTCTCTGGCCCTCATTGGATGAGTTCACGTCTCGACTGTATGAAGTCACCTGATTAAAACATGTGCAACTCCCCCACTGTTTCTTCCCGAAGATAACGGTTTTGCTTCGTAACATACAACGTCATATACTGGCGCAGAAAAAAAAAAGTTCTAACCATTTATCTACTGCCTCTAATACAAAACTTCACTTTTGCATGGGCAATCCTTATATATACTATCTTTACTCTTCTCGGATAAACTTATCTCTCCCTCATCCAAAAGAAATTTCTTGTGTTAAAGTACGCATAATCAACCCAAGTGACACAAGGAATGGAAAATCTGAATGTTTAAATAATTTGATAATACAGTAAATAGATCATAATGAAAATGACACATATCGGTAAGGTTTATTGAAAAATGTTTGATAAAATGTTTTATATTTACCTTGTAAATTTGAGCAAGTTTTTTTGCAAAGAATAAAAAAGTGCATACATAATAAAGTTTTAGTTATTCCTAAACTTTTCAGTGATATTAAGTTCTTTAAAATTACGTATTGCATGTTTTCTATAGGCGTTCATCTGAAGTTTACCTATTTGAACACTTTCGGGGTTACATAAATCATTATATCACTAATCAAATATCTCAAGCTGCAAGTTAATTTTTAACTGATATTTTTTCTATCTAGCAACTAAATACCGTTAAAAAACACATGTAAAAATATTTAAATTTTAAATTGATATCTTTACTTTTCATCAAAGGGGATGTGAGGTGGCAAGAGTTCGACAGATTATCTAGTGTTTAGTAGACACCAGTTGGTTTTCGAAAATGTAAACCTTTTTCCTGGAAATTCTTTCTTTCGTATTTTATTATCATTTGAAATTTGGAAGTTCATTGTGCTGTTTCCCTGAATCGTGCTTATTTCACTTTGAAAAGCTTACCCTGGTATATTAAAGAAAAAAGAATAAGCAGTAAAACGTGATTCATTTCTTCACAATTAAATTCTTCAAAATGCAGCCAACTTTATATGAAATTAATTATTTCGTTTCCAAAGGTACACATTTAAACCTATAAATAATATTTAAAATAGAAAAAAAACTTCCCCTCAATCGTTTTTATATAAAATATATCTATAAAAATAAATTATGCATATAAAAATTACTCTTAGAACTTTGTCGTTCTCATTTTTGTATAAAATTCTGTTTCTTTAAATTATCGGAATAACACATGTAACAAATTTTGCATAATCGGAGATATTATATTAAATTGCCGCTGATGAAGGAGTTTTTAAAGTGGAATTTAGAAGATTTAAAATATATCATAAACATAATGAAAACATAATTAAAAGAACAATTTTAATATTAATATTTTAAATATTTTTATAATTATTAATAGCTTTTTATTGTATCATTATAAGAACTTTTAATAATAATAAATTATGTCAAGAAAACTAAGTTCACGTAGAAATGACTTTTATGCTTGACAGTACATATAAGAAAGAGATTGCAGAATAATCTACTCAAAAATTAGAGAGGAGTTAATCAAAAAACCTTTTTTATAAAATTTTATACAAAATGTTATATAAAAATATATAAAATTTATGTATTTTTATAAAAATATAAATAATATTTCGTATAATATTTTATATAAATTATTTCTATACAGTTTTTATATAAAATTCTTTAAATTACAGGCATAACGTATATAAAAGATTTTGCATAATTTCAGAATTTATATCAAATTGCGATTGACGAAGGAGTTTGTAAAATTGTATTTCAAAGATTTAAACTAAATCATATATATATATAAGGGAAAAACAAATAAAGGAATAATATTAATAATAATAGTTTAAAATGTTTTCAGAATTATTTACAGCTTTTTTTGTATCAATTCAAGAACTTTTAATAATTACAAATTATGTCAGGAAAGCTAAATCCGCGTAGATCTGTCTTTTATGTTTGGCCGTGCCTATAAGAAAGCGCATAGCAGAAAATCAACTACAATATAATAGAGGAGTTAATTTAAAATATTTTCACAAAATTTCAAAATATTACACTCTTTGTTCATTAATCAACATCAGATCAAGCGTAAAAAAAAAGCTCTGAAAGGAACAACAATTTATATATTTAGCCGTTTTGTCAGCCAAGGTATAATAGGGATTCGTTTTGCTCTGCTGTTGATGAAAAGTGCATTAGCTTTTGATATTATTAACATAATTTAATTTTAAGTTATCTGTGGCGAATACGGAAGGGTTTTACGAATCTCTTCTTGTTGCTTCTGTTTAGGGGATTTATTTGCTATTTAAAGTCTGTTTGGCCGTTTCCAAATGATACCCTAAAAAGACGAAGTATACCTGTTACGTCACCAAAATTAATTCAGTGCGTATATTTGGTAAGACAAGGTTCCAAAAGAGACCTCGCATTCAAAGCTATTGAGAGTAAAGTGGTGTAACAATACAAAACGTAACAATTCCGAAAACTTTTCAGGATTTTAAGATTTCAGTCTCACGAGTGCAATAGGATTTCTTTGCACATTGTCTTCGTAAGCTAAGCTCATTTCCTTAATACAAAATGAAAACCACCATATATCTAGATTACAATATGGAAATCTATTAATTTAATGAATGTAAACTGCATAACTTAGAAAATTTTGTCTTCGATTTGGATTAAAATGAAGTCTGATTTTCGAATATAGAGATAATTTTTAAAATAAGGAAAACGTTGTAGGAAAGGGGGGAGATAAAATCTTATATCATGGTGACTAAAATATATAGGTATGCAATAATGTTTTAAAAACGTGCGTATCTGAAAAATAAGTATATATATATATATAATATTATACCCCTCAAAACGGCCACTTTCATGCGCAACTATCATTGGCCACCGTAGAGCAGTTTCACTGTATTTGCAACCGGTTTTCTTTTTGCACGGGGATACATTCCAATAATAATAATAATAATAATAATAATAATAATAATAATAATAATAATAATAATGATAATAATAATCATATTAATAATCATATTAATAATAATAATAATAATGATAATAATAATCATATTAATAATCATATTAATAATAATAATAAATATGTGTACATACATTGAATGTATAAAATTGTATCTAGGTTCCATCTAAATATAGTAATGAGAAAATGTTAATTTTCAAAGGAAATTTGGATTCGATCGACCTACCTTGAATAAATATGTAAGAGCAAATCCAAAAATAGTATTTTAATTATATTTATATGTCTTATTTTTTAAATTGAAATAATGTGGCAGCCGCAAATGGTTAAAAATAAATTGAATTTATTTTTTATTAATAAATACATACATACATGTAACATAATCAGTCAGTCATTCAGTGTCACTACGAAACAAAAAAGTGCCCGCTTTCTATTGTTTTTCTGTGCCGAAAAATCACTCTCCTCACTTTAAATATTTAATGGCGATATATCTACAAGTGTACCATGAATAAAATAAACATTCTGTTTTTCTTTTGTTACACTGCTCTGAATACGAATTCTCTTATAAGACGCTGTGATTTTACTTTTGTTTGTTCTGTACATGGTTCTTCATTACACGACATAACCATTTTTAAATATATGAAATTGTACACCTCGTTGGACATTGAAATAATTTGTAAGAAAATTATTAAGTTTATTGGCTAGTTGAGGCCTTCTAGAAAATCTGTAGACAGTAGAACCACTCCTTCATCATTACAACTATAAACTAACGTAGAAACATCCACATTATCTCAAATACTCTCTGATAACATTGCATCCACTATATTTTATTCTTTTTAGATTTTTACGGTCATCTTAAAGAAAAATAATCGGTTCTTTTTCTTGAACCATGTTATTGAAAAATCATGAAAAAGATAATCGGGTATATGTCAATTTACAAATTGCAAATGACATACATAGTTGCAAATAGCATACCTAGAGTTCTGCTAAATTTATACGGTTAATATTAATATAAGTTTTTTTTGCAATTTAGAGATAGTCCAGTATATATAGATATATATATAATGCTTGGAACGTAAGCTATAATTAACTAGATTTAATTAGGATTAAAATTAGGAAAACCATCGTTAAACGGTAGTTTACATTGAGAAGTTAACCATTTATTATCACCGGAGTACGTTTTCAAACTCTCGGTTTAAGTGAGGCCTTGAGCGAATAGCACAGGACTGCGTCATATTCTCGAATGTTTGAGAGAGCGTGATGGCTGATTCACCATATCACGAGTTGATAACTAACGCTCGCGCCTTTGCATAAGCGCTTTTAAAGAACAAAGCTTTAGATTAGGAATCAAATTCGGAGAGGCCGGTCGCACGTCGCAGGGATGAGAATGAGGAAAATGGTGATTGAGCTGGGTTGATCAGATTTTTTAAGTAATATTGAGAAATATCGTCCTTAAATGTTTCAAGCCGTAGTTATTTGCCACAGGTCTACTGTGTTTAATGACTGCCGTTAAGTGTTAATTAGTAGATGAATGGTTATGTGGTGTAAGCATGTGGTATATATGGCACCGTGACACACACATATATATATATATATATATATATATATATATATATATATATATATATATATATATATATATATATATATATATATATATATATACGTATATATATCTTTGCGATTATATCTGAAGAGAATCGTGGTTTTGGAATAACCATGATTTTTCGCTAATGTAAACTTTTGAAAATTTCGCGAAATAAAACAATATTTTCAGCACTGTTGAAAATCTTGGATGTAAAATTTTATTTATCAGTGACTTGCAAATTTAAGTTAATGTTTTTTTAAGATAGTGTCATTCCAATACACTTATCTATGTTGTCAAACGCTTTGACCGATGTAAATATTAATACATATAGTCTATACATTAGGCGGAAGGTGCAAGAATCCAGAAATGCATTCGGAAGACAAGGAAAAGAAAACATATTTCAGCGATAATTTATAAGGCCGGTATGCGGAATTATGTTAGTCAGTTTATTAGGGCGGAAATGTCGTTTTCTGCATTAGAAACAATGAAAGTAATGATAAGTACTATTTAAACCCGAACCTTCACGGTTACAAAAATGAAGTCACCCAAGTTTCTAGCAATATGTTTTAGCAATCGCAGGCGACGTAAGCCTTTAGCCATCCATTCAGTCTTGACATTTAAAGCAACACAAGTATTATTCCGCATGTAAGGCTATTTTAAGGAACGCATAAATCGGACAATTACGCATAACTGTAAGATGATGTACTGTAAAGAAATATGGTAACCTTGTTGTTTTCTGTGAATTACTGAATAGAAACACGTAGTTTTCTCAAAATTTATTACAACAAAACTATATTATTGCTAGTTTAACTTTTGAGCAGTATGGAATAATCGTGGTTGTCAACTTAGGAAAATTAAATTTTTCTAAATTGAACGCACTCGTTTCTATAATTTGAGTAAACATTTATAAATATTTATCTTTTAGTAAGTTGAAACCGAGTTAGTTTTGATGTATAGTATTAATACATCGTTAAAATAACAGTTTTCAGAAAAAAGCTTTATATTTACAAAAATAACTAACAATTTAGTTTTTTCCACTACATTTTTGGAAATAACATCACTTAATTGGAGCCTGCTATTTGCGATTCACTGCCATTTTTCATCATACTATTGGTCATCTGTAGGGGAATGTGAGCAAGTTCCACGTGAATAACGGACTCGTTGCACATTTTCAGGTGTTCTAATCTTCGGAAGACGACCACTTGCTTTCCTTGGTCCACTTGGTTTCCTTGATTTCCTTGGTAATGCAGAATCAATTGTTCTCAAGTTAGAAACCCATCGAAGGATTGTTCATTCATCAGGAACAGCGTCAGTTTAATAGAGCCCGAAGTGCGTCTGTAATGAACACTTTGCCGTTGTTACAGAATCGTTGTTTTTAAAGAACGCCTCGGTAACGAAACTGAGATGTTCACCAGATCAACTCATGGTGTCTACTGACAACTAGAAAATCCTCCCAAACTGTTGCCACCTCCGGTGCCACCCTACCCCTAATAGACCGTTCCCAGTGACCTTCAGAAATGTCATGAGTCCATTCTGTCACATCTTGTACTATTGATGATTATCTTGAGCAACCCCGGAAAATTTTCAAGGGTGTTCTCATACGTTGTTTATCCGATTTTTACTGAAATAAAAAAATGTCATTATTCTTCATGTTTTCATTTCTTTTTTTCATCTGATTGCCGGGAAAAATTTCTTTTTAATTCATCGCGCGCTTTTTGTAAAATATCAACTGATCCGTAAAATACTTATTAAAAAATTTGAAGATTTTATACCCATAAAAATCAAGTATTTATTTAACTTTTCAATTGCATTTTATTAAAATCTATAAAGAGAGGTTATTTTTTCATAAATGTTTGAGCTTTGGATTTGAAATATTTTCTAAAAATCCTTGATTCAAGAACGTAAATTTAATGCGTTTATTTATTAGGAAATCTGAAATCGGAATTACCAGATCTGATTATATCTAATTGTTTCATCTTTCCTATCTGCGAAATTATTAATTTTGCCGTAAGTTCATTTATTTAATGTTGCAATTAATGATAAGTTTTCTCCCATCATGTAGCGGTTAGATATCGTTGAAACTTTCATATTAAGTGGTATCACTGCCACAGTTGCGGGCGCCAGATATTCTGCATAATGAATTTCCGAAGGTACGTTTAGAACAATCTTGAAGATGATTAGATACTAATGTTCTGTTACTGGATTGCTTATGTTAGTAACATATCTTTGATGAAAGAAATTTATGTAATTTCAAAGCTTTTACACACCAAAATGAAAAGAGTTAACGAGTATTCTGGAAGGGATACAAAAATTGCGTTCTTACGTAATGTTGGAAATTTCTTCTTCGACAATAATAAATAAAAATAAAAATAATAAAAACCATTTAAGAATAGTATCTTCAATGCTATGACCATTAAAAAATTGCCTTTTTAAATTTTTACACAAATAATGTCTTCTTTAATCATATGTTGTTGATAACTTAGTATATTATTATGGTTGTTAGAGTACCTTCCTGCCAAGTGACTTGGCAGCTAGTGCAGGAAACCTGGATACTGGCAACTCTTCTATGTCCAGTTCATTGAATCTTTATTTTTGCTAGCGTTCGTCTGTTTGATATTACTTTCCGAATTGTCATATAGATTCAGTGTTCTACATTTTTAAAATTACAAACTGAAGTGGCTAATTTGAAATAAGGCATTGTAGTTCTAAGGCTGTGCATGCGAAAGAAATCTTATAAAATAGGATAAGAAATCTTATAAAATTAGATACAGAATTTAACCTGAGTCGACGGGCACATTAGGAAATAAACACCAAAAGCATCCTCACTTTCGTTAGAATATTACCTAAATGTTAAACATTTGTAAACCACTTAGGCCAAAAACCACTTACCATACTTAAAGAACGATTCTCTGGTTCGATGCCGGTCTCTGACAAATCTACCGCTGTGTGCGCTGTTGGTTGTTGGTGCACGAAAATCTGTCGTAGCTGTATTGTTCTCTAAGTTCTCATATTTACCTCTGGAGGTGCGGGGTAAAGTGTACCAGTCTCGTCACTTGACTTGGTTGAAAATTACGGGATCGGCCCTTTAGCCAAGTCAGACTAGGACCCTTGTGGTGCTAATGGAAACTGGAGCACCCCGATCTGCCCAGTAATCTCTATAGACTTGACCTCATATACTGTCTGTCAAGGGGCATAAGCCCCAACAAACACAATACAACACAACACAAAACGATTAGGACTGACCGCTTTATTTATGAGACAGGAATGTAAACTATCCAAACGTTGATTTTGCTGTAACCGGGCTATCAAGTGGCTATAGCGGTAGTTTTCGAAATCCACTTCGTATTTCCATTTCAGATCCCATGGTGCTCAAGGTTATTGGTTGCCGTGTTCGGAAACTGCATTGAAAAAATAACTATAATCCTTCCAGCTAAATATGAGTCTTCTAATGGCTTAAATTTCTCCCATGTATTTTTAGTAAGGTCATCCACATCATCTAACAACGGTTCGCTGCACTTCATTTGGTATTGTTGTATTTGTTTGGTATTGTTTTAAACCTTTGGTCAAAAATGTCCACTGACTTATGAACCAGCGTGACCTTTCTTTTTCGCGTGTACGTGTGACTTCAAAGAGGAGACTCATTTAATAATAAAATAACACTTTATTTGGATAACGTTAGACCATTACCGCTCTGTTTCGCTTTTTTACTACATCTGCCGTCTTTTTGCATTTGCAGAGCTCACAGCACCATCTATTGACGAGCAAATATCTTTAACAGCATTGGGTAAACATTGAGTAATCTTAACAGATTCACTATCAGCAGATCGAACACGTTGCTGTTGTTGTTTCTAATGTTCCGTGGCAGGGAATTCCAGACCAGGTATATTGGCTTCTGGCTGATGCACGCGACTCTTGTTTTTATATAGCACCACAAGAGTCGGAGTCTGTCTTAGCTAGTTGCCCCCTCAATTTTCCCCGAGCATGCCTAGGTACGGTAACTGCGTGGGATCTTACCCTTTCCCACCCTCTCTGACATCATAGAAGGACATTCCGGTCTACGGATTTGACTTGCCCATTTCTGGCGTAAAAACGGAGAAAACGTAATGTTGAATTAAAACTCATTCAGAGGAGCCGTTCGCACAGTGAGAACACCTAAATCTAGCCTTCTTTTCCCTTGCATTCAATGTATTTCAGTTAAATGAGCAGAAAAATGGTTAGTGCTGCCATCTTATCAGCTTAAAGAAGTGAAAACATTTTGCAACCTTTAATTGGAAACATTTTCAAGATTATTTAGGTTGAAAAAAATAGGTAAAAAAATCTGCACTGCGCAAACGGTGGAGGTTGTTGCCCCACAAAGGGTTAAGCAAAAAAATAAACAAAAACATCCACAATAAAGATTTTATCTACTGAAGAACAATACTTCTTTAAACTATCTATGACTGAGAGAAATTATTCTTATAGGATGAAAAAGGAAATTTATGATGAGTTCACTTAATTAACACTTCAGAGTATTAAGAAAATTGCAAAAATTAAAAGCACTATAGCTAGTAACTTTCGAAAACAGGATCGAAATCGATTAACACTGTGAGTTTCCTGTATGACGGAAAAAAATGTAATCTATTCGAAAATCGATCATTCGATCTCTTTTGTTGCTTCACCGACTTCTCAGAAAGAAGTTCGCTTTAAATTTGCTTAGAGAAATGTTATGGATATTTTATATTTTTTAAGGACTCAATTATAAAAAAAATAAATTTTTTAATTGTGGCCTGAGAGATCTTGATTTGCAATCACCAGTATGCAAAATAAAGAAACTGAATAGTTCATTTTGGAATGTTAAGCACATTCTTAATGCAAAATGACGCTTAGTTCCTTCAGCTTTAGTTAATTGTGAAAATGACGATTCATCGTCTAAATGGATAATGAAGATAGTCAAATGTATTTAATCAGGTACAGGAAAATTAAAAATGTATGACAATATGTTCATTCCAAGGAAATGATCGTAAATTTAATTATGCTTTCTGCATCAAGGAATCGCATGAGCGAAAAAAGTAATATTTGACATTCAGTCTTTAAAATGCTTAGAGCGTTTACAATCAGCGATCGAAAATTCCCCTACAAGGTAACTCTGGTCAAAATTGCATTGTTCATTGTGACGTTCAAAGTGCTTTTAACCTAGTATTTTCGGTCCTTAAATAAAGAGTTTTAATTCTTTGATTTGCTTTTCGTAATTCCATTTGGAAGCATAAAGAATCTTTTCCTCTCAGTATCGACATTGCGTTCGGAGGCAGTTTCATTTTATTACCATTAGTAAATTAAGGGAGTTATACGATCGTTTATTTAGCACAAATTAATGATAAGTGTGATCAAGATCAAGTCTTCGCGGAAAGAAATTGCACTTAAGAATTTCCTTTGATGAGCAGTTCTATATTCAGATACGTAGGGTAGTAATCTCGGAAGATTTGGAATGGGATGATTGCATTCTGCTTCTATTTACATTAAATTACTTCTAAGGCCGGAAAAATGCTTTAAATGAATATTGCACTCAAGAGATATACATATCAAAATACGTGAATCCCCATAGATTACGATAACACCAAAGAAATTCTTTAGATGATATTATCCATGCATTATGTGTTAATAAAGGGGATTTTATGATTCATATTTTGGGAGTTCTGAAATATATCTCAGAATAAATCAAAGGTAATATAATATGATTTTAATGAATTTTTAACACTTTTGTAGAGAATTACCTTTTATATTAAAATTTTCATTCATAAAATTAGTAGAGTTTGTTTAACCCAGCAATTACAAAATAGGATCACATTTTTGAAACAGATCATAATTTACACTTTTACATGATTGCAAACCATATGTAAAGTATATGTATAGGGGAGATCCGTGTATTATGGACCATCGTGTAATATGGACCATGTGTAAATTTATCTGTTCACCACTAGATAGCGGAACCATCCCATTGTCTTTAGTGAATATTATTGTTATCCAAATCAGGAGGTGACTTGTACATGTCTTCATTTGTAGGTGTCTTCATTTGAACGATTATGAAATTGTGTTTTAGGTTTATATGATCATTAAAGTAACAGGTATGTTAAAATGAATGTATTACTTTCTGCTGTTAGGTAATTTTAATATAATTTTCACGTTAATAGTTAATAGTATCAAATGTTCTTATTTTCTTAACAATCCATATCTGTGTTTTGTGCACACCATTTTGCATAGCGATATGTAATTGGAAAAAACGTTGCTCTGTCCATGTGTGTAATATGAACCATTCACTGTTGTGTAATATGGGCCACTGGTCCATATCACGCGTTGTAGACACGTTTAATCGATAACACATGCAGAGAAGGGAAAGAACGTCACATTTGTCTTCACAATGAGTGCTGCTAGTCACTTCATCCCACCGATGGCGGTGTTTCCCCGTAAGCGATGGAAGCCAGAGCTGGAAGCAGGATCTTCTCCAGGAACTCTTTTCAAATGCCAGGAAAAAAGTTGGATGACAATCGAGTTCTTCGGTGAATGGATGAAGCATTTCATTAGTTTCGATAAACCTTACAAGAACAGGAAGGTTTTGTTAAGTATCGACGGACATGTGTCTCACTCGAGGCACTTGTGAAAATCTCGAGGCTATAGAAGCAGGGCCAGAGAAGCAGGGGTGATCATACTATCACTTCCTTTGCATACTGCTCACCGAATACAACTTTTGAACCTCTCTTTCTTTCGTCCATTAAGAGTCTACTATTCTCAAAAGCTGGAGAAGTGGATGAGGGAACATGCTGGACGGGCCGTTTCACAATTTTAAGCGTGTGAACTTTTTGGGAAGGCTTATGCACGGTCGGCATCACTAGAAACCACTGCTAATGGTTTCCGTGAAGGTGGAATTTGTCCTGTCAATCGCCAGGTATTTCACGATTTCGACCTCGCTCCTACCGAAGTTTCTGATAAAGCCCCACCACGAGTCATATCAGAAGACGTGACCAACGACCACCTGCCAGAAATTGTAGTTCCCCTCGACCCGACACTTGACGCTACAGTCCAGCAGAATACGTCTATTTCCGAGGAGCCAACTTCAGAAGATGTAGTCCAGGAGAACATTCCGGTTCCCGTTAGTCATAAGATTTTCTCAGTGAAAGACATCAGCCCCCTTCCCGATTGCGTACAAAGAAGCCTAAGAAAGAGAAAGCGAAACACTTCAGAGGTCACTGTTCTGACTTCATCCCGTTTCAAGAATGCCGTTGCAGAAAAACAAAAAAAAATGCTACCAAACTGGACAACCAACAGCGTCGGAAAGAGGAAAGAATGTCAAAGAAAGCTCAAAAAGAGACACTTACAAATAAGGAGACGACAGAGCGAAAACACCCGGCAGCTATAAGGGTCTCAGTAGGGACATCCCCAGAAACCTTCGGCCAAGGGACTGTTGCGAAAGAAGCTACCGAACCGTTTACTTTCTGCACATTCTACAGGGAGAGTATGGAGGAAGACTGGATCAGATGCGGGAAATGCTGCGCATGGGCGCATGAAGTTTGCGCCAACATAACCAATCCAATAGACTAATACTGAGATGATTGCTGTACTTGAAATAAATGTACTAAATGCATAGATTTGTGAGACCGGCTTCCATTCTATATTATACTTTTTATTCTTGTGTAATATGAACCACTCGGTTCATATTACACGAACGTATGTGTAATATGCACCACTAACACGAAAACCAAAGCATTATTTCCTGCAGTTATTAATAGTTACCACAGTACTTTACCAAGATTGAACCATGCAGCTATACAATTGTAATCAGCAGCCAGCGAATTAATTTTATTAAATAATTTCAGCTTTATGAGCATTCTTGCTTAGGGGTCCATATTACACCGATCTCCCCTATGTATGTACAAGCTGCGGCCATTAATTTCCAGGACTGATCTAATAACTCCAGAAAATATGACATGAAATACATACCCATTTAATATATTTCAAAGTAACTCCCACCTGTCGTAATGCACTTCTGTGCTTGGCTGTATAACTTTCGGAAACAACTTTTAAAGTCCTCTTTCGGAATGCTCTTTAATGTCGACGTCACCGTCCTTTTATTCCTTCGGCCAATTGGCCCAGCATGAGGTCGTGGAGATGCAGTTTCCTCCATACTCTCCAAAATTTGCACCGGCAGACTTTTTCTTGTGTCCAAAACTGAAAGATTTGCTGAAGGGAACAAGATTTGAGGATGTCGAGGCCATCAACAAAACGTGACGTCCACATTAAAGAGCATTCCGAAAGATGACTTAAAAAGTTGTTTCTGAAATTTATACGGCCGAGCACAGAAGTGCATTACGACAGGTGGGAGTTACTTCGAAACATATTAAATGGGTATGTATTTCATGTCATATTTTTTGGAGTTATTATGTCAGTCCTGGTAATTAATGGCCGTACCCTGTATATATGTGTTATGCGAAAATCCCTTTTCTCATTCAGTAAATTTGTTAAACATATGACGCGTGACTTATTAATTGCTAGTTATATGGATGTCCATATACGCCTTAGTAATTTTTGTATTTACCGTCAGGTGAACTATGTGCTGAAAATGTCTCGTAAGAAAATAGACACCTTGCACTTTGGCAAATACCAAACATAGAAAGGCGAGGATTAGATGTTTGATGACCTAATGACAATTCTGACCACAAGAAGTGTCCACTTTGGGAATTGGGGGGTTGAAGGTTACGTAGAAAATCCTCTGTTACATATATTAAATGGGTAAGCTAATTATTGTTTTAACTAGCCACTGTGTATTTATTGTGTAGTCGGACTGTTTCCAAATGTGTTTATATTAAAATTCTTAAATATTGTGCGTGTGTATAATATGTGAGAAAACCCTAAAAATGGATATGTTAGAAAATATTGCTTTTATATATTTTAGAGAAACGTTTAAGCTCCCTAAGAAAATCCCGTCTTGATAAAACTTTGGTACGTTCTCTTATTTTCCCCGTTCTATTTTAAACATAACTATATATTTCGGATACTCCCATATAGCAATGATTTAGAGTTAGTCTTTTTAAAGTTTGCGAGAGAACCGGTGAGATTCACTGAAATATTTCATATTTCTATACGAGAACAAAGAAAACACAGAAGCGTATAAATAATTCGATTTTTCACGAAACAGCAAACAGACGTTATATATGAACCATTTTTACAGAGCTCCTAAGCGGTGACTCTATCAATCTTGGATGGTGCAAAAGGCAGGGAAAAAAAATGCCATCTGCTCGTTTCCCACAAATGTTTGCCTCGTCACATAAATCTCATCAAGGGCACAGTGCCGTAATATTTTGTGCTCGGAAAAAAAAATTGGACAGAGAAAACAATTGATGTGGTATATTAATTTTAATGCACAATGGAATGTGCTACCAAACGAATGGTCGTGAATTCTGTTACTTGGAAAGTCATATTCATTATCTTGGTTAGGAACTTGAGAAGCTTTAAACAGAGAGAAGGTAAATTATTTAGTTAGATAATTTTCTTATGCTTAGAAAAGAAACGTAATCTAACAAAGTAAAATGGAATATTAATTTAATAAATTCTTTTCGAAATTAGCTATATGCTAAAATATTGACGGCGGAGAAAAAAGTGTATTCTACAGATGATACCCAAAAGAAAAACAGATAAACAATCAAACAAGCCTTATGAACAAGGAAAGTTGCCGATCGGTGTAAAAATCTTCTTGTCAAAAACTTTGCCTTGTAGATAAGGAAAACAGATATGGATTCAGAGGAATTGCTCGTAGAACACATAACTTTAAAATCTGCCTACTTTGCGTTTCAAATAAATAAATAATTAAATAAATAAAGGAAACTTTTATAGCTGATCTCTGGGATTTTCTTACAAAATGCATTTTTGCAAATTTATTGGAAGGGGAATTTACAGATAACGAAAAGCAGGAAAATTAATTTAAAACTTATGGTAATTCACAACTAACTAAACCATTTGAGACCATCTCTAGACGAAAGGTAATATTCCTCGTTCGGCTAAGGCATGTAATGAGAACATTGTTATTTACAATTAACCAAACCCCTTGCGCCTAGTTCTAGACAAGCTGATTTGCTTTCTTGTTCCGCAAAAAAAGCATTCAAAGCAAAATTACAGAGAAAAAAATCACAAATGCATCCGAATTCTTTTCAGAAAGTTTGTAATTTGTCTTCAATGGTAAACACGCTGAATCTCTTTTTTGCCGAATAAAAGACTACATTTATTTATTTTTTAGCTGTTCAAAATTCTTTTGCATTGTTTTTGAGATTGAGAAGCCTTATTGTTAGTTTCAGGATTAAAGTTTTAGCGAATGGATATAATCGGCACTTAACATTTACGAAGACAAACTGTGTATTGTTTGCTGAATTCAATTATTTGTACGGGAAAATTGGTCAACGGTAGTCAACTATTTCCTTCGTTATGTGCGCGAGACGTTTTTTACTCGAGAAATGGCTTAGTACACTTGGTGAATAGACACGGAAAACTTCCATATCGAAATATTGATTGCTCTTTTGGAGGCCTATTTTTCTTTCACGTTTTAGATCTTTACCAGGGTTTTATTCTCTCGGAAATAAGCAAATTTCTAATGGAAAATGTTGGTTATCTTTTAAACTGGCGTTTCACTACTTGACTTTAGAGGTAGTAATTCAAACACCCATGGGAAATGTACATTTTGTCTATATAATCATCATTTAAAAAATGATGCAGAATGTGTATAGTTTAATTTAACCTTTCCTTTTCCAGACACATAAATTGTTCGACTGAAAACCTAGGCTAATCAACTAATTCCACTCCAGGGTAAATTACAATCTTCATTCTTCCTTTCCCGTTTGTTTTGTTTATTCGCCAATCAGCAAAGTATAATACAATATAGATAAATGCAATGAAATCACTTCTATAGTTCCCTCTTTAGTACAAACAAATGATTGGATCTTCAGGGAAATAGCTATCAATTATTTACTTACTCATGTGTTTGCAGAGGAGATCAATATTTCTTTCATTCTAATTATGTATTGTTATTGGAATATGTTTTTGAGTGGCCATTTGGTACAGCATGCACTCTTAGTCATATAGTTTCATTAAGCTAATAAGACGCTTATTTTCAACCGGATACGCATGTAATTGTTTCTGTTATATGGTACTGAAGCCTCAACAGATTTGAGATCTTATGGGCTCTTTTGTAGGACATCTCAAAAATGTTCAATGGGTTCAATTATTCATTGTTGCCAACTGGCGGAAAAACGACCCTCCAGCTTTCTTAAATATGCTATCAGAGCTTCATTTAGATAATTTTGAGCATTATCGCCATATTATCAGGGAAGAAAAATATCCATTGAGAAAGTCCAATCGATCATGTTCTTTGCCAGATGTCACTTAATTTTTACAAAATGTTGTTGACTGTAGATTACGCAAATAGAAAACAGTCCCAGTTAATAAAGTTGCAGCCACATGATTTACAGTAGCAACAAGGCTTGACAGACATGTATATTGTTTTCCCCTGATACCAATGGCCTTGTAACAGCTTGGCCGGTTGGCTCACTATTACTTAAATCCATTGTGTAAGGCGAAAATTACTAAGCATGGACGATTAACATCACACGCATATTTAGTAAGAAAAAAGAAGACAACATTTAAAATATGAGTTACAATCATATCTCAGCTGTAGAACAACAACAAAAATCTCGGTACGCGGAAAAAACTCCCAATGCAGTTGTTAACAAACAATCTTCGTCTACTGTCCCGCCATCTAGTGGCAGGCTATGGCTTTCAATTTTCAACTCTGGCGTTGTCACAAACTCCTCCCCCCTCCAGTGGTAAACTTGTCCGACCTCGGGATAAGTTCATGCTTGTTACTAGTTCAGATGCTCAAGGCAACAGATGTCTCAGTTCCATAATGTTCAGGAAATAAGCTCTCAATTTTCCATAGACAAAGACATCTCTTTTCTTAATACAGTACTGTGCAACTCCCTATTTCAATTTTACCTAATACTATTAAGTCCCTAACAATTTAGACTACCCTCAATAGCACTTCACAATGTACCAGTTACAACATAATATAATTATTTGCAATCATATACAATTTTAAACAAATTCAAGTAATTTTAAACAGAATACCTCAAAATACTATTACATAAAGAATTACATAAACATGAGACTCGAAATTAGTACAGTTAAATACATATATTCCGGCAACTTATAACTAATACTAAACATATTTGTTTCCACAAGAGATCAAATTTTTATACACATTACCAAGTCACATGGTTTAATAGAAACTAAGTAGGATATGGGTGCCGGCTTAAGGTGTCTGCATTGCAGTGATTTTTCCCTTTCTTGTGTTGAATTTTGTAATTGAATGGTTGTAACGCCAAAGCCCATCGCAAAAGTCTCTGGTTGTTCCCGGCAGGAGTTTTGAGCCACACCAGTGGGTAGTGGTCGGTCTGTATTATGAACTGTAAATGACGGTCTGTATTATGAACTGTAACACTGTAACTTTACACTATAGCCGAACACTCTTTTTAAGTAGTACAATATTTCCACTCTGATGGTTTGTGTTTTCTACTCATATATAGAATCGGATGTTCTTCTCCTTGGTAGTCGATCTGTGCTAAAATTATGCCTCGACCGGTGTCGGATGCATAAGTTTGCAACAGGAATTCTTTTGCGTAGTTAGGTGCATAAAGCACTGGTTTGCTTGACAATCCTTCTTTTAATATACGGAAAGCATCTTCACAAGCTTTATTCCATTTTATCTTCCATTTCCGTTCTTTTCCTTTGAGCGTCTCCGTCAAAGGGGCGGTTATAGCTGAAAACATGGGAATGTACTGTCGATAGTACCCCGCTAAGCCAAGGAAAGCTCTAACCTCTGTTTTGCAAGTCGGAGTCGGAAATTCTCGGACTGCTTGTACTTTTAACTCTGCTGGTGATCTTTTCCCTTTCCCCAATAAGGTGTCCCAGGTCCTGAACTTCTTTTTGAGAAAATTCACATTTCTTGGGCTTGATGGATAATTGAGCACTTTTTATTTTGTCAAGAACCCTCTTCAGATGTTCTAAGTATTCTTCCCAAGTCTTAGAGAATATAGCAATGTCGTCTAAATAAGGTATTGCGAAGTTTTCACAATCATGTAGCAAGTCTGTCATCATTTTGCTAAAATAATATGGGGAATTTTTCTGGCCAAATGGCATTCTCAACGGGCGGTAGACCGCAAAGTTGATTGTGAATGCATCTATTTTCTGGGCCTTCTTACTTAAAGGAATCTGCCAATATCCTTTTGTTAGATCCAACAAAGTAATGTACTTTGCTGCAGCAAAGGTTTCGACTCTTTGTTATATGTTTGGCAGTGGAAAGTATTGGGTCTTAGTAATTTCACTGATTTTCCTGTAATCTATACAAGGTCGAAGATCTCGTCCTGGTCATTCAACTAGTATCATGGGTAAGGTATAATCTGATTCGCCGGGGTCAATGATTTTGTATTGCAACATCTTCTGATTCTGTAACTACAATATCTCGCTTTGTCTAGGTGACATACGGTAGGGTTTCATACGAATAGGCTTATCGTTCATCAGCTCTATGTCATGTTCGATGACGTTTGTTTTCCCTGGGATGTTACAAAACAATTTGGCATATTCTACCAATATTTTCTGAAATTGTTCTTGCTGTTTTTAATTTAAAAGTTTATCTAAAGCACTACTTTCTCTTCTTTCATTGAAATCGAATATGTTAGGATCCGATTCAATCTTCGGAAAATCATCTTCAATTTCCGGAGGTTCGTTGTCATCTAAACTCCATAAGATGTTTACAAGCTCTGGCCGTTTGTAATACGGTTTTAGCATATTAATGTGATAAACTTGATTTTTCTCTTGTCTTCCTTCTGAGCTAACAACATAGTTTGTTTCTGACAACTTCTTAACAATTTTGCCAGGTCCTTTCCACCGAATTGCCAGCTTATTTCGTCTAGAAGTGGATAAGGTCAACACCAAGTCTCCCTCTTGAAATACTCGTTTAACAGCATTTCGATCATACCAGTCCTTAAGGCAAATAGGGCTGCTGGAACATGTCTTTCCCACTCAGGAGCAGCTTCAATGCATAACACCCTGAAAATTATTTTGATGGTCCTATGGAATCGTTCGACTGGATTACTCTGAGGATGGTGTATAGAGCTTCTAATGGTTTTTATTCCAAATCTCTGGAATAATTCTACAGTTAAGTTACTCATAAATGAGGACCTTGATCAGTTTGCATTTCCTTCGGAAAACCCATACGACTGAATATCTGCAATAATGTATCAATTACGGACATTGATCCAATATCTTCTACCGCTACTGCATCCTGATATTTGGATGCCATGCACATAGCTGTAATCAGATAACGATCTACATTTATTCTGCTGAAGATGTCAGATACGACAGGTACCAAAGTTAATGGGGCTTTCTTTTTGTCATTACATTTGCCGGCTCGTTGACAAGCATCACAGGTTTTGACAAACTCCTCTATTTCTTTGTAACAATTCGGCCAGAAAAAATATTTCACCATTCGGTCTTTTGTTTTGGCGACGCCTAAGTGAAGCGACGTTCCTTCATAGCACATGCTTTTGACTTGCTCCCTAAAACATTCAGGAACTACAAGTATATCTACTTCTTCCCCAATCTTGTCGACTTTCTTCTTAACCAGTAATTTATCTTTAACTATTCTAAAATCTCTTGATTCTATCGTGGCCTTTTTGGCTAATGTAAACAACAGGGCCAGATCTTTGCTCTTCTGTTGTTCTTCGGCAAAAGTTTCTGAATTGACTTTTACCAAGTCCAAAATAGGTTCAGTTTCATCATTTTCTGGCAAAAGTTGAACTTCTGTACTTGGAAGATCATTTTCTTCCTCTTTCCCTAACTCTGTCATTTTGGACATTTCAAGTTTCTCTTGGGATTTTGACGAACTTCCTACTTCAGCAAGATGTTTTCTCTGCTGCGCTCTCGTAAGTACTACGTTCACAGTTTCCCTTTTCTTCCTAATGTCTGCTTTAATTTCTTTTAACAGTGAGGCAGTTTTATTTCCAAGGATGTACCTCCCTTGGTCCAAGTTATCTCTGAGAACAGCTGCCTTAGTGGTGACATGGCCCAATGCACATTCAATTTCAATTTCGGCCATAGGCAAGCAAGACTTCTGCTCGTTCAGTAAATGTTGCACCCATACATGTTCTCCCGTCATTCTTGGAGGCGAAGCATATTTCTGGCACACTACATCTACAGTTCTCCAGTATCTATAAGTACAGGAATGATAGTCCCGTTTATTTTACCAGGAATAATGTAGGAATTAATAGGTCTTCATCAACTTTATTTTTAATATGGTTTACGCTGCCTATACAGTTTTTTTTAGTTTAGAGAAATCAGGCCTGATATGTGTTTTATCCCCACATTCAAAACAATGAAACTGTTTCCTCTTATCATTGTTGGGATTTGGTTTCTTAACATTGTAGACGTGTTTCATTTATTTTACGGCATACGTATCTTCAATTTTCTGGCTATTTCCCTCCCAAGGTTTCGATTGCCATGGTTTTTTATTACTTTCATCTTTGTAACCCATCGAAGGAGTTTTACCCAGGATGCATTTTCTCACATCCTCAAATTCGTCAATCTTGGTTGCAAGTTCAACTGGGGAAGTAATGGATGTCCAATGATCCAAAAAGTTTTCTTTAAATTCATTCGGTGCCCTTTTCTTTATCTGATCAACGATCATCAATTCTTTTAATTGTTCATAGATTACTATATTCAATCTATTTAGCTAGCCTTCTAGATAATTTTTCATCTCGTAGTAAAAATCCTGCCAAGTACGGTCTGGTGGTTTTTGCAGTTAATTTTTAATTTTCCACTGGATTAGAAATTCTTAGAAGCCTAGATTGCATATTTTAAATAACATAGATTGCAATGTATTTTTGTTGTTTATGATTGCAACAAGTAAAAAATTTTTTGAAATTTTTGCATGAAATGGATCAATAAAAGCAAATGACACCCGATGGCATATCGTTAAACATCAGTTAGGGATTGACCTCAGGGATGGTTGAGGAAGATCTAGTAGTTTATACTGCTGATGCTAAAAAACGTTCTAACATTCTAGATAGTGATAAATTGAGAAGCATGGTAAAACTGTTTATACCCATTAAAATGTTGTTTTTAAAACCTAAAATTTACTATTCTTGACTACCCGGTTCTGCAAACATTTGAGCCGGGTTTTCGGTTTCAATAATTTCCCCCGGGTACCCGGATACCGGATTCTCGAGTTTCTGGTTTTTGCAATCCCTACTGTGAATGTTTTAGCTTCCTGCAAAATTTTGAATGCATGAATGTGGAGTGTATTTATTGATTTGAGAAAGTATGGCGGCATTTCAATCTTTAGCGAACATTTATCCAACTTTTTCCTGTATACTAAGCGCAAGATTTTTTCCACCAGACTCAAAAGACATAATTTTGTGAAACACTGTTATACTATTTAAAATATATCAAAATCTAGTAACTTAAAATTTTTCTTGTAAAATATATAGCTACGTTTGAGATAATTGTGATATGAATGTTTGGCTAATCATTGGCTTCGTGTTATTGGAATATTTTCAGAGGAATTCACTTATGAAGTTGTTGAAGAAACCCGGATTGGGTACCCGGATACCGGATTCTCGAGTTTCTGGTTTTTGCAATCCCCACTGTGAATGTTTTAGCTTCCTGCAAAATTTTGAATGCATGAATGTGGAGTGTATTTATTGATTTGAGAAAGTATGGCGGCATTTCAATCTTTAGCGAACATTTATCCAACTTTTTCCTGTATACTAAGCGCAAGATTTTTTCCACCAGACTCAAAAGACATAATTTTGTGAAACACTGTTATACTATTTAAAATATATCAAAATCTAGTAACTTAAAATCTTTCTTGTAAAATATATAGCTACGTTTGAGATAATTGTGATATGAATGTTTGGCTAATCATTGGCTTCGTGTTATTTGAATATTTTCAGAGGAATTCACTTATGAAGTTGTTGAAGAAAAATTGTTGGTTATGTTAAAGTTTAGGAAAATCCTCATACATGCAGAACATATAAGGAGAAAATTAAATACTTGGCTTTGCTTCTCTAAAAGTAGATATTCACTTAGTATACGTAGAAGGATTTTAGAAGTATTTCCTAATAATCCTTTCTGTTATATTTATCATCGAATATTTTTTTTTGTTGACTATGTAATGATGTTACTTGCTTTAAATGAGGAATATGTTTGTTTTTAAACGAATTGTGAAGCTAACTTTGATTAGAAATTTTTCTACCTTTGCTGCTAAAGGAAATTTAAAACACTTAATTTTTTTTACCTCTCCCGAGTTTTCTAATGTTATAATTGCAACCCATTAGTTGGTTACGGAGAGTTAAGAAAGGTGCAAACACATGCTTTTGTAAGTAACTTATTTACCTTTTGAATCTTATGCTATGGAATGACGATTTTCGTTTAAACGAGCAATATGTTTTTTTTTGAACGAATTGTGAAGGTAACTTTGATTAGAAAGCAAATTTAAATGACTAATTTTTTTTACCTGTCCCAATTTTTTTAATGCTATAACTGTATCCCATCAATTGGTTACGGCGAGTTAAAAATGTGTAAACACTTGCATATGTAAGTAACTTATATATCTTTTGAATCTTAATGCTTTTGAAGGATGTTTTTACCTTTAGACGAGCGAAAGGTTTCTTTTTGTACGAATTGGGAAGGTACCTTTCTTTAGACATTTTCCTACATTTTTTGCTACAGCAAATTTCAATCATTTACCTCTCCCTAGTTTTTTAATGTTATAATTGAATCTCATTAGTTGGTTACGGATAGTTAAAAAGGTTGTAAACTCTTGCATTTGTAGGTGACTTTTATATATTTTGAATATTAATGCTATAGAATGATTTTGTTTAATTTAAAACAGGATTAAGTTCCTTTTTGAATGAATTGTAAAGGTAACTTTAATTAGACATTTTCCTACATTTGTTGCTACAGCAAATTTAACTCACTAATTTTTTACCTGTCCCGATTTTTTTAATGCTATAATTAAATCTCATTATTTGGTAGAGGAGAGTTAAAAATGTGTAAACACTGGCATATATACGTAAATTATTTATCTTTTGAATCTTAAGGTTATGGAATGACGTTTTTACCTTTAAACGAGGAATATGTTTCTTTTTGAACAAATTGTAAAGGTAACTTTGATTAGGCATTTTCCTACATTTGATGCTACAGCAAATTTAAATCAGTTCATTTTTTTCTTACCTTTCAAGATTTCTTTTAATGTTACAATTGGATCAATTAGTTGGTTACGGAGAGTTGAAAAGGTTTAAAAACTTGCATTTGTAGGTAACTTAGTATTTAGCTTTTTAATCTTAATGACATGGAATGACGTTGTTCCCTTTAAACGAGGAATGTTTCTTTTTAAAAGAATTGTGAAGGTTTCTTTGATTAGAAATATTTCAACATTTGCTGCTAAAGAAAATTTTAATCAGTTTATTTTTTTACCTCTACCAAGATTTCTAATGCTATAAATGCAGCCCATTCGTTGATTATGGAGAATTAAAAAGTTTTAAAAAGTTGCATTTGCAGGTGACTTATATACCTTTTGAATCTTAATGCTATGGAATGACGTTGTTTCATTAAAACCAGGAATATGTTCCCTTTTCAACGAATTGTAAAGGTAACATTGATTAGATATTCTCCTACATTTGCTGCTAGAGTAAATTTAAATTACTTTCTTTGGTTACCGAGAGTTTGGTTACCATTATTTGGTTAACGAGAGTTAAAAAAGGTGTCAGTTTGGATTCGTGTTGCACTTGAATTTGTAAGTAACTTATTCATCTTTTGAATCTTAATGCTATGGAATGATGTTGTTTCATTAAAACCAGGAATATGTTTCTTTTTGAACGAATTGCGAAGGTAACTTTGATTAGATACTCTCCGACAGTACAATAGTATGTTGATACAGTACAGTAAATTAAAATAGCATTATATTTTTAACTTTCCCGAGATTTTTAATGATATAATTGCATCCCTTTAGTTGGCTACTGAGAGTTAAAACGATGTAAACCCCTCCATTTGTAAAAAACATAGTTATCTTTTGGATCTTTAAACAGTCATTTAGTTAAGCATTAGCTTTTGTTTCACCGTAATTTATTTCCACGAATATATGATAAATTTTCTTGTGCCACTAAAACGTTTTTTTCTAAAAATATTTACTTACATTATAATTTCAGAAATTACCCTTATCAGTACCCACAAAAATAATTAAAAGGAATATTTAATAAGATTATTTTATTTTATTTTTTAATGTTTAGAAAAACGTATCCAGTGACTTAAAAAGCTTAGGAATCTTACAAATTCATTACAGGAAATTCTATTACAGGAACGAGAAAGTAAAACTAAGAAGTCAAGCTAATAAGAAATATCTATTCAACAGGGTTTTAATGTTATTAAATAAACGAGAATGATAAAACATTTTTCGTGGACTCTGATTTTCTTTTAATTTAATTTAGGATTTTTGCAGCCGTAAATGAATTCTGCGAATCTCTTTAAAAAAAGCCTAAATGGATACGCATTTTCTGGAGATTTCTTAAAATTCATTATTTATTAATTGTGGCAATTTATTAAATATCTTACTTTTTAATGTCTTAAGAAAACGCATTATTTTTTAATCCAACATTCGGAGAAAACGTGAAGTCGGATAGCACAATTTCTGAAAGTAATTTATTTAATTAGATTTAGATAATTTAGAAAATATATCTTGGATAGTAATTTTAGCAGTTTAGGAATATAACCACTTTTTTTTTTAATATGATGCCGAATATTATACAAAAAAAACCTGATTACTTTTCCTCTATAATGACGAAATTAAAATTTTCAATTATTGATTTACATTTAAAATGAAGTATGCTTTAATATTTTCTAGGGTTTATATAAAATATATTAAGTCTTTTTCTCTAAATTTAACGTTGCATATGATTATTTAATATGATGTCGAATATTATACAAGAAAATCTGATTACTTTTCCTCTATATCTGTCAAAACTTAACGTTGCATTGAAATATAACGTTGCTCAACTTAAATTATTCTGTTAGAAATTACGTAATATGGGAAATTTAGTTTTGTTAAATAACATCTGTTTAATAATTTCTCGTACTGCGCATGCTTAATTTGTCAATGAAAATAAAATGCCTTTCTAGCATAATATAGAAAAAATTCGCTGTCCTCTACATCCAGTATTGAATATAGTTATTGAAAACAATTTGAAATTGTTATTGAATAGTTATTTGAAATTGTTATTGAATTTTTTTATGGTAATTGACTTCTTACACTGCACATGCTTGGTTTGCTAATTGAAGAAAATGTATGCTGTCCTCTAAATCCTATATTAACTTTATTTATAGAAAACAATTTTAAAATATCCAAAATAATGAAATTAAAACTTATAATTACTGATTTACCTTTAGAATGAGATGTTTTAATATTTTTTAGAGTTCACTTAAAGTAAGTTTTAAATCTCTATAGCAAAATGTAATGTTACATTGCGTGAACAATTTACATTACTCTGTTAGAAACTCCGCGATATCTCATTTTTTTAACTATGAACAATACCGTCTTAATAAATTCTTGTACTGTCCCGGATTTATTTAGCAATGAAAGAAAAAGTCTATACAACTTAATATGGAAAATGTATGGTGTTCTCTCAAATTCGTTTTGAATTTTGTAATTGAATTTTATTTATAAATATTAAAAGATGAAATTAAAATTTGTAATTATTGATCTACTTTTAAAATGAAATGTTTTAATGTTTTATAGGGATTACTTAAAACAAGTTATAAATCTCTATCTGAAAATTGAATGTTGGACTGATTAGAGTGCACAATGTAGAGCCCTATATAGTTACACTGATATAGCGTGCACAATATAGAGCACTCTATTTAGCATTGATATAGAGTGCACAATTTAAAGCACTCTATAGTTGCACTGATATAGAGTGAATAATTTGTTGTTGTATTTTTTAATGTCCCCTGGCTGAAAGTACCAGACCGGGTCCAAATAAATTTCGGGCTGAAGTAGGCGACTCTGGTATATATAGCACCACAAGGGTCGGAGTCCATCATAGCTAGTTGCCACCTCAATTTTGACTGAGCACCCGCAGGGGCGACAACACCCTCTCCCACTCTCTCCCACCCTCTCTGACCTCATGGATGAATGGATTTAACGTGCCCATATCTGGCCTAGACACGTAGGTATTTCAAGACGCGCGTCGGGATTCGATCCGAGAACTTTCGGCTCTGAAAGCCAGTGCGCTACCACAAGGGTACCCGTGTGCCCAATTTAAATTGCTCTATTAGAAACTACGCAATATTTAAGATTTTTACGGTAGATAAAATCGTCTTTATTATTTCTTGTACTGTTCAGGTTTCATTTCCCAATGAAAAAAAATTCTATCAGATATTTAAGGAAAACGTATGCAGTTCTCTCAAACTCCAATTGATTTTAGCAATCGACAATGATTTATAAATATTAAAATGTAAACATCATATTTTATTAATTGTTTTTAATTTCAATTTTCCCGATTGAATATTGACCTGGCTTTGCACCGATCCTCAAAACTTTCTTTCTATATTTTATTCATTTTGTTTTTAATTTGTGGATTCTTTTTATATTTTTCAAAAGCGTGAATTATATGTGTGTTTTGGGGTTTGTTGAAAGAAGCCGCTTTCAGCCAGATTTTTCAGACTTTTTAGATTTTATTCCTTGTTAAAAGGAAGCAAGCAGAACATTGTGCACAATTACCAGGGATTATTGGACAACACAAGTATACCGCTCACCATTCGACTCAAAACAACAAACTTTTTTCTAATTCGCTAAAACTGAAAAAAATCCGAAAGTGAAATGTGTTCATTATTTTTGAAGAATAGGGACCGTATCATTAATTTTACGCTAAGATTAAACATGATTTTAAAATAATAGAAAAGGAAATTGGAAACAATCTTATTATTTTTTAGCATGGGGTTACAGGTGAAACATACTAAGTCAAAAAACATGTTTTTGAGAAAATGCTGATCGAAGATTTTTTTTTCTTTTGACTTCTTTGGTACTAACATTATGAAATCAAATTAACTTATAGCACTGGCGTTTTTTTTTGCTAACTACGAACCAGTCTTGGCTCTCATATGCGTATTTTATATTATTATCTTCAGGATGGTTAGTGTTTTTCACATATAGCAACTACTAGGCTAGAGAAGTTAGTGCGATTACAAAACTTTGGAAAAAAATGAAATAAAGAAAGATATAACTTAGTGGGTTTCCCCAGTAGAAACATCTTTTTTCTGGTCTAAAAGAGCTGAAATTCCGAAAATCGATAATTTTGACTTAGTGTGTTTCACTTGTAACCACGATAGTTTCTATAATATGCTCATACTGTGCTCTTCCAGTTAGTGAACGAAAGGATCAGTGGCTTAGGAAAGGTTACGCAGTACCAGTATATGTGTATTCAAAAACGATGTTTATATAATGTACTCCCAATTATCCGGGTTAATGGTAGTGAAGACTAGCACGTATCAACCCAAAACTCTGATATTCCGATTGATATTAAATTTCATTGTTTTTTTCAAAATATAATACCACACTTGCTTATCTATTTCATTAATTTATGCATGTAAACAGTAATTTTTTTGTTTAACCATATCTGCGATATGTCTTTTGATATCACTTTGAATTTTTTTAACAGCTATGATATCACTGTATTCGTAATGCAAATGACTCATATAATCTCGCAAAGTGTCGTAACACAGTAGCGATGTGCTGTGTTTGGTCAAAAGGCTCTTTCATTTTCATCTATCGGGATAGGGTGAGTGTGCGTTTTATATTTCTGTCTTTTCATATGTGTTCTTTTCAGGATTGTATGTTTCTTTTTACTGCTACAGAATCTTGCATTTATGGTGCGTTTAGATATAAGGGCAGGATTTCTGCTTATATTCAATTGATTTGACTTTCTGTTTCTATGGAGATGTCGGGGCCTCGTGATGTCTTTTGGCTAGACCTAAATCCTATTCAGAAAGTTCGCCCTTGAGGTAACTGATTCAGTTAGGCCTCCTGATGAAGAGACCGATCGGTTGCTTCGTTATATTGTTTAGTTATTATACTGCTACAGAATCTTGCATTTATAGTGCGTTTAGCTCTGAGTGGAGGATTTGTGTTTATTTCGTTTGACTGTCATTGCATTCTTCCTGTTATATAAAAGCTTTCGCTGTTGAATTATTTACAGTTTACTAGTAATAACTGTCTGTTCTTTTCAGTAGGAGGATTTGTTGCAACTGAGCAATCTTTTATTGAAAAGTTTAAAATTATTCAACGCTAGTGCAGTTTTTCTGTTAATTTCGTTTAGCTGTCTATGCCCTCTTTATGTATTTTATTTTTTTATTTTGTGTTGAATTAATTAGATTGTATAAATTATCTGCTTTTTCAGTGTGTGGATTTGTTGCAATTGTGCAATATTTTATTGAATTTTTTAAAAATAGTTCTTCCGGTAGGTTTATGTTCAGCGTTTATCATATCATTGAAATTAAAAGCAGACTAGCCATGGCTAGATGTTTCTATGGTCTTAGAAGCAAACTAAAATCTAAATTCTTTAGAATTAAAACAAAAATAAGTCTATACAAAACCCTGATAAGACCTTTTGTCTTATACGGGAGTGAATGCTGGGTCATGAACAGGGCAGAAGAAGATCGTTTATTGATTTTAGAAAGAAAAATTTTGAGGAAGATTTTGGACCAATTATGTAAAACAACGTTTGGAGAATCACTTATAATAACGAGATATATAAAAAGTATGGCGAATCTGACATCTTAAAGGTGGCAAAAGCATCTCGCATTAGGTGGCTAGGCCACATATTGAGATATAACACGTTTCCCACAAAAATGTTACCTTTTCAAATTTGGAGGGAAGTCGACGAAGAGGAAAACCCACAACCAGATGGTTGAATGAGGTAGAAGAGGACTTAAGAGCAATTGGAGTAAACCGATAGAGGGCCATTGCACGGGATGGGGGAAAATTGGCGAAACAGATTTGGCCTGTAACAGGCTGTAGTGCTAGCGAAAAAGAAGAAGAAATTTATCATATCAGTGTCATATTATCAAGCCCTGTTTCACGCAAATCACTCTCTAACTACTCTAGAAGATTTTCTTCTAAAAATAAAAATCTCCGTAAATAGAAAACTTTTTTTAAAATCTTGTTTTTTATTCTTGTATATATCTTGTATTATCTTGTATATATCTTGTTTTTTATTTCTTGTATATATCGGAGGAACTTTGTATGCAGTTTTTAACAAATTATGCAGGTATAACTTTGGATAGAGATTTCAGATTTTTGTTCACGCATAATCCTCTCACGGAAAATCGCAATTGTAATGTAGATGCATTTTAGCCGATCGAAATAGGGTTTAATCAGTAAGTACTATTCTGATCATAAAATGTGAAACAAAAATTGACAATATCGTTCCCAGACATCTAAGTTGTTGGATAAAAGAACTGGATAAAAGAAAAATTAGGTTTTATAAAATTGAAAAATTTGCTGAGTGACAATACTGAAAAACTTATTTTGGGTTATCTTACCCTAATATAACCTGACATTTGTTAAAAATACATATAAGATTATCAGGGCCTGTTCACATAGGAGTCCGTTGCGTTGCGTTAAGGAAAAGATGTCGTTGAGACGAAAATAAACCAATAATAGGCGTTAAAAATTTCATTTCTAATCGTTTGGAGGCATATTATTGGTTTATTTTCGTCTCAACGTCATCTTTTCCGTAACGCAACGCAATGGACTCCTACGTGAACAGGCCCTTACACTTTTAAATGCTTTACTGATACCTAATTTTACAGTTTGTAAATTTACCTAGAGCAGGGGTTCCCAACCTTTTTTCTGTATCGACCCCTTTTAAAATAATTATTTTCTTCATCGACCCCTTCACATTTTTCTCTATAATATACAGCATACAGCATAATTATAATACGAATAATTGCACATGATACACCTAATGATAACAATTTGACTAAGAACCTGAAGAAAAAATTAGAAAAAGTGGTTCATTAGGTTTATGTTTTCTTCTTTTTGTACTATTTTCATTTTTAATTTCACAAATATAAACAAGATTTCAGAAACACAGATTGTAATTTTACTATTATATATATACAGGGTGGTCATAAAAAAAAAACTTTGCCGATATATGGCCATCTAGCGGCTGTTCCGATCAACCGATCGAAATGATATTTCAGATATAGTTATTCAGAGGTATAAGCTCGGGATTTTGAGAACGGCAACAAAGTGGCGTTCAGGGTTACGGTTATAGGTACAGAAACTCGAAATTTTCAAAAGGTAACGCCCACTTTTTCCCGTCGCAAAATGCTCAGCACATGCGAAAATCCTACAAAGCGTTGGAACGGTACGTGTATCACAAAAATCGGACGCGTTATACACGCACAAAAAACAGCTCTGCGAACGACCAACAAAAACACAATCGGGGCGCACGGAAAAATTTACATATGAAAGAGGCCAGACACCAATCACTTATGAAAACACAAATCGGACAAAAGAAAATTTTTTATGGATTACACATTTTCCACATGGGTGCCATCATCGTGTTTTTTTTTTTTTTTGGCCGTTCGCAGAGCTGTTTTTTGTGCGTGCATACCGCGTCCATTTTTTGTGATACACGTACCATTCCAACGGTCTTTAGTGTTTTCGCATGCTCTGAGAATTTTGCGACGGGAAAAAGTGGGCGTTGCTATTCGAAAATTTTGAGTTTCTATACCTATAACCGTAACCGTGAGCGCCACTTTGTTGCCGTTCCCAGAATTCCGAGCTCATACCTCTGAATAACTATATCTGAAATCTCATCTCGATCGGCTGAAAGGAACAACCGCTAGAGGTCCATATATCGGCAATTTTTTTTATGACCACCCTCTATATTACTAATACCTTCTTTTATAGTTTATAAATTTTCATATTGACAGTTAGTTGAAAGAATAACAAACTTTAAGGGACAAATTGCAGAACTCGAAAAGCAATCATATATGGCATAAAATATTTTTAAACACGTCCAAATCAAAACTACAATCCTGACAGTAATAAGAGCACAATTTCAGATTTTCTGGCAAAAAAAGAGAAAAAAAATTTATGTTTTATGTCTATGAGTAAGCATACAAAAACATTGCGATGACATAGAGTAAAAACAGTACGACATTTATTTGTAATGATCAAGCAGTGAACCTAAATAAATTGAGAACGATGTTTATGCTTCGCCTTTTGTATCGTTTATGAAATAGTTATGAAAGCCAAAAAAAAAAATGAACAAAAAACTAAATATGCGTATTTTGTTGATCACCTGTTGCTGATACATGTACTTTTGTAATGGGATTTCCGAATTTCATCCAAGCGACTCCATATTTGTTTTTCGCTTCATTGCAATTCATTCGGAGTCGCTGCATCATAAGTTTCATCCTGCCCAGTGAACAGTGAAATTAGGTTGCGATAAGAAATAGTCAGAACTCCTGCAGATCAAAGTAGGGAAAAAGAGAGAAATAATGTATGCTATTATCCCGTACCCATAAACTTACTGGAAATAATTGAAGAGACAGATCTGTTGCTTTTTGAATGCTTTCAGAAAGGAGTGAGATATGGCGTATGAAGGCAAACTTGGATGTTAAGAGTAATCTAAAAAAAAAAAATTAACGTGATTCTAAAGTAATTTGGTTAATTTTGAATTGTATCCGAGTGAATTCCCTGAGTTCTATAAATTGGATTTCTCGCCATCTTCTCATCTCTAGTATCAAAATAAATGATAAATTGTATTATTTATAAAAAGACAAAAGTGAAAATATATGCATACAAACGCTCGCGCCCGACCCCCCATATATATATATATATATATATATATATATATATATATATTGTATTAGATAAATAAATGTAGTACGAATTGAACTATTTTTGTTAATATATACTTTTTTTTGCAAGAAATCCCCTACTACATTATTCTTGTTCGTGAACTTACATATTTCTTTATTTTCCAATTGTTCCCCCATTTATCCGTTAGTAAATGCATGTGTTTCTTTTTCTGAGCAAACAGTCAATATTCTGAAGCACGTGTATGATTGCATGGCTTTTAAGATCCAATTGTATGTAAAGCAATGAATAATTTTTTCATCAAATTTGTTACGAATGTAAGAAACTACAATTTGCTTACTTCTCAAGAGACGTAGCTTTTGCGACTAGGAAATACGTGTGACTCTTTTTTCCTATTTGACATCCTCAGCGTGTAAATTACGAAATTTTCGCCAGGACAGCGTCTACCTCAACCGTGTAACTGACGACATGAAAATCAGTAATATTGAATTGGATGACATTCAATACTACTGATTAAATTAAATTTATGCCCAATTTTTCAAAAATATTCTCCAAGGTTAAATCGACATTTCACTATTTCTATAACAGTACATTGCATAACAAACTCATATCAAAATCATTCATACACTGGACACCTCTTGTAAAAGGGAACTGACTTTTGATACAATAATTCTTGCAAAGGAAACATAGGAAAACGTGACTGGGGTCATCTACCACATCGCTATGTTAGACTACACTTCTTCCTTGAGAAACACACGTTTAATGCTTGATTTCTTTTAGTTAGTTTTTCTCCAATTTCTCCGTTCTAAATTTTTGAATTTTGTGGCGCGGTAGCCCAATCGGCAAAGCTGTCGAAGCAGTGATCTGCAATTTGCTGGTTCGATACCCGACGGCGAAAAAACCGGCGACGTGTAAACTATTGGTGGCTGGTGCACGGAAAAACTCTGTTCTAGCTGCAATGTCCTCCAAGTTCTCAAACAATACCTCTGTAGGTGCGGGGTCAAGCGTTCATGTCTCGTCACTTGACTCGGTTCAAAATTACGGGACCAGTGTATTTCAAACGGGTGCAGCGTGGCCCCACCTCCTGTAGTGCACACGGGCCAACGTATACTACTGTAACGAAGAAGTCGTTCCAGAAATAATTAATTTGGTTGGGCTGGTAACGCACGTTAAATTAATATAAAATCTCTAATTCTGAATAGTTGTTCCTTAAAATAAAATAGTGTAATTTCTATACCGTTCCGTCGACGTGTGTGTTCTTGAGAATTTAGCCGTTGCCCATTTCTCTTAAACCGTAAAAGCTTCAACCGTAATTTGCTTAGCCAGGTGTTAGTCTCAGGATTCCCTTGTTAAGTTTGACTAAAATGCACTTTTTATGGCTGGTAATTGCAGGGTGTGTCATGTGAACATCCAACTAGCTTTTGTCCACGCATGCCGTGTTATGTTTGCTCCCTAAATTGGACCATAAAATCGGTTTAAGGTAGAGATAAAAGTGTGTCTTCTCGCCCCGCTTTGTCCGAAAGATTTTTTCCCACGAATGAACTTGGCGCCAGCTTGGCGTGAAAGCACTCTCCGAGTTGGTCTTTCTCCCCTGGTTCGACCATTCGAGCAGAGGCGCAATGTTAGCAATATCGGGGCTAAACCATTCACGGGCCTCAGTTTCGTGGCGCACTAGGCTTTTTCTCCTCTTGGCGAGGTTTCGGCAAGGCCGGGTTCCTTTTGTTGGCCACTAAGCGCTCGCGTAGTTGTTACGGTAATATTGCGTACGCCTTGCACGTGTGTCCGTTATTTGTTCAATTGGTGCATTTCTAGCTATTGTAACCCTCGTTTTCCACGTTTTTACAGGCTTGTCCAGTGATGAAAAGAAATAGTAGAGAGCCATTTTTTGAGAGAGTTGTCTCTTATATTTTTACGTTTAAGCACCCCATCAGTTTTGGCTCTGCAATTCTGTTTTTTTTTGGGGGGGGGCCCTTTTTTTATATAAATTCAACTTGCAATGTTTGATAGTTATGCTTCTGACTCTTGACCGGAAAGGTTACCATTATTTTTGAGCTCCTGTGGACTCACGCTAACCTTACATTTTGTATATATATAGAACATTTTCCTAAGTTGTACTCAAGTAATAGATGAAGTGATTTCTAATGAAGAATAAAAGTTTTTATTTGGTAACCAAGCTTTGGCTTCATCCTTAAATTTTTTATGGCTCCTACGTACGCATTCCCAACCGGCTTATTGACAGCGTGGTTATCGACGCAACCTTGGCTGTGGCACGCCCTTGGCTGTGGTTATCGACGCAATATACTCCACTACGTTCCTGCAACGATCTGGCCGTTTGTAAGTTTGTAATTATTTATCCGAAGGACGGAGGGATATCATCGAGGAACTTCATTCTAGCACCTTTGCTGTTTTGTTACTGCGGAACGTTTGGGACTGCTACAATGCTGATCTAGAATCTTCTTTCCTGTTCACCTGTTCCGCTTCAACATCTTTCTTCAAAATAGACTGGTCCGTTTTTTTTAATTAAGACTTTCAGCTTCCACTTAGACTGTATCCGTCCCTTCATTTCCCCTTTACAGAGGAGACTGTTTCCATCCCATAATCATCAATAGCATTAATCATCAATAGCTCATAATCTTCAATAGCACAACTACGCATGCGGCAAAGTGGTCGCAGACTTCTGGCTTCTCACGCAGAAGAGCATACGCTCAGCTCTCAGCCATTGAAAAAGAAATCGGATTTTATGTCCTAGATGAGTCTTTCGATTTGTTCAGAAGGAGGGGGAAAGGTACGGTACCTCCAGATGTCGCCACTGGTGGTGCTTTGCCAAAACTGAGTTGGTATCAGGGGGTGGTGTTGGTTCCCCTATACGGTGGTCCTATTGAAATAAACCCTTGGTTTTTCCAGATAAAGTGCGAATGTGTTCGAAATAGTGCCTCTGCATTTAAAAAACGGAAAAATTGTCTAGAAGAAACTTGAATTTCTCGTATGAGAAATTTATAGATTTGTAGATATAGTTTTTTTCCAATACTGTGGAAACTTTTGTATTAATGGTCTAAAATAACAAATTCCCCCTTTCAGCAATTAAACTCGTAAAAAACTTATGGAAAATAGCGATTCCTTTTTTTTATGTTCTCCTCTACCAGTCTTCCTCCCGCAAAGATAATGGGAAACTTTTACTCATGCGTGTAACATCGAACATTTTAATAATTAAATTTTTTACACCAGTTCATATGATACAGAAGAACAACTCAGACTTTTCCTTCTCATAAAATTGAGATCTGGAATTTCCTTCCGATAACAGAACACGAGAAATAAAAATGCTGGATAAACGCATCAAGTCAAAATCTAATTTAATTCAGCTGCTTTTGTCAAAAAATATTAGATTATCTCAGCTTTCAGCCTTCACGTAAAGATAACAAAATTGATATCTTTGCCATCGAGACCGGATGTTTCAGTGTCATTAAATAAAATAACAGTCCAAAGTTTTTCTGGGAACATACATTTTTTGTTAACCTATCTTCTTTTTGTTGACTTTAGGTCTCCTAAACATATATCTTATTTTGAAAGTTATCACACTTTTCATTTGATGTGGATTTTTTTCTTTGACAAATGTTGCTTTCAGACGTTAAAACTCTTCTTTAAATCTCAACTAGAATAAACAATATTAATAACCAAACTTATGAACTTTGATTATTTAAGCGTAACATGTTTCTAAATCTTGCGTTATGGGATTTTCCTGAAAGTATTAATTTATTATATAGTTGTTATTTAAAAAAATAATTCTAAGTAATAAATTGCACAGGAATTTGGATTTTGGTGGAGGTGATAGGTTGTTTCGACTGACTATATAAACAATGTTCTGTAAACTTAAATGTATCTGCATACCTAATTGAGCTATCTAGAGATATTTTAATCAATTTATTAGACATTTTATTTAATTCCAAATAGTGTTACATTTTAAACAAATTCAAGGTTTAAACCAGTATTTTGCCTCTTTACCTACCCTCATGACCTCTTAACTTTGGAACACAATTTTAAGTTGGCAAGATATTTTAGTCCATTCCACAATTCAGTGATTAATATATTTTTTATATGCCGTCTGTAGACGTAATTTTTCTAGAGACTAATGATTTAACACTAAATATTCCTCTTTCCAGTTCAGACCAGCTAGGTATATTTGAGACAAAAAACATAATATGCTACTCAATGCACCCATAAATGTCAGAAACTCTAGTTACTTTCACCCGTTTTAGAAAATTATTCGGAAACAGACCTCTGTCACGTAGCGACAGAGATCTGTTTCCGATTGGATGAACCTTAATTTATTATAGGATACCTTAGTCTACAGGGAAAACTCCAAGAATAGATTAAATTTTCATTACCAATTTTCCAACCCAAAGGAATTGAAGAAACGGAGCCAATGAAATTTTAATCAGCCTGTAAAACAAAGTTAGTCAGTCCTAGAATCTACTACTATTGGTCTTTATATGAATTTAGGAAGGACAGCTGGTGACAACGTTATCAGAAGCAAAGTGACTGCTTACTGCTTTAATAGATATGCCGCTGCGTAGAGGTGAATGATCAATACTGGATAAGCTCGAGAGTATATAGCATGGGGAAACTTACAAGGTTACTAATGATTAGAGGAACAAAATGTGGTGGTATGAAATAAGGAGTCATGGTATGCCATATGGTAACCCGAAGGCTGTGTCTTTATCTGACGAGTGTACAATCCCTGTGGAAAAGTCGAGTGTCGCCTGTGAAGTTTAGAGGTTCAAGGTATATGGTAAGAAGCTCATTTACCTGTTTGGTAAACATATTGGTTTCAGTGTTTTAGAAATAAAACGCTGATATCTACTAAGTTGTTTTGCATAATATATACTTTCAACTCTGTGGCAACTGTCTGGAAAGCCCTCTCTTTCTTCACATAGTATTGCATGTTGTTTCAGAAGGAAAATTTCTAACTTCATGTTTTAAGATATTTTAAAAAGATAAGTGTTACTTGGGCCAAAACTTTTTCCCTCACAAAACATATTTAATATAAACTGAACAGTAAGTTGCGCTCAAGACGTAGATGATTAACAGCCTTTCGCCAACAATTATCTATTTTACTGGAGGAATGGAAAAAAAGTTTTAGTTCTGGCTTTCTAGAATAATCTGGGGATGGGAGATGAGAGAATACTCGGAATGTTAACAGCCGTAATTACCGTATGAACACTTATTCACATTAATCTGGGGGATATAGAATGTACTTCTATTCACAAGCTAGAAATTTGTTTTTATTTTATTCGGCAGTTGTCAAGGAAAGCTTGAGATCTAAAGGTTCTACCCTTTTTGTAAAAAAAACTGTAATTTGCAAAATTTAAACATTTCGCCTTTGTGATGGAATATTGATATTAATTTTCTCCTGAAAATGTGAAAAATTGTTCTCGGTCTGTAGAGTAAACTTGCCTTCAGTAAACATAGTGACCAGCTGTAGCACATTCATTTACCTGTAATACTCATATACACTGTATTTCCTCAAAACTCTTACTTTTTCAACATAGGCCCTGCATCTTCCGAGAGTGATTATTAGAGTTTGTATATATCGGGATTTTACACTAAATCTCCGCTAATATGGGAATGGATTATGTGTACCTTACAAAAGAAAAATATCAGTTCTAATCAAAATGCAAGCCATAAGACAGAATGTCAACATATTTGGTAAATAAAGGAATGTTTGATTTGTTTTGAAAAGTAATCGTAAGGTCTAAGTATGTTTTATGATTGCTTTGGTTTAAATCATATGAAATGAATTTAGTTTTATTAAAATCTCTAAATAGCTGTTAATTTGGAGTCTTCTTCCATGTTTTATATTTTTTCCGCCTACGTATGAATTAATTGACGAAGATTATTTTGGGTTCTATATTTCCATCAAACTGAGAAACAAAAATTAGTGAAGTATATTGTTTTAATATTCCTTCAAGGAAAAAAGAATAATGAGAAAAGCATTATACACATTCAAAAATGTGTTAGATAAGGATAGAAACATATGCATCACGAAGCAAGACACAGATAAAAACCGTACTTAAATGGTATAACTCTTAGATTGAACGACAGATCATTATATTACAATTCCGAGCCACTTTTATTTCACTTTTGTTGCACTTCCCGACTTGTAAGAATATATAGCACATAAGCAATGATTTGTTTGTGGTGGTATGTAACACTTAATAGACATCTAACAGTTTAGTTCACTTCAAAAAGTCTACATCTTCGAAATGAAATATTTTAACTGAGAATCGGCTATTTATCCATCGCTATTTATCCATATATCGGCTATTTATCCATATAAGTCGAGTGCACAAACAGGCGTTATTTTACGTACATTATGCTTGTCCGCGCTCAAATATTAACTTAAAAAATAGACTACAGAGGCTGTTCGCACATTTTTTAGACGATTTTGGTAAGCTGTAATAAAAAATCTTTTGCTGCAAAAGAAATAATTGCAATTGTACTATGTTTTTAAAAGTCAAAATTATCGTCTGGGGCTTGAAAGTTTTGTTTTTATTCAAAATGGCGTTTTTAACAAAGCAGTGGTTCGAAGGCTACATTTATGCTCTTTCCGAAGAGAAATATGCACACTCCGATATCCAAAAACGATGTGAGAGTCATGGTTTTGTGATATCTAAAGCGTCGATAGGTAATATCGTCAACAAGAAAGGAAAAAAACGTCAAATTGGAGCATCAAGTGGGACAAAAGTTCCAAACAAGTATCCAAGGAAAAAACGGACATCTTCGACTATTGCAAAGGTACGTTGTTTAATGTTAAAAGAAAATCCCCCTAGTCCAAGGACAGTTGCAAAATCATTAAAATGCTCGGTGTCCACTGTAAACAAAATGATAAACGTTGATTTAAATCTTAAGACAGCGAAAAATCGCAATGTGCATCGTCTTCTTCCAAATCATATCGCTGAACGCAGGATACGCTGCAGAATTCTATATGAGAAATACTTATCCAAAGAAAAATGGAAAACAATTGTCACAATAGATGAATCATGGGTGTATTTAAATGATTGCAACCAAAAAAGAGCCATTTATTATCATAAAAGGGGAGAAAAAAATTTAAGTACATGGTTCAAAGAATCGAAATGAAATATCATGATTTTATTTTAATTTTTATTTGGGAATGATTTTTTTTTCATTCTGTTGATCACATATCTTCCATAGATAGTGTAAAATTACTGTTTGGTTATGGTTTTTTCATTTAATGTGTCCAGCCGTATTCCAGCTTTCGTGCAGTGTGACTCCCTCCAAAAGAGCTAAAATTCATATGAGTGCAGATAATGACTGGAGTAACTATGTCTCTCTTAGGGGAGCTGTATCCTTTATTGGTGTTGTTCAATGCATTGTGATCAGCGTCCATTGCCCCCAACTCCCCGTGGTCCGGGCAAACCTAACCTGAATACAGGCCCCAACGGGGCACCCTATGCGTGGAAGAGTCCATTTGAATTTAGAGGTGGGATATGTTAGGTTGAAGGGTGGCGCCATCTACTGACACCTTGAATTAGAATTTTTTTAAATCTATATTTTTTAAATATGCATGCTGTTGCAGCTATTAAGGTTTGAACGCTTTTTTTATTTATTATACTGCTCATTAAGAATAGAAATTAATTTAATGGTTTTTTATTTTGTTGTTTAAAGATTTAAAGCATTTTGAAACATAACGTTAAAGTTCTGTATTCAACATTTTTATTTCTTGTGTTATGATCACTTTTGGTTACACATTCCACATAGTTGATTACCTGTCGTGGCCATTTCTTCATCATGAAATTTTCGGTTGTGACGGTATAAACTCTTCAATTGACTGAATTTTATGTCACATTTGTTACAGACAATTTCAGAAGAGTTGTTGCGCCGCTTTTTTAAAACAATTTCAGAAGAATTCTTTGGCCCTGATAAGGGCCGTTTTGTTGAAAGAATTTCAGATATTTTGTCACAGGACTAACTTGAAACAAACAAGAAAAGCGAACCTAACTTGATACACACAAGAGAAGCGAACAACTTGTAACAGGCAAGTGAATAGTAGAACAGCTAATAGATGGCGCCACCCTTCAACCTAACCAATCCCACCTCTAAATTCAAATAGACTGTTCCACGCATAGGTTGCCCCGTTGGGAAAGAAGCGCAAGTCTCTCAGGTTAGCGTTTCCCCGAGACTTGTCCAGGCTAAGAAGTGTATAGGTCTAGTCCAGGGGGGGGGGTTGTTTTGGCTCGGGGGCCGATTTGTAGAAGCGGAGGTTAGAGGAGGGCCAGACCTTTTAAAATTATTGCATTTATTAATTAATTTTCCAGAAAAGTTAAAAATTTTATCATAGAAATCAATAAATATAAATTAAATAAAATATTGGCAGATTTTCTGGCTGTCTTGGTGGACCACAAAAAAATCTGTAGCAGGCCGCAATTTTTCCACCCTTGTCTAGTCTTACCCACCATTTAGTAAGATTAGACTCATTATTTAGTAAGACTAGACTCAACATTTAGTAAGACTTACTCATCATTATTAAGTCTTTTGACCTAGTCTTATTCATCGTTTAGTAGGTACTAACATATTACAACGATCCCAAATTAATTATTGAATCTGCGAAGCTTTCTATTGCGTGCAGGATTGCCAGCACCGAGCATGTTTTATTAGCTAAACTTGCATGCCTTTGGGTATGTGGGCTTAACTTTTGATATTAATTAATGTGTCCTTACTTAAGCGAATTTAACATGTTTTGAAAGAAATTTGTATTTCAAACGATACTATAATTCTTTTAAAACATTTTATATAAAATATATCAAGAGTTAATTAAAAATATACATATTAATATACATTTAATTATAACAAAATAAAAAATTTTTAATTTCCAGTTCATTTTGCACGAACATTCCCTAGAGTATTCTGAAGAAAAAAAAATGATAAAATATTGCTATCATTATTGTACTATATAATTTGTTTCTGGAACATAATTTTTTATTAAAAAGTTATTTTTATGCGATGTCAAATAAAATAATTCTGTAACTATTCATAAAAACATTTTACTTCACAAAAACTTACATTACTTTTAAAAATTCTTGGTCATTTTAGAACTTTCCAAAACCAATTAAATAGATTTATGTTTTTCGATAAAAATCCTGCCATTTGACATTAGATATACATCAACACTTCACCATCTGCCATTTTTCCAGACTTTGAACAGTACTGGGAATTTTCTCTTTGAATGTTTAAATATGCATGAGTTCCACGATATCTGTAAAATGCGCGGAGAGTATATATTACCTGAAATAAAACTTCTGAAAATTTAAAAAGTTATAGATTAGGAAGGAAAGTGTTGGTTTCGTGGAACGGAAAATCTCCATAAGAAAAATTTATTCTTTTAGAATTATAAATTAATACTCTTTAGACACACTATATGTATGTATTCAGGTATGTATGCTTATATTTATGTATGAATGTAAGTGTTTGTGTATCGAGAAACATATGCAAAAAGAACTACGTTTAATCCATATATGCATTAGGGAAAATAGTGCATCAGTACATTATCTCGATTATATGATTGGAAAGTTTAGAATCACATATCTAAATATTACTACAAATGAAAATGAATGGTCTTAGAAAGGGATTAATTAACATTTTAATTATTTGTAACTAGATGTTGAGAATGCTTAGCAGCTGAAACTACTGGCATACATATCAGTGAAGATATAAAAATTAATAAACGCATTGATATTAATGATCACAGACGAAGTCTAATCACCTCCAGAATTGATCTCTGGCACACCGTACCATCTTCGATACATATTCATATTTTAGACTCTTGGTTTGTGAATCTAATCTTTAACCCTTTGCTCCCCGGTGTTCCATATAGTGGAACACCAATCTTTACTCGCTTCTAAAACTGTCAAAATTCGGCGAAAAACTAAGCAATTAGCTTCATTTTTTACTTTGATCTACTCTTTTTGATAATACATGGCAGCGTGTCACAAGCCCATACATACCCTTGTTCCAGGGGCGTTATAAAAAAGAGCCATATTTCAGAGCCATAATTTAAAAATCATTTTTAAATACAAAAAAAATTGCTAGGAAAAAATTCCTATGTTATTTTATTGGCTATACTCAAAACTATTTATTCTATATTATTTTAAATTTTTTATACCGAAACCATAGCAATAACGAAAGATTTTCAAAAGGTGTTCCATGATATGGAACACTGGGAAACTAGAGCGGTTTGCGCAGTAGAACACGTGTCTCTCTCTGTCCAGCTCAGCCAGTCCAAACCGGTTCAACTTCGACAGCATACCTCGAACAAAAGACCTATGTCCAAAATCCTGTGCAGTACTAGTCCTTCGGGCTCCTCGTTGTTCGTCGATTACCTAAGCAGCATCCTCTCATCCTCGAGTTTACGAACAGTAAACTCGAGGAACTGCAATGTTGCAAAACTTGCAATGTTGGATTTTGCTTTTTTCAGAAGGGACTGGCGTGCTTCCAAAAATATCACGAAGCAAAAAAAATAGGTTAGTGAATATTTTTATGTGTAGGAACTGCTTTTGTATATAGGAACTGTAAATATTTATTTAAAATCATATATAATCAAGTTTTTTTAATTGTGTTTTTATTTGTGTGTTTTTTTTGTATATAAGAACTGCTTTTGTATATAGGAACTGTAAATATTTATTTAAAACCATATATAATCAAGTTTTTTTGTTGTGCTTTAATTTGTATGTGTGCGTTTTTTCTTTTGTTCGCTTCACCGCAATGCTCGCTCAGCCTCACTTGTCAAAGTCCTAGTTTCCCAGTGTTCCAGGTCATGGAACACCCACAAAATCGAAACCGGAAGTGCAATCTTTATGAAATTTTAACTGTGTACTCCTTTAAGTCTAAACAGAGTGCCTACAAATGTTTAGATCAGAATTTCAACTTTAAAGGGTACTGGGAAGTAAAGGGTTAAGAGGCTGTCTACTTTTGCATTTTGAACTGTGTTAGTTGTACTATTGTTCTGTTTTTTGTTTACATTTTACACTAAGCTATGTATTATAGTCTGTTATAGTGTAACTTAATTGGATTTCTGATAGCAAATATACAAGCCAAAAACTGTAAAACACTTGCGAGATATGGTAGGCAAGGTGCCCAGTTCATTCGGTCTTATGGGGAAGTGGGATGATCTCTTTCACTAGATTTTCAGCTTCAGACACAACAGTGAGATCAAATATTTGTCCGATTCTCCAGCAGCCCTTCTGTCGTAAAGAGGAGAGGACCGGAAAAGCATTAAGGGGACAGTTCACCTCTGAGTGGCTTTAAAATGTAAAAAATTAGTGTATTTTTAGAATTTTTTTATGAACTAACTATTGAAGCTATTAACTCAAAATTTTGAAGTCTGCTACTTTAAATATTATTTTGTTATATAAAAATATTACATCAAGTTAAATATTTTTAAAATTATTTTTAAAATTTAAAATATAATATCATGTTTTCTTTATTATGGACTTTTGTTGTATCATTGCGCGCAGGATATATTCAGTATATTTCATTTATTTTAAGAAAATAATATCTTAAATTAAAGGAAATAGTCTAAATTTTAATTTGATGAAAAATATTTTGTCTAATTGTATATTTAAAATTAATATTAAAATTTTAATTAGTAAAAAAAATTTTCTTCTAAATTTCAAAATAATTTTATGGGTAAAATCCTTAATTTTCATTTTACCAACATAATATTTCGTCATTTTACAGAAAACCATGTCTTTTATGATGTCCGAAAATTTCGAGGCGTTTCATGAAAGGGTTCTCAAGATATCATGCGCGCAATGTCAAAAAACCACATTTTGAGATATTTGCATTTAAAGTTGAAATTTTGTTTTTTTCTTTAAAATCTTTATCTAAATGTACTCAATCGTATTTAAATACTTAACTTATACCTGTTAGACCTGAAGACGATGAGAATTTAGTATTATTTAATAAAAATTTTGAAATATGTTCACAAAAATGGTACATTGTTAGGAATATCAACAATTGAAACAAATGAAAAAGTTATTGTATCACATACTAAATATCCCTAGTAGGGCCAGTTTTCAAATATTCTACTTAAGTATTAAACATACATAAACATTATTTAAAATATTCAAATATTTTACATATTTTTGGACACATTTTATGGAAAAAAACTGATGACAATCCTTGCACTTTTTTCTCAAGTATATCAATATTTTGTCCACATATTTTGCAGGATAATTGTTCAGAAATATTTCTGCAAAACATACTAATATCGATTTAGCGATAACCCGAGAAACCATTATCAACAGTAATATCTGCGAAAGAAGTGTTTTCAAAATTTTTGATGTAGCTTTGGGAGATGCAATGTCTGCAGTCACATGAGAATCCTTTACACGTGTTACTTACGTGTGGAAACTTTCGGTTTTTTTTTGGCGTTGTCGGGAAGCACTTTTACGTTCAATCGACATAACTTATAAAATTTCAAATAAATTTAGAACTTTAAATATCATAAATAATTTGAAGCAAACGAAGAAAGAAAATAGTACGGAATGCAACGATAAGAAACACCAGCACAATTGCGAACGAAATGTAAACAATGTAGCACGAAACTGATTTAGTTCCACTCTTCCTTCTGCTGAGAGAAAAAAAAACCCCAAAAAATAAAAAAATAAGTGGTAGCTAGTGATATGTATATCATGAATGTTGTGACTAATAAATGAAACGCGTTGCGAATAAACGCTAGCCATACAGCTGTGTAAACATTGATTTTAAAGGGCAACTGCGAGGCATTTAAATGGAAACTTTTTATAGGTTGCGTACATCATTCCTTAATATCTCGCGAAAAAATTGGCGGACAGAAACGGAATTGATATCAAATCGTTCAGAATCAAACAAGCTATAATAATAAGTAAAAATTGAAATTTTGATTTTTCGATCCATTTTGAGTGAACTGTCCCCTTAAACATTTATTTTCACGAGTAAAGGAAAACAAGAACAACAGGGTAACTAGTGTTACCCTGTTGTTGTTGTTTTCCTTTACTCGTAACTCATACGTTTGATCTACCACGAATCATTGTGACAGCGGCAGACTTGTTGCCTGTACTATAAGTTAACGAAACCCTACAACCCTCCATAATAAGTCCCACTGCCTCATGTAGATGGACTGCAAGCGGTAAGATATAATGACCCCTGATGCAAGACTCGGAGAAAAGCCATACTATTTAGACACTATTAGATACTATTTAGATACTATTTAGATACTACTTAGATACTATTTAGAATGTTGGTTTCTGAAGTGATATTCTTCAGGCTTTGGAACAAATGCTTTGGATCTATTAGATTTTAACCACACTAAACCTGACTATAAAAGACATCGAGGATACAACTACACTGCACATAGTAAAGCACGTTAGGGATATTTAAAACTGTGGTTCCACTCTGAGTTTGGTAGTTGTCCCTCTATAATATTCAGAGTAAGTGAATCGATAACCCTGATTCCACCCGAGACAACCCTAGTGTAAATGACATGCTCAGCGACCCTTGCGGGAAATGATTTAAGGCACATAGGGTAACAGCAGAACCTTAATGGCTAGATGTACCTGAAGTTTTTCGTGTATGCAATCCTAGTGGTAGTTGAGACTTAATTCAAACTAGTTGATACCCGTCAAAATATAACTGCTAGATAGTAAATAAATGTACTAATACACAATTTATACTCAACACATCATTGCCAAATGTTGAAAATCACAATAATGAGCAGAAAAAAATTAATATGTTTAAGCGGCCTCGTGCTTAGTGAGTATCTAAAGCTAGATTTAAAAATGTCACTGAGCATGCGCAGAAAGCAATTTTTTTAAAAAAATTGTAAATTATCGCTAGTTAAACAGCGTGAAATAAACAATTTTCATGAGGATTAATATTATGTTTCACAAACATAATTATCATAAAAATAAAAATGGCAGAGAGAGATCTAGAGAGACTCCTCGGAATAAGTGTGTTTATCATTAAAACATGTCATTAAGCATGCACAGAAACAGTGAGTTTCTAAAGACAGATTTAAACATGCCACTGAGTATGCGCAGAAATCAATTTTTAATTGTAAATTATCGCTAATTAATAGAAATTGCGGTTACAAAATCCAAATTTGACAAATCTACAGATTACAATCTTTCGTTTAGATCAAAATGAAGTAAATTGATGCAGTAGTTTTCTCTCACGGACTGCCCCAAAAGCCGGCTTAGCAACTTAAATATATAGATGTCCTACATCACACAAAATCTGAGATAATCCTCACTTATCATGTGATGAATGGGACAACGGTTTAAATGCTTATCTACGGTCAGGTTGACAAATGGTTTTCCCACAGTTGAAATGGAGATCGAAAAAGCTTTGTCAATATCTACGAAGCAACTGCTGACAGACATCAACATACCAGACAATATGGTCGCTCAGCGCAGATATGATAGATGTCCAACTGTATTCCATTCCCAATACAAATTTTTAAAAATAATAGCACAACGGGAAACTTATTGCCAAATCTACTGAATTGTCTGAAGCTAAATTACACATGGCCTGAAGCTAAATTACATATCACTTTCGGAAGTAACACTCTTGCCAGGTACACCCGTATATTCAGAGAATCAAGCATAATATATTCAGGAATTTCCAGAGGCAAAACATTAAAATCATTAATATAAATCATTACAGATGAGCTACAGCCACATAATAGACGTTAGAAACAATGTAACTAGATCGATTTTGGTGAGTTATAAAAACCCTCGACACATCCAGCTGGGTGAGCTAAGCGATGACGTTTTTGAAGCATTCGCTATATTTGCATATTCTTGCGGCCACAGATGAAAATTACAAAGATATTTACTTTATGTGATTGTCAAAACTATCTATAAACTTTTTCATTATTTTTATTGTAGCATTAATTTTATTTAATAATTTCCTTTTTCAAAGAACTCGAAATTTTTCCGTATAGAAATCATAGAATTTTTAGTCTTTGGAAACCGACAAAATGTTTTTTAAGTATCATGCGATTTTTGCGTGTTAAATTAATGTAAAAAAATTAATGAATCTAAAAAATCACTGTAAAGATGAAATAAATTTTAATGTGCACAAACCGATATAATGTTACAGTGCTAGTATGTAATCAACATACCGTGAATTTCTGAGGACATATCTAAATGTATAAAAGCTTACAAATATGGTGTGAAATTGGCATTTATAATTGATAAAATCACTTTTATTTTTGTCGATTATCATAGAAAATCATCCTTTCATACTTTAAATTTAAACGTAAGAGGTTTCATCAATGTCGATTACGCAAAATTTACTATACCATGAAACTCGTACAAAATAAATTGCTCATTTTTATAATTTAAAAAAAAAAAACTTTCAGGATTCTCTTTCTGAAAAACTTTGATTTATTTTGGTGATTCTGTTTCAGAAAATATGAATATTTATGAACGGCTTGAATATTTTTGAATATAAATTTATATTATATTTCTCAGTAATATTGTTGAATTAAATAACTATTCCTCCACTACTTAATAATGAATGTTTTTAAAAAGGATTTTATTTTACGATGAATCTTCAATGAATCTATCCTTTTATAAAAGTAAAATTTTACAATACATGAATAAAAACTGAGATTAGAATTTATTTCAAAATAGCAGTACTTTCTATTGTCAAGAGAAATTAATTTAAAAAAAGCATTCTTGCTTTCTCTTGGTTAAATAAAATTTACTATTCTAAAATTTTTAATAGAAGCAATAGTTTACACGTATTATTTTTATCATGAATAATAAATATTAAATATTAATTCATTCTAAATCACCCATCTAATATTAAGAATATTTGGGATAAATTTTCTACTCTTAAATTTGCTCCGAAACCCATTTTAATGGATTTTTGCTTTCCCATTTTTTCCTTATTTGACATAGATATACATCAGCACTTCACCATCTGCCATTTTTCTGGAACACTGAGCATCATTGAAAATTTTTTTCATCTATTAAATATGCATGAGTTCAAAAATAAATGTAAAATGTTAGAGACGCATGTTGTACCGCAAAGAACGCTATCTGAAGTTTCGAAAAGGAATCGATTATAATGAGAGTTAGTGATGGTTTACAGCAAGAAAAAATAGGCGCTATAAAAGTAAGAATTTATTTTACAGAAAAGCAGTTTGAAAGCCTAAGGAAAATATTTCTCTCAAGCTTATAGAAATTTTCAAAATTGAGGTTTTAATATTAATATATCACTAAAAATATTATTTTATTCAATTGCACTGTCTGAAAAAGAAACAATTTATATAAATAAATTCTGTAAATCAAGCTCGTACTCCTCTTGAAATTAGATCTTAATTACAATCTTTAATGGTATTCCAAAGTGCGTTTAATACTGATTTAAGTTCGACAAAAAATTCTCACAGCTGCCATTTCTTGACTGAAAGATAAATATTTTATTTATCGCGAAAGTAATAAACATTTTTGTAAGAATTCAGCTGCTATATTAATATTGTATAAATATAATTCATATAAAAATTTAACTTTAAATAATAACTTTTAAGTTGTATTATAAGAATATGATCTGAAATATTATCATAAACAGTATCTTGATGCACATTAAACATTTATTAAGTTCACCAAAAGGAAATCTCATGACTGCCATATCTTGGCTGAAAGATAAATATTTTATTTATCACAAACCTAATAAACATGTTTGTAAGAATTAAGCTGCTATATTACTATAATATAAATACAATACACATTAAAATTTAACTTTAAATAATAACGTTTCAATCGTATTATAAGAATCTGATCTAAAATAGAATCATAAATAGTATCTTGAAGCACATTTAACTTTCATTTAAGTTCACCTAGAAAATATCTCACGACTTTCATTTCTTGGCTAAAATATAAATATTTCATTTATCGCAAACCTAATAGTAAGATAAGTATTTTACTTTTCGCAAACGTAATGAACATTTTTGTAAGAATTCAACTGCTTTATTAATATTATAAATACAATTCATATCAATATTCAAATTAATTCATTTAGAAATACAATTCATATCAAAATTTAACTTTCAATGATACCTTTTAAATTGAATTATAAGAATCTGATCCGAAATATAATCATAAACAGTATTTTGACGCACATTAATCATTTAATTAAGTTCACCAAAAGTAAATCTCCCGATTGCCAATTTTTGGCTAAAATACAAATATTTCACTTAACGCAAATCTAATAAACATGTTTGTAAAAATTAAGCTGCTATATTAATATTATATAAATACAATACACATTTCAATTTAACTTTAAATAATAACGTTTTATCATATTATAAGAATCTGACCAGAAATAGAATCATAAATAGTATCTTGAAGCACATTTAACTTTTAATTAAGTTCTCCAAAAGAAAATCTCGCAACTGTCATTTTTTGGCTAAAATTACAAATATTTCATTTAACGCAAACCTAATAAACATGTTTTTAAGAATTAAGCTGATATATTAATATTATATAAATACAATACACATTACAATTTAACTGTAAATAATAACGTTTCAATCGTATTCTAAGAATCTGACCCGAAATAGAATCATAAATAGTATTTTGAAGCACATTTAACTTTTAATTAAGTTCTCCAAAAGAAAATCTCACGACTGTCATTTTTTGTTCTAAAATACAAATATTTCATTTATCGCAAACCTAATAAACACCTTTGTAAGATTTAAACTGTTGTATTAAAATTACATAATTATAATTCACTGTTTCATATCAAAATTTAAATTTAAATAATAACTTTTCATTTGTATTACAATAAACCAGGAGAGCCTCTGAATAAGGACCTTACAAGATCTGAGGTAATAAGGATATTTAGACCTTAAACCCGGCATATCCATGCATTTAAATAACAACATCAGATCTTTCTTTCTTTCATTGTACTGATGGTTTATATTATACTGATTGGCTTGCACTGTACTGATGATTGTACTTTCATTGAACTGATGATTTGGCAACTCTACTGTAGACCATATTCTGTACTGTCTAGGCATGCTGAAGGAGGATCTCTATAACTATAATATCTACATTCTGGATTGTAAAATTAACACCACTGCATTTCGGGGAGTGATTTAACATCTTGGAATAAGGGAAGAAAAACAATTCTGTTGTATAACTGAAGTCACTTTCAGGTGTAGAAGGGTGATTACGTTTCCAAAGGGTGGTAATTAGGGAAAGGATTGATGTTTAGCAAACTATACAAAATTTTTATTTCAATAGATTTTTAGGTTCCTGGTGAGAAACAGGTCCCTAAGACTTCCTCGTCGTTATGCTACCGGTATCTTTAACACTAGCACCACCAAGGAGATCAAAATGACTGGTAATCACAGCGGTAGAAAAGGTATATGTATGTATGTATATTAGGGTGGCCCTTAGCATATAGGCAAAAAATCAATTTTAGATTTTTATAAGTCTCACCCCCTATTTCTTTTTCCTTTTGGGCTAGTAAGTAACTGGTAAAAATTTTGAAAATTTTCATTAATAATAACACGTGCCGCTAGGGGGGTGAAAATTGAAATAAATGAGTTAAATTCCAAAACTTTCGCAATAACACTTTTAATAATTCTATTTTAATTTTAAAACAAATATTTAGGAGAAAAATAACGGAAATAATGCTTAGAAATGCTGAACCACAAAAACAAAATTTTATAACATTAAATTTCAATAATAAAAGGTTCTATAATTTTTTGATAATGAATGCTTTGAGCAAGATGGAAAATGGCTCCAATATGATTTTACGATTTGCAATAGGTATTGCTTTCGCTCCTCATCGTGTGTTATAATATTTTTATATTCTTCCATAAGCTTCACACCTCTTTCTGCGATATCATTGACAACTGTGAGATTTTTGACTACTGTATGTCCACGTTGATAATCATGAAAAGAATTTCAAATCGCAGGATCAAGAGCAATAAAATCGGGCGATATTTTAAACCGCTTAAAAAAATTGGGTGTGCTTTATGACACAAAGTTATGTAGTTATTTGTGTGTGAATTCAGCCATTTCCTTTAAATCAAAATGGAAACGCTTAGAGTCACAAGTAGTTGATTCTTTTTCTTTAAATACTTTGGCCATCTTTAATTTTTGTTCGACAAGAATTGTGTCATTAAAATATGCTAAAGCCACTATTTCTTTAATCAGTTACCACAAATCTCCATAAAATTATTTTGTTGTTTCTTGGGAAATTTTTTCATTTATTTCATTGTAAAAATAAAGATCTTTTAAAAGACATCCAATCCTGGTATGGTGCTTTGCAGACTAAGGGAGCATTGTACCAAGCTTTTATGTATATTTTTACAATAAATATTCAAATATCCCTTAATCCTTGCAATTCCTGCTGAGTCAAATAAAATTGATTTCGAAAAATATTTTCAAGCAATAAATAGCTTTCGCTATCCACCTGGCATGGTGAAAAGCACCAGGTAATCGAAATGTAATTTCATTTGCTTCGTGTTCTCCTAAAAATATCATAACTAACTGCAGCAGCTCTTTGTAATCGCCTCTTGTCTGTTTAATAACAACTTGTGCTTTGGCAAAATGAAGCACAATCTCTATGTTTTTACCGATACTGTTCACAACAAATTGATCATCAATTCCAACAGTATATTTAGAATTATCTATATTGGCCCAAGCTTGTTGAAAACGTTTAAATAATCCTGTTTCGGGTCCAGACGACGTACCAATGCATGCTTCAAAAGCAGACTTTAAAACCAATTCATATATATGGTGTCTGCAAAGTAGGTATAAGTGATCTTTACCCAGTTTTTGTTCTAATAAAACGCAAGCACCTTTTATTCTTCCAGTATTTGACGCAGTGGTGTCACAACACAAGGCTTGCACTGTATCCAAAAGTTTATTTTCAGCAAGCAAGTTGTAAATAGCTTCTGCCATATCGTCTCCACTGCAAGAATCCAATTGAGGGATTCCTAAAAGATGCTCTTGTCCGTTAGCGGAAATAATTACTGAAAGCCTGTCAAGCTTTTTGTTTCTAGTTATTGGTGGAAGCAGGTTTCATCCCAGTGGACGGTAGTGAACTCTAACTGTAACGTCAGACGTTCATTTCAGATTAGTGAAGCACGCTCCGCACGAAGCTTTTGACGGCATCGCTGTATCGAGGTTCGATTTATAATTAGATATTCAGTGTTGTGTTCCAAAGCTTCTGCAGTAGCCATTAAAATGTGGACAGAGTTTCTGCCACTTAACTTGCATTTATCAAGATCTGCTACCAACTTGGTGTTAATAAAATTAATGTTCCCACGTTTACATTCTTTGGGTGGACCTGGCTGATTTGTGGGACACAACCTATTTTCACGATCAATTTCCTTTTCAGATGAACTCTCCTTATCAGACGAAACTGACACTAAAACAGAACCTTTTGTAAATATACTACACAATACTGCGTTAAGAATGTAATAATTGGACAAAAGCAAATTTCAAAAGTACTTAATGGTTTTTATTTACAAGACTCTTCGACGTCCAAGTTCATGTCCTCCATTGTTTCACTCATTTTTGTATCCTCTTTAATTTTTTTTCGTCGCTGTTCTTCTACTCTAAGTTGTTTTAGAACTCTTTTTTCCTTTTCATCAGTTCTTTTATCAATGCTCCCTAAAACACCAATTCGTCCTTTCTGCCTCTGGGAGGTGAGAAATTGTGTGTTTTCTTCTATTGTAATAATTTCCAAGGTAATAGAGTGAGTAGTATCAAATAGGTCCTCTAGTTTTTCTTCAAAATTTTGTTCTTTTTGCTCTCGAGTTTCCCTCTTTCCTTTAGAACTTTTTTGAAGCATTATCCATTCATTATATAGAGCTTCCGGTTTAACAATGCAATGTTGAGGTTCTCTAAATGGTATTCGTGCTTTTTGCCAAAACATTACAGTTTCAGAAATTACTAAACGAGCACTCTCACGGAGACTTAATTTTAGGCATCTCATATTATAAAATAGCACTTGCATTACTTGTTTGTTAGAAGGTAATTTGCTACCTAATATTTGATTTGTTTCTGTTTCAATCAGATATATGTGATTGCGAAGTTTACTCTTTAGCGCCATTTTTAACAAACCACGTGCTACCGCTTCGTTTGGAAGACAACGCAATACTGATTATGACTAAGCGCCGTGGTCAGTTTTCCCGACAACCAGGACTGCCGACGCCTCCAGCACAGCGCCCCCCCTATGGTGAGTCCAACGTGCTGGTGGGTTATGCAAAAGTGCTGGTGGGTTATGTTTTAGTGTATATTTGATATTATTTAGTTTAACCCATTAATGCCGACTTCGTTTTCTTTAACCATTTTTGCTACTTCTCTCATATTTGTGTGTTTTATGTCTATTAATGTATATTATACTAAAAATATATATTTAGTTGCACTTTAACTATGTGTTTTTTACTGGTACGTTTTTGTACCAATCGGCGTTCGTGTGTAGTACTCATCGAGAATAAAAGCTAATATTAAATTCCTTTATTAATGAAAATAATAACATAATCGGGAATACCACAATTAAAAGAAAAGCACGTTAGATCATTTTCTGACAGAATAAAACAATAAATCTCTATTGAGTGCAAACATGATAGTTCTTATGGCACTGAGGATGCAGTGGCACATTACACTTTTCGCACTTGTAGCTGCTTCTCCCAGAATAGTTCTTGCAACGGACATGTTCTTGATCTGATCTGATTCACCAGTGACTATTCTTGTCAAATCTTATTTGTGAGGGCGCTTTATACCTAAAGTAAATTGGCTTACCTGGTCCTCTAGGCAATGTTCCATAAGTGCCTAACAGTTCCTGTGCGCATTGTCGTACTAACACAAGAAGTGGGATTTCATCAATATCATTTTTCATTTTATACATTTTCCATCCATTTATAACACTGGCACTAAGTACAAACGAAAACAATGGTCAGCACCACTTTTTAGAACTAATTCTTACGCGATAATTTGCAAATGACAGCTTGATCAACAAGGTCGACACCACCCATATGCTTATTATACATTTTTAGCTGTTGTGGCATGGAAACATTCATTTTCTTTTTTTCTGCGGCCCTCCATCGAGTAGCAGATGCAATACATTTTGTAGAAACTTTGTTACTTGCAACAGTAACAACTTTATTGTCATTCCATTTGACGATACTGATATCTTCATGACATATGTATTCATATGTCCCCCTTGCCGACTTCTTCAAGATTTCTTTTGACTATAAAGGAGCATTTTTCAGCCTGTTTTCTCTCAATGTCCCGGTTCCTGCTATGCCTCTTTTCGATAGCTCATTCAGCAAGGGAATGCTAGTAAATAAGTTGTCTATGACATCATGTGTCCCAGGTGGGATCTCGCATTTGTCTAGTAATCCAAGAACAACATCGGCACCTTGGCCTAAATCAGATTTTGATAATTTTGTAGATGCTTCACAATAAGGTTCATCATGCAATAAAAGACCATTAGAAGAAAGCCAAAGTTTGAAGCCAAAACGTATTGGCTTACCACTTAGGAATTGTTTTAGTCCGTGGTGCCCGAAATATGGAATTATAGACTCATCTACACTCAAAATTTTATACCAACAGAATAAAAGCATGACTTTCAAGGGGCAACAATTTATAAAATACACTTTTATAACAATGATTTAAAGGTCAAAATATTATTTAAAAAAATTCTAATTCATACCTGAAAGATTTTCGATTTTAATTCAAACGTGAAAGATTTCTGATTTTAATTCAAACTTGACTATACATTAGCCGGTTGGTACGGTTTCGTACCAACGATATGTAAGTTTTTATATTTTATAATACAAAGCAAAACATGACTTTCGAGTGGCATGAATTTATAAAATACACTTTTAAAACAGTGATTAATAGTCAATATATAATTTTGAGATAAATCCAAAACTCTAAACTTACTATTTTCTAAGTGATGTCCGAGGGATCTTGTTTCACGACTCTTTCACCTGAGCATAACATAAAATAACAACAAGAACTTGAGAGCAAATTGTGGAAAATCTATTTTTCCCGCTATCAGTGAACTATTCTTGAAGCACATGAACAATATTGGACAACTAGACAAATTTAGTGCAGAGAAAAAAAAATTTTCTTAAGATGGTACGTTTTCGTACCAATCGGCATTAATGGGTTAACGCGCATAAAATCTTATTTCGTTTTTTCTGTTAAACTTGTGGGAAAAACAGTAATTTTTATATAAATGGCGACATTCACAGCCTCTGCGGCACCACTTAGAATTATGCGAAGGACCCGATTTTTTGGGGGCTTTAGTTGTAGGCTAGTTGAAAAAAACTAAGGGGGTGAGACATTAAAAAAAAACAAAGTTGAAAAATAAGGGCCACCCTAATGTATATATATATGTATATATATATATATATATATATATATATATATATATATTGTTGGGGATTAAAAATTTAAATTGTATATATATATATATATATATATATATATATATATATATATATATATATATACAATTTCATTTTATTTCATCAGCCACGTTCATCTCCATATCTTTCTAATTATTTGTTTCTAGCTTAAATAACTCAATTATATTAACTTAAATTTTATTGGATAGCGATTAAATAGCAGCTGTAAGCAGCTATTTTAGTGTGCCCTTTAAAAAACTAATTTCGAAGAGTCTGAGCAATTTGCTTGTTATACTTGAGTAGCTATGTAAGTATTGTAACTATATTTTAATCGGGTATCCAAAAAACATTAACATTTAATGCTTATAATTTCATTTTCCTTTCAAATGTTGTCAAGGTGATAAGGGTCTTTTAATCACAATTATTACCAAGTGGTTTCGTTCTTTAAAATTGATAATAAAACCATTGTTTAAATGGATTTGTGAACATTGAAGAAATCGAGCACCTAGACAGTATATATTGTTAGTGACAAAGTTGAGGGAAATTTCAATGTTTAAATGTTCTCTATATCGGTTATTAATAATACATTTTTTGAAGGGTATATAAAAGGCGATTTATTTTGATATGATTTATTTCATTGTAGTGTAAAATTAATAACAGCATCGAATGTAAAGACACTTGAGTTTAACTGAAGAAAACCTGTCTTCTAAGTCTGATAACGTTTTTTAAATCTGAGACAATTTTTAAGCAATGTAACAAATTTTCTTAATGTTTACCTTTTTTAAGATTAATATAATATTGTTGAAAAATTAGAAACTTACATTGTTTACTCAAAGTGGATTTGGTGGATACTAAATTCCTCGTAGAGGGATTCAGTTTTACAAACTTTTGCAAAAGGAATAAAATTTATTTATGTATGTTGCCAATCTAGTATTTTTTTATATAATGAAATGAAAAGTACTAGTTTATGAATATGTTGTACTCGGAAATAGATTTTTATTTTATATTATTTCTCTAAGAAGTATAATTATCTACATTTAAATATGCAGAGAAAAGTCCAAAATTATCATAATATTTATGTAAATAGCAAAATTTCAAACTATTCTTATCTTTATAAATTTCATGTGATACAGAAATGACTATATCCTCTACCTTGCTCCTTTACTTTTTAAATATTTTTAGGATTTTTAGAAAACGTTAAACAATAAAAAAAGTTATTTATTTTTCTTATTATAGTAATAACCAAAACAAAAATTCCACTTTCCCCAAACACAAAAATAATAATATCAAGGTGTTAATAGATGCATAATTTTAGGGGCTTCAGAAAAAATCGAATAATTCCCAATCTTATGAAGATTAATATGAAATGTTGTGTTGTCACTATATTTTGAATCAAACAAACACACATATAAACAGAAATGCCCTCTTCCTACATTTCTGAACTTTTGGATGTTTATAAGCTTTCAAATTCAAATAAGTCTTTTAAAATCTGGTTACTGTACTTTCAAACACTATAAAACATTTGATCCGGGACTTATTTCCATTTTTCAATATTTATGTTTTAGAATTTTTTTTAAAAGTCCTTTATCCTGAGGTATAAAGGATTTACTTGTCCTTTAGAAACCCGTTTTAAAGGATTTTGTTTTTGTTTTCAAACCTATGCAGGACTGTGTCGATTCTAAGATGTTTTATATTTTAACTTTCTTTTTGAAGCCCATGTGATTAAAGTGATGATAAACAGTGTTAAAAGTAAGTAAGTTGTTTTAGGATATAAAATATATTTTTTGAATTTGTATTTTCTCATCCTTGTATAATTTAATCACTTCCAGTATTTTACCGGAAGTAAAAATCTCAATTTTTTCTAATATAATAGAAGTAGCACCGATTGAATGAAGACAACTTTTTACTGCGATTTAATGGGAAATACAAGTAGAAATGTCTTTAATCAATCTAGACAAAAGTGTGCGAAATAGAGATGCAATATGTGTAAATTTTAAATATATTGGGATGGTCAAACAGTTTGTTCGGTTTCTAGTAAGACGGCTCTAGCAGCACATGTCTTTAATGTCATTCGAAGTAGTTTTAGTCAAATTGTGTTGTCATATCATAGTGCATTTAGAATAAAAACTTACGAAAATTTGAGAATTATTTCACAGAAAATTTGAATTTTGAAGACTGAAGAAAATTAGCAACATTACGTTTTATTATATCAAGAAAGGTAAAAGCTCAAGTAAAACGAAAAAAAAAATTATTGCAGTGATAGCTTTGGGAGCATGGAAATATGAAGTTGCCTGAAAGATGGCAAAATATTATAGTACGAAATGGTGAACATATTGTTCAATACAGTTATTGTTGCAAATCAAAAATGTTGTCTTTTATGTTTACTTAAGAACTGGACGAAAATTTTTGCTAACCTAATACATAATGAATTATTTTTAACAATGTTCTATGGAATTCATAATAAAAGGAAAGCTTCTGTTAATATTATAAAATTTCATTTATGTATATATTTACTCTGAAAGAGTTTTCCAACTCAAAGCTAGAATTTTCCCATTATGTAAAATTAAATCGCCTTACTTGAACTAATAACTAACAGAAGGAGTTTAATAATAGTTGGAGAGAAACAACTGAGTGTTTGCAGGGAATTATTTCACATTTATTTCCGAAAACCGTTAGTTTGTTGATAAAGCAATTCAAAAGCGTTTCCCTCCTATATAAGACATAATATAGCCTGCTGATTAAGCATTTTCAGGCAGGAATAAAGTCTTACTATTGCTTCACAAGTAAGCCAAATTCAGTGCCTTTAAAGTGTTTTGTATTTTAAGTAGAGTCTCGATATTCTAAAGCAACTCTGACTGCATTCTAAATGGATTATTTACATTTCTGATTAAAGAAAGTTTCAAAACACGAACGCTATGAAGATTGGAAATAGTTTATTATGAACTAGACAATGAATCGTTTATAATGGTACCAGGTATACTTTAGACAATGACTAAAAGACTTATACCATAATAATAATGAAAAATATTATCTATTAAATTGCATTGTCATAGTGGTCTTACCTCAAGTTCTAAAAACAGAATGATGCAAACATAATATTACATACTTAGTAGAGTACAGGAATGGAAATGAGAGAGGTCACTGTACAATAAGGTACGTTTCGCTTAAACCTGGTATGGGTACCTTGAAAAAATGAATCTATTTACACAGGGCACTGTATATTTTTAATGAAACAGGGCTCCATATATTCTCGAATACACATAAAACTGCGGATTTAAGCAAAATTCCTGTTTTAGCATTCCTGCAAAGAGTACATGTCGATAGTGCTCTTTAAGTGACCTTTAGGGCTCGAGTTTACCTTGTGGAAAACTGCCGGGTTTCGGTGCTGAGGTTGCTCCTATCGAATCACGACATGTGCCATCAAATACCACTATGCTTAGGCCGTATATGGGCCCGTTATATCAGGGATCATTAGACCGGAAAGTCCCTCTATGAGGTCAGAGAGGCTGAGAGATGGTACGATTGCCCCGACGTTGCAGAAGGGGTGTGTCACCGTGGTTTTAAATGTGGTAATTAGTACTTTGAATAATTATAAGCGATTACTCAAATGTATACATACCAATCAATTTATTAAACATTCATAATACACATACAATTAATATTATTCATTACTGAATTCCAACTCCTATATCTTATTAATACAATATATATACATGTTTCCAATTACTCCTACATCATATTAATACCTTATTTATTCTCATCAATACCATCCTTCAACTATTCATTTTCATCATTTAATTATACTCCAATCTTCTTAATTAATAATCCCACATATACATTACTCATATCATCATATCATTTATCTATTCAATAACATTCATTACTTATCCTAAGATTCTTAACTGATACACAGAAACATATTGCTAATATCATTATATCAAGATTCCATTTACTATGGAATTACATAACCAAATATTTTCTGATAGATATCTATAGCCACATAAGTGAATGTTCACCAAAATAACTCTTTCAATATTCCCTATGTGTGGGCTTGTGGCGGCCCAGTGGTACAGCGCGCTGGTTTTCGGTGCTGAGGGTGCTCAGATCGAGTCCCAGCGTTGCGCCACGAAAAATGCCTCCGTTCGTGTCGTCCCTTCATAGGGGGTTATGCTGTCTACCTATATGGTGCCCCCACAATAAAATGGACAGTAAAACTGCGGCGTAGTAAGGGCCAATGTTTGAATACAAGTGCCTCCGCATTGGATAAAAAAAAATAAATAAATAAATAAAAAAATATTCCCTATATTCTAGCTATAACAGTGAGCACTGCATAAAAAATCTATCATAGATCATAAGCCTCCTACCTCGCTTAAACAGGAATCAGGCGCGCTGTCATCTTTCACAATGGTTTCTCCTGGTGCTAACATCGGTGGGGGGGGGACCTTCATCTATTCAATGGCACTGGTCTACCGGACTTGTCACTTCGGTGTCGGCGCACCTCCAAAGAGCGGGATCGGCATGGGTGGGATTCTCCACTGCGTCGGAAGTGTCAGGGCAGTCCATGAAGGGCTAGGTCTGGTCACCGCTTTTTGACATCGGCTAATATCGGTGAGCGGACGGGACGGGAGCTACTCGCATCAACATCTCGGTTTGCATTAGCTTTTTCCCATTAGTTCAGGCTCTTTCTCCGGCGGCTTTCTGGCTCAGCCTCGGTTTCTCAGCAACTTTGCCTTCAATTGTCGGGCTAATATATACCCATATTGCTATCTTAATTGCAGGCTCTCAGCTATTCAGAGCAGACTATGTCTCTTGACGATTTCAACGCTTCTGATCTCTCAGCTTCCTTTTTTTCCTCGAGCTAAACTTCGATAATCTTTATTTAGACTTTCATTGGTGGCTCTCTTCCAACTGCTAAACTCGGTCTCTTATCATTGGCCGGCCCCACATTTTATATTAATATCCTCTCCAATCTAAATTGAAGGGGGCGTCAGCCTGTGCACCCTTCTAAAGTTCCTTCTGGGGATCCTTCAACTCCCAGACTCCCACACTTCGTCTTCACCACCATGCTGTTAACCTAATGAAGTCCACTTCGCAAAATCGCGTATCTCTATCGCTATCACAACTTAGTCTCCTCTTGGCTTCAAATTCTCACTTCTCCCAGATCATTATCTCCAGCTGGTGACCCTCTACTCACCATATTTCTCTGAACTTGACATTGGTCGTCTTTAGTTACATCTGAGTAGTTCGTTAACTTCAGCTGGTCGCCATTCACTGCCCTTTCTTTAATACTTCTCTTCTCCTATTACCTTGTGCCTAACTTGCATCTATTCAATTTTCGTAAACTGTCGCCTAAACTGTGACAGGGTGCTAGACAAAATTGCGGTGGCAACACACTAACATGGACACCGACCCTTGTGGAAATAGTCGGGGGGCATTATAAACAAAAGCAACAGCAAATTTCCTTTATACTTCGCACCTCCAACAGACAAAAAACAATCTAATGAAAGGGAATCTCGATTCTAAGGTTATGTCAGTTAAACTTTCAAGTATCACCTTCGTCCCATCCACGGTATCATTAAAGAATACGGTTCCCCCCTATTAATTTTTGTTCACTAACGCACAAACACCCACCCAACCACACACACACACACACACATATATATATACACTGTTGGCCACCCAAATTGCAACACCAAGATAACAAGAGATATCACAATAGATAACATGTTGACCAAGTATCAAATGATTAAATTTATAGACTTCTGTGAAGTGTGGTTCCTGCCAAAATCAGTAGCCAGAGTAGCCGCCATTGTTGGAGATCACCGCTGCCACACGCCTCGGCATTGATTAAAAGAGACTTTGGATGAGTTCTTGGGGTACAGCAGACCAAGCAGCTTCCACACGTTGCCAAAGTTGATCTGCTGTGGCAGCTGGGGATGGAATCTGGATCAATCGTAGAGCAACCATGGACCACATGTTTTTTCTCGGCGAAAGATCCGTAGAGCGAGGCGGCCAGGGAAGCAATTCAATCTGGCGATTGACGAAGAACCGTTGGACAATGCTTGCCACGTGTGGTCGCGCATTATCCTGTTGAAATATGGCTGTGGGCAAGCCCTGAAGGTAAGGAAGGACAACTGGCTCCAACACCTCGGAGATGTAGCGCTGGCTGTTTAAAGTACCGGCAATGCGTACTAGAGGTGTGCGAGAATGATATCCAATACCGCCCCATACCATAATACCCAGTGAAGGACCATTGTGGCGGTGCATAACGCAGGTGTTCAGCATCCTCTCTTCACGGTGTCTCCAGACTCGAATGCGACCATCGTGCTGTTGCAGACAGAAGCGTGACTCGTCAGTAAAGACAATTTCATTCCATTCTGCCGTCCACATCCTTCTGTCATCGCACCATTGGCGGCGGAGACGTCTGTGGTTCTGCGTCAAGGGTAGACAAAGCAATGGACGTCTTGCGGACAGACCACTCTGCTGTAAACGGCGTCGAATGGTACGCGCAGACACTGGATGATGCGTTACAGACTGCATGTGCTGTGCTATGGTTCGTGATGTGACTGAGCGATCCGTCACTGCCATGCGCACAATTTGCCTGTCATCACATGAAGTGGTGCGCTGAGGTGTATGCGATCGAACACGCCGGTCTGTCGTACCCTCCAGCATCCAACGATCACATATCCGCATTACAGTTGTTTGGTTTCGTCCAACACTACTACCGATTTCCCTGAAAGATAATCCACAATCTCGGTAGGCCACTATCCTTCCTCTGTCGAACTCCGATACTTGATCAAAAAGGTGATCGCTGCTTTCGACGAGGCATAATTGATCATTTTTTTGAAAAAACCACAAGAAAAACACAATTGCCGAACTTGAAATCGTCGAAATCTCCAAGCCTTAAATTGCGCTTTGAAGTGGCGCCACAGGCGCGCGTGATGTGCGTCTGCGCTGAAATTCTAATCATTTGCATATCTCACCTCCCCTAATGCATGTTGTAAATTTCATGTTATTTGCATGTTTCATTCAGGGTGTTGCATTTACAGTGGCCAGCAGTGTATATATATACAGATGGTGGACAAAATAATACGAACACCTGTGAAATAATGGAAAATCTTTATTAATAGGGGGTTGGACCACCCTTTGACTGAAGTACAGATTTAATGCGACGTAGGATAGAGGTCAGGGACATTATTTAAAGGAATATTTAGCCATTCCTCCTGCAGAACGTTCTCTAATTCCGAAAGTCCGGATGAAGGTGTAAATCGGGAACTAAGTTTGGACTCCAAATATTGCCATAAATGTTCAATAATATTCAAGTTCGGAGACTGAGGGGGCCAGGCGAGATGTTCAACTGCATCGTCATGCTCTTCGAACCATTCTTGAACACACCTAGCAGTGTGGATAAGGGAATTGTCGTCGTGAAAAAGCGGTCGCTTTCCAAGGAAAACAGTCTGGACAAAAGGATGGGCATGATCCCCTAGAACACTTAGATAGTGATTGTATTTGATCCTCCCATGCAGAATAACAAGTGACCCAAGACTGCGCCAAGATATCGCACCCCATACCATAATGGAGCCACCCACATGCTTCACAGTCGGCGAGAAGCATTCAGGATGAAATGCTTCTTAGGGCGTTCTCCTGACATAAACGCATCCGGTCGTCTGAAATAGGGTGAATGACGATTCATCTGACCATATTACTTGTTGCCACTGCTGTGGGGACCAGCCTTTGTGATATCTGTACCATTGGCGGCGCTTGAAAGCATTAGTTGCTGTCACCAAGGGTTTACGAATTGCCACTCTGCCATAAATGTTCGCAGCATGAAGTTCCTTTTTGACAGTTTTTGTTGAAACGGGGTCCTGAAGATGACTGTTCATTTCGGATGTTATCTCGGATAAAGATTGCTTGTGCTTTCGGGATACTATGCGCTTCAAGACCCGTCCATCCCTATCAGCAAGCTTGGACTTTCGGCCATTGTTGTGCTTTGAAGACGTCGTCTTACCCTCTTTCGTGTACGCTGTCATAACGGCTGTTACAGTACTCCTTGCAAACTCCAAAAGGTTTGCTGTTTCCGTAACCGATGCTCCACTTAAACGCGCTCCAACTATCATTCCTCTTTGGAACTCTGACAGGTCTGACATTTCAACTTATCACAAACAGTTCGATAGAAGCATGTAACGTAGGTGACTGCTGTTGAGAGACTGATACCTTCCTCTTCACGCTCACTAGGTGGCAGACTTCTGTTGCAAGGTGGTGCGGCTGTACTGCAAGTGTGAAATACGTCATACTTTTTCACAGGTGTTCGTTCTATTTTGTACTCCATCTGTATATGTAATAAATTAAATATTAGGTCCTCCATTCTAGCATTTAAATTCCCTTTCCTAAATCCAATCCGCAGTAATCATAATTTATCGCTTAAAAACCCTTAGCAGCAGAACTTCCTATTAATAGCAATCGTAGCATTCCTACAGAGAGATAGATAGATAGATAGATAGATAGATAGAGAGAGAGAGAGAGAGAGAAAACATTTTGACGAGAAAAGAAGTATGAACAGTTTCCCTTCCCTGTTGACTTAAACTAAGCAAGTATAGGAAATGAAAAAAAATAGTCCCGTTCTTCAAATAAATAAAATGAATTTAATATTTTCAAAAGTAAATTTATATATTTTATTCATTAAACATTTATTGCATCTATTTGAAAAAAAATTGTGTTTTTCCGTAATGAAGCCTTAACATTAAATTCAGTTTCACTTTCCTGAATCATCAGTCAATGTACGAAATCCTACAAATGTTTACAGAATATTGCCTGCTCATCTGTCATTTTCACTTGCTGAACTCTATTCAAAGCAATACCTGATCAAAATTTAGAACTTTTGCTCGAGTGCTATCCAGAAACATTCTATTCAGAATATATGCAAGATACATTATTTGGGCACACTATTTTATACACTATTATATATATATATATATATATATATATATATATATATATATATATATATATATATATATATATATATATATATATATATATATATATATATTATGCACTTTTAATTTCTTCCGCCAGAATAGGGTAGCTAAATTACTTTACAGGTAAATTTTTTCTTCATTATAAAATCACGCCTTTCAGGTATAATTACACCAAAAGTAATATAAATCTATTTATCTTGTGAAGGATCAAAATTTATTCTTCCCAATTAACACAATTCTTTTCTACAATTAACGATCTCTAGTGAACCACCAGCTACATAAACATGCTGTAATAGCCACGGACAGAGGGCACAACAATAAAGGGCGGCCTGAACAAAAGACTTTTGACAATATAGCCGAAGATATGCTACGCCAGTAAGTCTGCGATGTGACGTTAAAATTGAAAGCCTGATTCGCTTCGCACCCCACTGATTGATGAAGAAGGATCGTAAAATTAATAGTGCGAGCTCACCTCTAAGAGATACACCAATAACAGCCCCTAAAGATGATGTAACCTTTAAAGCGTACCACTTAAAATCGTTTTCATTTTCCAGCGATCGGAGCTCAAAACCCAAAGTTACGTTTCTGAGCAAAAATAGCGTTAGTTAGCCTGTTAGCCTTAAGGTGAGAAGTCGCTCACTCTGGCCAGGTCGTGATAAAATTGTTCTCCAATGGAGAACTTATCTTAGAACCATAGGTGTTCCTAGTTGATTCGCACCTTGGGCTAGGTCAAATCATCGAGACATAGTTTAGTCCCTGATTTCCTGTGTGGTAGGAATTCGTCTTCGTGTGGTAGGAAGACATCCAGTCGATCAGCTTCTAACTGAAGCATTATATCGTGACAGGAGAGAGTTACTCTCCTGATTCCTGACGTGAGAGGAAGTTTATTCGAAAACGGTCGACCAGCATTTCGACAAAGCTCGGTATAGCTATCGGAGCTAACTTGAAAATTCGATCCCAGACGGACCTGACTTTTAGGTCGACATCCTGTCATCGTGGTTTCTGACAGAAGTTCCCTCAACCAGACAAATAGGCTCCAGTATAGGGAGCGAGTGGATGCGCTTACCTGAACTCAGACTTACATCTGAAATGCCAACCAGAATCGTGCAAATTCTATCTGAACTGTATCTGCTCATGCGGTGTGAAGTTCCTGAACACTGACAACTCGCACGAATCCTTAGATTGCTTTATGTTAAAATATTAATCCCGTATTTCACCATTCTTCAATCAGTGTAAATAAAAATCATCCTCATTTTGTGTTATTTAGTCTGGTCGTCATTTTGTTAACCGCTACCAGTCCGACGACGTTTTACAATCTAGAATTTTGAACGTTCATAAGATAACTTTTCTTTGTTTCTCCTTGTATTTTACATTTTTCTGGTTAGATTTTTTTCCCATAATGTACTTTAAGTTGTTTCATTCAGAGTAGAATTGCTAAATTACATTTTAGGTAAGGGCTTGAAGTAGCCTTGTGGTAGCGTGCTGGCTTTCAGTTATGAGAATGTTCAGAGCGTATCCGGACGTGCGTCACTATATACCTCCGTGTCTAGACGTAATATAGACACGTTAAATCCGTAGACCGTAAAGTCCCTCTATGAGGTCAGAAAGGGTGGGAGAGGGTACGATTACTACAGATATTGCCCCTGGGGTTGCTCGGTCAAAATTGAGATGGCAACTAGCTAAGACGGACTCCGACCCTTGTGGTGCTATATAAACAGGAGCCGCACACTTCAGCCCAAAGCCTATATGGACCTGGTCTGGAACTTCCTCCCAGGGGGCAATAGAAAGAACAACAACATTATAAGTGATGAATTACATTTTTTATATAAAATCTCGCTTTTCTGTTATAATTAAAACGAAGTAATGTGACTTTATTTATGAACAGCTAGGGCTTAGTGTCAGATTAATATCATCGACTGAGACTTGTTAAAAATTTTTACTCCCCAAATCAACTTTCTCAGAAGCCGTGGAGAACTATAATGCTACTGATGTGTCTTTGATATTTATATTAAGTTAGGTCAGTATTATTAGATATATTATTACAATAGCGTTAGCCTTCTGAACTATGCATTTTTTAAAAGGATGTTGAAAGCGAAATTGTGGATTAATGTCTCATCTGAAAACTAAAATTTTGCAATATATTTTTAAAAAGAAAATGCTTTCAGTTAATTCTTGTCAATAAAATATTTCCCAGATACCTCTAAAAGAAGTTATCATTTAATTCAGGAATATTTAACATCTCTCGTACAAGATCCTATATTTTCATGCATGAGGATTTACAAGCTGGTATCATTTACTGAAATATTTATGCAATCAAACGATATCATGAAATACAAAAATACATTATGATTTAGAAGGCTATATGGAATTCTTGATAAATCTTTTGTTTTCAGAACATATATTTTTGTTACGAAAAATAACAATTTTAAGTAACAGATGTTACATAATGATATCTATTATTTTACTTCACATTATGTTATGTATAAAGGTAATATTTTGCGACTTGTAATAGCTTGTTTACGATACAAAAATATTAGATGACTTATTGGAACCTTGTTGTGCAACGAATATTCATATTCACGGAATTTAACACCATGAAAACATTTTAAAATTAATTTTCCTTAATATTTCTCCTCCGAGACTAATTCAAATGACGGAACAAATGAAGTACAAAGCAGAGAAATTAATGGATTTCTAAAATTTCTCTTTTGATATATTTAGCAGAAAAATGTAATATTTCCTACATCAACACCCACAAAATATCTCTAATGTTAACATTTGTTAAAAATTACTTCATGGATAAAATATATTATTATTCAAAGATACCATATGTTTTTGAGATCTTGAAAATAAAGAAATTCAACAAAGATAGTTAATAATTAAGCAATTTGTTGAAAAAAATCCTTTAATTTAAATATATTTTCAGTGGGAAAATTTTAATTATCTAAAAAGTAGTATTACTGATAAAACATATAAATATAGATTGTAAAGTAAGTTGTATATGAAATATAAATGTAATTAATTTTTATGAAATTGTCTAAATTATATTTTTGAGTTTAAAAAAAAAATTACTAATAAGACTAATAAGGATTCTAGTGAAATTTTTAGTTTCTATAACATATGCAGATGTTTAAATTATTTTAAAATTTTGTGTTTATTTTTAAAACTGGATGTTTAATTAGTAATAATAAAATACTTTTCGCATATAGAAGAGAAATAATAATATACATTTTTACCGATATTTAGCTACAGGAGGCATCTTCATTCAAAATCATTTGAAAATTAGTTGGAAAAAGGTACTTAATAAGATAGTGATGTATGTTTAGAGACTTGATTGAAAAAGGAATTAAATTAAATACTTTTCAAAATGCATTGAAACTGCATTTTTCACATGGTTTTCGAATGGTAGAAAGTATTCTTATAAACTAGATCTCTACATGTAATATATTGTCAAATGTCCAATTTTACCTTCTTTATTTATAGAATAAACTATTGCATGTTATAAAATGGCAACGGTTCAATTTTACCTTCTTTATTTATAAATTAAACTTACATGTTATATGATGGTAAAGGTTTAATTTCACTAGTTTAAAATTCAGTAGAAATTTAAAGTTTAACAACAGAATGTGTTTCTTTTACCGACGAACGTCATGTGTACACAAATAAATTATCTTAATATGCACTGAAATTACAGTAATTCTTTAAAGAAAAAATACAATTTTAAAATGGTGAAATAATTATTGATAGATTTGTGCGTATTGCATACTTAGGTGACCTTTTGACATATAAGAATACATAAATATCCAAATAGAAATGCAGTTGAAATTCAAAGAGAAATTGATTCCCTTCGTTGCGTAAGGTGACTGCCTACGTTGAAAATGCCATTTTTTGACTATTTTGATCAATTTAATTTTTTGCAAGAATCTTGTAATTCAATATTTTCTCTTTTCAAAACAATTTTGATTTTCATTCTACACCAATTAGAAGCAGAGTTATAGCTATTTAAAAAAATATCGTCTAATACAAAATTTAAGTGACAAACAACTTTAAAGGCGTTTTTCTCAGAATTATGTTTTTTAGCATGGGCTTGTGGCGGCCCAGTGGTACAGCGCGCTGGTTTTCGGTGCTGAGGGTGCTCAGATCGAGTCCCAGCGTTGCTCCACGAAAAATGCCTCCGTTCGTGTCGTCCCTTCATAGGGGGTAATGCTGTCCGCCTATATGGTGCCCCCACAATAAAATGAACAGTAAAACTGCGGCGTAGTAAGGGCCAATGTTTGAATACAAGTGCCTCCGCATTGGATGATAAAAAAAAAAAAATGTTTTTTAGCACAAATCTCTACCGTTATCATGATATTTCAGATAATAATGCATATAATTTGATAAAATTTTCAGGAAATGTTTTAGATGCTATTGTTAATGAAATGACGTACAATAATTGATGTATAATAAATAGTTTTTTGTTTGGGGCTGTTTTTATAAGGAAAGGAATGACGAATTGGGGAAAATTTTCATATTGGAACATAAAATTGTCTGTATTATTTTTGCATTTTAAAATTTCTCTTAGATTGTAGGTCATTTTGAAGATAACTGTTATATGTATCATGTGTCAGAAGGAAATTAAAAAAGTAGCATTAGAATTTTGTTCAGAGTGATAAGCGTTTTAGATAAATTTCATTAAAAATTTCTTCAAATTGACCAATTTATTAAAAAGTATGTTGTTTACAGGAAAGTTTTTTTTTATTTATTTTTAAATGCTGTTTTACCATATGAGACCAAAAAATCCTTAAAAAAAACAATTTTTTAAAAAAATTGGCTCCGAACATAGGCAGTCACCGTAAGTGATATACTCGGGAAATTCATATTATTTATACGAATGGAAATTTTTCCTGGAAATGATCACTACAACGTATACGTAAATAACAAGTATGTTATTTACGTAGGATTATTTTGATACCTCTTATTACGTGCATTTCGCCACCTTGGGAGAGCCTGTTAGCAATATATTACCTGAACAATATCAAAGCATATGATCATCGATAATTTGAAAATGCTTTAACGGCATGTTTTAGTGGTATTCTGAAACTTTTGGTTGAAGGTAGTTTTTCGAAATTAAAAAACAAAGAAACCATCTAAGTATGCTTAGGGAAAAAATGCAGTTTACATTGGTTTGTAAGTATTAACTCTAGTAAATTTTTAAAAAAAATAGAAACAACTTTCAGAAAGGTATTTAATGTGATAGTATTTAATGCAACCTAAATGCTGTAGGTTTGGAAACTGATTTTCAGGGATAAATTTAATTCATTATATCTATATATTTAAGTTGCTAAGCCGACTTTTTGGGCAGTCCGTGAGAGAAAACTACTGCATCGATTTACTTCATTTTGGTCTTAAACGAAATATTGTAATATGTAGATTTGTCAAATTTGGTTTTTGTGACTGAAATTTATACTAATCAGCGATAATTTACAGTTAAAAAATTGATTTCTGCGCATGCTCAGTGGCATGTATTAATCCGTCTTTAGAAAATCACTGTTTCTGCGCATGCTCAGTGACATGTTTTAAATTAAACACGTTTATTCCGAGTAGTTTCTCTCTGCCATTTTTATTTTTAGGATAACTATGTTTGTGAAATATAAGATTAAACATCATGGAAATTGTTTGTTTTGCGCTGTTTAATGAGCGATAATTTACAATTAAAAAAATTGCTCCATGCCCAGTGACATTTTTAAATATGGCTTTAGATACTCACTAAGCACTAGGCCGCTTGAACACATTAATTTATTTCTGCGCATTGTTACCATTTTTGACATTTGGCAATCATATGTTGAGTATAATTTGTGCATTTGAACATTTATTTACTATCTAGCCGTCAGGTTTTGACGGGAATCAACTAGTTTCATATTATGTTTTAAAGCAGGATTTTTCAAGTAATTAATGATAAAATAAAAATTCAAGGTAAAAAAAAATATTGGTAAATTCTAATGTTATTGGTTTAATTTCAAATTAGAAAGTTAAATTAAATACTAACTAATTGAAGTTTTTTAACGATAAAAGTCCTCTTTTCCCAAAACTGCCTTAAAACAATCGTTATCATTTCAAGGACAAGTTTCTTTTCCCCTTATGATAAAAGGGTTATTTGTAACATTCCATTTACTGAAAGACAACCAAAAATGAAATTTGCATCTGAAAAAGTAATGGTAGTATTTTTTGATTTAGAATCAAAAATTGTGACATCAGAAAAATTATAGCTGATTTCGACAGTACAACATTTTTTGTTAATTACAAGAAAGGATAAAACAAAAATTTTCTTTTTTTCCCCTTTAATGGGAATTTCTAACATTGTTTTAGACGCAGCATCCGAAAGAATTTTTTTAATATTTCAGTTCTTATAATTTCTTATCATCTTCATGTTCTTATGTTATGTGGTAAATAGCACACTAGTAAGTTAGCACTTGTAATTTATATTTGTAATGATATGACGACGAAGAAACAAAGCAGTGTAATTACCGAATTCTAATAACTACAATAATGTATTGCTATCTGCATTTTTTACTTGAAGATTTATGTCTTAACTTGAAAGATTGATGTTTTGTAGTTTTATCATATATGTGAATCCCAATAACGGAAAGAACTTGCTTATGAAAAACTAGTTCTAGCTTTCGAAAAAAAAAAAAAGACTTAGAAAATTATCCCAGCAAATAAGGAGATTACGAAAATAAAGAAACTATATTATATACTAAAAGTATATTTCATGCAGTATAATTCTTGTAACATTTCTTTTCATGTCGTTATGTTCTACATTTATACTGTAAATAATGTTAAACACTATTAAGTTATATTTAAGAAACAAAGTAAATAACACTGTAATTTGGGAATTTAGATAACTACAATAACGTATTATTACCAGTATGTTTTATCAGAAGTTTTAAATGTTATCTTTAAAGAATGGTGTTTTGATGTTTTATTACAACTGTGAATTAATATCTGGAAGAATTTGCTAATGCAAAGCTAGATATAGCTTTCCAACAAAAGGCATAAAAAATTATCCCAGCAAATAATGAGATTACGAAAATAAAGGTATGATGTTGTATACTGAAACGATATTTTATACAATATAACTTTTGCTGCATTTCTTTTAATGTTATTATATTTGATATTTTTCCTGTAAATAATGTTAAACACTATTAAATCATATTTAAAATATAAGAAAATGTTAGAAACAAAGTAAATGGCACCGTAATTAGCAAATTCAGATAACTGCAATAACTTATTATCAACAGCATTTTTTACTAAAAGGTTTAAATTTTATCTTTAAAGAATGATGATTTATTGCTTTATTATAACTGCTAATCAGTATCTGAAAGAATTTGCTAATACAAAACTAGATGGAGCTTTCAACAAAAGACATAAAAGATACTTCCTTTAATTTTCCAGCAAATAAGGACATTACAAAAATAATGAAACTATATTTTATTAAAGTTGCATTTATGTACATTTAGCAGCGAATCTATTTAATTAAGATTTTTAAATACGCTTTTTCAGTTTAATCGAAAAACTAATATAGCTCTTAAAAGAAAACTCAGTACATCTGAAATGTAAATGACTATTGATGGTAATTTTTATTTTTAGTTTAGCTCATACTTCTAATTAAAAAGACTTGTTCGGTTTTTGTACTCCCACATCTCAAACGTGATAAATGCTCAAGATGTTTTGATAATTTTAATTAAAGCGATAACAAAAAAAGTCTAATTAATACTAAAAGTTTGAGACTGTACTTCTAGTGTAATATCTTACTGATAAACAAAAACGGAATTAAAATGTTTAGAAAAATATTATTAGGAAGCAGATAGATTAATTTCCCGTCGTGCTCTCTAATTAAAATTGCCATTTTCTTCAGGGCGTTTGTAGATTTCATATGGATTTGATAGATTAATAAATGTAATTTATAAGAAGATTAATTGCTAAAACAACCGAGTGAGACAAAAGCAAAATAAGTTGTAAAAATTGGGAGGGGGGTGAAGACTTTTAATTAAACTGCGTAATTTATTTTGCCCTGTCAAGGGATGATTATGATTCTATTTTCTTCAAGATTAAATTAGATTTTATTTTTGCGTCTAATTTTGAAAAACACTGAAGTAATGTTCAACGCGAATTAATATTAAATAATTTTCTAACCTTCATATTTAAAATTCTAAAGCTGTTGGCTTATGGTGGACTTAGTTTATACTTAGGTATATACGTAAAAATCTGATAACATGTTATTGTGACACGATTTATCACTTAAATATTTTGAAATTACTGCATGTAAATTGTTTGTTACTACATATTGAAAATTCTGAAAAGACACATTAAGTGGTTTAAAACTTAGCTACGTTTCCCACGAGGTTACACTTATAGATGCAATTAATGACAAATAGGATTCAACAGTTTTCGAGAGAAAATTAGAGTCACTTTGATTTGCTTTAAATTAGTTTATAAAATGCGTGGAAAGTTACCCGTGTGGGAGTTTATTCCGCATTAGTTTAAGATCTTCCCAGGGGACAGTTAATAATGGACATTCGTTGATAGAATATAACGAAGAAAGAGCGTTACTGAAATTAAAATTGAGCATGCTGATGTTTTGATATGAACACACATTTTCCAGACGTATGCTATTCAAAGGATTTTTAAAAGTTGTTCATTCTTTTAATTTTAGATATCTTTATGCCCAGTATCTCACTATTGATTACACAGACCTGCAAAATTTTAGTCATAGAAAAGTGTTTGCAATGTAATGACTGAATTTTATTTTATTTGGTGTGTTGATTTCAAATATGACATCCATTTTTCTCAATCACGTAAGGATTTTTCACAAAATGGGCTTGAATATATAGACAAGAAAGCCTACTGTACATATTATGGGGAGAAGAAGGTCTTTTTAAAATATTTTTAAGTGTTTTATTTACAAATTAATTAATATATCAAACAATTTGAAATTATTTGCTAAAAGAAAATTATTTAGAAATTATATTCATTAGAACATTTAATGGTTACCATTGTTTAATACATTCGGGATTCATATATCCTTAATGCTTTCTTTTCATTTTTTCCTGAAAGCTCATTTTGGCATTTAGTCTGTTGTAGTTAGTATGCGGGACTTCTCTGTGTAGCATCCAACAGTAGTCCCCATCAAATTGACGTTCCATCAACCTTGGTATCTACGCTCCATCTCCTTGATATCTTGGTGAAATCTTTAACCTTTAAATTACATTAACATGTTTTCCACGATAGATTTATAGTTGGTGTCCTTAACGTTCCAGAGGAATTTTGTGACGACTTCCTTGAAAGCTCTCCAGGCCTCTTTTTCCCTCGAAATCATTTTATATTCAAACACTTCGTCTTTAAAAAATTTCCGAATATCTGCACCTACGAAAACACCTTCCTTTGTTTTTGATTCTGACAGTCCTGGAAAATTGTCGCCTAGGTATTTAAAACACTCTTGTTCTTTTGATAGAGCAAATTGACAAATTGTTTCATCAAGCCAAGCTTAATGTGAAGTGGAGGCAACAGGACTTTCCTGGGATCAACTAAACTTTTCTTTACTACATTTTTGTTTCCAGATGTTAATTCTTTCCTTTGCGGCTACTCCTTTTTGATCCAATGATTCTTTTTATCCCGACTGTCCCATTCACACAAGAAACAAGGGTACTTGGTGTTTCCTGCTTGTTGTCCAAGAAGCATGGAAAGCACTTTTAGATCACCGCATATCATCCATCCATGTTCTTTATATTTCAAATGGGAGAGAATCCAAGCTCAATTCTCGTAAGATTCTGTCAGGTATACAAAATGTCCTAATGGCACGGAAGCATAATTGCTGCCATTAGGCAGAAGCACTGCTTTGAGGCTCCTTTTTGAGGAGTCAATGAAGAGCCTCCACTCGTTCACGTCATACTGTATATTAAAATTCTCCATCAATCTTGGGACTTCGCTACAGTAAACCAAGCCAATATCTTGAGAAAAGTATGGAACAAATATGTTTCTCTCATTCTGAACTATGATAAAGAGGTACCAGGAGCCAATAAATTCTTTTGCTTCAGCCTAGAGCCTAAGAGTTCGGCAGATTCTTTAGATTGTTTCTTTTTCCGTTTTTTTTCGCACCAGAGACAGAAAAATCTCCAGTTTTCTCCAGTAATGACGACTTAGACAATATATGCTCATCCCCTTCCTTAATAAACACAATCGATTGGAGGCTACGAAAGTCAAAATTTTCAATTTCTGAAATTTTAAATTTTTGAAAAAATGGTACGTCATGGAATTTTTTTACTATTTTTCCTAAAATTAGCATCCAAAGATCTATCAGTATCAGCTATTGGCTTCTAAACACTTTTTTGGGTTGCAGGCCTGTGTTATCAGTTGTGCATCTAGAAGTTTGGTATGTTATGCTAATAGAAACATGTGGGATCGCGTGTGATGTTTGTTTTCCAACTGATTCAATTGTTAGTCGATGGGTAGTTGTGTGTGTGACATATACTGCAACTTCGGCCAGCCTCGTACTATCGATTTGTACTTGTATATCTAAAAGTTGGAAAAGTGATGTCTATAAAAATATATAAGATTGCTTGTATTGTTTGATTTCAAACTGATTAAATTTTTACTTTATGGAATAGTTGATTACCTGCACCCTTGATAACTTAGTCACACTTGAAGTTACAAATTATTAGTTGGCAGTGATGATGCAACAACTCCAATGACTGAATATTGCCATTGTGGGTTGTACGGCAAACAGGTGCAGACGTTGCTATTCAGAATGGGGGATTCTATTGAAAACTAATGGAATTTGGTGAATGTAGACCTCCGTTGTGTGATAAAAGTTTGAAAGGTTACCATAGTTGAAATTTAAAAAGAAAAACTGTGGGGTGAAATATGCACTTAACTGATACCAAATTGGAGTCAATAACTGGAAAGGAAGGAACAAAACGAGCAATGTTCATAATAAATATGCGTATAGTAAACACTCGTCTATTGAGAACGTTATTATCCAGATAAGCGGTTTATCTGGAATACCTTTTTAATAATACATTTGTACAATGCATAATGACATACAGTAATTGTTTTGTATTTTGACATGGATTATGTCGTTTATATTATGTTGGTTTAGTCACGGCCATTTGACTTTAACTTATAATTTTTTAACAATATTTTACTTAAAATATTGCAAATTTTGTAATGCAATACTTTATATACGTGTGCATGAGGTTTAATGCCTACATAAGAATAAATCGGACTTCAATTTCAGTCCATTGCGTTGTTGCTATTGCATGCTCATGCACGTAAATCTTGATATATTTTATAAAATTGGCCATTCATTAAACGGATATTTGTTAGTATAGAAGCTCTTCATTTCTTTTTGCTTTTAGTCTGAGCAAAAACAGGCTAACATTGAAGTGAATTTTTTAATACTGATATATTTCCTACTGATATGTCCAATTTTGAGTTGGAAGCAAAGTTGTACAATTTTTTATCTTCAAGTGCGCACATATATAATATATATGTTGTAGGACAGAAAATCGATATGCTCGGCTAGCCTAAGATCTTTATTTTCCCTGAAAAAAAATTTTGATATAAAGGAGAGCAATGTCAAAAAATTCTATAAATGCAATACCCTAGTAAAGTTTTACAACCTAAATATTCCGGAAAATATTCAGAATATACCTTCTTCATGAATTTCGAAATAACCACAGGAAATATAACACTTTACAAGGTACATGATTTTAATTAGGAATTCGGTTTGTTTAGATTATTCATTTTATCAATACAAATATAAAAGTATCTGACAACGTTAGGAACAGTTTTGAAGAAACTTTACTTACGATATTTTCCGTTATACTAGTCTGAGAAATATAGCACCAAAATAGGAAATTGAGGCGAAAAGAGGCAATGAAACTTTTTTACTAAATCAATGAATTTTGGTCAAACTTAAGCAATGTTTTACATAAAGAGCTTTACCTCTTAATAAAGCATTCATATAGCATTCATTTCTTTATATCATATGTTTGTAAAGCACTCGTGAGTGTAATGAACTAAGATCTAATTGATGTTTTGAAATCTAGAAAAAGTACAGGTGATTATTTGAAATCACATATAATATATCAGTAATTTTTCATGAGCTTTTTATAAATACAGATACAAATCAACAAATTATATACCAAATAATTAATTCGTTAATAAATAAGTAATTCGTTATATTCTTAGTATTATGGAAAACGTATCTTAAAAGTTTCATAGACATATCGTGATAACACTTTGAGTTACTATAAAAGTAGTATAGATTCTTGATGAAAAATTAGATTTTCAGAAAATACAATAAATATTTTCGCTTGTGATGAAATTTATAGAACCTGCACTTCTTTAAATCATTCTAATTTCCTTTCTAAGAATGGTGCAGAAAAAGTAAAAGAAAATTTATAAACATATAATCCCATTCTTTATAAATCCAAAACGACGTTTTAAACGCAGTCGGATACTTTAAACATTCAGAAATATATTTAACTGTCATGATAACTGATCTTGTCTTAACAAATTTATAAATTATTTTGTAAAAAATTGCTTATTTTTAATACAGGTGAACACATTTTTTGTACTTCAAAAATTAATACAAGTATATGCTATAAATTTGCTTTTTCTTTGCGATATCTTCATCTCTTTTTTTGCGTGCTTTCTCTTTCCTAGAAATTCGACGATTTTGATCTTTCTCAAGGGAAATACACTTTCTGTCTTTTTTTCTAATTGTATCATTCCCAATAATCTCAAATTTTCGTCACGAACTCAGTTAAAGAAGAAAACTCAAACAACTTGTTTTCGGATATTATTTGCCATTAAGGTTGCTGTCGAGCTTCTGATTCTATTCTTAGCTCGTTTCAGACAGAAAGTGAAAGCGGTTTTCCCCGTAAGTGGTAAAATTCTTTTCGTAATAAAATAAAAATGCATCTTACACGAGGAGCAGATGAAATATTTCGCTAAAATTCCTTATTTGAAAGTGGATACTAAATATATTGTGAAAAGAAGATAAATACTTTTCATAAAAAAAACGCCTTGTTTTATTGTAGACTTGTGCCAAAGAAAAACTGATTCTCGATGGATAAAATTCCATTGGTATTAGGATATTCACGAAAAATGCCGGAGTGTATATATTGACACTGAGTTTCCAGTGTCTGTCTGAAAAGTTAAATGTTAAACATAAAAGTTAAAATTGTTATAATCTTTTTTCATGAACAAAATGCTTAGTCCGGAGGCAGTAACATGCTTCAATTGATATAGGTTATATAAAATATTTTACATAGTTATTTGCATTGTTAAATTCTTTTTTTAAAAATGGGTGTTAGATGTTTTGTGAAAGGAGGGATAAAAGTTCTTTTAGTAAAGGAATTTCAATTACAGACTTGTATCAATAAAAAATTGATCCTCGATGGATAAAATTACATTGGTATTAGGATTTTGTCGAAAAATGCGAGAGTGTATATATTGACACTAAGTTTCCAGTGTCAGGAAAGTTAAATATTAAACAAAAAAGTTAAAATTTTTGTACTCTAATATCATAAATAAAATGCTTATTCCGGAGACAGTAATATGATTTAATTGATACATGTTATATAAAATAATTTACATAATTATTTGTATTGTTAAATTATTTTTGTTTTGAAAGTGGGCGTTAGATGTATTGTGAACGAAGGGAATAAACTTTTTATAGGAAAGAAATTTCAATCACAGACTTGTATCCATGAAAAAATGATTCTCGATGGATAAAATTACATTGACATTAAGATTTTGTCGAAAAACTTAGAAGTATTAATTATAACTTGAATTTTTCAGCGTCAGTCTGAAAAGTTAAATGTTAAACATAAAAGTTGAAATTGTTATACTCTAATATCATAAATAAAATGCTTATTCCGGCGGCAGTAATACGCTTTCATTGATATAAGTTATATAAAATATTTTACATAATTATTTGTATTGTCAAATTCTTTTTTTTTAAAGTGGGCGTTAGATGTATTGTGAAAGGAGGCTCAGAACTTACTTATAGGGAAGGAATTTCAATTACAGACTTGTATCCATGAAAAATTGATCCTCGATGGATAAAATTACATTGGCATTAAGATTTTGTCGAATAATGCAGAAGTATTTATAATAACTTTAATTTTTCAGTGTCAGTCTGAAAAGTTAAATATTAAACATAAAAGTTAAAATTGTTATACTCTTATATCATAAATAAAATGCTCATTCCGGAGACAGTAATATACTTAAATTGATATAGATAATATAAAATATTTTACATAATTATTTACATTGTTAAATTCTTTTTTTTAAAGTGCGTATTAGATGCATTGTTAAAGGAGGGACAAAACATTTTATATAAATCGGAATTTCAATTAGAGACTTGTATCAATGAAAAATTGATTCTCTGAGGATAAAATTACATTGACATTAACATTCTGTGGAAAAATGCCAGAATGTTCATAATGACTTTAAGTTTTCAGTGTAAGCTTGAAAAGTTAAATGTTTAACATGAATGTTAAAATTGTTATACTCTTATATCATAAATAAAATGCTTATTTCGGAGACAGTAATATGCTTTAATTGATATAGGATAAGTAATATATTTTACATAGTTATTTGTACTGTTAAATTCTTTTTTTGAAAGTGGGTGTTAGATGTATTGTAAAAGAAGGGACAAAATTTTTTATTTAAACGAGAATTTCAATTACAGACTTCTATCAATGAAAAATTGATTGTCTGAGGAGAAAATTACATTAACATTAAGATTTTGTCGAAAAATGACGGAATGTTTATAATGACTTTAAGTTTTCAGTGTCAGCCTGAAAAGTTAAATGTTAAATAGAAAAGTTCAAATTTTTATACTCTTATGTCATAAATAAAATGCTTAGTCCGGAGGAAGTAATATGATTTATTTGATATAGGTTATATTACATATTTTACATAATAATTTGCATTGTTGATTTCTATATTTGAAAGTGGATGTTAGATGTATTGTGAAAGGAGGGAAAAACTTTTTATAGAAACGGAATTTCAATTCCAGACTTGTATCAATGAAAACTTGATCCTCGATGGATAAACATTGGTATTGTTGCATTGAAAAATGCTAGTTGTTGCATTGGAAAAGAGGGAGAGAGCGGCATTAATAAAAACTTATGTTGTCACAGTAAAAGGTGGAGTCACATTTAACAATCTGGAGTTGCATTAAAAATGGCCATAACTTGTTGTTCTGAAAAAAAGATTTAAAACGGTGACAGACACAAGTTGATTTTAAATACGATGTACTTCATGTTTATTAAATTAATATAGATGAGGCTTAGGGCCGGTGGCTTATTGCCGTTTACAAAAATTTATATCGTTGATCTTATCGGCTCAGCAAAGGAGGGTCAGGCGGCCAACATGGCATCCCCAATGTTCTTCGGAGTACTTTCTGCCAGGGAGTCGGAAGCGGGAATCGTGGATACATCCTTCGTTGGCAGGGACTAGACGACATGTTTCTGCAATTCAAACTCCGCTCCTGTGCTGGCTCTATCACGTGACGTGAAGAGGAAAACATCTGGAAATTGGCTCTCGCCAGCAATTCCGCCAACGCCGTAGTACAAAAGATTATTTTGTGTGTTCTACGAGGGGAATTAATTAATTAATCCCCTTTTGGGGATTAAGGAAGAAGTTAGGCAGTGAACTTGGGTGAAAAGAGGTTCATTTTCATGTGCTTTTCCCGACTGTCTAGGGAAAATACACAAATGTAGGAATCATGAGGGAACTGTCCCTAATTGCGATGCGTAGTAGTATGAAATAATATGAATTAGTAAAAAGCGTTACGACATTCACCTAGCAAAAAGCGTTACGACAGGTATTAAATTTTGTCACAAAATGCCAGAGTATTTATAATGACTTTAAATTTCCAGTGTCGGTCTGAAAAGTTAGATGTTAAACATATTAAAATTTATGCTCATAAGGACTAAAAAATGCTAACTCAGGATATAGTAATATGTTTTACATGACATAAGTTATGTTAAATTTGATAAAGGTTTTATAAAATATTTCATATAGTTATTGTATTGTAAAATTATTTCTCTGAAAATATATACTAAATATAATGCGAAACGAAAAAAAATATTTATTATAAATCTATCTTATTACAATACTTTTATTTTGAATCAATAAAAAATAGTTTCACAAAGGATATAATAAACTTGGTATAAGGAATTTCTCAAATGCCGAAGTTTGTATATTGATTTTAATATTTCTAGTGCCAATCTGAAAAGTTATTGCAAAGGTTATAAAAATTAAATTTGTTATGTTGTTATGTAATAATTAAGTGCTAATTCTGGAGGTGGTAACATGTTTCAATCGATAAAAGTCATATTACATTCAAAAAATGTTTTATAAAATATTCCATACCGTTATTTGCATTACAAACTTCTTTTTTTAAAAAGGGATACTAATATTTGTGAAACAATGAAAAATACTTTTATAAAATATATTTTATGATTTTTTTTTGCATCAGTCGAAGGATTTAATCATCGAAGGAAAATATTACATTGATATTAGGATTTTATCGAGTAATTTGGAATGTGTATATTGAAGTTAAGTTTCTAGTGCCAGTCTTAAAAGTTAAATGTTAAGCATAATAAAAATTAAATTTATTGTAATCTTATATAATGAATAAAAAAACGTTGATTACGGCTATAGTGATATGTTCCAATTGATATAAATTCTATTAAATTCAATATAGGTTTTATAAAATATTTCACATTGTTATTTGTATTGTAAAATTCTTTGATTGAAAGTCGATATTAAATATACCGAAATAAAGAAAAATACTTTGAAAAAAAATTTATTGTGATACTTTATTTTATTTTGTATCATTGAAAATTTATTTTCAAATATTAAAATTGCTTTGGTATTAATTTTTATCTTTAAAATCGAAGGGAGTATATTGATTTTAAGTTTCTCAGTGTCGGTCAGGAAAGATAAAATTAAAATAAAAGTTAAATTTATTATGATATGTAGAACTGAAATATACTCCATCCCAAAATGGTACTATGTTATAACTCACAGAAATTACATATTCAAAAAGTTTTGATAAAAAAAATTATATAACTATTTATAACTCTGTAGCTATACTAATCTTAAATAAAGAATATGCATGTAAAGGAGTGACATAAATGAATATTCTTCGATCTTTCAAAATATATAATCGAAGATTCAGATACTAGTCATCAGATGAACACAATTTTTCTTGTATTTAAAATCCGTCTTTGGTTTAGTAATTTCCTTGCATTTGATATCATTTATAGATTTCGTGAGTGAATGATTAAAATCAATTTTAAATAGTCTCTTATAAACATTATAGTTTCTTATAAACATTTATTATAGGAATGAAGAGTGGTGTAAATGTATATTCTTCAAATTTACGAATTTTAAAGTCGAAGTTCCAGATGCTAGTCTAATCTCTACAAAATCTATTTTGTATTTAAAATCAGTGTTGAGTTTAGTTATTTCCTGGCTCCTATATGGAAATTATAGACTTTATGAAGCAAAGAAAAAATATTAATGGTCATTTAGGGAGATTAGAGGAATGATGTTTTCATCAAAAAATGACGAAAATGAATATTCTTCGAATTTACAAATTTTATAGTTGAAGTTCCGAGTATTCGTCATAGGCTCAGCACAATGCATATTGCATTTAAAATCTGTATTGAGTCTAGTAATATCCTGCCATGTGGATATAAATTATAGATTTTACGAAGTACAGAAAAAAAGCAATTTTAAAATTGTTAGTTATAAACATTCGTTCATTGGAGAATGAAGTTTTTATCAAAGAGGGACATAAATATATATTTTCAGACTTTCAAACTTCAAAGTCGAAGTTTCAGATACTAGTGTTCAGATCGGCTCAACACAATGCATATTGTATTTAAAATCAGTCTTGTGTCTAGTATTTTCCTTTCTCATGAATATGAATTTCATATATTTTGAAGCAAAGATAAACAGCAATTTTTAAACTTTTAGCTACAAACGTTCATTCATTGTATAATGAAGTTTTCACCATAGTGGACAAGAAATGTATTTTTCAGACTTACAAACTCTAAATTCTAAGTTTCACATACTTGTCATCGACTCAGATTATTGTATATTGTATTTAAAATCAGTATTGGGTATAGTAATTTCTTTTCTCCTGAATATGAATTTAATATTTTTTAAGTAAAGATAAATAGCAATTTTTAAATTTGTAGTTACAAACGTTCATTCGTTGTAGAATGAAGTTTTCATCATAGTAGGACAGAAATGTAATTTTTAGACTTACAAACTTTAAAGTTGAAGTTTAAGATACTGGTAATCGGTTCAGAACAATGTATATTGTATTTAAAATCAGTATTGGGTCTAGTAATTTTATTTCTCATGATTACGAAATTCATATTTTTTGAAGCACAGATAGACAGACGTTTTAAAATGTTTAGTTACAAACGTTCCTTCATTGCAGAATGACGTTTCCATCATAGCAGGATAGAAATGTATTTTTCATACTTACAAAATATAAAGTCTAAGTTTCAGATACTGGTAAACGGCTCAGGTCAGTGTGTATTATATTTAAAATCAGTATTGGGTTTATTAATTTCCTGGCACATGGCATGGATTATAGATAGATTTTATGAAGCAAAGATAAAAAACAATTTTATATAGTTAATTATACACATTTATTTATTAAAAGACTGAACATTTAATGGATTATTTACTTAATCATTTAGATTAAATTAAGGGAGATGTAAACATTTTTATTTACTACTTAAAATAAATATCAAAAATATTCTGAGGTAAATTACATACAAATAATCTAAACGAAACTCATTAAATGCTAATTTTCTTTTTATTTACTTCCCTTCATCCAAAGCGAATTTAAATAAATGAATTAAAAATCCATTACGTGTTTTGGGAAATATCATTTCGGAGTAAATCGTATGAATTTCAAATACTAGCGTACAGAAAAACGTATTGAAATACTACTAATGGTTTATATCTTTTCATAAATAAATTATATTTTTAAGTCCCCAGTTAAAGTTGTGCGTGTGAAATTCATTAAAGATCGTATACGGTTACTAACGAACATTAAATTAAGAATTTGAATTATATTTAGAGCTAATGGTTTAATGTTAATGTTATTTTACAGTTGATAATATGTATAAGCGTTTGTTTCAAATTTCACCGGATAAATCATAATTATCTAGATGGAAATGCATAATTTCAAAAATCACATTCACAAGTTGCTCTTCCTATTCTCAATTTTTGTAAGACATTATCACTTTGTTTTTATTATTAGATTAAAAGGGACTTAAGAATAAATGTTTACCCGAAAGAGGTTTTTTTTCAAATTATCTACGTGTTTATCTATACCGGGCAGCTGTCAATTTAGACATTCGCTCTTTATCAGCGAGAATTCTCAAAGGGGGCGGCACAGTATAGGTGAGCCAACACCACCCCCTGATGCCACCTCAATTTCGAACAACCACCCCGAGACTTGATATCTGGAAAGTTTGTACCTTCTTCCACCCACTGACTTTATAGAAGAAATTTCCGGGGGTTTAACGTGTCCATATCTGGTCCAAACACTGGGATATTAAATACGAAAGTCTATGTATGAAGTCAGGTACGATCCTATCTAAATGTTGCCCCTTCAGGTGCTTGGTCAAAATTCAGGTGTTACCTAAGTAAGACGGCCTCCTACCCTCGTGGTGCTATTGTAAACTAGAGCCGCAGTCTTTAGCCCGCAGAACCTATTTTTATGTGGTCCTGCCAGGGGACATTAGCAGAGACAACATTAACTACTTGAAGGTAATAACGTCAGTACTTGCCCAATGATGTAAATTTTTTATCGAGCTGTCATATGATCAGAGCATTTCTTATTGATACGCATGTGGGGGATTGCTTGTTGAAGGGTTAGCCAGTGTAAAACAAAGCAACTGCAGCGCATCCATCAGTCAAGATCGTGAGAAACTCCTCATTAGAAGCACTTCAACATGCTTTTGTCGCAGCTACAAAACACTAAAGGTGAATTTTTTTTAAATGTTTCCGGGGCATCTTAAATTTGTAAATTTTTACTCATTAAGTAATAAAATTCCGTATTTGAATTTCGATGCTTCTTGTCAGATTTGCTATATTTATCACCCTATAAAGAGAGCAAAGTCTTAGTCCATGGCTTTTGGATACATTGCAGTGACCTAGTTTTGTTTAAGTAACAGTGGTCGGCAAATTTTTTTTCTGCCACTGTCACCATTCCTGCTGATTCTTATGAAAAATGACCTCCTGAATCCAAATATGACCTCAGTTTTCCCCCATTACCCACCGTTTTCGGGGGATGCCCCCCCCCCACCTATTTTTATCACTTTTCCATAATTTGGAGGAATTAAAAGGATTATTTTCGCCTTTACATTTCATCTGAGGGGCTAGAGAGGTGAAAAGTTTTAAAACATGAACATTTGTAGCAAGGAAGTAGATTTGGGGGGATTTGCCCCCTTAAATTGTAAAAAAATCATTAAAAATGGCCGATTTTTCCGTATTTTTCTCAATTTTTTCACTTATTTTCTACCTATTCTAGATTCCAGCCCCTCCCCCCTTATCCTCTCTCAAACACTTCGAAATAATAAAAACATATAGCAGCAATATATAGCAACAATAATAAAAATATATAGCTACAGTTCGGAAGATTCCCAATACACCGCGGGCACAGGTTTGCACAGGAATTTTCATGTTTCGACTTCCACCGCCGGGTTCTCTAGCAAAAGTAAGCATACAGTTCAGTATCCTAATATCCCTTCAGCTCTAAGACCAGTTCCTCACAGCGAATCTTTGTCAATCCCAGTGCCCCCCCAAAACCTGTACTCTAGAGCCTGAAACAGATTTGAAAGACTTTGAGCCACAGCCTGGAGAATCAAATAATACGTCCACCGATGAAGAAGAGTGTTCAGCTGATTCAGCTCATCGACAACCTCACCTCGTTACTCAATCGGAATTGAATGATCTGGTCAGGGACTTGGGGTTAATTAAGAGTGAATCTCAACTTCTTGGATCTCGACTTCAGCAGTGTAATCTCTTAGAAAAGTGCGTAAAAATATGTTGTTACAGGACCAGGCAGTTAACCCTGAAATTACTTTTTTCGGAAGAAGAAGGCTTAGTGTTCTGCCCTAATTCAAATGCATTAATGATAGAACTGAAGATGCCATGTGATCCCGACAAATGGAGACTGTTTATAGACTCATCAAAGACAAGCTTGAAAGTTGTCCTGTTGGCTAATGGGAATGGGTTACCATCAGTTCCGGTTGCATATTCTGTGGATATGAAGGAGACGTACGAAAACATCAGCCAAATCCTTGATAAAATCAGTTATCATGAATATAATTGGAAAATTTGTGCTGACTTAAAAGTTGTTGCTCTACTCATGGGCCTGCAATCAGGCTTCACAAAATACTGCTGCTTCCTATGTGAATGGGACAGCAGAGCCCGAGACAAACATTACATCGTACGGAACTGGCCTCTGTGAGAAAGTTTTACTCCCGGCCAGAAAAAATGTCTCTCATGATCCTCTGGTCCCAAAGGAAAATATTTACTTGCCGCCTTTGCACATCAAACTCGGATTGATCAAACAGTTTGTGAAAGCACTGGACAAGACAGGTGATGCATTTCAATTTTTGAAAACTAAATTTCCTCGTCTTAGTGAGGCTAAAATCAAGGAAGGGGTCTCCAGATTAGACAACCTTTCCAAGGTTCAACGTTTATGGAACACCTGAATCGAAAAGAAAAACGAACTTGGCTTGCATTCCAATGCGTGTGTGAGAACTTTTTGGGTAACAACAAAAGTGATGATTATGTCGCTCATGTCGAGGGATTGCTGTCAGCAGACGAGGACATGGCGTGTAACATGTCTCTTAAAGTGCATTTCCTTCACTCAAACCTGGACTTCTTACCTGAGAATTTAGGAGCACTTTCGAATGAACACGGGGAACAATTCCATCAAGACATCAATAAGTTCGAGAGGAGATTTTCAGGGAAGTGGAATGAGAGCATTTTGGCAGAGTACTGCTGGTTTTTGGTACGAGAAACTTCTACCTCAGGGTATAAAATGAAAGCAAGCACCAAATGAAGGTAGTTATTTATTTATTATTATTTACATTTATTATTTTACTTTTTATTTATTATTCTTAATAGCTAAAATAGTGCTTTTCACCCCTCCAAATCACATTCATGGCCATAAAATTACTAAAGGAAAGTGATAAAAATGAGGGAAGATAAGGATTACAGTGCAGGACTATAGTGACAAGAGCAATGCAAGTTTAAACATGTCAAAGCATGAAAATTCCTGTGCAAACCTGCGCGCGCGGGGTATTGGGAATCTTCCGAACTGTTGCTATATATTTTTATTATTGTTGATATATATTTTTATTATTTGGGGGTATTTGAGAAAGGAAGAGCTGGAAGCTGGAGTAAGGAGAATATAAATGAAAAAAATTGCGAAAAAACCGGAAAAAATGATAATTTTTAATGATTTTTTTTACAATTTAAGGGGGTAAATCCCCCCCCCCCAAATCTACCTCCTTGCAACAAATGTTCATGTTTTAGAACTTTTCACCTCTCTAGCCCCTCAGAAGAAATGTAAAGGTGAAACTTATCCTTTTCATCCCTCCAAATTATGGAAAAGTGATAAAAATAGGTGGGGGGCCATCCCCCCAAAGCGGTGGATGATGGGGAAAAGCTGAGGTCATATTCGGATACAGGAGGTCATGTTACATAAGAATCAGCAGGAATGGTGTCAGGGGCAGATTTTTTTTTTGTTTTTTGGCCGACCACTGTAATCTTCCTGCGAGAGTGAGTTTCCGCAAATTTAATGCTAATTTTTAAATCATTTTTAGTGAATTTAAGCTAGTTAAAATGCTTTTAGAATTTTGTCGTCAATATATTGGTTGGGCTAGCCATGGAATCGTCACCAATATATTGGTTGGGTGAGTGATGCTGAAAAATACTGCACGAGGATTAAATTTATGTCCGTGGCAACTAGATATGCTTAGAGTTGCAACTAGATATGCTTAGAGTTGCCCTGTTTTGTCTTAACCTCATACGGATATAAAAAATTGTTAAAGTTAGAATCACTACATTAAAAATATTGAGATACACGTAGGCCTTTTAATAATTCATCAAATCACATTCTATAAATGCCATTTAATCTCTAAAGAAGAACTCAGAAGGCAAAGTTTATCTCCACGTGCCTTCAATTTTTTTTCTTATAAAAAACCTGGAAAAAGAAAACGCAGGACTTTTTCATTTTCCTAGGTTTGATCAATCTTTTGAGTAAAAGATTTCTTACAAAATTTATCCAGGGAGTTTTCCTCTTTAAAAAAATAAAAATATATACGTTATCTATACTTGAAAACAAGAAATATCGTTCATTTTATCAGTATCTCTTACAAAAAAGCCCAGAATTTATTCACTATTCAAAATTTAAAAATACACTTAACAGAATGTACTTAACACAAAACAAAATCTAGGTCGCAGATGGTCGTATTCGAAGGTCGTATTTGAAGTACTAGAGCTTTCTGTTACTCGTGTTTAAAGAGATCTTGATTAACGTCCAATTTTTTTATTGAATTATTAAGTTATTTTCCTAAACCTTAATTACTTTTTCAGTTCTCTTCCTATCTTATATGCAATAATGATGTGAAATATTCATCTCTTAAAACGTGAAATAGTATTGAAGTCAGATGATCTGAAAATACTACAAACCATTTCGACCGTAAATTAGCTAAATTACTGGCTTTCATTAAACGAAACGGGTTATAAATAATAATTTCTGATTGCTTCACTCAGTTTTAAGTTAATGAATTTGTTATTTAGTACATATATCTTTACAACAGGTTATAAATTCAATTAACATTAATTAGATATCTAATTTAACATAGATTTTGTGTGCGTATTACAAATTTGTTGTATTGATTATGTTTCAGAAATAGGGGTTGTAATCTTATTTGAAATAATTGTAAACTTTTCAAGAAAAACATACATATTTTCATTCGGCAAACTTAGCATAGCAGTTATTCATGGTTGTTCTTAGTTCCTAAAAGAAAAAAAATATTCACCATTCATCTCTTCTCTCACATACACTATCTGGACAAAAGTATCTGGACGCCCAGTGGTACGGACTCGGGGAGTCCTGAGGCATATATTAATATGATGTTGGTCCTCCTTTTGCATTGATGTCAGCCTGCCCACGTCTGGGGAGACTTTCCACCAGTTTTTGATAGGTGTCCATAGGAATTGATTTCCAGGCGTCCATCACAGCTGAAGTGAGTGTTCGCAGTGATGATGGTCGATTTGTCTGCGTACGTAATCTGCGTTCTAATTAGTCTCAAAGATGTTCAATGGGATTTAGATCGGGGCTTTGAGAAGGCCAATCCAGATTTTTAACACGCATTTCGACAAACCATGCCTGCGCAAGTCTTGATGTGGGAATGGAACAGTTATTCTTCTGGAAGAGAAATGTGCCTCCCCGGAAATATTGCCTGAGAGTTGGGAGAGCAGCATTGTCCAGATTGTCCACATACATCTCAGAGTTCATGTTTCTAACCACAGGAACTAAGGAACCCAGGCCAAACGCTGAAAGACACCCCCACACCATGATGCTTCCACCACCAAACTTAACAGTCGTAAGTTGTAAAGCGAGATTCGTAACTCCAAAGAACATTTTTCCACATGTCCAAAGTCCAATGACGGCGAGCTTTGCACCATTGCAATCGACTCTTTGCATTTTGGGGAGTCATGTTCGGATTGTGAGCGGCTGAACGACCATGGAATCCCAGGTTTTTTAACTCTCGGCAAACAGCACTAACGCCTGATGAACCTTGGAACTCCTGAGTGATTTCAATCAACGAGGACTTGCGATTTTGTTTCACTACCCTTTTCAGAGTTCTACGGCTGCGTTCACTGATTTTTTTCGGCCTGCCACCTCGTTTTTCTACGGTTTCCCTCTCTCGGCGTTTCCACTTCACAATTACATCAGTCACAGTGGACTTTGGCTTCTCTAGAATGTCCGAAATTTTCCGAACTGATTTCTCACAAAGGTGGCATCCCACTATAATGCCACGATCAAAGTCACTAAGTTTGTCTGACTTACTCACTGTCTCACAAACGCATAAATATGACCTGACAAACTACTACGGACACTTTTATAGCTTTCGGTTAAGCATCAAATTACGTCACCCGCCAGATCCACTTCTTTAGGACGGTGTCCGGATACTTTTGGCCAGATAGTGTTTATTAAAGGCTTAGGGGGAAAATATATTTATAAAATTTTATAAATACTTGAGCTTCATTTATCTTGGGTTTTAACACCTCAAGCTGAACATGGAAATGATAATCCTCAAGAAGTCCATAACAGTCCTTTAGTCTGTTTATCTGAACCAAATGTAATTGTCTATTTGTAAACTAAATTTACCTCTATGCATCAGAAAAACAGTACATTATTTTACAAAAGTATTTTTCATACATTTAAATGTACAGTGTCAGAAAATATAAGGCTAACACAACCACACTCGCACATTCACATGCGTCCATACTAAAATGGGAAGTTACAAAATTTTCTACAAATTTATGAATCACGTACATTACAAGACTATTTCGTAATATACGTGATTCATGCTTGGTATAGCTTAGAAATAGCAGTGAAACTCTCCAATATTATACAACACAGATATGAAGAATACAAAACTTTAATCAGCAGTGCAATGTCTTAAATTGCTTATCTTAGTTTATTATAAAAGTAGGCTGAAAACTCCAAGAGTAATTTTATGATTAATTATTGTTGGAAATTTTATGAATTATAAAATCGTTGGGAGGTACACCCTTAAAAGACTAAAATCGACTATGTACATAAGTGCAATTTAAATGTCTGAATTTATAAAATTGTCTAACATTCAAGATATATAACTTTCAATTAAAGATAAGTATTTTGTGTAATGATACTCGTACATAGAAAAATTCTGCTAAATATTGTTAAAGATTGCAATTTACTTTTTTCTTATAGCGAGAAAACAAAATAGCGATATTTTGCTGGTAAAATGGAGAAATTACACTAAGAGCTTTGTGAAAGGTAAATGAGAAAATTTAATTACGCATTTGTCAGAATCCATCTTCAAACAGTAGATTTGGTTTTGATACCAAAGTAAGCCTAGTTCTTTTAAAGAGGTTTAGAAGGAACATAAGGGGAATTGTGTTAAAATATCATCGTTTTCCTACAATCAAATTCATAACATTTTTCATTGTAATTTAAATTGGATTTTAAATTTTCAGTTATTTTTTTCGTTGTTTTGATTTTAGCTTCTAAAATTTTAACGAGAAAGTAATAATAATTGAAAACTGCTTCAGTTCAAAAAGAAATTTCTAACAATAAGCTAAGTAAGACAAAATCTGTTGAAAATAATTCGACCTCCAACGTAACAGCCATTTCCCCGGGATTCTCAGCAAGACATAATCAATGAGTTCGCTGAAAGGAAATTCCTAATGCGGAATTTCTATAAATATTTATTGTTGTCTTACAAAGAGCAGTTATCCAGTCCACTGCGTAACGAACCATTCCCTATAATGAATTGTGGCAAAGAACATATTGCTTGCAGATGACAAAATGCTAGGGCAAAATCTAGGTCGAATGTATCCTGGTACGCTAGAGTTGTATACATCTGGAATTCACCCGACAAAGCTGTGGAGACTCGTTACATTAACATTAAAGAAAATATTCTAGGGAGAATGTTTGGCTCATTGGTCATCGTCATAGTGGTACAAACGAATAACTGCAGGACATCATTGTCATTGTTTTTTAAAGTTATTTAAGTAATATGAATATTTAAAAGTGACTTACCTTTTTGACATCAATGAATTCTAACGACAATTGAGACAAATTTTGAAAGCCTTATATTTGAGAAACTTGCATATTTTAAGATAATCAAATCTAATAAATCTAACGAGATCCACCTCCCTCACCTTAAACTTCTCCTTCAACTCTGAAAAAAAATTAACGCATTAGGACTGTTCTAATACTCACTCTGTTTGAGCCAAATTCCGATTGATCTGAACTAAAATATTAAATAAATAAAATAATTTAGCCATCTCACCTAATACAAATGTGTCCTGTAAAATGATTGAAAACGCATAGGAGTAAGTTAAATATATTTAAATGTGTTACAAATTCAGAACACATAGTGAAATTATCTGGTACAGTAAATAGAATATTTTCCATTTATATATATTTATATATATATATAGGGGAAAATATTGTCTCGTCCGAAATTTATTTTCTCTGTAAACAACTCATAGAAACTACTGATATTAAAGTAGCTTTTATTTTCAAAATAATTACTGCAGAGTAACAAATTTCCATTTGAATAAGCTTGTAAATTATGGAAAGGAGCAAATTTATTTCTGAATATAGGAAAATAAGAGAAAACATATATTTAATGAGAACATTCGAGCAAATAATAACTCTAGTTGTTGCGAAGAAAATAACAAGTATACGAATCCTAAATTTTGTCTTTCAGAGATGTAGTTTTTTCATTCCTGTATTGAAACAAACATACCACTTAAGGTAGCTTTCCGCTCAATAAAAATAACAGCAAATACTAATTTATTTGCTAAATTTTTCGTTATATTCGCATCAAACTTCAATTTATCTAGAAAAACTGCAGTCATGAAAAAAACTGAAATATGTTTACTTATACATTTTTAAGTAGACACAATGTAAATAATAATTGTATATTTCCCCTGAAAAAAAATTGCTCCGGAAAATAACATTGTCATGACAAGCAATATTAACAAGACAATCTCGGATTACGCGTATCTAGAAATAGCGTAGGTAATAATCAAGACTTCTTTGTTGGAAAAAAAGAGGAAAAGCAATTTGACAAACATGTCTTGAAATCAAGTTACGCATTTTTTCTTTGTCATTTAGCACCAAAATACTTCATATCTCCCTTTCTTCTTTATTTAGACATCAACAAATTTCATCTATTTTTTCGAAGTTGCGCGCTGCAAATTGAATATAATACCTTACATCAAAGAACTAAAATTAATGCCACACCAAGCGCTGTCTGGGACTTTTATTTGTTTCATACTACGTGACTTGCAATATTTACTGGAAATATAGACATAATTAGGAAACTGGAAAAAATCTCAACATCCTGCAGAGTGTGGAAAAAAAGCCTTATGTGATTCAGATGGAGGAATTCTCCATATTTAGCTTTCACTATGTGTTCGGGGGAACGTTGCCGGAAATGATTTCTAATATACGAAATGCTTTAATAATTTATTAGAGTACTTTCTATCTTATAGTATTTATTTATTTTTTTAAATTGCAGGATTATAACTGGTCACGCAACACCTTTATAACACTCATGAAAGGAAGAGGAAGTTATAAATTAGATTCTTGTTTGTTTATTTTTTATAGAACTTCTTCACTATTAAACTCTTGAAATGTCATCAAATTAATCTTTAAATTTTATTATGTATGTGAAGCATTTTTTATAGCTAATTAAACGGTAGCTTTGAGCTACATAGTTAGACGTTAATTACAGGGAATCTATATAAGAAATTAGATTCTTGTTTTTTTTTTAATAGAACTTCTTCATTATTAAAATTCTCGAAATTTCCTCAAATTAATCTTGAAATTTTAATAGGCATGTGAAATATTTTTTATTGCTTATAAAACGGTAGCTTTGAGCCCCATAGTTAGACGTTAATTTCAGGGAAATTAGATTAGAAATTAGATTCTTGTTTGTTTATTTTTTATAGAACTTTTTCCTTATTAAACTCTTGAAATTTCATTAAATTAATCGTTAAATTTTAATATGCATTTGAAGTATTTTATTGCTTATTAAGCGGCAGTTTTGAGCTTCATAGTAAGACGTTAATTGCAGGGAAACTAGATTAGAAATTAGATTCTTGTTTGCTTATTTTTTACAGTAATTCTTCGTTGTTAAACTCTTGAAATTTCACAAAATTAATCTTGAAATTTCAATATGCATATGAAGTATTTTTTATTTCTTATTGAACGACAGCTTTGATCTTCATAGTCAGACTTTAATTGCAGCAAAGCTCGATTAAAAATTAAATTCCTGTTTATTTTTTATAGAACATCTTCATTATTAAACTCTTGAAATTTCATCACATTAATCTTGGAATTTCAATATGCATGTGAAGTATATTTTATTACTTATTAAACGGCAGTTTTGAACTTCATAGACGTTAATTAGAGGGTAACTAGATTAGAAATGAGATTATTGTTTGTTTATTTTTTATAGAACTTCTTCATTATTAAACTCTTGAAATTTCATCAAAGTAACCTTGAAATATTAATATGCATGTGAAGTATTTTTTATTACTTATAAAACGGCACCTTTGAGCTTCATAGTTAGACGTTAATTACAGGGAAACTAGATTAGAAATTAGATTCTTGTTTCTTTTATTTTTATCGAACTTCTTCATTAATAAACTCTTGGAATTTCGTCAAGTTAATCTTGAAATTTTAATATACACGTGACGTATTTATATTACTTATTAAACGGCAGATTTGAGCTTCATAGTTAGAAGTTAATTACAGGGAAACTAGATTAGAAATTAGCTTTTTGTTTGTTTATTTTTTATAGAACTTCTTCATTATTAAACTCTTGAAATTTCATCAAATTAATCTTGAAATTTTAATATGCATGTGAAGTATTTTTATTACTTATGAAACGGCAGCTTTGAGCTTCATAGATAGACGTGAATTACAGGAAATCTAGATTAGAAATTAGATTTTTTTAAAAATAGAACTTCATTATTAAACTCTTCAAATTTCATCAAGTTAATCTTGAAATTTCAATATGCATGTGAAGTATTTTTATTTCTTATTAAACGGCAGCTTTTAGCTTCATAGTTAGACGTTAATATGCTACTAAACATGTAAAGACACGATAGTTACTAATTAAAGTAAAAATGAAATCTTTTTTTTATTGGAATATACATTGCCAGCATACAGGAGACCTTGGACTTAGGCTTTTATTAGGAACTTCTCAGCAACGCATAACCCTTAAGGTACCAAACGATGAGCCCATAACAAGGGCCTAGATCCGAGAACCTAGATAAAAGACTATCTGTACTCTAGAGATCGTATATTTTCCCTTTAATGTCCTCTTCTTTGGCCTGCTTTAAGCAATTTAGTGTGTGAGGATCCCGCCCACGTCGAAGATGCCATGCGAGCTCGCATGGCATCTTCGAGGGTTCATCTAGGGCTCGAGATGGCGCTGGGCCGAGGGGCCCCGTGAGGAACGACCATTTAGGGACCATCGACGAGGCTCTGGGAATATGATAATAGGTAATTCCTATTTCTTTGTGTTGTGTGCGCTTGTTAATTTGTAAATAGTTTTGTATATTCGTCACTATATTTATTAAAGTAGTGTGTCTTCAGAGTTGGTATTCATTTCCCCATCAAAAGCAGGAGAAAACCAGCCATGTCCCGGAATGGACTCGATAATGTGCTGTAAATTTTGAACCGCAATTCGTGATAGGTGATGGTTTTTTTCTAACGTGGGCTTGTTGACTGCAACTTGTGAGATCCTGTAGAGATTTACAGTTTAAAAGCCCAAACTGTCACTTAAGATACTTTGAATTCTAATTCGTCTTTGCTGTCTACAGTGCCTTGAAAAGATTAAGATTCAGAAAATAGCAGGGAAAACGCATAAGAATAAACCTTGAAATCTAAATTGTCCTTATCATTCATGAAGTGCATTTTAATTACTTCAATTTATATGTGATGTGTTTAGTGCATAGATTTCTTCTAATGCCTGTGAGGGAAATTAGTTGTGCTTTTTATGTGTAGAGGGCGTTAGTCGTCCATGTTTTGATGTATTTTTAACTTTGCTTTGAATTATGTAATTTTCTAGCAGTGTTCACTAATCTCTTTGTTACAACCACTGAGCATGAACGTTCTTTTAATGGACGATTGGATAATAAATAAATATTAACCAGGATCTATGATAGCTGTGTCTTTTTAGAGTCTAGTTATCCTTTTTGACTTAATGGCACATACTCTCTTTTTATTATTTATGCGAAAGATCTCAATTTAAAAGTTTTATGGATATATTGGTATGGACATATATACGTCGCATATATTTCTTTATTAAATGATGGATGTCTTATTAACCCTTTTTTAAAAACTAATTGATTTTATTAATATATGGACTTAGGTAATATCTATAATTTATTTACATTTACATCTTAGTACGAGAATCACAGTGTTTTCGAAAATCATTAAAACCAAGAGTCATAAAAAATGATTTTGGCAACACATTAACACTTTCAAATGGAATTCATATCTTGGTCAGAAACTTGACAAAAAATTGGTCAAAAAATTGACTCTAGTGCGGTGAAACAAGATGTGCTCTTATGCTTCTTCCTCCACCTGACAAACAAGACATATGCCAGTATCCCAGAGAAAATTGCGGTTTAGATAGGCTTGCGTAACTGTGGGCGATTTTAGTTCTGACTGTCAAAGTAGCTACCTCTATAGAAATATTTTTGAGGTAAGGGATGTCGTTTGTTTCTTTTACAAAGCAAAAGGTGTAAAGACTATCTCCATGTTTTTCCAAGACGAACACAAATGATCTGGAACTTCCATCTCGGCTTTACATAAGCACTTAGAGAATGCCAACTTAGTAGACGGCACTGGATCCCTTTTGGGTTATAATTTAGGAAAATGTCCATAATGATAATAAATATACAATCAATATATAATCAAGAGATTGATAATACACATATAATGAATAAAATAGTATCAAAAATTCCTTATTTCCTCATACGAATATAAGATATATTAAGCTGTAATTGAAAAGGCAGCTTTACATCTATGGTGCCCGGTATAAAGGGCTTAAGCCAAATACAGTGATTTAAATATACCAAGATATTGGGTCTTATACCAATCGCAGACATATATGTTTGACTTGAGTATTTTGTAAAAAGAAATGTACTTTTGTATACAAAACTGATAGACATAAGCCTTTTATAAAAGTCAATTTTTTTATATTATTAATTTTTTATCAATAATAACACAATATCCACAAATAACTTTTTTGATTTAAGCCCTTTATACCGGGTACCATATAAATATATATATATATATATATATATTTTAATTTGATATTTTGTCTTTTAAATGTGTTAAAAGAACAAAATGTATTTAGAAAGAACACAAAACATTTCTATCTCTGCAAAAGTATATATTTAGAGAGGCTTCAATAATACCATTTTTAAATCGAATATTTCTGTGTATTTGATAGCTTAAAAATCGACCTGCAACAAGGAATAATGAAGTTTGTTTTCCATTTTTTGTTTGTTTCCAATAAGTAAGATTCCAATAACAAACAAAAATAATACGTTACATGGAATCCAGTTTAAAGCAGAAAACATCTTAAAAGTTTCTGCGGATAATACCTTTTAACAATTTTATTTGAATCGTGGAAGTATATATAATTTTAAATATTCTGATGTACATAAATATAAAATAATTTTTATTCTGAATTTATATGAAAATGTAATTGCTTATTCACAGCACAGCCTATTATTATATTTAAAAATTTAAAGATCAAAGTAGGATATTCTTAATTTGTCTTAAGCTATTCAATTTTCGAATTCTCGCAGCTTTTAAGAGGAAATTAATTTTTATTGATTGATCCAAACAAAATTCCATTTAGTCGTTATTTTTTCAGATACGACAATATAGAAAAGTATAGCCACAACCTATTTTAAACTTACAAATAGAAAATAACTTTAAAAATCCTTAATCCCATTTATAACATTTAATAAAGGTTGCAGAAGAATGGATACCCCTATTTCAAAGGGTAGTTAAAAAGAAAAGAAACCATTTACGCAAATAAACTTTATATTTTCGAAAGATGCCAACAGTCTAGTTTTGGTCCACTCAGTTTTGATAATAACATCATTCAGGTGGCGTTCGTCATTTGCGACGCACTGCAGAAGCTGCTTCTCTAGTTTTCCATCACTTTGTTGGTTATCTCTGGGGGAATGGAGCCAACTTCCTAACAAATAGTGGATCCAGGAACTTGTTGCGTATTTTCAGGTGTTCTTATGTTCCGATCGCAATTAATTGGTTTACTTTGTAGTGCAGACCCACTTGCCCTCACATTTGAAACCCATCGCAAGATTGTTTATCAATGAAAAACGGCATCATTCGCATAGAGCCCGAAGAGCGCCCTAAATGATGTTTTTGTCGTAGTCACAGAATCGTTGTTTTTAAAGAATACCACGATAACGAAACCTCGATGTTCACCGGACCAACTCATGGTGTCTACTGGCAATCTAGAAAATCTGCCCGAAATGTTGCATACTCCTACCGCACCATGCCTCCCCCACTCCGTGATTAGTGACCTTCCGAAATGCAGAAGTCCATTCTTCCGTACCCTGTATTATTCATACTCAAGCAGTAAAAATTAACACTTAAAATTTTGTTCTACACTTCAATGATACACCTCAAAAAGGTTTGGTCTGTGCAGGTGAACAAATTTTTTATAAAAAATGTTGCAATGTTTTAATTGAATACTTTGAAAATACATTTAATATTTCTAAAAGTTTCATGTGTTTATACGATATATATATATATATATATATATATATATATATATGTGTGTGTGTGTGAAATGACCCCAATGGTCATCTCCTGAAAATAAGCACATCGAGGCCGAAACAAAAGAATTCGAATTCAAGAAGTTAATTCCAGCAAAAACATGACCTTACAAGGCGACGTCTAGCTACCTTCTGCCGAGCGTACAAGTACGTGAAAACGTGTTGCCAGAAATTGGTGAGATAGGTTAGTATTGACAAAGGACAGAAAGGTTACTATACAGAAAAATAAATCTGATTACAGGCGATAAGAGGTGGTTAAAATTTATTACACACACACACACACACATATATATATATATATATATATATATATATATATATATAAGTCAAAACATAACTGAACTGTCAAAATACAGTTGAGAAGTATGGGGAAAGGGGGATTAAAATAATAAGAAACTAATATTTCATTTACAAAGTGCGCGTATTTTGCTGTGGGGAAAATCATCTATTAGAGACGACTTGAGCGCAAAGCGAATAATTCTAGGCGAGAGGATTTATTTTTAGAAGTGTAAAGGCTTGGGCGCGAAGTTAAATTACAAGATCAGCGATTTTAAAAGTCCAGATGACCAAAGTTGAGGTCTGCAGGTGCGCGTGTAGCAGGGAGCTCGGAGGGAATCGGGTTTTGGCGGCAGATTGGAGGAAAATCTCATTGAGAGCGGAAGCTCGCGGCCGCGTGCCGAATAGATTATAAAATGGCGAAGCGCGGTAACTACCCTGGAGAGTGATCAATTTATGAAATCTAATAAACTTGGACTTATTCTGAAATGGATCACTTCATTCATGGCCTCACCACTCGTCCAATTAATTTAAAAGAACGATGACTGCATCAAATCGAATTTACACAGGAGCAAAACGCGCTGCTTGTCACACACACACACACACACATATATATATATATATATATATATATATATATATATATATATATATATATATATATATATATATATATATATATATATTATGTGACTAGGTTAAATCAAGGAGAAAATAATTTCAACGATACTGTGGAAATATATTCAGAAAATGAAACGAGATTAAAAACTCCTGTATTTCTTCTAGATAACTTACAATACTTTAAATCTACAACCCTTTTTCTTTATAGAAAAAGTAACGAATTGTTTTAAAATATAAAAATAAAATTTTTAATCAGTCATAAAATAATTTTTTTTTTTTTTGTTGCAGAAAAATAACATCGGCTATCGAAGTTATGGAAAATAAAACATAATTCCTAAAAGTTCAAAAATGTATCAGTTAACAAATTTATAATTCGAAGAACAGGAAAGGAAATAAAAAGGAATTTAAAATAGATTGTAAAGAAAAGTAAATTTCATTTGATACCTGGAAAAACTATTATTCTTTAGAGAAAATCCTATCCGGTAGAATATTCATATAACCTTTTTGCAAAATGAATAAAGAACAAAATAACTGAAAAACTCCATAAAAGAAGGTTTTATTTCATCTGCGATGGGGTAGAGGGAGTGTTTACTTTGTGCATATAAAGGAAAAATACAATATACACTTTTTTTTGACGGCCGAAAAGAAATATGGCATGTATTGGCCGGGTTTGTATTTCTAAAAAAGAAATCACCCACAATTAAAATTACGAAATGGATATTTGTTTTTCTTGAAGATTTATTTAAATTTGTTATTATAGAAAGGTAACTTTTCGTTTAATAAACTAAGTTTATTTAATAACCGATTTGCCCAAAACTATAACTATATGATTATATATTAAACTTTACTCTTACATACTTGTTTACGAATTGCTATTTATTATTTTGATATTAAAAAGTTTGAGGTTAAAGTTTAAAAGTGTTGTAAAGGCGGAATGTCGTGTACCCTTATCCAATCCTTTGTAACTTGAGCTACGATTGTTTACAGAGTAAAATCCCATTCGGGATTTGTCCTCGCATGTTATTGCTCAATAAATTATAGTGACTTCTTGCTGATTTCAGTGGAAGCTTAGTATAATAAAACCCAGATTATTTGGAAGCTTTTGAATACAAAAGTGCACATTTCGCCTTCGGCAGAATCCCATTCTCAAGCTGGTTCATGGCGCACGTGATTCTCCTGCCGACCCAGGGCACAGACTGCTGATTGTGGTATTGCCAATTATCTCCTAAAAGAGTCTGTTGCATTTTATGGCGACGGTAGGATAGATTATACAACCGTTGTGTCAAAATATCTTCCTTTGTATACTATTGGGAAAAAAGAGGCGCAAGAGATTTTCTACAGGAACATTTTCGGAAACATCGCTCTTATGAAGGACCATTTAAAACATTTGAGGATTTGCCAGTCTGTCACGTTTAACTAATGATCGTCCTCAGGGTAAAAGTCAGTAACTATGACCTAGTCATTAAAGAAACCCTAGATCAGTGGTTCTCAACCTAGGGGGTGCGCCACCCTCGGGAGTGATATTCAGGGGGGAGGACTGATGGTTAGCATATATATATATATATATATATATATATATATATATATATATCTGTATGTGTGTGTGTATAGTGTACTTTACTAGTGTTACTTTCAATTTTTTATGCTGGGAGGGTATAGGGTCTGAAAGTTCTTCAAGGAAGGGTGGATTTTTGAAATGAAAAGATTGAGAAACATTGGCCTAGATTGCCTTCCTGTGGATGATTAATGCCCTTGTATTGCTTTCAAAGGTTTTGAGGTTACACTCTAACAAAGGACAGCATATCGTATTGCGCCATGCCTCTTTCGCTTTAGTGAATACTGTCAAGACCAAAATATCACTCTCCATTTTGTAACTGATGACATGGTACAGAGAGACCGATTTCTTTGTTTCTGGACACTGCCAGAACTGGGCATACGGAATTTAGTTAAGTTATATTAAATTTTAATTTTCTTAAATTTTTTTTCTTTTCCATTTCAAGTAAAAGAGTTTTTGAATAATTGGAAAGGAAATTAAATGTTTGTTTGCTTTATCATTGAATACATTTTTCCAGCCAAAGCTGATTCTAAAAATTAAATTCTTGTTGGAGTTAATTTGCCATCGTCAATTTTTAACCTGTTATATTTATTCAGTGATTGCCTTTCAGAACTAAATTAAGTTAGTAAAGCTTTATACCCGTATTATTTATAAATCCTGAATGATACATAAAGAAAATCTATTCACACTATGTCTATTATCTATCATTAAGATAGAAGAACTCTGAAACTTGAAGGAAAATATTTTAAAGAAAACTCAGATACAGTCCATAACCATCGTGCTTTAATATCACTTCAGTTTTCATTGTAACATTCACGAATTTTGTTTAAATCCTCCATTAAAATATTTTGGAAGATAAATGATTCGTTCTTATACACACGCGCATGCATGTTTATCCTCATGAGAAATCTCTTACTACGTTTACATGCTCTCGTAGGCCTTCTAGGAACATGGAACAGTTTTCTAATATTCGTCTACACATAAATATTGTTGGAGCATAAAAAATTTATGTTAAAAGTAGTAGTTTTCTGTTTTTGCCAACTATCACGTACGTTTTCTTGAACATGCTAAATTTATTATTGGAAAAATATTTGCTTAGCTATAAACAGGTACCAGCATATATCAGGTTCAGATGCATGTAAAACTGATAGTGTTCTGTGTTAAAAAATAAAATTAAAAAGCTTTTAGCTTAGCAGAAAAATATTAAAAATTCAAAAGTTGATAAATTGAGCTAAAATATTACGTTTATACAAACGTTTGTTTAAATATTCAGCTATCACTTTCACAAAAAAAATAATTACCCCTACCGCCAAAATAGAATAACATAGTTGCCAAAGTCAGACAACTGGGCCTGTTCAAAATTTAAGAAATGCATTTTTATTTGGCACAACACCATAAAGGAAGAAAATTAGTATTAACAATAACAAAAGTATGTGGAGAAAGAAGTATAAAGTCTTAGCATAATTTCAAATTGAGCTTGGCTTTTTTGCTGTGAAAATTTTAATGAAAATTTCCCATTTCACAAGATTTTGGTATATGTTCGGTCCGAAAGAGGTCTCGAAAAATTAACATGGATCCAGAACCAAGTAATTGATTACGTTAATATAGCCCTGAAAACGAATAAAAATGTAGTTTATAATAATTAGCATATTTTTATTATCTTTTTCTACAGAGTTGAAACATTTTAATTGCATTTCTTGAACACTGTACATTTTTGTTTCTTTGTATCACTTTACATTCTACATATAACTTATGCACTAATTCCTCATCATTGATTTATAACTAGAAATTGATGTATTTTTCTCTCTACTTTCGCATTTAATACATGGCGAATTTCGACACAGTAAAAACTTCCACCTAATAAGGTATTTTACCTTAAGTTCAACATTCCCTAGATTAGAGAGCTTCTCTACTTCATCTGAGTTCCATTCCCTATGATGAGTTATGTTCAACAAGTAGGCGGAAGACGTTCTGGGAAAATATTCAGCGCTGCACTTGAAACTGCTTCCCAGAAACTCTTCACCTAACTCAAGAACAGAAATTTATGCCGCAGTCACGTTCATTGATAATGTCACTTTTCTAGCGTAGGTTTCTCATTAGTTTTATAACTGGCGAAGAGAAACTAATCAGTACACAATATACATTTTAATTTATCCTCGTTTTCTTTACTTAATGGCGGTGAACTTTAAGATGAGTTTATGAGATTTTTCTTACATTTTATGCCTATTAAAAGAATTTTTAACAAGAGGTAAGATAAAGATTAAGATGCTCACATTTATCCTGCTACCTGCAAACTGTTGTCAAATAATTTTTGCCTGGCTAGAGTATTGAAATTTCTTGTAATGAAGAAGTCACTGAACAGTTATAATTGTTGTAATATATATTCTTCTGCAACGAAACTATATTTATCTTTTGTTTATTTATTTTCACCATAGAAAATAATCGTCGATAATAAAAAAAAAATTAAGGCGTGGGTTTGTAAAATCAGGGTCAAGTATACTGCTGGTCATTAAAATTGCAAAACCATGAAGGAGGGATGATACAAACGTCAAATTCGAATGAAAGGAAGATGCTGGGAGATGCAAATGATTAGCATTTAAGCGTAACCAAACAACACAGGAGGTAGAAACGGCATCTCAAAGTCTGTATAAAAGGAAAGTTATGCAGCGGGAATCTCATTCTGAAATAACATTTGGACATTAGATGTTTGTGAGAACATGGTGTTTTGCCTCGTATAACAAGGAGAAACGGCTACCATCAAGTGTCGGAAATCAATAGCACTAGGATCGTGGCTTATCGAGAGTGCAGTCTATCGTTCCGCGGTATTGCTACTCGCATTGGTCGGAGTCCAACGACTGTCAAGTGAATATCGAATCAATGGGGATGGATCGGGATGGTCATATTGAATGTCATGCACTAATGCCCGAGAGGACAGACATGTTGTCAGGTCGGTCTTGCAGGACCGTACAGCAACATCACTGAACTTGAGTCTGGAAATGGGCCTGTTTGTAGCACAAGTATCCGCACGGACAGTACGATGACGTCTGGAACTGCACGGACTGTCTACATGTTGCCCATTATTGCGGCTTCCCTTGATATTGCAGCAGAGCGACGCGCGGCGACAGTGGTGCGCCCGACGACTAAACTGGATACAGGAGTGGCACCACGTCGTCAATATGACGAGTCCCGGTTCTGTATGCAGCATCATAATAGATGTATCCGTGTCTGGAGGCACCGAGGAAAACGTACGTGTCTTGTTTACATTCGATATCGTCATACGATCACCTAATGTGATGGTATGGACAACCATTGGGTACACACACGAACACCTCTTGTTTGTTTCGTCGGTAATCTGAACAGCCAGCTTTACATTTCTCAGATATAAAGGCCTGTCGCTGTGCCTTATCTTTGTGGCATTCGAGACTTCATCTTTCAACAAGATAACGCAAAACCGCATATTGCCCGTCATCTCCTGATCTACCTCGACACTGAGAGGGTTCGATTGTTGCCCTGGCCAACACGTCGTCCAGATATTTTACAAATTGAAAACATCTGGTCATGGGCGGCAGAGAGCCTGGGCCATCACCGCTCTCCAGCTGCTACGATTAATGAAGTGTGGCATGGACTTGAAGCAGAATGGAATGACATGCCCGTATCTATCATCTAAGCCCAGTTTGACTCGATGCCTAACGGTTAGAGCCGTTTTATCTGCTAGAGGCGGCAGCTGTGTGTACTAATTTCGGACCCTGTACACCTCCAAATTGCCCTCAAATTTAATCAGTTTTTCATCCTACTTTGTTGTATCCCTTACAATAAGTGCAATTTTGTTATTTGCTTTCCTACCTGGTGTCGCAATTTCAATGTCCAGCAGCATAGTTGATATTTGTATTATAGTCTGGTGCACATTACTCCAAGAGCCTCTCAGAAATAGACTATGTTACTGCCTAGAATAATCCATAAGCTTGATCTCATAATATGATAGGAAATTTGTCAAAAAGACCTTTGCAAATAATCCAGTGAATGTATAGAATAATTTTCAGCGCGGATCCTTTCCTAACACTGCAAAATATTTCCACTAGGACTTAGGAAGTTCATGAGCTCCTCAGGTAAAGATAATTTTTTCTTAGTAAGGTTTCGAATATTGCCCAGCTGTGATTGCATTATCATTAGAACTTATCCAGTGTCTTTCGATGGGTAAACTAAATGGAAATCTGATAGAGACGAGTCATTAGATTGAGGAAGAAAGCATTCAAAATCTCTTTTTTCATAGCTTCTCGAGTTAATATTGGTTAAAGGCTAGATACTGCTATCTTCGAGAAAACACCTTCAAGAGGTATTTTTTTCATTGGAGCAACTGTGTAACATTTACGTTGATGATTACAGAATATAAATGCATTTTAAAAATATCTTGACATGAGAGAATATCCTTCAGATCTATATCACGTAAATCAGAGAGAAATAAGTCATATTTTTTTTCGTAATCTTTATTTGGGGCTCAAATTCTCAATTTCACAGTATCATTATTTTTCGGGGGCTAATTTTTAACCTTTACAAAACAGTTACACCGTATTGAAATCTATTACGTGGAAAAACTTTAACTTCCACGGTGTGTTTGAATAAAAATATGAAGAGGGAAAAAAATGCTTACAGAAAAAGTTTAATTATTATAGGCTGGGTGAAAATATTACTTCCTTTGTTGACACCATCGTTTTCAGAGACGCTGAAAACACGGATAGACAAGAAAATTACAGTCTTACAAATGATAATCTGTAACATGTTCTGACATGATACTTGAATCTATTGCTCTATTTGTATATAATGGAATTAAGTTATGGTTTATATATGAAATTAGGTCATTTATTTTCTTGATGTTATGTCACTTTGGTGAGTAAAATATGTAAATGCATGTCATAAAATTATCATTAATCGTCCTTATAGTTTGATTTTAAGTTCGTGTAGACAAAATTTACTGTAAATTATTTATGAGGTAGACGTAGTTAAATGCTAAGTTATTCTGTAAGAAATATTCTTTGACAGCCATCATTTAGACTAAAAAACGATGATTGATTTATGTGACTAATTTTTCTGTGTGCCTCATCATTTTAAAGTTGAACATTTGTTATTAAGTAATCGAACAATCAAATGACCAAAATTTACGGTATTTATTAAGACTTCGGACTTATAATCAGTAATGGAATGAAAATACTACTCCTAACTTTCACCAGCGTGATGTCTTTTTATGTCGTGATCTCACGGTCTTCAATTATTGTGTTTCTGGCTATTTAACTTTGTATCCTAGAACTTTAATGTTTTTAACTGGTTTTAAGGCCTTATGGTCTTTCTTTTTATAGTATCTTGTGGTTTCTTTTTTGTTGTCCTGTGTTTTTGTACGTTGGTCGTGGGGCCAGACTTGTAGTTCCAGTCGTCCATATGTAACAACAACAACACTTTAACCAACGATCCGCAGTAAAAGTTAATCTATATAGTATATAAAACAGTTCCTTAACTGACTGACTGACAGACTGAGTGACTGACAGACAACGCACAGACCAAACCGCTGGACCTAAAGGCTGAAATTTTGCATGGCGATTCTTCTTATAGTGTAGGGATGCACTAAGAAAGATTTTTGAAAAACTTTTCTTAGATTTTTTAACATTAAATTTTTAAGATGTTTTAGTAACTTTTTAAAATTTGCATTTAAAATAATAATTTGAGGGTTATAAAATATATATTATTTGAAAGATCATACAAATTCCTTTAAAATGAAATCTTTTTTGAATCTTTACCTCTATTTTCTGATTTTTGATGAATTTTTAAAGATTACTTTTTAGAATTTAATTTATTAAATGCTGATCACCTGATTTCTTTTTCTGGTACTTTAAATTAATTTATCGTCACGTGCATAACAACGAAATAGAGAAAAATATTTTTCTTTTCTTGCTAATGCGGCAGACGATTGGAAATTATCCAAAAAATATTAAAACACAGTAAAAGATGTTCCTCAAGCTGTACTGTATTAATTACACTATATTCTTTAGTATAATGTATTAGATACAATATTAGATTTCAATATTTTCTTCTACATTATTTTGTCTATGAAAAATATCCGTTATTATTTGTTTTATAAATATATTTTTTCGTTTTTTTACATGAATTGCATACATTGATCGTTGTATTTATTATAAATATATTTATACAAATTTTTGACATTAATTGCATACATTGACCGTTGTATTTAATTTGAATGTACTTCGTAGCGAAGTACGGGTTTTCAGTTAGTTTAAATTAAAATACTGAAACAAGAGAAGCTTAAAAATTGAGCAAATACTTTACTTTTAAGTTTCAATTGTTTTTACTTTGGAAATCGTGTAATATAGCACATGTTCACGAAAATCATTAAATTTCTACATATTTTCTATTCAGTTCCCAATAAACATGCACCTTTTTTTAAAAATCATATATACACCATTATGAGATGTCACAGGTCCGGTACTGAGACTATAGCAAGGACTAACTCAATATATAGCAGTTAGAGAAAAAATCAAAGAGAAAATAAATTTTTATGAGAGCTGTAAGGATGTCAGAAGGGAATCAACTCCCCATAAGGACAATAAATTGAAAATATTTTCTTCAGAAGAAAAATACTGAATTTTTCTCTAAAGAATTTGTTTAGAGACTCAAGAATGATACTTTAAATTATTTGTTGATTACACCATAAAAATAAAATATACCAGATAAGTGATAGGTTTTGTAAATTCTTCTTTAAGTTATTTTTTGTCACCCTAAGAAATATGTATAATGACTTATGCCCATGATGACTTGCGCCCATTATGAGAGCTGCAAGGATGCCAGAAGGGAATCAATTCCCCATAAGGATAATAAACTGAAAATATTTTCTTTAGAAGCATAATACTGAATTTTTCTCTAAAGAATTTGTTTAGAGACCCAAGAGGTGATACTTTAAATTGCTTGTTGGTTACACAATAAAAATAAAATATATCAGATAAATGATAGGTTTTGTAAAATATTATTTAAATTATATTTTTTGTCAACCTAAGAAATATTATAATAACTAATACCCAGGACAGGATGTTAAGCATGAATCCAATTATCTTAAACTGGATTCTAATTCAAACAAGCTATCCCAAAGATGTGATGGTTTAAATTTCCTTTATTTACTTACAGAATTTCCCGGAAACAACACAGGATCACGCTCTTTTATATTTTTTTATATTTTTTTATATCGTTCCGTTCATTGTGTACTTTTTATCACTAACGTATCACCTATTCGAATGATAGTCACTAGTGTTTCATTTGTTTTTCTATGGTTCTATTACTTTAACACTGACTGTCCCTGACAGGAGATAGAACTGTCCTATTGTAAAAATCAGTACCCTCACACGATGTGAGAAATGTTTGATCTGACATTGATCACCTATTTATGCTTGTGGTCCACGTTCTAATGATTAAAAAGCAAAGTTTTGATTTTCGGTTTTTAAACACCATATTTCTGTCATTTAGTAATGAAATTTTAAAACCACTCAATCAATTTAAGATGACAAAGGACCTTTAATCTCGTTTTTTTTCTATATTTTACTCTCTTATACAAAAGTAGAATAATTATTATTTTCTACTACGTTGAAGACACTTAGAAGGCGTGGGGGCCCAGCTGGCAAAGACAGCTAGCCAGTGAACTGAACATCACTGGTTCGATGCCGGTCTCTGATAAAACCACCGCCGTGTACATAAATGGTGGATGATACGCGAAAAATCTGTCGGCGCTGCAATGTGCTCCAAGTTCTCAAATTTTCCTCTGGAGGTGCGGGGTCAAGTGTATCGCTCTCGTCACTTGAATTTGTTCAAAATTACGGGACCAGTTCGAAGTCAAGTCAGACTCCGAACCTTGTGGTGCTAATTAACCCGCGAGAACTCGCACCGGGTATGACATACCCAATCCATTTTCATTCAATGTTTTTGTTATCTTCTTCTTATCGGATTAGGCCGAAATTTCGTGTAGCTGTATTCAAGGTCACATTCTTTCAGCGGGGTAAAAACTAAGTATGCACAATAAATAGATTTTGAGAAAAATATTTCGACGGGTATGTCATACCCGTGCGAGTCCTCGTGTCATGTCAAATCTTTCCTTTTTCTCTGTCAGTTTAGTGCATCATGGCGCGATTTTTGAATTACGACGAGGAAATAAAATAATTGCGACACCTTTTAGAGACTGTTTCTAGTGATAATGAAGCTTTATCCCAAGATAATGATACCTCTGAGGATGGAGAATACTGTAGCAATCACGATTCTTCTACCTAAATTGAGACAGAAACAGAAGATAAAGGTTCACTGTCAACAGCCGATTTTTATATTGGTAAAGATAAAATTACAAAATGGCTGAAGAAAAAATATCGGCAAAATGTAAGAAAGCCTTCAAGGAACGTAATTATCAAGCTTCCAGGTAATACAAATTATTCAAGAGATGTCGCTTCTCCCGTAGATGCATGAAATGTTCTCTTCAATAGCAACATGCTAAATATGATGGTGTCTCAAACAAAAACAACTTATTCAAGACCTTCAATGGAACTGGAAATCACTAATAATGAACCGCCTGCAAAAAAACTCAAGACAAAATATAAACGATATTAAATTTGCCCAAGTAATAAGGACAGAAAAACAAAGTTTATGTGCCAAAAATGGGGAAAATGTCTGTGTTGAACATCAGTATGTAGTTTATAAAAATTGTCTATAAAAATGTAAGTATTATTAAAATTCACTAAAAATCTTTAATTTATTATTTTATGTCCTTTAGTTACGTAAGGTTTGCATATAAACAATATTAATTGATATTTAAATAGCAGAAATGAACTAGGGTATGAGATACCCGGCTCGAGTTCTTGTGTTCAAAATTCGGCGCGAGTGCTCTCGGGTTAAACCGGATCCACCCCCTTCAGCCCAAAAGCCTTTATAGGACTTGATCTGATGTTGCTGTCGGTCAAGGGGCATAAACATCAAGGACAACAACAGACACCTAGAACTCACAAATAAGTAATTTGTAGTAAGTAATTTGTATTTGGAAGAATAAAACCTGTTTTTCATAAATTCTTCAAAAATCCTCAACTAAATTCTTCATAAATTCTTCAAAAATGCTTTTTACTTGTCTTCTGATTTCTTCTAAATTTCTCAGGATTAATTGAAGTATTTTCATCAAACCTGTGCATCAATCAATATTTTAAACCACAAATAATTTTCTAATTTATAGATCATGAAATAAACAAAAAAGAAAAAAGAAAACATCAGGACATTAAAACAGCAAATTAAAAATGATTAGTTATGGTTTTAGTCCCATACAAAAAGTGCACAATTATATTTATTTATGTACGGTAAACATATAATAAAAAAATCTAAGGAAATTAAATATTTTGAATGCACATGGAACATTTTGAAAAATGCTTGAAAATTTTGAATTTTTTTTAAAACTAGGCATTATTCTGAGAAAAAACTCATTTTTTTTTAAATCCAAGGATCTTTAATGTAGTAAAAAAGATTAAAAATTATTCTCTTTTTGTATATACAGTTAAAAATAAAAAAATAAAAAAATCGAGGTTCAAAGTACTGTGTCTTCATAAACACATTTTTTTTTGTTCTTGAAGGTTTTATTGGGGATCGAATTTAAGACGTAGGATACAGATATTATCTGAATTATTAAGATTATGAAGTTAGCAGGCATTGCAAAATATATGAATAACCAAAGTGATAAATTATTTCCTCTTAAGCAGAAATTGCATGTTATGAGTACCCTATAATACAGTTTTATTAAAGTTGTGATTCAAAATATTTTTGTATCAGCCTCGAAACGAAAATATTTTTAAGCTTATTAGATGGGAAATGGGGACAATATTGAAAGAGAACTCAGGAAATGACTGATGCCGAAAGCATTTTATCTACATTTGACAGCCTTTAATTGTCTATCTTCCCATTGTTCAAGTAATTTGCTGTAATAACTCAATAAATTTCCTGAAATTCCATCTGAATTCGCATTGTTGAATATAAAAAATCTAAGGTCGTGTTTTGCTTTTTAATGGGGCAAAAACGGTGCTTAGTAGAAAAATATATGTCAAAAACGCCGTTCTCCTCCGATGGAAAGAAAAAAAAAATTCTAGGTTTTATTTTACATCGAGACAAGAAGTACGAGTTCTTTGAATCTTTAAATACATTGCGTAACGTTCATCGTTCGGTTTAGACAAAAGATAAGAAAAATGATACTGGCCACCTACCGGCTGGAAAAGAAATCTTTTGTTTAGGAAAAATGACTGTTGAGAAAAAAATCTACTTTATATTGGCTCATAGCCCAAGAGAATTCCAAAATATTCTAACAGTATTTTGAACAAAGCCAAATAAATGAAACATGTACCATCAAAAACATTCCTTTATTTACCATCCTAAAGAAACATTTTAAAGGGATATTTAGTGCTGTCCCTTAGATTATGAAGTATGAAGACATAGTAAAGGAAGAATATTGGGAAACGCTGCAAATATATATATATATATATATATATATATATTCACTGAAGTGCCACTGAATTAGGGATAGCAAAGCCTATGTAAATTGTGTAGCGCTGCGCATCATGTATGCGCAAGTGAGGGTGCTGTGGTAACTGCATATATAGCCCTTACTGTGGTTGTTCTGAATTAGTTGTCGTTATTGCCAGTATGGGTAAACTGCCTGATTTAGACGCCTTCGATCGCGGACAAATCATAGGTGCGCGACGCATGGGCCATTCAATTTCCGAAATCGTCAGACAGCTAGTTTTTTCAAGGTCGACAGTGCCAAGATTATACCAAGAATACATGAATGGTGGAAAAAAAAACTAGCGATAGGGTAAACTGCAAAGGACAATTAGCCTTGACAGTTCGTGAGACGGCTCAGGCGTATTGTACGTAGCAAGCGAAGCCAAGCATTAGCTCAAATTACCACCCAGTTTAATGACGCTGCCAGTCGTACAGTCAGTAAACGGACTGTGCAACCGGTGGCTATCGGTTGGTTTATGAGAGTGGTTTGGTTCGAAGCCCTACAAATGCCATTAAATATATTAGTGTCTAGATCGCGTATAGAAACGTTAAATCTGTTGACCGGAAAATCCTTCTATGAGGTCAGAGAGAGCGTTGGAGAAAATACGAGTCCCTTAGATGTCGACTCTGTCGGTGCTTTGTCAAAATTGTGGTGGCACTGGTCGAAGTCATACTCCGAACCTTGTGGTGCCATTGTAAACCGGGTTGGAATTGTTCCATATAGGGGGCATAAAAATAAAAATTATATATTTATTTAAGATATCTATTTATTTCCCGTTAAAATTTCTTAGCCTATCAGTGATGTGGGATCATTAGTATTAAACTTTAATGACAGGAATTGAAATCGTGATCAATGCATTTTGACACAACATATGAAGTGAATCTAATGACAACTTAATATACTTTACTGGTACCTTAACCTGGGCTTTAATGTACCTTTAATGACAACCATGTGTTCTTAAACTGAAAAGTTCAGAGGTATTGGAAGGCAAGAGAACTAATGGTGTCATATTCTGGGTATTTGCTATAAATAAAAAAATAAATGACAACCCTGATGGTTCAAAACTGTAGGGAGCTATAGCTTCTCTTAAATAAGATCTTTAGCGTAAAAAATAATAAATAAAAAATTAAATTCCATGCCCTATCTATTTTTGCAAGTAAACACTTCTTTAATTTGCAGCGTGGACTTCAGCGTAGGTGGTCGTGTCTTGTTTAAAACATCACGAAAGCTGAAACATTTTTCCTTAAGATATTCTTTCTCTGGGGAATCCTTAGATAATTCTCTACGCCAGTTTCTGACGTCAAAAAGGGGACAAATATAGCTATGCTAAAGTATTAAACACAAGGATTAAACTTTGCGACAAAGATTGAACTTTGAAGATTTCATGTTGCATTAACGCAATATTTTTTATGTTATAATGAAATTATCCTTAAGATTATTTAATTCTAAAAAGTATCGTATGTAATGTGCGAGCTATATTTCTCCTATGAATTTTTGGGCAAGTCTCTGTCAGAACCGTGTAAGTCTCATGTAAGTCTGTCAGGAAACCTGAAAATGCATCTCTATGAAAAATGACTAAAACAATTGGTGCAAAAAATGTCTGGCTGCAATTGTATCATTGAGAATTTAATGTTATTTGTTTATCTGAAGGAATTTATGGAAAGAGAAGAAACTGAATTTATCGAAACTGAAAAGTATTTTGACGTATGAAGCACAAAAAAAAAAACAGTAATTTTGTTTCAAGGAATATATACCATTACACTCGTCAATGCATTTATGAATAAACAAGGTATTCCAAGGTATTTAATTGTAACTATTGAAATTGTTGCTGAAGTCGAAATTCCTTAATGTACTCTTAAGATTTGGGGAAAATTACTGACGGGTATTTAAAATTCATCACGTGGATTAGATAGCTTGTAATTTCTCTAAATCTTGGTGAAATTTGACTCAAACGGCTAAATTTCGAAATTAATGTTTTCATCAAATCAGTAGAATTCATTTTAAAATGCTATAATCATTGGTGTTATGTATAAATATTATTTTCAATCTATTTTTACATCATAAATGAGCTACAAATATGCTAAGTAATCTTGGAAAGTAAAAGCTTTGGCCAATTTGTAATTTTACTGTATCCTTAATAAAAAAAGTCGTTTTCAGTAGCCAAACTTACGTTGCGTTAGAATTATATATATAATAGCCGTTGTCTCTGTATAACACTTCCGGGCTGTACTCATCTTTCAATTGAAGCCCTCAGTAAACAAACGGCCGGTTAGGCCTAATTTCAATTTCACCTGTGGATCAGAATTTTTTTCTTACCTAAACACTAATATCTTCTCCATCACATCACGTTTGTTCTACCTATTTTTCTATAAAACATTCAGAATTAAAAAAATGGATGCTTTTAGCTGTATATTTAAAAGTTTTTAAAAATCTGTTTACTTTTGCGATGAATTCTGGAAGTAAACAAACTTGAATGTGAATGAATCAAGTAGCTCAAGTATTCATATCGCGTAGTGAGCTGTAAAAAACTGGATGGCAGTCTACTACTCCAATCGCATGAAAAACTAAATAAATAAATAAAATAGTGAAAGGGTTTGCTTTTACAAGGTGTGGATTAAATGCAATTTTGTTAGATATTTCGGGATATTTTTTAACTTTCATATACTTTTTCCATTATGACGTCATTATTAGTATTATGACGTCCAAATGACGGGTTACCTTCTAGTGTCATAAGAAAAGTTTATTAAGTAAAAATACAAGTGTTACATGTGTAAAATAAGAGAGGTGACAGTACTTATGAAGACGAACAATATTTACAATGCAACCTAGGTCCGAATTCCCCTCAGTGTGTCAGAAAAGCGTAAAACTCAGTGTTAAAGATGACATTTCTTCAATAGAAAAAATGAGAATTAACGAAATCATAATTTCCAGAATCCTATTCAGACCAGACCACGCTACTACCTCTCATAAACACTAGTAGAGATTTTCAATGAACATTTGGGCAGGTATCATTGATGATTAGCTGGTGGGACCGTCTGCCTTGCCAGAGCGTCTCACCGGCGCAACATAGCGTGTCATCCTAGAGCAAGTGCTTTCTGGTACCTCGCAAGCTCATCCACTCACACACAGAGGCACATGTGGTTTATGCATGATTGAGGCCACCACACTTTAATACCGCGGTCAGCCACTTCCTGAATGCCACATATCCTAGACATGGAAAGACGTGAGGGGCATGTGGCTTGGCTTCCACGCTCACCAGACCTCAATCTATTGCACTTCTTCTTTTGGGGACACATAAAATCATTGGTGTACACGCGAAACCTGTAGAATCCGTGGAAGATCTTGTCACGAGAATAATTGTTGCAGAGTGTACTAGAGGTTGAGCCAGTCTTTCATTCGTCGGTGTCAACTGTGCAAAGACACACTCGGGCGCAATTTTGAACATCTACTTTGATTCTCTCTCTGATATGAACAGGGTTATGCAACTTATAATTTGGTTAATTCTCATTTTTTTTCCAGTGAATAAAGTTCATCTTGGGCACTGATCTTTACGCTTTTCTAATACAATGATTGGAATGCGGCCCATACACACACACACACACACACACACACACACACATATATATATATATATATATATATATATATATATATATATATATATATATATATATATATATATATATATATATATATATATATATATATATATATATGTGTGTGTGTGTGTGTGTGTGTGTTTGTGTAAGTAAGTAAGTAAGTCAGTAAGTAAGTAAGTGTAATATATACATGTCTGGGTAATACAACCCGTGAAAAGGTATTTAACGTAAATTTCTTAGGAGAGTAAGAAAACATCGGTCAAGGCTAAATTACAGATTTTCAAGTTCGAATGTCAGGGTATTGTAGTAGCTGGCAACATGTATATTCTAGAATATCCTTCTACGATATCTAAATTCCTGTATAGAGTGGATTCATTCTAGAGAATTACAACAGTGTGACAGTGTGTTTACATTCACTCTGCAGGTGTGCGGATTTCTAACTGATTAAGCTGTTTTCTTTAAATACTCCTTAACGCTTGCGCCGTAAGATAAATTCAAAGACTTGGATTAGAATACTGAAAGTATAGTTTGATCGCTGCATTTCTGTAGTAGTTTATGTTCTACAGATATTTACAATTTTTCTATCTTTTTTTTCTTCCAAAATGTTGTCTTAAAGGGTATAAATTTCATTTTTCTTAAAAATATGATTTTTTAAACCTTATATCGCTAAATCCACCTCACTTTCAAACCGAACAAGATGATGTTCTTTAAATACCCCCTCAAAAGTCTGCTGCATATGGCGCACTCAAATGCTAGAAATCGATTTTCCCGGCTTATGGTGCCTTTACGTGTGCTGCATCACATATACATATATGAATCTTTTATTAAGACCGTAAACTGAAACTCATGTAATAAGCATTCTCATTATGTCAATATATAATACACATGTGCGTCTGAGAATTTAAATTTAGTTTTGGTCATACAACGCTGAGAACAGTAATGAATGTACACTTTATAGAGACATAATGTTTTAAAATTAAGATGTTTTACGTGTTATATACAAAAAAGTATATTGAAATAAATCTGATTAAATAATTAATGTTTATCACAGCTGAGTTCAAAATCATAATTTTAGGTGCAAGTTTGTCTAACCTGAATTACTTGGATTGTTTATCCAAAATCATCCCAGGATCTCAAACTTGGTAATTTGCAAGAGTTGTACTAAAAAGCGGACAATTGTGTTACAGTGAGATAAAAAAAGTATTCTTAAATAAATATTTCAACAACTTTTTCTTCTCAAAACGTTGCGGTAATTAATACTTTTGAAATTGTGAGTCTTCTAACTTTACTGTTGTCTGATGCTTTAAATAATAATACAACTTAATTTAATGACGACTATGGATAAGGAAAAGAAACTGACTTGGTACGATAGATAACACTTGTCGTCAACTTGAGACCAATTCACAATTAAAAGATATAAAAAAGTGAAGAACCGATTTTCAATACAAGCAAAGCGTCCACAGGATCAGACGCTTCCCAAGGGTTTCATCTCATTCCCTGACAACAGAAGGAAGATTTGCCTCAATCAAATATCTTAATCAGGCGATTATTTCCGTGAAATTGATCGCTTGTAAGCCTTATTTCTTTTCCATTTATGTTCTATTTAAAAAGAAATCTTTGTAATAGTTAGATTTTAAAAACCATTAAAGCAATCATTTAGAATGTTTTGCCGTTTAAATAGTTGAACATAGAAAGTTCGTAATCCATCAATAGTTGCTTGGATAAGGATTTTTTTCTCTATTTGGAATATTAGATTTGAGAGCAAACTACATTTAAATTAATTTTCTTTGGCTTTTAATATTATTATTATGTATTTAAATAGTTTATTTTTTGCCGTATCCCGACTCCAACCGAGTTTATTGTACCCCTAATATTTTTATTATAATTTTTTTAGAATATAGACACTACCAGTACACCCAGTAGCCCGAAACTTTGGCCACACCCTTGTTTTGGGTTTCTCAGGAAGGATTAGCAGACAACTACGCAATTATCCCGCCTACAATGGAAAGAGTATTTGTTTATTAGGAATTACTTTACAAAATTATGACCACTTGAAGATGTAAAAAAGCATGGAAGTCGAGTACTCTTGAGGTGTATGTACTAGCCCCTACCATGAACTTTCTATACATTGAAGGATATTATGTCTGAATTACGTATCCACTAAAAAAAATTTTTTAAAGTAAAAAAACGCCAAGCTGCAAAACAAAAGTTATGACTAAAAAATGGCGTAATATCAAATATCCAAGGATATTAAGATATTAAGTTCTGGCACTTAATTTCCTAATCATGTATTTTTCACATCTAAGTGAAGTGGTTAAGCATGACTTGTTGACAGAAACCCTTGTTACCTAGACCAAATTCCTCATAACCTGTTTCTGAAAATTTAAGTTTTAAATATTTATACATGCCAGGCTTGTCGGCCGTCTTTTCGTAATTGGAATAAATAAATTTTGTCTGTTGAAACATCAAAAGTACGTTATTTAGTTGTATAAATTATTCATTTTAGTTATTTATGAAAAATATGTGTGTCCCATTATTTCCTTACTTTTAAAATTAATGTAGCAGCAATTTTAAGATGGTCACGAATTATTCTATAAATTTGAAATTTCTTTTCACGTTATATTTGAGCAACGTAACTCCAAAGCATGGTATTTATATTTTTTATTGTTTAATGCAAAATTGTTCCTTTGGGGAATGACAACATTATTTATTATTTTTCTTTCTAGATAACGGTTTGTTTTGTTTGACATCATGCATTAACTTCAAATAGAAGACTGAATAAAATGATTAATATCTCATTAAAAATCTGTTAAGAATTGTAATTGAGTCCCAGTGTTTAATAAAATTTGATATACACAATTTTTGTCGTACCTTTTGTTGGAATGATGCTATAAACATACTGTCTAACAGAGCACAAAAGTGCGGAGTTCAAAACTCAACTTGATGTTTTAAATTCCAACTAACTATTTTTTTACCTTCTATTATTTTAATGATTTTTTTAAGACGGCCGCCAAGCCTGACATGTATAAAAATTTAAAACTTAAATTTTCAGAAACAGGTTAGGATGAGTTTGGTCTAGGGAAGAAGTGTTTCTATCAACAAGCCATGCTTAACCACTTCACATAGATGTGAAAAATTCGTGATTAGCAAATTAAGTACCAGAACTTATAGGCTTGGATATTTTGATATCATACCATTTTTTAGCCATAACTTTTGTTTTGAAGCTTGGGAATTTCGTTGTACAGAAAGGCTAAATGACATTAGTACTCAGTGTTGCGACAGGTTTCATCAGTATTTCCTGGCCATCACTGTCTCAAGTATGAATCAGCCAAATCCATCTAAGAGAGACTAAAAATCCATTAGTTTAGGAAATTAGGATTTCAGTACAATGGGCTAGCGATACGAATACCTTTCAAGGCAAGGTGGATGAAGCATAATTTTTTTTCTGTTGAATACGTCAAACATGCGTATTCAACTGCATTTTTGCGTGTGTATTTATCCTGTGTTTATCAAAGAAACCAAACTCTTCTTAATTAAATTACCTCTAATTTAAGTATTTTACTTCATTTTCTGAAACACAAACCCTTACACTGTTACGAATAGAAATGTATTCCCTCGTGAATCATATTTCTAAATACAAATTAGAAACTCGTCATTCAATGTCCGTAGATTCATATACATTTGAAGTTCAATTACTTCTAGAACTTCGATTGCAATAGTTTTCCTCAACTGTGTAGGTTGAATGTTTGAATTATCTAATTCAAACATGAGTACAATCCTTAAGTGTTGTTATTAAGAGAGTAGAATTAAACTAAGTTTTCTAAAATTTGAGTCAAACTTCCGAAATCAAACTTGTTGCTGCAAACATTCAAAATATCACAGTTTCGTGACATTTGGTTCATAACGGGAAAGTTTTGTTCCAGTTGATCATAGAATGCTTGCTTACATGCTTTTAATAATGATTTAAGAATTTTGCAATAAGAATTTACATGTGAACTTAAATCAATGTGTATTATGTGCATTTGCTACATGATTAATTTACCTACATGATTATGTTTTTTATCAGTCATAATTTACCGAGTCATCCTATTGATTCAAAATAATTTAAATGGATGTCATTTCAGTTGGTATAAAGCCAAGTAATTCAATGTTACGAAAATATCAAGCCTAATTTTCTCAATCGAATGGGAAAAATAGATGTATCACTTAACGATTTGTGAGGAAACAATCAGAATGTTAATTTAACAGAAATTCTTAAAATAAACGGTAGTGCGAGCGATACCATTTTTCTATTACTTTATTAGGCGCCTAAGTCTCTAAGATGTACAGAAAGTTTCAGAGATGTTGAGGTATAACTCATTAATATTTACTTCCAATTTATAAATGTAAAGAGATGTTCATTCATTTACAGTCATTTCAAAATAAGCATTTTTTAGACTTTTTTGTATCTAAGTAAATTATTTCCCATACTTTAGCTTATAAATCATTTGTTATCATATAATGATTATGTGAAGATCCTTATGTTTCAAACAATGTAAGTTAGAAATGTTTGTGTTTGTTAAATGTTTTCATGATCTTATTAACTTAGCATTATATTTTTCATGAAAAATCCAAGTATATAGATGACTAATACCTTATTCTTATGTTTTCCCTCGGAGATCTGAGGTAAAAGTTCATAACCAGGATTAAGCATTTCTTTGTCAACAACGATCAATTAAACTAATCCCGACTTTATACTCTTCATATATCAACCATTACTGCGGATGTATATGTATTTGTTTTGAATCTAGCTTTTAAGAAAGTTGTTATAATGCGGGCATAAGAGGAAAATATATAACCTCAGATTTAAAAAAAAATCATGATTGTTTTAAAACAAAATTGAACAAATTTCTTTAATATATGCACATAATACAGACATACATAATTTCAAGGAAACTTAAGGGTTAGGCGGAAGGGAATGCAAGGGTTCCTGGTGTTCATTTTTCAACATCCTGTATCCATAAATTTAACTTTTTCTCCAGTTAGTTTATAGGTAAAACATTCTGAACATGTTTTCTAATGATATGCTTTTGAAGAATGAACTAAAATTAATGAACATATGTTTATGTATTTTTGTGCTACTAGCTCTAAACGTGGGCATATTCGTATCATTTTTAAAGGATGCATATAAAAGGATATATCATATTTGGAATTTAGTGAGAACAAAGGAAAGAAACAGGAGAGAAAGATAAGTTAGTATATACTCACACTATTCGAAACAAAAAATTAAATCTTTAAATCCCAGGAAATTTAATCAAAAATTTGGTTTTGAATTAGGTATAACGGATTAAATAAGGTCTCTTTTACGGGGAGCTTTGCAAACAAACAGATTTTGATGCTGGAGTCAACAACATCTCAGCAGAGCATGCTGAAATGAAGACCTGTAGGGAACAGCTAGAATGTTTCTTTCTAAAATATTAAAAGAATGCTGAAGGGTGAGAGTTGCCGAACAGAATAAAATTAAGGGAAAAACTTGAATAATATATCACAAATAGATATATCAGCGAATACAGCCAAAGGATATACATACAAACAATAATATAAAAAAAATATTGAAGTAAATAAAAACGTTTTTATAAAACATACATTTAAGTCATTAAAAGATTAAGAGTTAAGTATGTGTGGTAAATAAAACCGTTTTATACATAATATACTTTAAAGCCAAAAAAAGCTAAAAAATCAAGTATGCACTGAGGGATAAAAGCTAAGGCTTTGTCCCATGGTACCAGTAAAATTTAGAAATTTTTTGTTCCGCTAAAAAAAAAACATGATTTTAAAAAATCTTCTCGGTTGTTTTAGAAATTCATATTCTCTATTTCATTGAATAAATATAAATGCCATCAGAATATAAATATAACTATATTAAATAGCCATCGATATTTTGTTAAGAAATTCTATAGACTGAATATTTTTTTATTTCAGCTTGACAAGTGAATATATTTTACTCTTTGCTTCACTGAAATTATTTGATACAGACGTGACTCTTATCAGTGTTAATATAAGATAAAATTGTGAGAATAATACACAAAATATTTATTCAAGAATACTATTCTCCAGGGACATGTTCAACCACAAATATAACAAAACTTTGAAGTTAGTGAACAGTTTGGAACCAAGAAGGAATCGTCTTTTGAGCCTGCATAAAGCAACATTAGCATTACTAATTTGGTTTTCATAAATGAGACAAAGTAACGCTCGAAAAACTATTTAATGAAAATTCCTAACATAGAACCTTAACTATATTTCCCTCAGTTTTCAATTCGTTGGCGAAACATGTCTCACATATTTATACTCACATTCAGAGTAAACCTTCTGGGACTTGCTTCATATATGTCATATTAGTCATCATCGTATTTGTGAGGGGAAAATTAACGTTGTTTGGTATACTCAAGGAAATGTTGTATATGTTATATACTTTATGACATATGTATATCAGACAATATGAATGCCGAATGCCTCATTGATAATATATAACAAAATGAAAAAGGCATTTAGTTTTCAACAGGAAAACACTATTTTAAAACCATTCTTAAAAATTTTCCCTGTGCTAAAAAAAGGATTGTCCATTACAAAATTTTATACCGCCATCAGTTTTAGAAAAGAAAGAAGGAAAATTTTGGTTGGAACTAGAATAACACATTGAAACACACTCTGCACCAATGATTCCCCACCAGCACTCTATTTGCCAAGGCAATTTAGAGTGCTGTGAGATCTGCCAGAGATGCCACGAGATTCATTTTGGTTATAGAAGAAAATATTTGTTGCGCCCACTTAAAATAAAAATTAAGTTGAATTAATTACTGTTACGGCTGACAGATTGTCACACACATCAATTAACTCGTTCCTGGGGAGGGATTAGCTACCCTCACATCCACACCTCTTAGGCTTGATATCAAGCATTTGTTCTCTAAGCATCCATCGGAAGTCTCACATTAATGAAACAAAAAAAATAACACATTTTTAGCGATTTCTATTTAATTCATTCAGTGTTATACTATACTGAGTCCTATGGCAATTTTTGAATCTGTATTAGTATAAACTATTCCAGTGTTTGTTACTTATATCTTTAATAAATTAATACAATCAGCAATGGAGTGAGTATTTGTTTGCTCGTAAATTTAACATATGCCTGAAATACATACCCCACAATTTAGTATTTAAAAAAATTAAAAAACTAAAATTGTAACAAGGGTGCTTAAAGTTTCTTAAGTCATTCCCAAGGGTGCCGTAAACATAAAAATGTGGGAAATTTTGCTCTAGGCTTTAATGAGGATCTCCCGGCTCATTAATAAAATTTTTTTAACTTTATTTTTTAACTTTATTCAGGTTCCTTTAAGACAGGGGTGGCCAACCCGCGGCACGAGTGCCCCAGTGTGGTACGGTGGCATTTTAACAGTGGCACGCGGAGACTTATTGAAAAATTAAGATATTCGAAAAAATAATAATTTGTCGAAATCTTTAAAAACCCTACTCATACGCTTCTGAAAATAACAGCGCAGGAAAGCGGCACTGCTTAACACCAGTACAACGATGCGCTAAGACAGCGGGGTCAGTTCCAAATTTACACGATTTGGCTGTCAGGTATTGTTGTAGGTTTGGATCAACATATGTTTCTGAACAAATGTTTCTATTTTGAACATAATAAAATCAAAATATCGATCAAGATTAACTGATATGCACCTAAAACACCTAATTTTGTTAGCATCTTCAAGAACTAATCCTAATATAGATGACTTTGTAAAAAAACTACAAATTCAAAAGCCACATTAATAAAGTACTGACTATTTAATAATTATTTAGAATTAAATGTTTCCAAGTTATTCATTTTATTTTATACATAACCTAACTGACTGAACCTTTAAAAATGTTTATTAACAATAAAACCTAAGTTTGTACTTTTGTTTTACTTATTATATTATTTTTAAAATCTCCACTACTCAGATAAAAAAAAAATGTGCTATTTGTGTAAAAATCCAATAATCATCCTATAAATGACGTTTTTTCACATTTTTATTTTTTTTGGATGTTGGAAAAGTTGGAAGTGGCACGCATAATATTTTTTTTTTCAGATAGTGGCACTCTTCCCAAAAAGGTTGGCCACCCCTGCTTTAAGATTGTGAAGATGGAAAAATATATGATATCATTTACTTTGCGAAAAGACAAATGAGTTGAGAATTAATAATTTGTATTTTAGGATGACTGATTGCAAATTTTAGAAAACAAATCTAGGAAATAATGTAAAATAGTTTCACTGGAAATACGTAGGTAAGCAATTGTTCAGAAACGTATGCTTATCAATTGATTCTCTACATGAAAGTAATTTTGATTAAATGCCTTAAGAAAATTAATGGGGCAGACGTAGTCTAGTGATAGTTCGACGGCTTTTTGCCCCGAGGGTGCTCGGTTTGAACCTAGACAAGCGCCATTAAATACCTTCGAGTCTAGGCCGGGTATGCGCACGTTAAATCTGTATATCCGAAAGTCCATATATGTGCCATGTCGGTGCCCAACCCTTGTGGTCCTATAGTAAATAGGAGCCGCACTGCTCAGCCTGCAAAGCCTATATGGACCTAGTGTGGAACTTCCAGTCAGCGGGCATTAGCTACAACAAGAAGAATAGTATTGTGTAAATGCATCTAAATAATTTTTCTTCTGTCAAATCGATCTTCTTTGAAAAAAGGAATTAAAAAAGGAATTTTTTTAAAATTTAGAGATCATAGAACGAGTAGCTTGACTGGTTTCTCATACTGGTCTTCTGTTTTACTTTAAAAAAATAGTTAAATTTTAAAACATTAAATTTTAGACTACAAGTGTAATTTCATTCAGTTGTAGAAAGAAGGATATAAAAAATTAAAAAAAAAAAATAAAGTCCTGACCACAATAAAAGATATTACGTATCTATGAAGAGATACTTTAAATAGTAAAGTCCTAACCAATGGAATGTTTTTAAAAAATTATATTATAAACACACTGTGCTAAGATTAATTTATCTTTTTAAGGTTATTAAATTTCTTTCTCCGTAGAAAAAATATATAAACTAAAATATGCAGGATTATACAAATATGTGTGAAGAAAGACAAAGAATGGAGAAAAGAATAAAGTTGAAAAGGAAGAGTGAACTAATAATAGCACGAGGAGAAATTTAAAAAAATAAATTAATAAAATAAAGATATAAAATTAAAAATAGATAAAATTTCAAAACTAAATGATATATAAGAAATAAGCAAAAAGATTGATAGAGATAAGCAGCTTCCCGGCATATTGTAGATTTTATAAATTTCTTTCTTCGACAGCTTTTCCTTTTTGTTATAGCGTGCGTTTTTATTCTGGCTTTATTGTTTGTAGCTTTAATATTTTAGAGTGTTATTTTGCTTCACATTTTTTATACACTACAAATAGATATTAGGATTTTTGCTTTTACATAACTGTCTGTAACAGAGTATCTTTTATTTTTACATAACCAGAACGCATTTAAACTTTTTTTGCATATTTATATCATAAATTTGTTTTTGTTATTTTCTGAAACTAATTTTGGAACTCTAAATTCTGTTTTTTACCTTCGTTATAGTTGTTATGCAATGTTTTTGCCCATCAGCGAGACGTAGTAAAAGGGTCCATCCAAGTATTAATAACATTCGTTATGAATATTTTAACTTTCAATCAGACAAATTTCTAAAATAAAATGCTTTATTAAAAAGAGTTAAAAACCAGTATGTAAAACCTTCCACTGAAATCTCCATGCTTGATTGCTGTGTTTCCATCAAAAGAAATAAGTCTCATGGTATTTAACAAAAAAATCTCATTTTTAAACTGTTGGTAAATGTTTTGCTCTTAATCTTTGTTTTATCAGATCAAGATCATAGAGACACTGCCTTCTTCAAACGTCTATAACAAATAGGAGACGGATCAATGACTGCAACGTATAGTGAGATGCTTATGTGTACATTTAACAGGCCGATTCAATTTCTACGATTACGGTATTTCTGATTAAAGTTCAATGTGTGTGGGAAAGTTAACATCCATGATGAATTTTCCGAAGTATGTTTACATTTTGCATGGGAAGCGATGAAATATGTTTGAAGAAGTACAAACATTTTTCAGATACTGAATAACTAATTACTTGACGGAATGTGCCATTAACACTTCGTAAATATTGTTCCGTTCTCCTGGGTCCGTTAGGATTAAATAACATCTCTTCAGAAACTGCACTCAAAATAAAATTTATTATTCTGTAAATTCTTCCGGCGCATACACAAATTCAAACAGAAAACACGTAACAACTGTTTTCGACACAGCAGAAAACTCTGAAAACACAAGGCAGGATTTTAGAGCCTTCAATACAATACACGCCTAACACACTTTCAACACATTCAATTCTTAGTAGAAATTGAACTGAGTTCCAATGCCAATGTCAGGTATATTTAGAGACTTCCAAAGCGCCCCGTATCGGTCAGCCAGCTAGATATCTCTAGACGCGTCCAGAAAGGTCTAGACGGCAATTTGGTGACCATTGGAGCTCCATATCGCCAAATGTGGCGAAACATCGCCTAATTTGGCGACCAAAATAAGTCACCAAATCCATCGCCAATTTGTCGATAACTCTCATATTTGACTAGATTACCGTAGACTTGTAAAATTCGTAACAATATAATTCAGCGTACTTCTTAAGAGGCCAAATGGGATGATATTACAAACCTAGCATAGGAAGTAGGAGTTGAGGCATCATTAGTCTAAGAGTCATTGGGAATAGTGAAGGAAGTATACTCTGATTTTGATTCGCCTTTCACTTTGATGCAAACAACACGACTGTATAAACTATTCCTTCTTAACCAGGTTATTTGCAAACTGATATTTCTTTGCGGCTTGTAAAGTCTTACATACTCCGATTCTGGTTAGAAAGTTCTGAAAGAAAAAGGGCCCGGATAAAACTTCACATCGGTTGTGGGAAAACCGAAGCACTTACAGAGCGTACAACACGAGTCCAGAACACGCTTAGACCGAGACACCGAACTTTCTCCATTACGAAAATTTGTCAAAGAGAAGCTTACAGCGTCATTCAAAACTTGCTGAATGATATCCAGTGGATGGTTCAAAGGGAAAGAACGACTCACAATGCAGCTGAACGGCCAAGAGTTTTCTGGAGGTTTAGTCAAAAGGAAAATAAATTGCACTGATTCCCCCAAATTCCCAGAAATCCCCAATAAAATTTATGAAACGTACACTGAAGAAGGATTAATTGTGATGGAAGAATGAAATGAGACCTCAAAGTTTTCGAAAATACACTTAAAATTCTGTGTATTTAAAAAGTATATTTAAGCCTTTCTTTAAAAAAAATCATATGATACATTCTGTTAACACACGAGAAAGGGTATTCTCCTATTTTTAAACGGATAAAACAAGGCTACGGAAGTTTCAACTCTTTTAAGACGCCAATAATGCATTTGGAAACGATTGTGTGACCCCACTGGGGTGCAACAAAGAAGTTTCACATTTTGGTGTCAGGTTGAATATACAGTTTGACATTTAAGCTATTTTTGGTGTGACGTTCGGGATGTGTTTCAACATCATATCAACGTTTTAGCGCACTACCCTGCAAATGATTTTTTTTAATTTAAGAATTATATTTTTCTTTGAATTAACAATGTTAATATACTGACAGTTTTTAATATTTGTTCAAAAATTGTTTTTTTTTTTTTTAGAAAATAAGATACAAAAACTGTTAGATAAAAATGCGATAAAAAATAAGTTAACACATACATTTAACAATATTTTAATAAAAATGAAGCATGTTTAAAATAGATAACTGTTTATAAAACCAAGATTATCCTTGCTCACTGAGATTTAATTTTCTGTTTAGTGTCGTATTGGAATAATTTTTTGATATAATATCAACCTTAAGTTGTGAAAGTTGAGACATTTAATTAAAGTCCCTGCTATTTTCAAAATATCAAAAAATAGCAGCTTTCAGTACTTCTTGGGAGTTACAAGTTAGGTTGTGGAATTTTAAAATTCTATTTTTAGTATGTGGAAGGAAATTATGCAACTTGTTTGTAAATGTAAAAGATTTATTTATACAGTTCTACACCTACGATATTTTAATAAATAAAACTCTGAAAAGAAGTAAACGAGGTTTGAAAATATTTTAACAATACTTTGTTCCTCCCAGAAGAATTTCATTTCCAGCTATTTTATAAAACGAATTCCTTGTCTATTACTTATTTGGAAAATTGAAATATATTTCGATTATCTCCTGTGTTAATATAATAGAATATTGAATTTTTTTTATGATTAAAAATTAGTTGCGAAATTCAATTTCATAAAAGTGTTGACACTAGATAAATATTCTGGAATTGAATTTTTGAAGTTTTGCAATGTCTCTTGTGTGATAATCGTTATAAATTAAATCTGAAAGAGATGTTTGTATTTCATTTAATATAGCTCTAATCTCTCAAAATATCAAATTGAATGTGAGTACGTTTTCGTTTTAAACGGAAAGTAAACGATCCAAAGAAGCATTTTTTAAAATTTATCAAAAGTATCGCATAAAAATATTAAGAACAATGATAAAATAATTGACTAAAATTTGTTACAATTTAAAGATCGTTACGTAAATAGTGTAGTTCTAATCCCTTGTTTCTAAAATTACATTTCTTTGGTACTTTCATCTAAAAATTTACTTTTTAACTTGTATCACAAATATTGTATCACAAATTTAAAAATAAATTTTAGATAATAGTTAAGTATGCTGGAAGGAAATCAGATGAATTATTTAGTAAATACTCTGTAATGAAATGAAATGTTTTGCCTAAGTATTTTTCGTGTTTTTTTTAAACTGCGTATTGCCCTAATTACAGGATCGTTTGAATAGCCTGATATATAAAACTGTTTTACATAAAATGCTTTACATATCTTAAATACACCAGTGTTAAGAATTAAGGGAATTTTGTATTTTGTCGAATTTCTGTTTAACTTATGAACAAAATTTAATGAAGTTCTGGATGTATACACAGCTATATAAGAGAAAAAGGTACTTTTCCGTTAGACGGGCGCAAGTTATATATCGCCAAATATGGCTCTAAGTCACATTTTGTTTAATTAACTGTAACTCCCGTGATACGTGTATGTGAAAGAACAAAATATATAAGAAAGCATTCATTTTGTTATTTAAGTAAATAATTAGTTAGGATGACAAAAATCTTTAATGTCCTTCAAGATGTCTTCAAAAGGACCCTCTTTTTGTCGTCGCCTAAGAAATTCAGCCAGTACGATTGCAAATGGTGGCGTGCCGTTCCCCAGTGTTTTTTCATGTCGCCAAACGGTGCATCATCGCAACTGCTCAATCTTTTGTGCGATTGTGAAGAAAGCTAATAAAGTTTGTGGTTAATTTGTTTCCAATTTTTATTCATGTGAATTTCGGGGTTATACAGCTGGGACTCTAAACTTAATCGTGTTCTCTCACATGATTCATACCCGTTGATCTATCATTTTCTTTCAACGTTTCATATGTGACAATGATTCTTCAAAATTTAGTCCATCTAATACCTATTAAACTGATTTCCTAGGGTTGTTATGTTGGCGACTTTACATACTCGCCAATAGCGATACTTAATAGGACGAACGCCAAATGCGCCCGGCTAACGGAAAAGTACCAAGAAAAAATTATACCATACAGCAGTCATGTAACATACTCGTGATCGTCAGCTTGGCTCATCAGCCCAAGAATATCCCAAACTCACTTTGCTTGTTTATATATATATATATATATATATATATATATATATATAACAGTTCCGTAACTGACTGACTCACTGACAGATAACGTAAATACCAAACGCTGGACCTAAAGGTTTGAAATTTTGCATGGCGATTCTTCTTACAGTGTAGGGGTGCACTAAGAAAGATTTTTGGAAAATTCTTAGATTATTTTAAATTAAATTTTTAAGTTGTTTTTGTAATATTCTTTTAATTTTGCATTTAAAATAATAATCTGAGGGTCATAAAATTTATATGACGAGAAAGATTATAAAAATTCCTTTAAAATGAAATCTCTTTCAATTATTTACCTCCAGTTTGTGATTTTTGGTGAATTTTTAAAGATTAATTTTTAGAATTTAATTTATTAAATGCTGATCACGAGGTTTCTTTTCTTTTTATGATACTTTAAACAGATCTTGCGTCCCGTGCATAACAACGGAATTAATTGACAAAAAATGAATTTTTTTCTTTTTAATGTAGTAGACGATTGTACTTTATCCAAAAAAATATTAAAAGACAGTAAAAGAAATATTCCTCAAACTGTACTATATTAACTGCACTATATTCTAAAGTATGTTCTATTAGATTTAATTGGAACATTTTCTTCTACATTATTTTGTCTATAAAAATATCCGTTATGATTTTTATAAATATATTTTTTTTTGTATTTTTTGCATTAATAGCATACTTTGACCGTTGTATTTAATGTGAATGTACTCCGTAGCGAGGAACGGATATTCAGCTAGTTCGAACACAAAATGATTCCAACATAGGGTATGGCCGCCTCGCACAGTCATACAGCTCTCACAGCACGTTGCTATATAGAAACGAGGCAGTTTGATGATTCCCTGTGGCAGTCGGTCTCACTCCTGCACCAATGCAGTTTTCAGCCCCTGGATGGTTCTTGGAGGGGGATAGCGAAGTGCAGATGTCCTTCCAAGAGTGTCCCTCAGATGTTAAATAAGGTTTAAGTCTGGATATCTGAGTGACCAATCCAACCGGCTAATATTCGCACTTTAGTAAAATTGATGGCAAGGTTGGTTTTGCTTTTGTTGCCTTCAAGAATGGCATTGAATTCGAGCATTTTCAATTTAGAATTCGAGATGAATGCACTGTTTTTGTAGCTGAACTTTTATGTTTAAACTTTGCCATTAAATGGATCATGAATCGAGATAGTGCTGACAAAGATTATCTCATTTGTACCGATTCACTTTCATCCTTGGAGACCTTAAAATATATTTCTTCTGCAAATAGCATTATAGTCGAAATTCAAAGGCAACTCAAAACCCTTGAAAGTAAAAACTCTGTTTTCTTTGCTTTTGTTCGTGGGCATACTGGTAACTTTGGTAACGAGCGATCCGACTTCCTTGCCAAGTCCGCCACAAGGCGTGAAATTGACATTAGTGTCAATATTCCCAAATCTTTTTTTAAGAAGGTCATGTTTGAGAGTACGGTGGAGTCATGGAACCAAGAATACGTCAGCTCAAATAATGGTAGTTTAACCAAGAAATTTTTCCCGTCCATTAGAATGAGACTCTCTTGCCATCACTTCTTTGCTAATTACAAATTGACTCAGTTCCTCACAGGACATGGAAATTTTAAGAGCTATTTGAGTAGATTCAAATTGTGTTCGGCGACCCCCTGTGACTGCAGCGTTGGTGGCGAGGAAAATGCTGAACATATTCTGTTTTTGTGTTCGAAGTACCGCAGGGAGATAAATATTTTTAAATTGGCTCTTAAGGACTTAAATATTAACTGGCCTCCCAATTTCTTTCTGCTCGTTTCTGGGAAGTGTGCTTTCGGCTTATTTTGTAAATTTATTGTAAATATTTGTTATTCTTCTTAGTTTCTTTTATTTGTTTTTTTGTCTGTTTCTTATGTTTTCTTAGTGTTTTATACTTACCTCTGTAAGTCCCGTGTGATACTTTGTGGTACACGGAATTTTATGTGTATTTTTTTAATAAATTAAAAAAAAAATATTCGCACTTTCAAGTTAATCGATGACTAGGCGAGCCTTATTTATGTCGACGAGCGTAGTCGGCCATAAAAATGATTCAAAGGTCAACTCCGCATCTGAAATGTCAATCATAGGGTTGTAAGATCTCATCCCTATACCTATCACTAGTCATAATTTTGAACACCAGTGTATATACTTTGGTACATTTGAATCGGACTTAAATGGTCGCTTTAAATAAATAAATTATTTCTGATAGTTTGCAAATATGATATTTATGAAATAGTTTTGGAAGTTTTTTATTAATATTTTAACAGAAGTCAAGTTTCACTTTATTTCAGTTATTCCTAAAATAATTTGTTCTAAAATGATACCAGCTTTAAAATAGTGTAATGATGCGCCTTTAATTTGGATAAAAATTTATATTGATATATTGAGATGAAATACACTGAAGTGCCACTGAATTAGGGATAGCAAAGCCTATGAAAATTGTGTAGTGCTGCGCATCATGTATGCGCAAGTGAGGCCGCTGTGGTAACTGCATGTATAGCGCGTACTGTGGTTGTTCTGAATTAGTTGTTGGAATTGCCAGTATGGGTAAACTGCCTGATTTAGACGCCTTCGATCGCGGACAAATGGTAGGTGCGCGACGCATGAGCCATTCAATTTCCGAAATCGTCAGACAGCTACGATTTTCAAGGTCGACAGTGTCAAAAGTATACCAAGATTACATGGATGGTGGAAAAAAAAACTAGCGATCGGGCAAACTGCAAAGGACAATTAGCCTTGACAGTGCGTGGTTAGAGACGGCTCAGGCGTATTGTACGTAGCCAGCGAAACCAAACATTAGCTCAAATTACCACCCAGTTTGATGATGGTGCCAGTCGTACAGTCAGTAAACGGACTGTGCAACGCTCGCTTCCCCGTATGGGTTTCGGTAGCCGTCGACCTACGAGAGTACCATTGCTCTATACTCGCCATCGGGCTGCACGTCTTGCCTGGGCAAGAGAGCACAGAGACTGGAGTGTAGAGGACTGGAAACGAGTAGCCTGGAGTGATGAGTCTCGATTCCGACTACTTAACGCCGACGGGAAACTGAGAATATGGCGTCAGGCTCATGAAGCCATGGATCCTGCATGCCTGGCTATAACTGTACAAGGGCATGGTGACTTAATCATGGTCTGGGGTGTTTTCTTGTGGCACAGTTTGGGATCTTTGATGCGTGTACCAACCTCCCTCAATGCAATTCGGTACGTAGAGTTGCTGGGTGATCACCTCCATTAGTTTATGCTGTTCTGTTATCCGCATGGTAATGGAGTTTTCCAGCAAGACAACTGTACCTCTCACAAGTCTCGGTTGCCTACTGGCTGGTTGGATGAGCATTCCTCTGACTTCTCTGTCATGAATTGGCCACCTAGAAGCCCAGACTTAAATCCTATTTAGCATCTTTGGGGTGTTTTGGAACAAGGCGTGAAAGGCCATCACACAGCACCAAAGAACCTTACTGAATTATGGACAGCTTTAGCCAATATTTCGCAAGCCATTCCCGTGGAACGTTTCTAGAAACTTGTTGAATCTATGCCTTGTCGTGTGGTAGCCGTTATCAAGGCCAGAGGAGGTCCAACTCGTTACTAGGTAGGTATCCCTAATTCAGTGGCACTTCAGTGCATTTAAAGGCGGCAACATTACATTTATGGTTAAAATGAGAACACCGGCGTAGAAGACTTTTTAATTTAATAGTAAGATGGTCCCTTGTAAATGTGGGCAGGAGAGGAGGTTGACGAAAACTGTTTGTATGTGGTTTCCTAATCCCAGACAAGATTAGCGGGGCAGGATCCACGGATGACTTTAAGATAGAATATCCTATTGAACAATTTATGGTAATCAGTGCGTGGGGTCGACGCAGGTTAAGTGGGAGATCTGTGCGGTTTGACCTGATGGGGGGTTTGGATGGGGGTATGCGGTTCTGAGATAGGCATCCAATCGAAGATTTTGAGTTTTGGATAGACGAATAAAAATATTCCAGTGTCTTGGAAATGCTAAAGGTTTTATGAGAAGGCGGGATTAATTTTAGACAAAGGGGGATGAAAAAAGATATGTACGTGGATCAGAGTTTGTAAAAGAGATGAAGTTTTTGCCGGGGGAAGCTGTAGAGTCCCCGCCCCCCTGTGGTTTTCGTAGCATTGAGATTTAGATTTTCGACGGGGAAGCTATAGGATCCCCGTACCCCTGTGTTGTCTTCGAAGCTCTTTGATGAGTGAAGTAGTTGGTTTCCCGTGCGTATAAATTTAAATAGAAGGCACAAATCGGCAGTCAGTTGAGTGGAGCCAAAATCTAAGTTAAAGGGATGAAGCAAATTGACAACGATTGGAGTGGAGCCCGCATCAAGGTTACACATAGATGTTATAGACCGTCAATCAAGTGAAGGCCGTATCCGAGTTTTAGACAAGAGTGGATGAAATCCTAGAGTGGATACTACTTAGATATCCCACTAGAACTAGAGAGGATTTCCTCATCATAAAGACAGACGCGACCGCCCCATGTAAAGGAATGTTTTAGACCCCCGGACCCCATCGAAATAAATCGAATGTTAGCCATCATAAAAGGTCAGCAAACAGAGTGGATGTTTTGCATTATTTTGATTTATTCAGTTCCCACGGTTTTCGAGTTAGTTCGGTGTATTAGAGGGATAGAAAATAAATTTAGATTATTTTAGTTAGAGTCAAATTTGTGAATGGTGGTTTTAGGTCTTTACGTCCCCTAATCCTAGAAAGGTAGAGAGGTAAATAATTGATAAAGATTATAATTAAATAATTGTTTAAGCTGATAATTGAAATAGTGATAACGCTAATAATTGAATATTGAATGCTTGTTGGCATAACTTGTAAATATTAGTTTTTTGTAAATAAATTATGATTTATTTTAAATTTAATTATTTTCTTTAAATTACGGTTAATTCACCTGTTCGTTATTGCCAATTGATGTCCAGGTCTTTGGGTTGGATTCAACAAAATAACTTAAACACAATGCAACCAAATATCTTTTATTATAAATTATTATGAACTAGCCAAATAAACTACGATTCACTCCCAAGAAAAATAAAATTGGACAGTCAATACGAAAAATAGTCAAAGAAACATTCCATAAATACGCTTCACTATTGTAAAAATTTGCAAGAATTAGCTATTTTTGGTCACTAGGTAGAACTCACAAATTAAAAATGCAATCTTTATTAGCATCGGTTTTGATCTTAATATTCGTGACATCAAATTCAAGTGTTCCTCCCCATCCTCTAATATTTTTTGCTTGAAATTCATAGATTTTTCAAAGGTGATCCTGATTTTAAAACTTGTAAAAGAAATAACTTAAAAACAAAATAACTAATAAAATAGTTTTTTAGATCAGTCATAAACTTTTACCGGTCTTGTTACTTACACACATCATGAGTTGATGTAACAAGGCATGGGAATACAACTCGTTACATTAAAAGCAGCTTAACCTTACGTAAGGGTATTTTACTATTCTCTTATAATCCAATAAAAAACAGAAGTTGCCATTCAGAACCAGGAACTAATTGCTGGCTATACAAAGTTCACCATTTGTGACACGGAAAAATAATTAGAAGAGTAGTAGAAAATGAGTTACATACTGATGTCTCCAGGTTCACAAGAGTTTCCTTTTATTTCTTGTAGACGGATTTAAAATACCAGGGAGACCAAAAGAGGATCAACCAAAAGTTTGTCAAAAAGACTGAAAACCTCATTAACATCCTTAATGAGTGTTAATGCAAAAATGACTCCCAGTGGCGTAGTGGTTAAAAGCTTCAAGCTGCCACACTTGTGGTGTGACAAGTTTTGATCTTGCGACTGGGCACGGTCGACTCTTGCCTTTCATCCCTTGAATGGGTCGATACAATGAGGACGAAGCATGATTGGTGTCGCAGAGTACAACGGCATTGTGTCCGCGGAATTAGAAATTAGAAGAAGGAAGTGCAAAGAATAAACTAATTGGAGGACACGAGAGTAACACGTGGAGGGTTAAGAAGCGCCAATTGTAAAGAGGGCTATAAAGATAACTGTAGATAGAGAAGGTAGAGGCACTTACAAACAGATGGACATGAAATAAATATGCAAGAGGGTGGTTTGAGTGGAGAGCAAGAAGAAGATGTGAAAAAAGAGGAGCAAAATTAATGCTGTAATAAAAGGGGAGCCCACACGCAAAAGTCTTTAGCCCCGTGCCAGGATGTAAAAGGGTCCGCGGAACGAGGAGAGCAGGGTCACGAAGAGAGATACGCCCACGAAGCCCAATGGATGAAGTAAATATTAAGGATAAACCGCAGGCCAATCATATGGTAAAATTGAAGAGACAATATAGCCAATAGGAAAGCATTGGAGGAGGTGCCCTAGAGTTAGAAGGAGAAAAATATGGAGATTAAATTACTGGATGAAGAGAGATTGCAACAAGTTTTTCGCCGATAGTCGAAGAGATTACTCACAAAAACAGGACGAATACGTATAGATGTAGAGTCGTATATGAAGTGAGTTGATAGATAAGAAGCAGCAATATGGCTTAAAGGTATCGTTCTTCCATTGAAGTAAAAAAAAAACGGAAATTGTAGAAGAAACCATGATGCAACGGAGTTCCACCCTGAAATAATGATAACGCCAGATGCAAGAGAGGTTCCCGATCCTATATGACGCCAGTCGATAGTAGTTGTTCGACACCGAACTTAGTGAATTCCTATAAACAATCCTTGTGCCTCAAGATAGTTCCTCCCTGAAAAGATGATGACGCCAGATGCAAGAGATGTTCCCGATCCTGTATGACCTGCCAGCCGATAGAAGTTGTTATACACCGAACTAGTAAGTTCATATGAACAATCCTTGTGCCTCAAGATTATGGCATTCCCAGACGAAGGACCGACGCCCCTGCAATCTCGCATTAGTAACTAAGGTACCGTGTTTCCCCTTTTCTTACATTTGTATGCATAATCACTGCTTCAATCAATTAACGATAGTTGATAATAATAATTAAACTGGTAGGGCAAGACTGCATTAAAATATATAAATGAGTGGAATTATTATCGTGTCAGTAAATTGAGCCAGGTTAATATGAGTGATATTTATGAATTATTATCATGTCAGTAAATTTAGCCATGTCAATATGATTAATATTTATATAAGATGATGTTATAATAATTGAATGAGTTAAGTACATGTGTTGAGTGTCGTAGGAAATTAACATAGTAGAGTAATAAATTTGTAAGTGATATGTGTTGTTGAATTATGAGAGATATAGTAGGAGTGTATTGTATAATATTATATGTGTTAATAAATAAATTAATCTGTCATTTCAAACCAGAGTTTTATTATATCGAGAAAGGACACAACGCAATTTTAATTTAATTCTCACAAATAATAACGCTATACGAAGATGGGATGTTCTTGATTATACGAGATATAGGGATATATTTTATATTGACATTAATCATATAATTAATTAACGAAACGTTCCTTCCCTTAATGAAAAACCAATTTCCCCGTCACACTTGGGAGCACCCCGTCACTCTGGGGGTCGCGCGACCGGTTGACCACCTTCCCGAGCCATATGCTGTATGATACCCGACGCCCATGATCAAGAAATCGGAGATGGGTACCACAGGCCTTGGTCCACAACGGACTGTTGTGCTATTGGTTAGTTAGTGAGTAAAAAGACCATTCGGTGATGTATGTCTGAAGTTTCATTGCAATGTTTTAGCCTGCTAAGGTTGAAGTTCTTTAAGTTAACGTTTCTATGAGATGACAAAGGATACTTATATCTGCAGTTGGTGAGTTTTTACTTGCAAATCAATTAAGCACTTCAGCCCCCTCCGCTTTCGCGTACAGTCCAATGAATCACTGAAGACCAGCGCTGCGTAGCAATTCCAGCAAACTCAGCCGAAGGTTTATTTCCCCTGTTCGGTGTATGTGTCATATAGGCCTGGGCGCCGGATGGACAGTAGAGATCTGCTGACCAATTTGGACAACCCTCGGCACCAGTTTTTACTTACGGATAAGGACGGTTTTACTGTGTGAAATCGTCCTGTTCTAGACATTTTTCAAAACCAGTTATTCCCAATGTGCTGCGAGATTTATTTGAGCATAAACAAAAAAATATTAACTCTATATAAAATATTCGTTCTCCAAGCACAATTCAAAAATCTCACATCAATAAAACAAAACTATTCTTAGTGATTTCCATTGTAGTTCTCTATTATAATACCACACTGATATCGATGGCTATTTTTTTAACTGTATTAGTATATTCTATTCTGGAGTTATTTATATCTTTCAATAAATAAAGAAAATCAGCAATGGAGTAAGTATTTATTTCAACTTAACTTTGACATGTTCCTGATATAAATTCCGCTTTGATTTAATATTTCAAAAAAATTAAATGACATAAATTCTATATATAAGGTTGCCCAGAGTTTAAAATATCATTGCTAAGGGTGCCTCAAGAGTAAAAAGGCTGGGAATCCTTCATCTAAACAAATGCATAGTACTCAGTATCTTTGTTTGAGACACACTTTGGTAGAAGATACAAAATATATTAACTACTCTACTCAGATATTTATAATGCATCATATCTTGGGATTTCATTTAACGATGATACACCTCTTGATTTATAACACATAAATTATAGAAATTTCATGAACTGCACTGAAAAAGGAAAAAAATATGAAATAAGCATTAAGTGCATAAACCTGAATTTAAATAAAAAAGACAAAACTAAACCAAAAATATTTTATGTGGTTAGAAAATCAGTAGATAGAATTTATTTTCCTGCTAAACTAAAGCTTTATTTTTTAAATCCTACTGACCGAGAGACTTTAAAAATATATTCCGAGCAAAAAAAAAAAAAAGGCCAAAATTGAAAGTAATGCAACACAAGATGAAAAACTTCTTTCCTAGCTTTCTTTTTACTTTCTCAATTGTGTAGTAAAAAATGAGTGTCATAAGAAAAAAAGGTAAAATTTCAAAATTGTTCTGTTTCATATCTGGCTCGATCTATTTCGAGGCATTTTTTCGAATTTAATCTATCGTATTTCAGTAGTATTTTGGGTTCTTTTGAAGATTTGCATATAAAATGGTTCGCATTTCCTTAAAACCCACTTCTTTTCCAATTTCCTTCTTATTACGGAGAACCATTCTGAAAATTTAAATAGAAACAACTTGGAAATGGGAATAAAAATCATTTTTTCGAATGTTTAGGTTTGAATATATTTAAAATTATCCTGAGACTTTGTCTCTCAGCTTCTCCTTATTTTTATCTGGCGCTTATTTCAACACCATTTCTCGTGAAAAATTATCTGTATCATTTGAAATTGCGATTTCTGCATTAAATTACCATTCAGTTCATTTTTTATGTAATAAAGGATAATAAACTGATTATTACTGGTACTCGTGACTTGTTTTCACTTATCTTTTGGTGTTATTGTCCCTTATTTAAAGATGAGTGTTAATGACATTCATGATACTGGAGAAAAATTAAAAGCGTTTTCGAAAGGGGTAAAATCAAATTATTATTTAAAATACTTAAGCAAATACAATGTGATGTACAGTCAATTAGAGCTGGAATTATCAAACGGTGGTCCGCGTGGAACTTTCAAGGTGAACGCTAGTTCTAGGTGGAATAATTAGAAAATGACAAAAATACCAATCAAATCGTGGTGAAACAATTAGTAACCTGGCCGTTACTAACGATTAAACTAGACTTTTATGGTAATGGCATTCATGATAGAAGAGAAAATTTAAAAACATGTTTAAAATATGTAGACGTGGTATTATTATAGTTAAAATACGTAAGAAAATGCAATGCAATGTACAGTCAGTTTTAGCATTAGTCCTCTTAGAGTGGTATGCGTGTGACTTTAAAGGTTAACGTGAGATCTTCAAAGAGTATATGTAAAATGACAAAAAAAAATAGATCATGGAAAATCAATTAGTAATTGGGTCGTTAGAGTGTATTAGAGTTTTGTCCAAGTCCAAGATGTAGAAAAAAATGTTTCAGAATCAAGGAATAAGAAATATGTATAAGTTCTTTAAGTCTTTTCTGTCTATGGTTTTATGTATGACGCCATCTACCAAAGCTTTTTTTCCAACACTGGGGGAATAGACCCAGGAATTCTCCCATTTCCATTGCAGATTTGCTGGTTACGTTATTCTGAAAGATCCACATAGATAAACCAACACTTCTCCCTATGAAGGGACAGCAGAGGAGTGTCCATGCTTCAGCCAGTATTCGAAATATCTGCAATGAAAAATAACATTACGCTAATAACTGTATAATGTGGATGGCAGGATAAATGAAATTCTATCACACCATGAAGAACAAGTACTTGCAAGGATATATCAAAAATATACTCTGCGTTTTAATAATGGAGACTCTTTCGATTTTCTTAAGGACAATATTAAACCCCATCGTCCCCCGGTCATCCAACATTTAGGATATGTTGTACAGCGATATACGTAAACCAATAACAATATCGAAGTTATCAGGAAACAATACAACTGAATATATATTTGATTCTATGGGCTCGTGGCGGCCAGTGGTACAACGTGATGGTTTTCGGTGCTGAGGGTGCTCAAATCGAATCCCAGCGTTGCGCCACGAAAAATGCCTCCGTTCGTGTCGTCCTTTCATAAGGGGTAATGCTGTCCGCCTATATAGTGCCCCCATAATAAACTGGACAGTAAAACTGTGGCGTAGTAAGGACGAATGTCTGATTACAAGTGCCTCCGCATTGGTTTAATATATATATATATATATATATATATATATATATATATATATATATGTGTGTGTGTGTGTGTGTGTGTGTGTGTGGGAAGCGAATTCTACAGTTCTTAATAAATTCACAATACAATATGTAATTTTAGATTATATATATTTGAACTTGATTAGATATAAAAGTTGGAAACTACTATTTACAAAGGATTTAAGTTGAGTATCAAGGTAACGTCTACAACAGTCACTGGAAAATACAAATGTAGTTCTAGGGCCGTCTTGCCCAAACTTCAGTTACAGGGCCGTCTACCCACTCACTCGCACGACCGTTAGCGTCGGCATCCAGGGGTCAACTCCCGAGTAACATCTCTCCCCGCGGGATAGCTCTGTCGTCGCCTCGTTTCCTCAGAGCTATGTTGGAAGCGTTCCCATATATATATATATATATATATATATATATATATATATATATATATTTGATTCAATTGTTTTGAGTCAGAAGAAGATGGAGGTTAAGAACAAAAAACTTCTTGAAGAAAATTATAATTTTTTTCTGCGTAACAAACAACGAAAGAACGTGAATTATCAGTTTTGTTGACTATAATTATGATAGAAGTTTCGTTAATTTAAAATACTTCCGGCATAATCATGATTTGTCATTGACAGTACATAATTTAAATGTTGTCTAAACCTTTTTCGAAAAATACTCCCTGGGTTGCATTTAGTATTAATCCATAAGCCTTAAAGTTATGTGCTTTTTCCGTAAAGAAAGTTTAAATAGTATTGCATTAAGAAATTACCATTTGTTTTGATAATTTAAGCTTATGTATACCTAGAGTTTGTTTAATCAAAAAATAGATTTATCTTTAATTTATTGAGTGACACAGGGCATTATTATTAAATATACAACTTATATATTTATGCATTACCTTATTTGCTTTCGATGAATTTTTAACAAACCGTTGAATAACTTTTAAACATTGAAAACAAATTAAATAAATTAAGTTACGTGATTTTATATTGAATTCTCTTTATGCAATAAGTATACATGTTTTTTTGCATTATATTGATATCTCCTGAACATATATAGAAATGCACAGAACTAAAAGAATCGTATAATTTTGTTATTAAATTTAAGCTTTAGAAAAAGATTTTCTCAAGTATGGCGGATTTTCAGTATTATTTTTCCTAACCCACGCATTGAAACGACTAGCTAAATGTCACACAAGTATGTTTTCATGTTCCTTGGTTTTATTGGATTTTTTTTTTATGTCATAGAGTCGAAATTAGAGATTTTGATTAGCGAAAGAGAATTTCCTAAGAGAGAGAGAGAAGAGAGAGAGACTAGTTTTATGAAAAAGACGTTTTCTCTTGACATCTATTTAATACCTTAGACTTCTTATCAACGTCAATCGAACACAAATATTTCGCCAAAACCTAGACTTGAGAGAAGATGCTGAAAAGATTTAATGTAATTATTCTTTAAAAATGCAGGTCTCGTGTACATTACAGCCCATTTGAAAAATAAATAAAAATATGGCAGGCAGCTTTTATTTTATCTAGCAATTTTCAAAAATTGCAGTGTTATTGTTGATTACATTAATGTAATTGAAAATCTCACATTGTGACAAATACAATCACACTAGGCTTCTAACATTATGAATATCTTTATTTAATTTAACCAGAAAGGGATTAACTTGAGTTCTAACAGTAACACCGTGCTTTATAATTAGGTTCTGCAAAAGACAGTTCCCCATGATTACCTCACATACGTTTATTTTATTTTTATGCGAGCTTTCGATTAGTTTAAAACTTATTTTATAAAGCGGAGCCAGTTAACATAATGTGATGACAGTCATTATTTATTTTTTTCCTTTCACAACAATTGCTCGGATATATTTTGACGCTATAAATTCATGCATCCGATATTCGTAATGTCCATAACCTTTGATTAAAAAAGTGAATTCAATATAGATTGTGCCTGGATAATTTCAGAAATTATAATGAAATTTAGTGTGCCCTAGTTGTAAGTCTGTGTTCTTCATAAAAGAAATTTTAAAAGCTGTGCATTCATTTCTGTTATTCTTATACTGGTTTTAAATAATATTAATTATATAATATTAAACAAGATAACATGAAATTATGAAAGCATTCGACCGGCTATGATTATTTTCAGGCTCGTGTCCATCATTTTGGTCTGGATGATAATCCATTCATGAATTTTGCATTTTTCTGAACCACCATTGATGGGTAATTATTTAAACGTGTAAAACTACTGGGTGGAACTAGTTTTCAAAGAAAAGTTCAAAAGTATTGAAGAGCCCGTAGTCTAAAGGACTAGCTGTAAATAGACAGACATTTTCGTAGTAAATAAATAAAATTTGATGAAACACGTGAAATATTTAAAAACTTTACAACAACACTTATGTATTTTTCTTACGTTAGTAATTCATAAACCAAGAATTTTGATCTATGCAATTAAATTTTGATATGAAAATTTTAATCATATATACTGCTATCTTTATTCGATGGAATGAAAACTAAAATAATAAACAATCCTGATGACAAATAATTCACGTCCCAAGACTGGCATCAGTGAGAGCTTCAATACATTCTTTTAAGATTCATTAATAATTACAAATAAAAAGCTATCAAAATTTGCCCTTAATATTTCATACATCACTAAGCACCGAAATCAAATATTCGATTTATATATATATATATATATATATATATATATATATATATATATATATATATATATATATATATATATATATATATATATATATATATATATATATATATCTTCAGATAATTAGCTCTTATCTTTACTGACTGCAAACAGTTTTCAAGGATGTGATGTTTTTTACATGGAAAACAACGCTACTGTTCAACTCGAAATCATTGCTTAACCAAAAAGAAAAAGAAGCGCAATCTCAGGTAACATATATCTTTTACCATAACATGCTTCCTTTGAGAAATATATAATTGTAAGGTTATCCAGTGTTTATGACTGAACTTTAGGTTTTTAGTGAAATATATTCTGGACCTAAATGCCCATTTTATATTGCAGCTGTCTCTTTTAATGTTAGTTTATTTGAAAGGACATAAAAGTTTCTTAGTTGAAATAAACACAACTTAAGATAGTCCACGAGTTTCTAAAAATAGAAAATCTTTCCAATTTTTCTGATTGTCATGTTTTCATTTCGATTGATAGATGGAGATTTTATGTTTCGAATTATTTACAAAATTAGCATTCACTCCTAACAAGACTTTTAACCTTTTTCAAATTAAAATATAAGTATTTCCTTATTTAAAGTTGTAAATAACTTTTTTATGTTATTAATTAAGTGAAAGGTTTAACTTTACAACTTGACATATCTGCCTCGTTGAAATTCCCTTAAATTTCGTAGGTTTGGCAAAAGGACAAATCAATCACTCCCGGAACTTTAAGACAGCACTGCAGATGTACTGGAGTCATTTATTTATTTTAAAATCAGATTCAGGGATTTTGCACGAAAAATTTAACAAGTTTATTTTTAACGAATTCATTGATACAACTTCAAAAAATGTTTAAAGTTTGGAGTATTTAAACGTAATTTAATAAGTATTGTGTCAGGTTATTGTAATAGATTTTAGTCGATTTAATTCATTAATGACAATTTTTAATAGATTTTATCTTTTTTAATACATCATTATTGAATATACATTGAGACTAATGAGTTATTTTGTGAACTCAACCATTTTTCTTAACCGTCTGGTTATAGCGAACCACCAGATAAAACGAACAAAACATTTGGTCCCTTGAAGTTAGTTATAACGTGGATCGACTGTGTATATATATATATATATATATATATATATATATATATGTATATATATATAGTGTTGTATGCAAGTAGCTACGAAGTGCAGAGTTGTCTGAATTTGAGAGAGGTGTAATTATCGGGTAACACAGAAATGGCCGATCCTCAAGGGACATATCAAGTGAGCTGAATGACTCAAAATCGACAGTGTCCCATGTAATTTAGAAGTGGAAGGTGAGCGGTACTTGTCGTAATGAGCCTCGAGTCGGCAGAAACACGAAACTGGGAGATATAGATCGACGAGTGATGCTCAGATAAATTCGAAAGAACTGCACCCAACCGTTAACCCACATACTCCAGGAGTTTCAACGGACATCCGGGAATGTTGTTTCTATGAGTATTATCCGTAAGTAGCACATCTGCTTGGTTTTCATGGTCGTGTTGTGGAACATAAGCCTTTGGTCACTAAGTCGAACCGTGCTGTTCGATAATTGTAGTGAGAAGTACGTCGAAAGGGGACCGTAGATCAATGGAATCGGGTTCTTTGGTGCGACGAATATAGGTTCACCCTCTACTGTTCGTATGGCAGGGTCTGCCTGTAAACGCCTCATGCCAGAATGCATCGTGTTCACAGTAAAGATCGGCGGAGATGGAATTATGGTCAGGGGAAGTTTCTCCTGTTATGGACTGGGACCCTTGGTCCCAATTCATTGTATATTCAACGCCGAAGCATACTCTACGATTTTGGATGACCTTTTGTTTCCTTACGTTCAGGCAGTTTGACGGGTTTGACCCATGATACTTCCTGGACGACAACGCCAGCTGTCATGTTGCGAGTTCCACCATGGATTGGTATGGTGACAAGGGTGCTATCCGATTGGACTGGCCTGTCCATATCCCAGCCCTAAACCTTATCAATAACCTCTGGGTCAAGTTGGATTGTCGAAATAAGGCGTGCGACAACCGTCCAAAATCGGTGAAGGAACCTACATGTTATCTCCAAGCCGAGAGGAAGAAAATACCACTAGTGGTGTATGTGTGTTTGTTTATATGTATAGTCAGTACACCTCACACTGAACTAATTGAATTGAACCACCTTTTGAGCCCAGCATTAACAATGAGTATTCGCGCAGAAACGTGGGTACCCTTTTAATCTAATGCTGCCGGAGAGATTTGCATTGCAAGTAAGTCTTCTTATTTACATCTCCAGGACTAATGAACAATATATTTTTAGTCTACAGTACTTCGCTATCTTATCATTATTTTTTCGCTAAAACTGGTACACCATACTCTACAATTTTGTTATGTACATAAGGATTTAGTCTAATTGTATGATACAGATTTGTTTACATAAAATTTTAATCGGGTACCAAAAATCATTCTCTGTACATTGTTATTCAGTAGCTTTAATCTGATATAAAATCTAAAATTGAAAAATATAGTAAAATTTCACGATATGTTTGGATAATAGTATCATCCTACGCGTCTGAATACGTGGGATACAACTTCTAAATTCATTTTGTACGTTTCCATGATACGTGACTTTCATTTTTTAACTGGCATGAGACCCCCGAAAAATATTTTATTTACATCTGTTGAAATACAGAAAGTTCAGAATAGATATTCTTTAATATGATATTGTGAACATGGATGTCAAAAGATTGAATTTCTTTTAATATGAATAGTAAACTTCATTCTTATATTAAAGTTATGGACAAAATATAAATATAGTACTTGATATTCTACGAGCCATGACGAAAGACTTGGGATTAGAATAAAATAGGAACGAAAGGATATTTATTCAGAGACATATCTGAAAATATCGTATATTTGTTTTGAAAGGAAAACAAGATTTTGCATAATTCTTACGTTTATACCAATTGTTTAAAAGCTGTATGAGAATAGAAATTTTTGGAAAAGGAAAATAACTATATATTATTTAACAAAAGGTATTTTTAAGAACACACACACACACACACACATATATATATATATATATATATATATATATATATATACACAGTAAGATAATGCCCATCTTTATTCTTCACACGTATTCTAAATTATTCTTTTATCCATTCAATAAAACAAATATCTTATTCCAAATTACGATTTGGAAGTAAATAGATTGACTAACTAGTTTGTCCCTTAATGCAAGCGCCAAAAGTCATACGGCTATGAATCAGGATGATTTAGAAACCACGCGACTTTGCATTGCATGTTCGGATTCCTGGGTTATGGGTCACGTGGTCAAGTCGAATGTTCGGTTCTAGCAAATTAAGAGAATTTTAAACACCTAGCGTCATGGTAGAGCCCCTATAGCATAAAAAGGTCGAGCAGCAATTTTTTTTTGTTCTTGTTGTTGTTAGGTGGGGGATCTCTCTTGCTCTTCTGTGCCTGAAGTGTTAGTTCTTCGCGCGTCTCGTCTAAGATATATCCCACAACTGTCTGTCCGACGGTGTAAACGTATATATTCAATCTCCGGCAGGTTCGGTGGCTGTTTGTTATTATATTTCTCAAGTAAACCCTATATCATCCTTTTTTGCCAAACCTTCTTTGATGTATGCAAGATGTGTTGAAAATAAATGAAAATATTCCAAGGATAACTATTCAGTGATTGTGTGTTTATCTTTGTGCTTCACCCCTCTGTTGTCCTTGCTCGTAAATGGCTCTCCTCGGTGACTACGACAACCTTTAGCATTCGCGTGTTACTTACTCGCGTGTACACCTTAGTGTCGCAACTTAGGTGTACCATCTCTACCACTACGCGACGGAAAAAGGTCATTCCATATATATATATATATATATATATATATATATATATATATATATATATATATATATATATATATATATATATATATATATATATACCGGGTGTCCCAAAAATAACCGAAGATTTGAAAAATCAATTAAAGAAGGCGATAGAAATGTACGGTTTGATGCATTCTGCTTAGGTAACCAGGGAATTTATATTCACCAATTTTCAAAATTAGTTACAAAGTTCGTCAACAGATAGCGCTGCTGACTGGGAAAACATATAAAACAATGTTTTCAAAATAACCACCGTTCGCAGCAACAACGTGGAGCAGTCTAAGGTCAAAATTCGCAGACGCCCGTGGAAACATTTCAGTTTGAATGTTCTGACGAAGCAGCAGAGATATATTGTTCCAGTTCCTCTACAGTTTGTGGATTGTGACGATACACCTGGTCTTTCAAGTACTCCGAAAGAAAACATCGCATGGCGTCAAATCTGGCGAATAGGGAGGCCAATCGATGCCACTTTGCGTGTGCTTCTTGCTTTGAAATTTTTTAATTAGTTTTTCCCAGTCAGCAGCGCCATCTGTTGACGAACTTTGTAACTAATTTTGAAAATTGGTGAGAATAAATTCCCTGGTTACCTAAACAAAATGCAGCAAACTGTACATTTCTATCACCATCCGTTTTCCTTTAATTGATTTTCCAAATCGTCGGTCATTTTTGGGACACCCGGTATATATATAACTATATCAACGTAAGGAGGATCTTTGACCTCACTACGTTGTAACCCCTATATTTTCAATGTATTCGTCCTTATACATTATCTTTTTAAAATCTAAAAACTATTTTCGTTTAATAAAAACAGTTTATAAAACAGTAACAAAATGTCAGATTTTAGGATTCTTCGTTATGTCAGGTGATTCTGGAATATCTGTATCTGCGATATGCTTTATTTGTTTTTTGTATCAACTTGCTTTAAAATGTCTGCAGGAAAATTTGACAGTTGTCATTGTTTTCTTATTCATATATTTAATATTCTTTAGGTTTAGAAATTGATTCTTTACGGAAGAAATTTTAAAAGGGTTTCTCTGTTTTTAAGAATTTCAATTAATGAAAATTTTAAATGCATATTTTCATTTTTTTTCAGCGACTGTTTACTCGTCCAAGGGATGTTCAGCCCTATTAGAGAATTTTTATGTAAGGTCAGTTATTTATTTTTTCCGATTGTAATATTGGTGTAAAAGATCATGCAAATGTGAGTTTGAGTGGAGACGTATATATTTTTACTCCACTTTTATCTGAAAATACTGCTTATTGGCTGAAAACTCTATTTTAAATAAGTATACTTTCATTACTTCAGAGGAATTAGAATTTATTTTCAGAGTATGGTTCCACTTCCTAATTGTTTTTCTAGTATGAATTATTTTTCAAAAAGAGCACGTTGTTATAAATATACTTATTTAAAAACATAAAGAAAACTATTTGCCACAAAATTTACGAATTTTTTTTTAATATTCCACAAAAGATCTGCAGCATTTGTTAAGCTCTAACGATGAGGAAGTCACTCCCATATCATAGTAAAATGTAAAGCCCACGTTTCATTCTTCTGAGTTTGATATTTCTTCAGCTAATAGTCTCTTAATACGTTACTTTAATATCACTAAGAATTCGAGTAAAATTCTCGTAAAATTCCTTCTACTGAGAATTCTCGTAAAAGTATCGGTGCTTAATATCAATAATTACATGCCACATTGAGGTTTCTATTTGGATTAACACATTTAAGATTAGAAAAAATGAGACTTGTTCATATATGATTTCTCTATTTGTTTTTATAGGCATATTAAACTGATATTTTGATATATCTAAAATGCTAATTGATTGTAGTACATATATTTTAAAAAATATAATGAAAAAATATTTGAAAAAAAATTTTAATTCCTTATCTCAAAAATTTAGAAATACATTTACTTTTGAAAATTGCATTGTGGATTAAGACCCTCATGATAAAGATCTAAGTAACGTAACACAGTTAAATGTACACAAAAGTCCCAGAGAAAGTGGTATTGTCGATCACTTTCGGAACATGCAGAAATACTCATTTTCTCGTAAATGCTTTCGTCCGCATTCAGCTTATAAACGGCGTCAGACATCTGCGGATGCCAAAAAAGTTTTTGATCAGTTACCATGGTGGATTATCATGATTTAGATGAGTTTCAATGTGGCATGATAGTTGGTGCTCCTGCGGTGGGTCATGTCGTTTCGGAGATACAGGCAAAGTTTAGATTTTCAACTTCGACCATTTCAACATCCCTTTTCGATCGTTTCAATTTACTCAGAATAGTAGAATTAAAAAGGAAAAGAACAGAAACTACGGTAATAGATTGGCCGTCAAAAGCCTCTGAATCATCATGACCGGCGTCGTCTGTTAACAATCATATGAATAACTAGCTGAAAACCCGCACTTCGCTACGGAGTGCATTCAAATTAAATACAACGGTCAATGTATGCAATTAATGTAAAATAAATAAATAAATAAAAAAAATATATATATATATATATATATATATATATATATATATATATATATGTGGCATTTCACCACATGATTTCCATAACAACAAATAATAAGCACAAACAACGAGGCAAAGTTCTATAAAATTGCAGTCCTTTATTTCACAAGAGTTGGTAGTGGATATCAGAGCGTCTTTCTAGCATGACGCGAAACATACAAGTGTTTTTCCATACAGAGCTCACAACAGAGTGTCTGCTCTCTTAGTCAGGGGCTGTACCACAGTCAGCGACTGTTTACATCAACACAGATGTTTTTCGTGGGTGGTATACTACTAAGAAGCACATTGGGTGCGTTTTATCTTTATGATATTGATTGACACTTTTGATCCTTTATCTCTGGCACCTGCAGCCATTATCTCTGAGATATTGTGAACTGCGGATTTTAGATGACTAGAGACGGGGTTTTGTTACTCCTTCTGGGCGGCAAGGCTAATATTCCTATCAACTGAAAAGAATTTACTGTGTTGTTTACCCCACTGGAATTTGCAGATGTTCACTTGCTGTTGGGTGGGCTAATTCTGAGAAAAGGGTCCTCTCTTAACAGATGTGGGGACCCGAATTATAGAAATAGACGAGATTCAACTTATAATGTCAAAATTCAACTTATAATGTCACATCCCCCCTCTCAAGAGGCTATCATCCTATGCCTGCATAGGGTGAGAGACACCTGAGTGTGAGTATGTTGGGATCTCACCTAATTCACTCTGCAAGATCAACATTATAAGTTTTACTACCTCAATTTTTTAAGTTAAGTCATAATCGATATAAAACTCTTGATCTGCAGTATCAAGCTCTTTATATCGACATACGTTATCTGGAATTATAAATCTTTCCGTCCCTCTGGGGAAGTTCTCCACCTATCTAAATTCCTCCATCTCCAGTCATCGTGTTCAATACCATAACAATACAATTACTCGGCCTCAAATTAATAGGTGCACAATTACAACAATAGTCTAATAGTAATTAAAAGTACATAATTATAACAATATTAGTGGGATAATAGAATAAGTAATAAGATAATATACTAGTATAGCCATGAAAAGAATAACATAGAAATGGTAATGGATATGGCTTAATTGAATCTCCATGCAGATACATCATATCGAAAATCAGTTCTAACGCAATAGTTATCTACATGAAATCATACACAAAAACAATTCAATTCTGATACTTGTAAATCAATGCTAAATCAATACACAGAAATGATACATTAAATACTTCAATTCAGGTAAACGTAACTCAACATTAATCAAATATGAAGGCATATTGACAATCACGCACTAAATTAGTTCAATTCAGAAAAATATAATTCAATACTATTTACACTTCTAGAGCACTGGTTTACTCGGATAATAATTACTATTTATACAATTGCAATAATGCCAGTATGATCATAAAATAGGTAATAAGATAATAGTGCGTAATAATGAAAAAGAAATAACAGGTGATATAATATAATAAAATCCTTACTAAGACACAAATATATCATATGAACACAATGCTTTTTTCAATTATTGGATTATTCCTCTCTTTCATTCCACTTAAATTCTCTCATGTTTTTTTAATTCACTATATTCTTTAATACAGGGGAATAACTTCTATTTTTCTTAACCTCAAGATCTCTTTCCTATACTCTTCTAGATCTCTACATTGAGCGAAAATTAATCCTTTTACCCTTCCAGTATTCATCTCTCTCAAGCTCAATTTTTGCATTACCTTATCCTTCTAACCAAACTGTAGTGTTCTGACTTATGATGACATCTGCTAATCAGAGTACTAATTTCTCATGATAGCTTGTCTTTGAATAAGCCTGTCCTATTTAAATGAATTTAAGATTCTACTGAAAGGTACAAATTTCCTCCTTCCATTTTTTTCTGTAACTCCATAATTTATATAAAAAAAATAATAAAATAATTCTGACAACTTCAGCTAGTTTGGTTAAGGTATAATTATTATTCGTCTCTTTTTACACACTCAAAGGAATCGGGGACTCGCTCTTTCACCTCCCCCTCTAAAACACTATTCGTTACTCGTCGTTTGACCTACTTCTGTTGGGTGGGGTCAGGGTTCATACTGTTACTCCTCGCACGCTCTATAAGGCCTCAATGCTACAGGTAATTCTGACGTCTTAAAAATTTCTAGCAGGTTCCATATTCACTCTCCCAATATCATATTTACTTTTAAGCAAATATACCAATAAATGATGACAATAGAGGAATGAGCTCCGACGATAGACTCATGTTCGCAAACTCAGGTAATTTATCCTGAATGGCATTCTGAGTCTTATAGTCTTCAGTCAAATCAAGTGTATTCCTGATTTGCATAGACGTTTTTGGATGCTCATGTTCTCCATTGCCATTCGTTAGCATTATATCATCACAGTTATTTTGAATACGACCATAATATAATTTAGCACAGTTATTATCATCAGAATATTCATTTATCATTTTACTCGACCTACATATCAATACACGTGACACCTAATTCAAATTAACAAAATACCAATTAAACAATTATATACCAATACACTACGCAATTACTAATTACACATATGAAAAGTATTGAATTAACTTCTTCTCACAAATTGAAATTAATAAAATGTCACTTAAACAATTATATACAAACACACTAAACATATACTACCCATAAGCATGAAAAATAGTAAATCAACACTTACTCACAAATTTAAGTTAATAATAATAATAAAACGTACTGCTAACGGAATCCAATAGACGTAAAGATGATACTACAATCACTTAATTTAATAACATCTTACCTTGCGTTTGTTGCACTGTTAGCGGTAATACTGTTTTTATGAATTGTCCGTTATAATCACTATGTTCCGGATTCTCTAAACACCATAGTTGGTTACTATGCACTTCACTAAAGTTTTGCAGTAAGAATCTATGAGATTAGCCCATCACTCAACGTGATCACAAATACACACACACACACACACACACACACACACACAAAACACTAAAATAACACTTCGCCGCTCGATGACACTTAGGCCACATCAAAGGCTAATCAGAACCTTTGACAATCGTACTGCCCGTCATAAATAATACTTGACGTGCACACATAATCACACTGATCTATATTTCATTTTTACACACCCTAATTGGATCTGTGAAGTCGGCGGGATCTCTCTAATCAGTAATAAATTTCTGTGCTCATTCATTACTCTCTTGTTCTGCCACATTCTGTCCAGAAAAACTGCATCTCGAGGACTCACCACATAACACTGTATAGCTTTCTGACACGAATACTTTTCTTCTGAATATCGGAGAAACATTGCCACTCTCAAATGGGTTTAGTCCCGATCTCTTGTCAGCCCCTCTAGTCTTAGGCTGCAGAGAAAGTTCATTTTGTCCCCTTACTTAGTTTATCCGCAGCTAGTGTCAACGACCTCTGATTATCACCGGACTCCTTCCATCTTGTATACGAATGAAAACGAAACTGTCTTTCAACTATATCATCAGTGAGCTATCATCGCACTCTCTTCCTTCGTAACGTGGGTGAAACATGATACCCTCCTCGGTTCGGTGTGGGGAATTGGGAAGCAAGGCTCGTCCGCCATGTTTGTCCTTCTTGTCTTCTATTGCCTTAAAAATGCATATAAGTTCATTTAATCAATTTGATTTCTTCTTATTAAAATCCATTAGGTGTTCCTTCGCAAAGTAACAACCTGTCGACTTGTGGCATTTCACCACTTGATTTCCATAACAACAAATAATAAGCACAAACGACGAGGCAAAGTTCTATAAAATTGCAGTCCTTTATTTCACAAGAGTTGGTAGTGGATATCAGAGCGTCTTTCTAGCATGACGCGAAACATACAAGTGTTTTTCCATACAGAGCTCACAACAGAGTGTCTGCTCTCTTAGTCAGGGGCTGTACCAAAGTCAGCGACTGTTTACATCAACACAGATGTTTTTCGTGGGTGGTATACTACTAAGAAGCACATTGGGTGCGTTTTATCTTTATGATATTGTTTGACACTTTTGATCCTTTATCTCTGGCACCTGCAGCCATTATCTCTGATAGCGCGTCCACATCCATGCTCTCCTCCAGAATTCTGAGAGGAATTGGGGGTACTTCCCTGCAGTGCAATGTGAATGTACCATGAGATATTGTGAACTGCGGATTTTAGATGACTAGAGACGGGGTTTTGTTACTCCTTCTGTGCGGCACGGCTAATATTCCTATCAACTGAAAAGAATTTACTTTGTTGTTTACCCCACTGGAATTTGCAGATGTTCACTTGCTTTTGGGTGGGCTAATTCTGAGAAAAGGGTCCTCTCTTAACAGATGTGGGGACCCGAATTATAGAAATAGACGAGATTCAACTTATAATGTCAAAATTCAACTTATAATGTCATATATATATATATATATATATATATATATATATATATATATATATATATAAATCGTAAGGGATATTTTTATAGACAAAATAATGTAGAAGAAAATATTCATATTAAATCTAATAGGACATACTAAAGAATATAGTACAGTTAATATAGCACAGTTTCAGGAACATATCTTTTACTGTATTTTAATATTTATATATATATATATATATATATATATATATATATATAAATCGTAAGGGATAGTTTTATAGACAAAATAATGTAGAAGAAAATATTCATATTAAATCTAATATGACATACTAAAGAATATAGTACAGTTAATATAGCACAGTTTGAGAAACATATATTTTACTGTATTTTAATATTTTTTTGGATAAGGTCCAATCGTCTGCCCCATTAGCAAGAAAAAAAAATATTTTTGTCTACTTAGTTGTTATGCACGTGACGATAAATTTATTTTTAGTACCAGAAAAAGAAATCACGTGATCAGCATTTAATAAATTAAATTCTAAAAATCAATCTTTAAATATTCACATAAAATCAGAAAATGAAGGTAAAGATTCGAAAAATATTTCATTTTAAAGGAACTTTTATGATATTTCTCGTGATTTAAATTTTATAACCCTCAAATTATTATTTTGAATGCAAACTTAAAAAAAGTTACTAAAACAGCTTAAAATTAAAAAAAAAAAAAAAACCTAAGAAGAATTTTTCAAAAATCATTCTTACTGCACCCCTGCTCTATAAGAAGAATTGCCATGCAAAATTTCAGCCCTTTAGCTCCAGGGGTTTGGTCTGTGAGTTCTATGTCAGTGAGTCAATCAGTCAGCCAGTGAGTCAGTCACTTACGGAACTGTTTTATATATATAGAAAAGGATTGTAATATTAACTTGAAAAAAATCGTAATTCAAAACTGGGGTGTCTCCTAACATTGGTGTAAGGACTGTAAATTGATCACTTCAGGATTTCTGCATCAATACCTCTTGCCTACCGACGTATTAGACATGTAACCCAGGCTTTCTGGGACTTCAGTGTAAATATTGCTATATGAATCACGCGAATTTCTTCATAATTTCATAGAATCCCAACTTCTGCATCATCAGCCTTTTCATATTATACGAGAATTGGCATAAAATGTATTGACATAAAATGGATAGTACACGCGTATCAATGCGCAATACAGAAAAAAAGACGCAAACAAATTTGTAATTAAGCTTTAATTCTTTGAAAATATGGAAAAAACCTGAAAAGATGATTTAGGGCAACAATTTGGTTACATGTAAACGATAAAAAAAGTATTGTTTAGAAATGATGAAAGATTTTTAATATGGCATGTGGTCTCCTCGAACAACTAAGACTGCTGCACACCTGTTTCCCATGGATGCGATGATGTTATCGATAAGAATTTGGGGAATACTGTTCCACTCCTCAAGAAGTGCAATCTCCAAGTCTCGGAGAGTAAAAGGAGGCCTTGGTCTCGCAGCAATGCGTCGTCCGAGTATGTCCCAAACATGCTCGATTGGATTCAGGTCAGGAGAGCACGCTGGCCATTCCATACTCTGTATATTATTTCAGCTCCACAAGACGAGCTGTATGCGGTCTGGCATTGTCATGCTGGAAAACAAAGGAATCTCCAATGGCTGCAGCGTAAGGTATGACATGCGGTCTCAGTATCTCGTCTGCATACCATCGGGCCGTCAAAGTACCATTCCGAATGATATACAGGTCCGTACGTCCACCTATGCTGATTCCCCCCCATACCATAAAACCAGCTCGTCTGTATTGTGACGAGCGACTTTCACGAACGAATGTATAGAACGTGTCACGAACGTGCATATAGACCTCCCTGATGAAGCCTATTACGTACTGTTTGGCTGGACACCGTTCGTCCTGTTGCCAAGAGCAACTGTCTTTGCAGCTGAGTAGCATTGTCTGTTCTGTTTCGACGATCTGTTAACAGTATATACCGGTCATCAGTTGCTGTAGTGGTGCGTGGCCGACCTTGCCCTGGTTGACGTCTAACATTCCCTGTTTCTTGAAATCGATTTCGCAGCCTTGCAACGACACTTCTGGCGACTCCAACAGCATCCACGACACTACGTTGTGTTTGTCCGGATTCAAGTCTGCCTATAATACGCCATGCCATGGATTCCGGTAAATCACGTTGTTGAGACATTTTCAAGTCATCTTTTCTCAAAAAGAATAACTGAGCAATGGAATTTCACAGTTAAGGCAGAGAAACAGACGTTTCTGCAACATCCCGATTTCCGACCTTATGATCTTTTTCTGGTTTTTGACATCATGAACTTTTGAATTGCATATAAAGTTTTCTTCTTATGTGTCTTGCTAGGCTTTAAATTATGGATGATTTATTTTATGTTACTTATCGGTGTAAGTATTTTCGTATTTTCTTTAAAACCATGTGCTCCCCTAATTGTTTTGAGCAGTGTATAATAATAATGAGATAAATAACAATAATAATTTTATGTACTTATTTATCAGTATTAATTAGTTCTTATAAACATGAATCAATTTCTTAACATTTTTCATACATCCAGAAAATTTATACGGGTTTGAAAATCTATATATATTATTTTTAAAAGGTGTTTTTATGTTTTATCTCTTTTTCTCCCTTCATACTTAACCAGAATCGATAAATGAGGTACCATTTTCAAGATTAAGAGCTCCTCGTGCGAACTGTTAATTTAAAATTACACATCTGATTTTTTTGTTTGAAAATCGACGTATAAACATTATAAATAATTTTTCTTCCCCTACATGGTGAACGCTACTTTTTTTTTACATTTTACCATTATGAGTCGCACTGAACATTTAAATTTAAAATCGTTTTCTTTTATTATCATTCTCTGATTTCATCAATGAGCTTCTATGTTGACAACATCCGCATATGTATAAATTATTCTTTTTTCATGTAAAAACCATATTTATTATTTCTAGAAGGTGATTGTTTGTGACGATCCCTTTCTCTTCCTTCATACTTAACCAAAATCGATAAATGAGCTACCATTTTAAAGATTAAGGCCTCCGTTTCTGACAAATTGTTAATTCATAGTCTGACATTGTATTTTTTTTTGTTTAAAAATCGAAGTGAAAAATTGGCTTTTGGCCCTGCAGTTCTTTCCCTGGATGTTTAAACCGACACAGTCAAGTAGTGTGCACAAAGAAGTTCTGCAATGTATATATCTTATTTTCCACGAGTTGGTGTCATATTTAACTTTTAATATTATCTATAAAGGTGTTTTAAAGTTTACATATCTAATGTTCCCCTGTATTGTCTTATGCTTCACCTCCAATATTGTGGCCAAAGGCGTTTTGTAATTGGTCTTGTATTATACTTATGCACCATTGTTATTTGACAAATAAACAATTGCTGCAAATGAACCGGTTCTTCTTTCATCCTACTACAAACCACGAATCTCGCTATAAAATTTATCGTATTTTAATCGCATGCGAAAGGGTCGCACTGGCCATCTAGTTATATTAATTCATATTTAAAGAAAAACAAAAACAGTCTATAAATAGAGGAATGTTGAACAAAAGAAATAAAGTTATCAATCTGTCACGAAGCTTCCTGAATCAGCTTCTTCTTTATTCCTTAAAAAAATCAATAATTAACGTTATTCTCAAATCTTAAAACGAACTTGTTTATGATTAAATTTGAATATCATGCTGACAGAATGGGAAAAAAAAGGTTCCTATTCTAAAGAAAACAAAAGAAAAAATATACAATAAAATCAAATACAAATAATTAAAAAAAATTAAGTTTCATTTCTTAATTTTACGAATGGAGGGAGGAAGAAAAAAAGTTTAATTTAGGTAACTCATTGTGTTGGTTTAATCATAAAAAAAATCCTTTGCTTTTCAAACTTGCATAATTAAATCAACGTATCAGCAGGTTGTATTTGAAAAGATAATAAGTTTTTTTTTACTTTTATAGTGACTATTCAAAACGAAGAATCGCTAATATTCAAACGAATTTTACTTAAAATACTCTGTTACAATACAAGCATTTTTTAAATTAGATTCTTTAAATCAATACAAAAATAATGTAATGGATAAAAATAATTCTGGTTAACTTAATTTTCAGGAACTAATAATACCTTAAATTATAGTTTTTAGAAATTCATAGGATGGAAATTTAATAGTGGCAAGTAGGTACGCTCAAATTAAACAGAAGAGATACAGGGGTGAAATTTTATAGCCCTTCAAAGTAGTAACCAGCATTGGTTTGCACTCGTTGTTAACGTCCTGGAAACTGCAGGATGCCGTTGGCCGCACCTGATCTTTTGATCCTTCGAATAGAGCGGTCTACAGCTTGCAGAATCTCTGGTGGAATCCACGGAAGAGTTCCTTCATCTTGGGGATGACACCAAAGTGACAAGTCCGGGGAATATGTGGGACTGTAAAGCACTTCCCAGCCCCAGAGAGCAAACACATCAGCCACAGTGTGCTCACAAGTATTGTCCTTCCATCAGTAGGGGAGACCGGGGTTAGTTGGCATAAGGGGCTAGTTGGCACACCGCTTTTATTTTCTGCTACCGTGGAGCTAGAACACTGTGATCTTGCTAGCGAGGAGTATATGTAAAGGTGCACCATCCACCGTAACTTCAGTCTACTAGGAAGTGTGACGAAGGAAGGACCCCTGTTTCATCGTTTTTATGACTGCTGAGTAAATTTTTTTATTGTAACATTTTTTGGTCTGGCAAACCTGTAGGTCGAATTGAGGTGCTGGTAATGGTGGTTTTCGAAAGAGTGGTTAACTGTAGTTGCATGCATATATCATAATCTTTTGTTTCTGATGCTTGGGATTGTGTGGTTTCCATCTTGCTTTGGATATCCGTGTGGGACTAGTTGGCATAGATAGGTAAGGGGTCAGTTAGCATAGCTATTGCAACTCCCCCGACACATATGCAAACTAACCCCTCCATTAATGTTCCTTAAAAAGAAACAATTTCTGTCAAAATTAATAAATAAAAGTTTTAAAATAATGTTTAAATACGACTTATAAATAAGTTTTAAATCAAAATAGTTTTATTCCACTTACAATAGTTTTTTTTTTGTTTAAACTAGTTTCAAACTTTCGATCATCTCCAATAAAACGTAACTAAAACTATTTTCATCACATGATATCTTATAATTTAGTTTTTAATTAAATTTTCTTTCGCATATCATATTCTAATTGTATCTTAATTTTATTATACATTTTCATTTTCATTTTTATTTTTTTCAAGATTTTCTATTTTTTTTTCTCTTTTAAGAAGTTAATTTATTTAATTTAAAATGAAGATACAATTAGAATGAGATATATAAAAGAAAATTTAATTAAAAATCAAATGATAAGATATCATGTGTTGAAAATACTTTTAGTTACGTTACACTAAGGATGATCGAAAGATTGAAACTAGTTTAAACAAAAAATAAACTATTGATTGAAATGAAGCTATATTAATTTACAATTATTTTTTATACATTAGAAATGCTTCACAATATCGACGCCGATTTCACTGAAAAAGTTTATAAATAAGGTTTTGAGAGAATAATAACCACTTATTGTGTTTTGCTATGAGGAAGTACAAGAGAAAAAAGACCGAGCAAATCGACGAATTGAGAGGGTGCCCGAGGCCGTTCACGATAACAATGTTGAGAGCAAAAGCTTGGCTCAACATAATGGCCGGACCTGACTGGCTTTCTTATTTTATGCCCAGAAACAAATTCTTACTTCTTCGAACACCTGAGGCCACTAGCCTAGCTCGAGCCACCAGTTTCAACAGGACTAACGTCGGAAACCTTTTTACTTTACTTCAAATAGTACTGAACAGATATGGATTCAAGCCACAGGACATTTACAACATGTCTTTCATCGGCTGTTGGAGACAATACGAAGAAAAAACCATGTTATCCCAAGTTTTGATGAAATAAAATGTGTGTCCTAGAAAATTGCTGTGTTTTGCCGAAGTATCCCTAACTATACCACGTTATGCCAATTCACCCCTAGGGGTATGCCAAATAGCCCCGCACCCGGGGTCAGTTGGCATAGTTGCAAGCTTTTAGGAAAAGCGTTTTTGGGGTTACCTAAACACAGATTTAATTAATGGGTCCAACATGATTTTGTAGTCGAAAGTTAAGCTATCCGCCACATTCACAGGAATTTCTCCCAGTATTGCACAAAAAATAGAAAAATCAAAAACAGAAAATTCAAAAACAGAAAAATCAAAAAGAGAAAAATCAAAATCTATGACAACTAGCCCCGGTCTCCCCTACGATGCGACAAATTATGTCGTACAATAGACCGGTAATTAAAACATGTTTGTGTTCCTCTTGCCACTGTGCGAAAATGTGATGTTTGTGGGTAGAGCTCATTCGCTTTTAGGTAAGGCAGATTTGGGACGTACTTGTGGTATAAGCTGTTTTCATGTGCTCTACAACAGTGTTGCTACTATTAAAGTTCCATCCCTCGTATATCATTTTAAAATAATTATGCTACAAAGATTTCTTTTTCTGTTACAATACTATGTTAATTTTTTTAATCGTGCTAATCACATAAACTTTAGAACTTTGCATTGGGAAGGCTCTGCTTTAAATATCCAGACCCCTAGGTAGCCTAGTGGTAATGCGTTTGTCGTCAGACAGTGGTTGCTTAGTGTGAATCCCGACGAACGGTATTAAATGCCTTCATGTCTAGGTCGGGCATGGACACGTTACATACCTAGACCGGGAAGTCCTTCTATGACGTCAGTGAGCGGGAGAAGCTTCGAGAACTCCAATCCATCAAGAAAACTCCAATTAATTATCCGTTCTAACACTTATAATTTTAGAATTCAAAAAACGCTCTACTCTTTTCTGATAACTAGTGAAACATTTAAAAGCATCTCGCTTCTCCTTTAAGGGGTATGTTGTGACTTTCCTCGAAAGGCCATTGATTATAGGAAGAAAATATCTATAACCACCTATGGCCACATTAGGAAAAGGGCCACATAAGTCCATGTGAAGTATCTCGAGAGTTTTTTTAGAACGAATTTTGCTAATGGGTTTAAATGATTTTCTACGAGTTTTTGCTAACTTGCAAGGTTCACAAATTAAATGGCTGTTTTTAAGATTAGGGATACCTCTAACACTTTCATTTTTGTTTTTTTGAACAATATACTTGCTATTTATGTGACAATACTTATTATGCCAAAGGTTTGAAAGATTAGTACTGGTGGTATTGAAAATTTCACTCTTTACATTTTCAGCAGGGTATACTGGATATTCACAATAAAGCCCATTTAAAAGTTTTGCTACAGATTGCTTATGTCCATCTTTAGCATATACAATTATTTTCTCGTCTTTCCCGATAAATGAAACTCCACCTTTGTCAATTAATGGGCCTGACATAAGGTTTCTCCTCAATTTCGGTGAATATAAAATATTTAATGAATTTACAATTTCTGACTCACAATTATTAACGAATTTCAGACGGACTGTACCGTTTCCTTCAATGTTTCAGTTGACACCATCAACAGCTACTGCTATGGATATTCCCAGCAATGGTTTCTAGTCTAGCAGGAGGTCTTTATTTCCGCAGAAGTGCGAATTGGCAGCTGTATCCAGAATCCAGGCGGTGTTTGCATTTCCCTCTCCAGCGTTGGCTTCGGCTATGTAGTTCGTTTCCGGATCTGGAGTTCTTTTAGGCTTGAATTTTAATCGACAGTTTTTACTTGCATGACGACTTTTGCCACATTTGATGCATTTTACAGTTCTTTTTATGTTTTTGAAGTTTTTAGGTATAATGTCCTTTTTACTTGAAGTTTGTAGGATAATAGTTTCTTGATCTTTTCTTGTCTGCTTGAGTCTGCTTGAGTCTGATTCTTCTGCTAAAAGTTCTTTCAAAATCTTATCAACCTTAAAATCGTCGACCTTCCATCTATAAATGCTTTGGACGATACCGTTATATTGCTGTGGTAAAAATCGGATAAGTTGAAACGATTGATACCATGGTGAAATAGGTTTTGCAGCATCTTCTAACTGTTCAGGTATATCTTTAAGCCGGGCAGCATAAAGTCCAATACCCTCATTTTCATTAATTCTGCAGCTAAAAAATTCGTCTGTAAGACCTATAATTCTAGCTCGGGAATTCTGGCGAAAATGCTCTTTAATTCTATTCCAGGATTCCAGTGGGTCCTCTATATCCGATATAAGGCACCTGTACTCCTTTTCTAAGTTCAGGTAAGTGAGCTCCTTTTCTAAGTTCAGGTATCAGACTGTAAGCTCTTTCAGCTCGATTAATAAAGTCTCTTTGCTGCTTGGTCGGAATAACTTCACCTTCTTTAGGAACGACGGTGTCTGCTGGTCTCGTCTCCTTTCCTGTAACTATGCGTCGGCAATTTCTTTCCATTAACACGACTTTCAAATCACATGACCACGTAGAATAGTTATTGGAGTTCAACTTCGTAATAACAGTTGCCTCTGTCATTCTTCCGAAAAGAACTTACTGGCCCGCCGTCGATAAAAATTTTGAAATGTAGGTTAATCTTACAAGGTGCTCACAAGCTTGACTTAAAAGCTGATAAGGGCTAAGGGTTAGGACACCTGATCCTATAACCATATAATATTCCGTTTCAAAAATTTAAACATGCACAGTAGTGGAAGAACAATAGCCCTTTAAAAGAATTATAACATTTAGCTTTTACTTAAAACAAATGTTTTTTTTTAAAATCCTTCAAAAACTTAAAACATAAAAGCATACTGCAAACGAAACATCAAGTACGCGAGAGCCCTCAACTTACTGCCAAATCGACTTTATATATACTACAAACATATTTGCATAAAACTGCTCAGTAACTGCAGCTCAGTTTACCTCACGCTTAACCGCCTGAAAATTGCACTGCCGTCTGGCGGGGGAAAAGCTGAGCGGCAGGCGAAAGAATAACCAAGGAGGAAATGCGTATTTCCCTATCACCTTTCACTGAAGAATGTTATATTTGAAATTATGCGTAGCACTTGAATTTTGTATGCCAAACAGAAAGGTTTGGTTTGGAATGCTACGGCCATTTTTTGTTACACGAGGGCTAATTTGACCGAGACCTACAGCTCGAAGCCGATTCCGAAGGGCTGCAAATATCCATTCCAAGAGTAGGACTCGAACCCAAGGACTCTGGTACCGAATTCCAGCACCCTAGTCATTTGGCCATCGTCCGGCACCAAACAGAAAGGAATTAACTTATATGTGAACTTATGATCGTTAGAATGCCACTCAGAAAACCAAAAATAATTTATTAAATATATTATTTCAGAAAATTAGTGTTTCTGTATATATAAATATACATATATGCAAAGAATTTTTTAGAGAGAGGAGAATAGTTAAAATAATTTAAAAGGGGTTTTCAGAGCAGATCTGATTTTTAAGGTGTCAAACTTCACTATTTTTCACATTGCATAGAACAGACAAGAGAGTCGAACGGGAGCGCCGCGAAAAAGCTATTAATAGAATTTAGCAACCTTGAAGAGATTGTCAGGGAATATTCAGGAGGGTTCGAAATGCAGATCTAAGCAATATTTTGGCGCGATCTACAGTGATCGGAAAAAAGAACATAGCGAGTTTAGAGTTGTCCGCCACTGGACGAGGTCACGCGTCGTGAGCTGAGAGATTGAACTTGGCGCGGATTGAATTGATTTTTAATAAATGCTAGTTAATTAAGTCCTTATATGTAATTTAATAGTGTTCCTTTGCCACAGGCCTATATTTGTTGACTGCTATTTAGAATAATTATTTAGGGGAAAAGATATGCGGGTAAGAACCGTGTCATATATATATATATATATATATATACACTGCTTGATAATTGCTAAGGAACAGTCACATTTTTCGGAATATTTCATAATATACATTGATTGAAGAAATGAAACTTTGTACATATTTAGTAGAGATACTGTGCTTTATTTATTATGCAAAATGGTACAGATTATGCTACATGGAAAAAGAAGAAAACGAAAAACAAAAAAGTCTCTCTTTGGAGCATTTCCAAACAGCCACGAAAAATGGGTCTTCCTGACAGAATAAAACAGTTATGAGTACCTTAGTAAGGTGTGTGACCTCCTCGGACAATAGTGCACATTTTGCACTTGTTTTTCATGCTGTCTACTAATGTATTGAGGAGTCCTTGAGGGATATTGTCCCACTCCTCTCTCAAGGCAATTTTCAGTTCTTGCATGGTTCGGGGAGGGCAAGTTCTTTTAGAAACACGTCTGCCAAGAGCATACCAGGCATGTTCTATAAGGTTTAGGTCAGGAGAGTAAGCAGGCCATGTCATACGTTCAATATTTTCACTTTCTAGTGTGTACGATACTTCAGCGGTCCTGTGTGGGCTCGCATTGTCATCCATAAACAGAACATCTGGACCTACCGCGCCCCTAAAGAGACGAACATGATCCAGAATAATCTCGCCACGATACTGCTGTGATTTAACGGTACCTCGCTCAAAGATGTGAAGCGGTGTTTTACCATTGTGCATAATGCCTGCCCACACCATCACGACTTGGCCATACCGATTACGTTCCTGAACATTCTGTGGTGCATAACGTGTTCCTCTCTTTCTCCACACTAACTGGTGGCCAGAATCACTTGTCACAGTGAAACGGGATTCGTCAGAGAACATCACTCTGGACCACTCTTGCTGACCCCAACCAATATGTTTCTTACACCAACGTAATCTTTCTCGACGATGGCGTGGTTGAATTTGGATGCATTGAACATGCTTCCGTGCTTACAAACCAACCTGATTTAATCGCCTATAAATGGTTCTGGCTGATACATTTGTACCGGTAGCGGTTGCAAGGTCTGCAGCTATCTTACTAGGAGTGAGATGACTGTTCCTTTTCACCACTAGAGATACATTTCGATCCTCTTGAGGTGTGGTGTTCCTTCCAGGACCACAGGCATGCTTTCGCATAGCATTTCCAACTTCAGCGGCCTTTTTAAATCGCAATGACACTTCTTGCCACTCCCATTACTCTGGCCACAGTAGTGACACTTTGTCCTGCTTCGCGCCGTCCAACTGCTCGTCCACCATCATACGCACTCAAATGTTGTCTTGCAGAAATTTTACACTTAATTATAGCCACGTCGCAGTGATTTTCACAGAAATAACATGGCACTACAACCTACGGCACTATTTTCGTCAAACACCTAACTGCATGAACTTTCGAAAGAATAAAGAACCTGGTATTTTTGTACGACTGGAGTTCCTTGTCCTGACGGATTTATCTCCAGTTTCACGATAAAGAGTCTTCAAGATGACATGCGCAAGATGGGGAGTTACAAGTGTAACTCCAGTGACACTTCGAACATGAAGTTCATTAACAGTCTCAGTGACACTCGAGAATCGAGTTGTTTTCAGTGCTCAAGTAAAAGATTACAAGACAGGAATACTTAACGCGATGGGGATAGGAGAAAAATAAGATTTTAGGCTAAACAATAAGTTTAAGGAAAAAATAATTATAAGATAAATTAAATTAACAAATAATTTGGAATACAGCTTAATTAAACAGGGTAAAAGAGTTTAAAATAATAAAAGGGCAATAATAAATTAGGGAGTGCTTAACATGAGTAAATCAAAATAGCTAACCATTATAAAGCAAGCAAAACAAGAAGGGGGGACTAGCCAGAAGTTCCCCGAGCTGGGTTGAAAGAATAAAGAGTTTTCGTGCACTGCCTTTTATACAGAAAACCGGTTGTGCCCTATTACGCCCTCTGGATTTCATTTTACTGTGATTAGTCTGCTATCGGGAGCGCTAGTTTGAAAAAACCAGTTGTTCCTTAGGAATTGTCAAGCAGTGTATATATATATATATATTGTCGTAGACATTCACAATGATTCGGCGCTATTTTACTGGCTTCTTTATTATGGGAGCACCATATAGGTTAGCCAGTATCGGACGACATGGAAACGACCAGGCCTTATTCGGAATTAGATCGAAAGCCCACTGCGTGACAGCTCAGAACGCTAACCACTACTCCATGTGGGTGGCGTGTTTCTGTATATAAAAGTCTACACAAATACGTATCTGTTAACATAATAGTAAGAGAACTTAGCGTCATATAATTGATTGCACAATAGAAAGTAATGTATTTTTAAGTGTAACATTTAAGATGTTAAATTCTATCAGCAAGAAAAATAAGATACCATGTAAAGTATTTATCTTCCATTCTTTCCCCTATTACACACTAACGGACACTCCATATTAAAAACTAGTCCAGACATCCGTTCAAAACACTTCGATTGCTGAACTTCCATTAAGTTTATGTCTGTCGTTGATGGATGTTGCATAGAACGTAGAAAAATATGTCTTATTACTAACTTCGCATTAAGTGTAGATAAGCAGAAATAGTGTGGAACGCTAAATTTAGACACTCAGATACGGATATGGGTATTAGACAATCCGAAACAGTCCATAGATTAAGACGAGAAAAATTTGAAATATATGCGTAATCTTGACATGCAGAACTGAAGATATCTGTAATCAGTAAAAGTGTTCAGAATACTAATCATATGAAAAATTACGAATATAGCAATAGTCCTCAAAACGACTAACACTTCAAATTCAAAATACGGTGGATAAATAATTACGAGGGCTAAAAATTATTACAACTATTTTATTTTAATTTAGCTATGACTTTTACACGTATGAAATATATTATTCACTGCATGGGATATGACCAAGAGTAACATTCTAACTTTCAAAAACTGATATGAAGGGTCCAGGGGTAAGACGACTTTACAGCCATTTTTGCAAAACTGAGTTAACGATGCCATCTAGTAGCTTTCAAGGAGTACTAACACCACGTGCATTCATATCTGGGATAGAATCCCTTTAAAGCCGTCAAAAATAGCGATAAAGTTTCGGCGTTCCATATAAAAACCACGTTACTCCAACTTTCAATTTCGTTTTTCTCAAAACGAGGTTTTGGGAGTAAAGTGGTTTTACTCCTGGACCCTTCATATACATTTATGCCTATATGTCTGCTTAGTATGAAACATCCTGAAATCAGCATTATAATGATTATATCAATAAGGAAATTTATTAATGTAATTAAAGATTCAAGAAAAGAGTTTTCCTATTTCAAGTTTAAGTGAATTTTCCAAGCTGACAGATTCATGGAAACTACGATGGAAATTTGAAACTTTGTAGACTTTGCTGAATAATTGTAGGTCTTATGCATGCTGTATATTTTGCCTTTTAATGATTATATTAATAATCAATTCTTTTATTTTAAAAAATGAATTATAATTTAAAACTTATGTGATTTTTTTTTAACCAAGTTCATAGATTTATGGAAACTACGAAATAAACCTGGAATTTTGTAGACTTAGCTGAATAATTATAAAATGAAAACAACCTGGATAAATTTTACTGCCTAAATTTCCACTTAGTTATAAAATCCTCATAAAATGAGTATATTTTCTTTATAATGATTAAATGAATAATAATTTTTTTTATTTATAGAATGCATTATATTTTTTTAATTTAGGGGAATTTTCCAACCTGATACATGCACAGAAACTACTAAATAAACCAGAAATGTTAAGTTCCATGCTGTATAATTATAAAATGAACACAACCTTTTATGTTTCAAAAATAGAATTTTCAGATGGTAATTATTGGCAGTATAATTGTGAAGTTTACTTAGTACAAAACGCACATGCTACTTATTAACAGTGATTTTCATTTCATCTCATTTAATGACATGTCACACAATAGCTCTTGAAAAAGCTTGTCCGTGATGAATAAAACATGTTTTACAGTTTCTTTTTGCACAGTCCCGGCCCTCACCTTTGAAAATTAGCTAAAACTTTTCTGAATTCCCCAAAGGCTTTTTACCTATGAATCCTTTTATCGATTGGGATATTTTAAACAATTCTAATTATTGCAAAATGTGAACGCAGCACTCTTGGTTTTTCCCGATAAAATCAGAGGAAAATACACGATATTCGTTGCGAATTATTTTAATGAGTATTCTTGTTTGCAGCTTGTTTTTAAATTTATAATAACGAGTGCTCAGAATCAAATATAATGATCTTATGCGTTTCAATTCGTTTTTAAAGTTAAATGTGAAATTGGAAATAGTGGGTTAATTAAAAATATTCAGATCGGGAAAATAATGATATTCAAATTCTATGCAATAAACATACAGTTCTTAAAATTCATAACATAACTCCTAATTTAAATTTTTCCCTAGTTAAACAAAGCCAATCTACTGAAGATACGTAGAGACATGAACTGCAGTTAGGTAAAAATTTCTGTTTATGTTAGTCTAAAAAGATACACTTTAACACTGATATCTAAATTATCAGAAAATTAATAGATTACACATTTTTACTAGGAATAGGATCAAACAGGACGAAATGGGCATGGAATTCACTGATTTTTTTCTGATATTATAAGGTTTAGGCGCAAAATGTTTAACACTATAAAGAGGGTTACCGTCATTTTGACGGTTTCGGACATACTAAAGTGAGCTATGTCTGTATTTATGTCCTCAGGCTTCTGAAAGTTTATGACTTTTTCTAATTTTAAGAGAAATATGCACACGCATTTACAAAGTTTTATTCGATAGTAAAGAGGGGGAGAAAATGTGTTGTATACCTACTAAGACTGAAAGCCGTTGATTTGACGGCAATGTAGAAAACAGGCAAAAAGCTTTAAGATAATACTGGAAAAATATTAGTTACTTTTCGTCGCTTCCCTCTTTTGCAAATAACAGAAATATCGGCTCTTCGGAAATATTGGTGTTGAAAAATAAGAACTTTACAAACCATGCATATATTTTTACGTATAAACCATACCAGGTTGTCATCTCGGCCTATCTGCATAAAAATATACCTAAATATATTCTAATTTATTATATATTGGTATGAAATATTTAAAAATTTAAAGTATTTAACCATTTAAAAAACATTTAATATTCTAAATTCTTGATTTTATTTTAATTGTCAAAATGACGACGAACTCTCTTTTTAGTAAGAAAAAATATTCCGTCTTTCAAGTGTTAATATATCAAACTACTTAATTTTTTTTCCTTATGTAACGATTATGGAAGTAAAGACGTTATTTTCATTTGTCGGGCTACAGATGAGACACTTAGAAAATATTTTAGAGTTTTATATTTCTCCTCGTACATCGACTTTAAGAAACAAAAAGTGTATAAAGTATTTCATAAAATTAACCCTCATGAATTTTAGAATTGTAAAACAAAAGGAATTAAAATTGATAATATGGTAAAATCACTACAATGCAGTAAACCATTAAAAATATAAGAAGTGCGATGATTCTGATAAAAAAAATTATACATAGGTGAAAATCGTAACATTTCATTCATCATAAAAATTTAACTATTTTCTGACTATATTAGGGCTTCAAGTATTTTTCTTTTGCAAACTATATGATATGAAAATTTTAAAATATGAAGGCAAAATATATTTAGTAGATGCTTATAGCCTACTTTTATAAAAAAATATCTGAATTTCTGCTGTCGGAAGTTTTTCAATGAAATTTGCATTTTCGGTTTCAGGGAAAACAAAAAGGGCCTAATCATAAACTTTTTTAAGTATGTAGCCTTGTGTGCAAATATTATATATACTGCAAACTCAGAATAACCTCAACAGTTTAAGATTTTTTATGCATGCCCTCGGTTAATTTTTATGAAACCCTTAATGATATTAAAATACGTAATCCGAAGTTTACTTTTTACAGTTCAGGTAAATTTCGGAAAGGTGTTAAAATTTTTACAATTTTTATTTCGCATTTGATAAAAATCTAGCAGATTCAAATATGGACGTTTCCTAATTCCATTTTATTTTCATTTTCAGCTTCAGACATGTATTTAAAGGGCACTTGGTATCACTTTTATTTCGAAAGATTAATTCCAAGTAGCTTCATCGATGCCATTAAATTACCTTACTACTGTAGAATTTTTTAGTAATACGCAAAGTATAAGAGCTGCCCAAAGGAAAGTGAGGCTTTTTTTCAGTAATGGTTTATTGGTTATAATATGGGAACATACAGGGATTAATAGGGATACATGAGGTACATATCATCTAAACTCAGTCGCCTTGCCAGTTCAAACAAGCGTCCCAGCGCTTACTCGATTTTGGATACCCTAAGAAAAGAACATCTATGGTTTTATGCGGAACCAATTTTGAACGGCTTAACCAATATCTGCATCAATAGCAAACCGGCTGTCTTTGAAAGTCTTTTTCAGTGGACCGAATATGTCGCAAGATGACAGCTCGGGGTTAAAGGAGGGATAGTCAGGGGCGTGCTTAGTGTTTTAGCGGCCGTGGGCGAAACACTTTTACTGGCAATCAGATATCTCAACGTATATAGTAATGGATCTTGTAAGACAACCCCAATCCCCCTCCCGAAAAAAAACTGCATCCACTTCTTATTTTACTAATTATTACTTTTAATGCATTACGTTTCGATGCTAAAAAACTTACATTCTAGCTACGTAAAAGAAAATCATACTTGGAATTACAATTGGTCCACTGAAATATAAAATTAATCAATTTGTATGAATATTGAAATAATGGAAAAATTATTTACACGATTTAGAAAATATAAATTGCAAAAACAAATACTTACATGTATGAATTTGTTGATTATAAAACAATTTTTCTTGTTTTCTCACCAGAAAAAATTGTCCATTATAAGTGTAAAGTCCAAAGAGGATGAGAGATCCTTTTCATTAGAAATAAGTGCCATGGAGGACCATTAGAAATAAGTGTTGGAAATAAGCATTAGAAATATGTATCCCGGAATAGTTTGCAACTACCGGGAAAACGGACAGATTGCAACAAAACGGTTTACAATTCTTCAAATGATTGTATGTAGTGACTGACAGATAGTAGAAACTGATATTGGAAAAAGGGATTGATAATCAAGGCTTTACTACAGCTGAATTGAAGAGAAATCATGTAATGGATGGTCTAACCCAGAAATTTTTCGAACCAAAAGGGTAGGTTGTCAATTAAAATTCTTTCTATGATTCTTTTCAAAAAATCGAAACATACATTTTTTTATAAGTTGAATTATAGAAACCGCAAAAAAATGAGGCATTTCTTAAAAAATAAACCGTAACATTTAGAAAAGTGTTGCGATGAGGAATAAAAATGGAGGCCCTAAATTTTAGCGGCCCCAGGCTGTTGCCCAGTTCGATCGCCCTCCCCCCTAAGCACGACCCTGGGGATAGTCAAGGATCTCCCAGTGGAAGCGTTGCAGTAAATCTCGTCCACCGCAGCAATCGATTCCATGGTGAAAGTCAAGTGTAATTGAGCAGTGTTGGCGTATCCCTTACTCACACGTCCTTTATGAAATTCGCTAAACAAGCCGTACTGAACCTTCTTTTTCTCTCGGGCTGCATACATTTATTAGCTACGTTACGCGGGTACATAGTATATAGGTTATAATGGTAGTATAATGTGTAATGTATTATGTGCGATGTGTAGTGTAGGTGATAATGTGTAGGCATAGTATACTGGTACAGAGTCATATATAGTACACTATAACTCATAATATAATAATGTAAAAAATAAAACAAAAACCTAAATGCATTCAAGCGTTTATTTAAAAATGAGAGTGATTTTTGATGTTGAGATAATTTTCTGACTATTTTAGACAAATCAGGTTTATACTTGCTGCATGCTACTCTAAATACGTCATCAAGATAAGAATCAGTAAGCTAATTTCTATATACGTTCTTTGGACATGTCATTTTGGAATTGGAGGATTCAGAAAGATACCCGGATGTGAACAAAGCGAGAAGCAGCCGGCACACTTTTCTACAGTTTTGTATTTTTGAGATCCAAATTTCCAAAATTATATTTTTTTACCCCCTTTCAGCATAATAAGTGTGAGTTTTTCTGGGCACAAATAAAAACTTGGTGGGACGAATGCGGCCCGCGAGCCGTAATTTGAGTACCTCATATCTAATTCATCTGAACACTTTACACTGTGATTGACACTTATGCCTGTACGCATCCCTCAAACGATACTTTTCGGCTGCACTAACACCTTTTAGAGTCAAAAGTTAAATACCTGCTCGCTGGATCGATTTGGACGAATTTACTTCAAGACAATATGTAATCACCTAGCTTAAAAGAGTTCAAACAGCAGACTGGCATTTTCCGACTACACCAATTTTGTTTCGTAATATACAACGTCGTTTACTGCCGCATAATCAAAGCTGCGACTACTTAACCACTGCCACTAAAACAGAAGTCTAACTTTCATTTGGGTTACCCTTATATTTCTGATAGGATGACATTTCCCACCTCCAGTCCTCGAAATATCTATAGCTCATAAATTGAGAAGCGAGAGCATTGAGCAATTAATACGTCCTGTTTATTTCGTCTTTTTACTTTTCATCTTGTGTTTGTCTATTGCTTTTTCCAATGAAAAGGAAAAAAATTATATAGCAGGATCAGGTATTGTAGACGAAATACACTCATGTCCATAAATTAAGGATAATTCAGAATCACACCGAAATCAAACTCTAAAGTAAAAATTTCACCTGTAGAATTATCACACACATCTTCAACAATAATATGCAAATTGCTGGATGTCACCAGATGACGCCTATAGTATGTCTCGACGACAAAAGTGTAAGAGAGGGATATATAAAGAATGGTGGGAAAGAAGTAAAATTGTTCACAAGCGTTCTGTAACCCGTTCATTACCATAACTGAATAGTTATGACACAGAGGACGCATGTGGATGATTTTTTACTTGGTAGAATTATCGGCCGTCTAGAATGTGGGCGTACTCAGATGGAAGTATCCAAGGAACATGGAATTGCCCAAAGTGTGATCTCTAGGCTTTGGCAACGATTCCCAAATGATGGAACTGTCAGTAGACGTTACAGTACAGGTCGCCCCCGAGTTAAAACGCCGAATGAAGACCGGTATTTGGCAATAACCGCCAAAACAAGCAGACAGAGCACGTTCTGTATCGTCATCCGAAATGTATCATCAGCTATCTGCAGACACGGGTACTACAGTTTCAAGGCAAACCGTGTACAGACGTTTGGGAAATTTTGGTCTACATGCTCGGAGGCCTGTCAGATGTGTTCCGCTCACGGCAACTCACTGTCGGCAGCGATTAGCCTGGAGTACAGAACCTGCAATGCGGTCATCGTCATAGTGGTCTTGTGTGATGTTTTCTGATGAGTCCAGGTTTCGCTTGTAGTCGGATTCACGTCGGACTTTCATATGGAGAACGCCAGGTACCCGTTACCACCAAGACAACATCATTGAACGACACCGTTACGGTGGTGCAGGTTTGCTCGTTTGGGGTGGAATTTTACTGGGCTCCAGAACAGATCTGCATATTCAAATCGTAACCATGAACGGCCACATTTATCGGGACATAATTCTGGAACAACATGTACGTTTGTTTGGTGGTGCCATGGGAGCACAATTTGTGTTTATGGACGACAACACCCGTCCTCACCAAGCAAAAATCGTAAACGAATGCCTTCAATCTGAGAATATCACCCATATGGAATGGTCAGCATTCTCACCTGACTTGAATCCGATAGAGCATGTGTAGGACATGCTTGGCCGATGAGTTGCAGCCCTTCAACCACCTCCTACAAGTGTACAGGAACTTGGGAGAGCATTGCTTGCTGAGTGGAGTAATCTTCCCCAAGATCAGCTCGATAATTTGATACTCAGCATGCCTATGCGTTGTACGCACTGTATTTCATCGCATGGGAGACATACAATGTATTAACCATCATACAAACCATATAATATTAAGTTTTTGTAATGGAGATATTTTTTACAATTGCTGCAGGGAGCAAAAATCGTAGTTTTTTTCTTTATCTTTTGGTTAATAAATAGGCTTTATGAATAAGTCATGTTTGTTATGTTTCTGAACCTTTATTTGCCGGAACTGGCAATATCATTAATTTATAGACATGAGTGTAATATTCCTAACCTACTGGTTTGTGCGTAACTGATCTGTTGTTTAATGGTTGATTTTTTTCCCTACGTTGGGTCATTTTATAAAAAGATTTCATTGATCATTTTATAAATATTTTTATTGGTGTTCAAATATTAACATTTTCCACAATTTACGAAGTAGCTTATAGGAATCCATTTTCTGTCGTTGGCCATAAACATAAATGTTGACTGCCAGTAATGAGTAAATATTTACAAAGTAGTTTATCGGAATACATATTCTGTCGTTGGTCATAAACATAAATGTTGACTTCCAGTAATGAGTATACTGGTGGAAGACTTTTTTCATTGAAATTCGTCATACAAATATGTAGTAAAATTTTCATGTTTATAAGGCATAATTTTATACTCAATTTTGGGAAAAAATATTTTACGCATACTTTAGGAAGGATGACAATAACATGTTACAAAAGTTTCAGTTCAATTTGTGTTGAGAGGATGAAATCTTTAGATGTAAGTCATTTTCACTTACCCGTTTTCAGCCTCAAAAAGTTTTTGATGCATTATCCAATAACCTGCAGATGTCAGATCTTCTCAGACGCTTTTAAATACCAACAAGAGTATGTAATAATCCCTTGCAGTTGAAAGTAGATCACGTTAAAAGCTTTCCCAAATGTTTAGAGGATAAAGCTTAATTTTTTATGGTGAAGAATTGTGTACAGTTGGTTGTCATAAGCCTTTGTTTTTGTTCACTATTATGCTTTTTTCTCGTATTGTTAAATTTTCTGTGCAGTTATTAATAGCATATTCAACTATGAATAAAAGTTGAGATTTTTCCTTGTTAGGATTTTTCCTTAAAAGAGAATGTTTAATAAACAAAATTATAGTTATGGTGTAATCTGTTTCAGATGCAGAAAAGGCAGTCCCATCTTGGAAGAGCATCCAATGAAATTCTTGGTTGTCTGGCTTTTAAGATACCGGAAGGACTGTTGATAATACATCAAATAGATAATCGCAGCAGTGACCAACTTCTGATTTGTATTAAACATGTGTAGCAACGTGGTTATAATCACCTCTTGACCCACCCGGCCTATTCTCGGAATCAGCAGTTAAATATGGTTAAAATAAATTTTCATTAGCAAGAATAGATTTCATTAGCAAGGAAGGATGCGGTAGCGCTGTCCCGGACCGCATCATCACTAAGGGCACCGAATGTTCTTAAACACCATGGGTATTCTCTTTGTGAACCTCCTGGAGTTTCTGAAAAGAAATCTAGATGGATCGAGAAGATTCGAAATGTATTTAAAAGGTCGAGCATATCCTTCCAGAGGAGAAGAGGTTTTTGGAGCTACGAAGGACGAAGAGAAACTGCTACTCGGAGAAAAAGCACCGGAAGACATCGCTAGAGGAAAATTCGACAGACCTGTTATTCGGCGTGATGATTCATTATATTGATTGTCTAGTGGGGCCGATTCGATGCTGTGCAAAACTTTGTTGCATATATCTTTATTGAGTTCAATTGTTTTTTGACATACTTTTAGGTAATATACATATATTAAACAGAGAACTCACCACAAACGGGATGCACAACAAGGTTTCTTAAACTAAAATGTATTTATTTGTAATAACGATTAGGCAGCATTATCACAGTACTCATTACTTGCAGGCAATGTGAAAATCAACGTGTTTGTTAATCCCGGTAATTATTCCACGCGCTAAAAAATTGCTGTCAGAAATCATGCACACCACAACTTGTAAATTCTCTCACTAACCTTTCTATCTTAACTGTCGACAACTTGAAAGGGGATTACCAAGTCGCCGGAACGGTAACTAACTCAAAAACGTCTTCAATGGGCCTGGCAATGTCCAACTGCTGTACTCGAACTGCACGACAGACCAATCTTTACTTCTTCATTTCCGTTCGTTCCTCACATACGTCCGGCCTCGCCTCGTGTCGTCTCTCACCTACCTCTCGAGTACGTTATCTACGCTTGTTCGCTTCCTTAAATATTCGCCCATTTCGCTGCTCATTTACGTTCGCATTTGTTTCTTCTTTGAATTACTTAACTTAAACGGCTATTTACTTTAACGGGAGAGTTGTTGATTTGGTCGTAATACCTCCCAACTTGTATATAACTCCAGGCTGCAGCGACTGTACGTTCTGAAGTCTTCTCTGAATGAGGTTATTGACCAGCTCTCTCCCAAGGTCTTTCAGGAACAATCGACGCCTATGGCGCTTCCCAGATTCCCAATATGGATATTTCAAAATCCAAATTATGTATCCAGCAACAGCTGTGCAGTCGAGTATATTGAACTAGAAGACCATAGGCCAACGGCGTATTTTTCGCTTGCATGTGTATAATCTGCATAAATGGTCAAAGTTGTCAACTCCAGATTTTGTTGCATTGTAATGAGTAATAATATCTGGCTTATTGTCTCCTCAATGACGTTTTTGTCATGATGCATGGAAGATAGCAAAATGACTGCCTTCTCTTTCTTTGGAGTGTAGCTAACTAAAGTCAGTTGTTTATCAAAACAAAAGATAGAAGACTTCTTTTCCCGCTGACGATTTGTTAGCAACTCTTTTGGGACTTCTTTTCGATTTTTTTCGAATTGTCCCAACCACTGTGGTTTTCATTGCTAGTAGGTCCTCTGCTAACTGAGCACTGGTGAAGTAATTGTCTGTAGTAACCTTGTGTCCTTTATTCATCCAAGGGTCAACTAATTGCCTGACGAGATCACAAACATTGTTTGCTCCAACTGCAGTACCAGGTTGTCGTCCAACATACACCTCTCCTTTCAAAGGAAACGAAGTGGTGGAATCACAGCACCAAAATATTTAGATTCCATACTTTCCGGGCTTGCTCGGTATGTGCTGTCGAAATCTGCACCGACCACGAGTTGCCACTAATTGCTTATCGACTCTCAGATCTTTTCCGGGCTTGTAATATTTCGCAAGATATTTGAGAAGCATTTACCAGACATTCCAACAGGAAGCTAGTTTCTCTTCCTCTAGTCTTTGTTTTCTTGTTGTATCATTGTGAAACCGACAGAAACGAAGCAAATTTTGGAAACGTCACATACACATTGTAGCACGAAATATCGGCCTCCCAGTGTCCAAAGACCACATTTCTTCTAAACTTTCGTTCGCAGATTTGTATACAACACCGAGTAAGAGTAATCCAATAAAAGCGTAGAGTTCTACTTCATCTGTTTCAGTCCACTTCTCCTCATTTGCCAGATTGGCTTGATTCCAAGTTGAAATTATTTTTTTAGCCCTTCTATTAGTCTTTCAGACAATGAAGTTGATCATTTCAGATGTTATAAACATTTTTAGTGAATCTAATTTATCAGATACATTCTTGGCATCTCCTGCTAATCCACTATTCTCTCGAAAATATCAGCTACCAAAGTTTGTACGAATTACATTTTTCTGTGGTCCACTTACGTCCTGAGGGTGATTCAAAAGTATGTGCTTGATTCAACAGATGGATGAATCGAACTCTTTTACGAGATATAGATTGTTGGCCAGCATACTCGTCACTTTCCGATTAACTATCGGTTTCAATGTTCGGATCTTGAATATTCGTGTCACTCTCTTCAGACTAAGATGATTCACCAAAGCTATCTATATCTACATCGTTTTCACTATCACTATCTTGTATCATGAGTAAAGCATCTTCTATCGAAACTCTTTGTCGCGACATGTTGCAGCTTCGAATAGCAGCTATCAACTGAGAGGCTCGCAACGAGAAAAATGCAAAATCACCTGTCGCATCAACTAGCGCCATCTGTCGGATTCTGGGAATAACATTGTTGTGAAACAAAAACTTTCGGACCTTGTTATTAATACGTGTTATCAAAAACACGTCATTGTTCCTAGCTATTTTCCATTTTTATAATGTGTCCAATAGTTCTCAGACACCCGGCATAACGCTGGGGTCCGTGCGGACCCCAGGTCACAGAAATGTGACATACAGAGGCTGTTCGCACATTTTTTAGACGATTTTGGTAAGCGGTAATAAAAAAATCGTTTGCTGCAAAAGAAATAATTGCAATTGTACTATGTTTTTAAAAGTCGAAATTATCGTCTACGGCTTGAAAGTTTTGTTTTTATTCAAAATGGCGTTTTTAACAAAGCAGTGGTTCGAAGGCTACATTTATGCTCTTTCCGAAGAGAAATATGCATACTCCGTTATCCAAAAACGATGTGAGAGTCATGGTTTTGTGATATCTAAAGCGTCGATAGGTAATATCGTCAACAAGAAAGGGAAAAAACGTCAAATTGGAGCCTCAAGTGGGACAAAAATTCCAAACAAGTATCCAAGGAAAAAACGGACATCTTCGACTATTGCAAAGGTACGTTGTTTAATGTTAAAAGAAAATCCTCCTAGTCCAAGGCCAGTTGCAAAATCATTAAAATGCTCGGTGTCCACTGTAAACAAAATGGTAAACGTTGATTTAAATCTTAAGAAAGCGAAAAAACGCAATGCGCATCGTCTTCTTCCAAATCATATCGCTGAACGCAGGACACGGTGCAGAATTCTATATGAGAAGCACTTATCCAAAGAAAAATGGAAAACAATTGTCACAATAGATGAATCATGGGTGTATTTAAATGATTGCAACTAAAAAAGAGACATTTATTATCATAAAAGGGGAGGAAAATATTTAAGTACATGGTTCAAAGAATCGAAAGAAAGTTTTTCTAAGGGATTCATGATTGTTGCTTGTTTTTCTTATAATGGCAAGTTAAAAATAAAGAGAGTGGAAAAAATGTCACGATTAACTCCGAATACTATCAGGAACATATTTTATCGCCAATTTTTCTGAATGAAATACCATCGCTTTACCCACAGTGCCATCAATCTGTGAGACTCCATCAGGACAAAGGTAGCAGTCACACATCAAAATCCACTGTAAATTTCCTAAAAGAAATGGAACAAAAAACTGGTATCAAGGCCATACCCTTCACTGATATCCCTACTAAATCTCCCGATGTATCACCTATGGATTTTTGTGCTTTCGGACTTTTAAAATCTGCATTATCCAAACGTCGTCCCAAAACCCTTACAGGACTCTGGAAAGCTGTTCAGGAGGAATTGGATAGAATAACTCTTCTGACACTTCAAACGGCATTATTATCCTGGAAATTGCGGTGTCGAAAGATAGTTCAGAATAGGGGATGTCAAATAGAACATCTAAAACACAAGAATTTTATGTAATTTAGTTTTGTGAATACGATATACATCGTCTAAAAAATGTGTGAACAGCCTCTGTATATGTTTCAAATTTTAAAAAAACCAACAATCCCTGATATTTATGCTATTAAATTTTTACCCTCTGTTACACACATGTTGAGATGAGATGTCACTGGCTTAGACTCATCAAAGTACAATATATATTTTTTGGCAACTAGTTAAAAGTGCTGGGGTCCGCATGGACTCCAGGTTACAGTGATAGGGTTAAAACAAGTATTAATATTTGACTTTTTAAAAAAATTATTGTCATATTTTTCATTATTCAGTGAAAAAGAGCACATCATCATCGTTCTTAAAATAGATTTTATACATAACTAGATTAATAAAATCAAAATTTGAAAGAAATTTGACCGAAAACGATAAAATACACTAATTATCAAAAATTAAGGAAAAATCACGAAAAGAGGGATAACACTTTCAAAATCAGGCCAATCTGTTTAAAATTCGAATATATTGTTAAGTAAAATGTGCTGAACCACAACTTGTACTACATTATGTAAAATAGTGGTGCTACAGTCGGAATACGTCCTTTGCGAGGAGCATAAAAGTGCATGTCTCAGAGCAAGGCGATAATTGTCGCCTGAGGCTGAGATTAGACATCTGGCATACCCAAATTGTACTAATGACCTCCAGGCATCATTTGACCGAATACCTGCGATGGCCAGCTATTGGGAGACTAGAGGCAGGAAAAAGTCAGACAGATGTGGCCAGATGGCTAAATGTGAGCCCGTCTGTGGTTCATAGACTTTGGCAACAATTTCTAACCACGGATTCGGCATCCAGGAGGTTCAGCCAAGGACGGCCATTAGCTTCGACGCGTGCCGATGACCGATATTTGTCATTAAGCACACGAAGGAATAGAACCTCAACTCCGTCTGAACTCCGTCTGAACAGATCCTCTCTCGCTGCAAGATCCAGAACGTTGGTAACAACGTCAACCGAGCGTAGAAGGCTTCACGGAGGTGGTCTTTTTGCGATGCGACCAGCCATTTGCGTCTCACTAACATCACACCATAGGCGGAAACGTTTGCAGATGACACGTCAATATATCCACTGGACGCGTGTTCAATGGAGGGTTGTTCTCTTTACGGATGATTCCAGGTTTTGCATCCAAAGGGATAGTAGACATATTTGGATTTGGAGAGAACCCGGAACTCGTTTTCATCCATCACACATCCGTGAAACAGATGCATACGGATCAGGCTGTGTCTGTGTTTGAGATGGTATCTCTTTGGGTGGAAGCACAGACCTCCATGTCTTTCCTCGTGGAAATGTGAATGCTCACACCTATAGAGATGACACCCTTGATACTTATGTGCTCCCTTATGCCGGGGCAATAGGTGATGCTTTCGTGCTACAGGACGATAACGCGAGACCGCACAGTGCTCGCATCGTGGATGATTATCTTGAGCTGGAAACAATTCAGAGCATGGAGTGACCAGCTTGATCACCGGACCTGAATCCTATCGAGCATGTTTGAGATGCTTTACGAAGACGTATAGCTGTTTACAATCCTCCTCCTAGGACCCCACGCACACTTTCAACTGTTTTGCAAGAGCAATAGCTCTCACTTCCTACCAAACTCATAGACCGCATAATTGACAGCATCACACATCGCTGTATGTGCTGTATTGCTTCTCGGGGGGATCACACGCCATATTAAAGGTACTTTTCCTATACCAAACTGACGCATCCGATTTGTTCATTGTATGCATATGCTAGTTTCTATAACACCATAATTGTCTGGCGATTTTTTTTATGCTATTTTATAACTACCTATGTGTTGTATAATGTGTATAAGTATCATTAAATTCTACAAGTAACTTTTTGAGTAATTGCTATTTTTGTGACTTTTCCTTAATTTTTCATAAACAGTGTATTTTTAAAAAAACATTCTACAAGTATAACAATATGTTTTATTTTTCTACGTCCCACCCCTTCTATGTATATAATTTTGTATTAAAATAAATTATTCTTGTCTTGTGATATTAAAAAATAAAAATCTGGAATGAATTCTATTTTAAGAATTCCTTTGATATGTTGTCTCAGCCAGTTTTCTCTGTGGGTTTGGAATCAGAATCGATAATTTCCTGTAGGGTGCAAACATTCCCGGAGAAATTAAATCATATTTGAAACTGTTCGAGTAGATAACCTATATGAGAACAGAGAGAGAGGCAAGTTGAATTTAGCAACACTGCCAAACAACCACCGGAGAATAAAAATATATCAAATGAATTGTACACGAATTTCATGATAGAGCTGAATAAAGTATTACATTCCATTTGTTATAAATCTTGGGATTATAGAATTCAAACTCCATGAATGCCACTAAATATTTCACAGTTTAAAAAGGTTCATTTATTAACCAACCACATACTATTTTAAAGTTTACTTTGCATATTTTTAAGGGTACTTTGTAACAAAGTGTATATTTGAGGACAATTTGTTATAAACCAAGTGCCCTTGAAAGAAAGGAAATTTAAGAGTACATCAAAATGTTTGCCACAGTATACAAAAGATGGTATACAGGAAGATTTTGTATATAAAAGTAAGAAGTTACGTGGAATACTTCTGCAATTTTATATCGTTTGTTTTAAATCCTTGGATGCGGAAAGTTTTGACTATAACCTGATGAATATTCTTTACTATATGAATATAACTTTATTGACATGGCACGTATGCAATAATTTAGGGTACTTTGTTGTCCATATAATTTTAGGCAGAAATTTACCGGAAATAGATATCCAATGTACTTAAAACCAAATATCAATGAAGATGACATATTATATATGTGGATAAAATGAATAAAGACTTTAAGTAGATTGTGGAGATAAAATTAACTCTGTTGTTGATGTAATTTTATATCGCAGTTTCTGAGATAGGAAAAATGAATTCTTTGTTCGTGAAAAAAAAATTGTTGGAAGAGATCTCTCAAGAGGGGAACAAATAATGACTTATATGTTTAAAATATTAGATCTGTGAAACGGGAGCTGATATATATTCGTAAATACACTGAGATTGCTTTTCTAACTTACGAAAATGTCAGTTTTAAGCCCTTTTAAATAAAAGAAGTTATGCCACCGGAAAGGAGAATCCAGAACAGTTCCTTTATAAGTGAAAGGGAAAAAAATGGAATAATTCTAGTAGTTTAGTAGTAATTTAATGTAATGTGAAAACAAACGTCAATGACGGGGATGCCAAATGCATGTAAATCGGTAAACTAAAATAAAAGTATTCAAACCAACACAGCACAGACTGCAACTAATGTGGGAAATAACTAAAGTTAGGTTAAACAGGAATGAACATCCTTACTTCAATTTCCTTGTAGTCTGGAGTCACTGTAATGCGAAGAACTCAAATCATACGTCAAGTAGAATCTGTTAGCTCCCACGAACAGGCTCGGCGATTTAGCGCCTACGACCAGGCTTGGCGATTTGTAATTCACTGTAACCCTTTGGCCAAGCTTGGTATATATAGCCGTGTGTTGTGAGTTGAACTCTGTGCTCAATATACCTTGCACTCTGTGCGTTTTTATTTGCTCTGCTATGAGCACGCATTTTTGTTCTCTTTATCATTTTAATTAGTGTTTTAACTAATGTTCTTGTTTCAAATAAAGTTTTATTAGCTGTACAGTTTGCTTTTATCGACGTATCGTATAATCAGTAACATATAAATTTGGTCCGCACGACCGCAATTTACAAATTCGCATGATGTCTACGAGAGATAGCATTAAAATAATTAATCGAAAAAGAGGAGCATTGAAATCCTCAATCACCAAATTATCGACATTTCTGGACTCCGATAAGAACAAGGACAGACTTCTATGTGAAACGAAGCTAGAAAACCTACAAAAGATCAAGATTTCACTTTGTCTTGTCAAATAAAGAACGGTTTCTACTAAGAAGTGGATGATACATATTTGGAAGTTCTGGAAGGCTTGGTGGTGGATTTAGAGGATGAGTGTGAAAGACTGGAGGTGAGTCTGAAATAAATTCGTATCTCTATTACTAAAGAAACAGTGAGTGTTGAGGGCGTAGCAGATGCTCGGAATCCAAGACTGAAGGTATCCATATAAGACTGCCGGAAATCCCTTTGCCAAAGTTTTCTTATCATTACTAGGATTGGCAGAATTTTAAATTGCAGTTTAATAATTTAATTCACGAAAATGATAAATATCGGAAAATCAAAAATTGTTCTACTTGAAATCTACACTTAGCGGTGCGGCTTCAGAAATTGTTACATTGGAGGATACTTATTGTTCATTATTTAAAGCGTTATCTGATCATTTTGATAACAAACGCTTGATTTGTAACAGTCATTTTAATGAAATCTTGTCATTAGAAATTCCAGTTCAGAAATCTGCAAAGGGCTTAAGAATGTTTGTTGATATTTGCTAAAAGCACATTCGTGCTCTTAAAAGCATAGGTTTAGAATTAAATGAATTTTCAGAAACATTATTGATAAATATTTTGGTAAAAATATTAGACAAAGAATCAAGACAGTTAGAGCTTTCATCGAATACTTCAGATTTGCCCAAATGGATTAGTTTCATTGAATTCTTAGAAAAAAGATGCTTAATGCTGGAAAATATTCAAACGGTTAGTGCTATTATAAAACCGAGACATCAATTTGAATCTCATCGAAAGTCACATTCATTTTTGGTTAAAAACAATTCTAAAAAAGTTTGCGTTGCATGTAAGGGTACACAACAACACTCTTTATTTAAATATAATTCCTTCCTGCAATTAGACCCATTAACCAGGCTTAATCTAATTAGGAAAACCCATTGCACAAATTGCTTATCTAATCTACATAAATCTATATCATGTTTAGGCAATAGAGCGTGTAAGCATTGCTTTCTCCCTCATAATAACCTTTTACACGTTGAGAATAACGCAGGAATTAAAGATTCAGTCAAACTATCTGCAGCTGTAGCTTCCGGTCAACAAATTCCGATTGGGAAAGTCAGTAATTCAGAAACCCAAGGTGATATTTTAGTTTCATTGTATTGGGGAAGAGCACTCTAAAAAGGCGAGCTTTGAGTCAACTATTTTGCCGACTATCATTGTTTATGTTAAAAACAAGATGGGCGCCCAACTTCCACTGAGGGCATTGTGTGATTCGGGTAGTGAAAATAATTTTATTTCGTCTAGTTTGGCAGGTGAATTGGGTTCAAAGAAAATTAAAATTAACATGTTGATTAGTGTAATAAATGGAAGTGTAACTCTCATAAATTCTAAAATTTACGCAGAGATATCGAATTCAAATGAATCTTTTTCTAAAGTCTTAGAATTGTTGGTTATTCTTAAAATAACTGATTTTGTTCCTTCTCGTAATATTGCCGTTGAAAAGTTAAACCTTCCTTCTGGTTTGTTTAGCAGATTCAAATCTGGGTCAATCGCATAGAATAGAGATTTTGTTATCAGCTTCCTTTCTTTTTGAGATCTTGGAAGCTGGAAAATATACTAATGATAATTTTATATTTTAAAATTCACAATTTGGCTATATTGCTAGTTAAAGTAAGGAAGGGAATTTTAACCATAAATTTTGCGGTTTGGTTATATAAAAGGAACCAATTGACGACTTAATCGAAAAATTTTGGAAAACAGGTTCAATTAATGAAAATTGTTTTGAAAGTGAAGAATCTGTTTTTTTTTGTGAGGAACACTTTAAATCAACGCATAAAAGAAACGATGATGGTAGATATATGGTAGAAATGACTATGAAGGAATTTCCCGCTAATTTAGGAGATTCGAAACAAACTGCTCAAAAGCGCTTAGACAGTTTAATTAAAAGATTAGAGAGGGATCCTCAAATGAAAAGACTTTATTCTGAATTTTTGGAGGAGTATGAAGCCCTGGGTCATATGGAAAGAGTCGTTGAGAACAAATTACCCAATAATTATTTTTTACCACATCATGGTGTTTACATGCCCGATTCATCAAGTACACCCCTTCGAGTAGTAGTTAACGCGAGCTCCCCTAGTTCTAATGGAGTTTTTTAAATGATGTTTTATTAAGGGGTGATGTTGTCGAGGATATTTCTGATTTGATAGTTAGTTTCAGAACACATAGGTTCGCATTTACTTTTGATGTTCAGAAGATGTTTCGTCAGATATTCGTTTCTCCACATCAAACAGATTATTTACGAATTTTGTGGTATGAAGATGACACGTATCAACCGATTACTTATAGACTGAAAACAATTACATATGGAACATCCTGCGCACCATATTACGCAATACGCACGTTGAAACAGCTTGCAATCGATGAATCATCAAACTTTCAATTAGCTTCAGAAATCGCTTTACGTGACATTTACATGGAGGACGGGATTACGGGTGCAAGTGACCTAGAGATTTCACAAACTCTACAAACGCAGGTCATTGAATTGTTTGCGAAAGGATGTATGAAGTTATATAAGTGGACTTCTAATTCTCGGGAGCTATAAGTTTTCCTGGCTGTAATAGTGAACGCACATTTCCAAATGACAATCATGTTTCGAAAATTTTAGGTATGAATTGGTCACATTTCAAGGATTATTTTATTTATAAAGTTGATTGCAACCAGGAGGCTAAACCCACAAAAAGAAATGCACTTTCGGTAATCGCGAGACTGACTCCTTAGGACTGCTTGGACATGTTATCTGTAAAATGAAGATTTTTCTTCAAAAGTTGTGGTTAGAAAAATTAACCTTTGATGATATTCTACCTCAAAACCTGTCCAACGAATGGAATAAGTTATTGCATCATTAAAGAGTTCAGAACTGATTAAAATTCCAAGATGGATACTCGTCGATACCCCTCAGAGATTAGTGCTTCACTGTTTCTCGGATTCATCTCAAGCAGCGTTTGGTGCTGTTATTTATCTGCAGTGTATCATGCCTGATGATACATCAACATCTAGACTTGGGGCGAGCAAGTCACGAGTCTCTCCACTGAAAACTTGAACCATTCCAAGACTGGAGCTTAGTGCTTGTGTTCTTGCATCTCAGCTGAACACAAAGGTTGAGCAGTCTCTGCATATTCAAATAGACAGTGTACAAATGTATACTGATTCAACCATTTCCTTAGAATGGATTAAGACACCCCCTCACCGTCTTAAAACCTTTGTTGGCAACAGGGTTGTAAAGATACAACGTTTGACTGAGAACTGTTTGGAAACATGTTCCATCGAGTTTCAACCCAGCAGACGTCATTTCGACAGGACTTGATCCGGATCAACTGGCTGAACATCGCCTGTGGTGGAATGGCCCCTCTTTCCTTCAAGAACCCTTTCTTCCTGACTCTTATGACCAACTGCAAAATGTGTCTTCAGATTCCCAATTTTTTTGTGAGCTGAAAGATGCTACCTCTCATAATTTATTAACTCTAAAGTCTTGTGATTTTTTGACTACCTTTTTTAGTCTGAGTAATAATTTTAGAAAATTGAGCAATATTTTGTTTTATAGTTAGATTTATAGCTAATTGTAGAAAGCAGAGGAAACATGGTCCCCTTTCAGCTGCTGAAATTCAGGAAGGTGAATGTAAGTTGATTTCGCTGGTGCAGCAGAGTTCTATGTCTGAGGATTTTGTAAGGCTTGGTAACCAAACACACGTAACCTCTTCTAGTAAATTAAAATTTTTGTCCCCATTTTTGACAATGTCAAATGTCGTTAGAGTGGGTGGAAGACTAAGTAACTCTGATTTACCCTTTCAGGTAAAATATCCTATTGTGTTACCTAAAAATCATATTCTTTCTAAATTAATAATGGAAGATTTACATGTGAAAAACTGCCATGTTGTAGCGCAGACGCTTTTACATCTAACTAGGCAAGACGTTTGGCCAATAGGTGGTAGAAAGTTGGCTCGCAGTATTGTTCATGGCTGTGTTATTTGCACAAGGTATAATCCCCAATTTTCAGTTCAAATAATGGGTGATTTGCTCAGGGAACGATGTACTCCTACGTCGCCTTTTTTGGTTTCTGGAGTGGATTTTTGTGGTCCTTTCTACATTTAAAAACAATTTTCAAAGAAAGGGACCTCTTCAAAAAATTATATAGCAGTTTTCGTATGTTTTGTTACTCGCGCAGTACACTTTGAAATCGTTTCAGATTTAACTTCTGACTCTTATAGCCGCTCTAAAAAGATTCATGTCACGGAGAGGTAAAATTTCAACTATCTTTTCACGTAATGGTCGTAATTTTGTTGGAGCAAACAATGAATTAAAGCGGTTATTCAGGATTATTAACAATCCAGATAATACTTTGACTAACTTTTTTGGTTGTGAGAAAATTCAATGGAACTTCACACCCCCAGATCTCCACATTTTGGAGGTATTTGGGAGGCTGGAGTTAAATCGTTTAAATTTCATTTATTACGTGCAGTGGGTGGCCTAAAGTTGACTTATGAAGAATTTTTAACTGTCTCAAACCAAATAGAAGGAATTTTAAATTCCCGACAATTAATACCTCTTTCGTCAGACACAAATGAACTGCAAGCTTTAACCCCAACTCATTTTTTGATCGGCAAACCAATTTTGGCCATGATCGAGCCAAATTTGACAGACTTTTCCAATAATATTCTGAAACGATGGCAAAGAGGAACAAAAATAATACAACATGTTTGGATGAGATGAACAGAGATTACCTTAACCATTTACAACAGAAAAATAAGTGGTATTTCCAAAAGAACAATATCAATGTAGGTACCATGGTAGTTGTGAAAGAGGATAATATGCCTCTTAGCTCTTGGTTACTAGAACGCATAGAACAGGTTTATTATGGAAAGGGTCAAATTATTCGTGTTTGCCTTGTGAGGACAGTGAGAGGGACTTATAAACGTCCAATTACCAAATTGGCTGTTTTACCAATTGATGTTTGAATGTTGAAATTGTTTCTTTTCGTATGATTGTATTATAATTGTATTTTATATTGAGTTTTGTTTTGTATTGTATTGTTTTATAAATGCATAATTGCTATATTTTGTGTACATCAATTCTCAATTGTAATACTTGTCATGTTAATTTGTATATAAGGGTGTGCAACGTTTGTTACCTTGTACGGTCGGGCGATATGTTAGCGCCCACGAACAGGCTCGGCGATTTAGCGCCTACGATCAGGCTTGGCGATTTGTAATTCACTGTAACCCTTTCGTCAAGCTTGGTATATATAGCCGTGTGTTGTGAGTTGAACTCTGTGCTCAATATACCTTGCACCTAGCTTGCACTCTGTGCGTTTTTTCGCTCTGCTATGAGCACACATTTTTGTTCGCTTTGTCATTTTAACTAGTGTTTTAACTAATGTTGTTGTTTCAAATAAAGTTTTATAAGCCCTACAGTTTGCTTTTATCGACGTATCGTATAATCAGTAACAGAATCAAAACAGTTCACTTGAAGATATTTATCCCAGTTCACGAAGAGTAACAATGCAGAGTAGAAAACAAACTTTATAAGATCGCAGAAATTCAACTGAATTGTATCGGAAAGAACGGGAGAATTGGTCCACGATACACGAATACGTTAAACCATTACCTGGATTCATTAATGGGAGGTCCTACCCTGTGGACAGCCACGCTAAAATATCTTTGGGGTTAGACCATAATCCCGCTAAGCAGCTTTCTAAAAATTGGAGTTAAATATGCCAGCCTTAAAATTACTCGACTGAGTTAAAACATAATACGATTGCGTTAAATCTGACACGCCTGCGCTAAAGCTTACACGACTGCGCTAATCCCTATACCCCTGAAATGCTAGTTGCAAAGGTATTTAAAGAATTCTAGAACTCCTTACGTTGCCACTCCAGAAAAGGTGAAAATCTCAACCAAGTGAAACACTGCCATCTGTTGGTGAGCGCAAATTAACATATTAGATTAGCATTCAAGAAACACAAAAAAATTAACAATAAAAATGTCTTAAGTCCAAACAATCTCTGTCTATATATAACAGTTCCCTGACTGACTAACTTACTGACTGACATATAACACACAGACCAAACTGCTGGACCTAAAGGGCTGAAATTTTGCATAGCAATTCTTATAGTTTAGGGGTGTACTATAAGATTTTTGAAAAATTCTTAGAATTTTTAAAATTAAATTTTTAAGCTGGTTTGGTAACTTTTTTTAAGTTAGTATTTAAAATAATTTGAGGTTTATAAAATTTATATCACGAGAAAGATCGTAAAAATTCCTTTAAAATGAAATTTTTTTTAATCTTTACCATCATTTTTTGATTTTTGGTGAAATTTTAATGATTAATTTTTAGAACTTAATTTATTGAATGCTGATCACGTGATTTCTTTTTCTGGTACTTTAAAAAAAATTATCGTCATGTGCATAACAATGAAATAGACAAAACGCATTTTTTTCTTGCTAATGAGGCAAACGATTAGACATTATTAAAAAAAATATTAAAATATCGTAAAAGATATGTTCCTCAAACTGTACTATATTGACTGTACGATATTCCTTAGTATGTTCTATTTGATTTAATTGGAACATTTTCTTCTACGTTATTTTGTCTATAAAAACATCCCTTACGATTTTTATATATATATATATATATATATATATATATATATCAATTGCATACATTGATCGTTGTATTTATTATGTATATATATGTATATATATATATATATTTACATCAATTGCATACATTGATCGTTGTATTTATTATGTATATATATATATATATATATATATCAATTGCATACATTGATCGTTGTATTTATTATATATATATATATATATATTTACATCAATTGCATACATTGATCGTTGTATTTATTATATATATATATATATATATATATATATATATATTTACATCAATTGCATACATTGATCGTTGTATTTATTATATATATATATATATATATATATATATATATATATATATATATATATATATATATATATAATATTTTTTGCGCATTAATTGCATACATTGATCGTAGTAATTAATTTGAATGTACTCCGTAGCGAAGTAAGGGTATTCAGCTAGTAAACTGATTTAAAAAGGTTACTGCTTGAGAGCAAATGTTAAAGATTGAAGTTACTATATTGGCTATGTACTTTTGAAGGAAAATTAATATCTTTGTATGAAGAAAGAAACATTAAGACATTGATTTCCAACCGGTGTGACGTGGTCTTTCGGGGTGCCGCACGATCTTTTAAGGATAAACAAAAGATATTAGTAGAGTCTACTTAAAATAGACATTAAGTTGTATAAATTATTCTCACGTCCGTCAGACTGGGGCATACATCGATGCATTAAGCTTGCGAACGAGACAAATTTATTGACCTCCGCTGCTTCCACATTTAAAGTTAAGTTTATCAAGAGAGGCATTGGAGGAGGATTTTCCCCTTGAGCTGGCAGAGGATTACCTAGCCTAGAGAAAAAAAAATAAACTCACTAACTTTTGCCCTTTTCAACTTAACATTTGTGAGAGCAAGCCTTTTTTTTTTGTTGTGTTGACAATAAAATACAAAGCAAGAATTATACTGCTAAGCCTTAGGGATGATACGTGTGTTTTGCTGTGAACTGTTGGATCTAATATCAAGTATTTGTGCTTTAAGCATGAGTTTCAAAGGTCACATCAATAAAACAAAACTATTTTTAGAGATTTACATTGTAGTCCTCTGCTGAAATGTTATACTTAATCCCATGGCTGTTTTTGAAACTGTATTGAAGTTTCCTATTCTGATGTTTGTTACTTAGTATATCCTTACGGGCAGCGGTGGCCCAGTTGGCAAAGGAAGCGGCCAGTGATCGGAACATCACTGGTTCGGTACCTGTCGCTGACAAATAGGCCGGCGTGTTCATTAATGGTGGCCGGTGCACGTAAAATCTCTCGTGGCTGTAATGTGCTCAAAGTTCTCGAATTTACCTCTGGAGGTGCGGTCAAGTGTTCTTGTCTCGTCACTTGACTCGGTTCTAAATTACGGGAACATCTTGTGGGGGGTAATGTTGGCCACCTAAACGATGCCCCCTTAAATGAATGGCCAGCAGTATCTCTCTTTATGAGACCTGATGGCGCCATAACGAATCTTCTGGGCATTTGTAAGAAATGAATAAATAACTTACATCTTTAAATATATAAATAAAATCAGTAATGGAGTAATTATTGATTTGAACTTAAATTTAACACTTTTTTTGCTACATATTTCACTTTGATTCTATATTTAAGAAACTGAAAAAAAAACTAAAATTCTAAAAGGATACCCATAGTATCTAACATCCTCCTCAAGGGTGCTACAAACCATAAAAGATTGGGAATATTTTCATTTAGGTAAAGACAATTTGTTAGGTGTGGAAGGATTAAAACCTTTTAGCAGGCGATAAGGCAGTTGGCGAAGACGGCTATATCATAATGAAGTGTGAGAAAAGAGGCTTAAGCAAAGACTACCCGTAAGTAGTATAAAAATGACAGTTCCGCAACAGGAGCAGGAGCAAGAAGGGGGAGGGGCTTAAAGTGGGCGGAGCTAACTGAGTGACGTGGACCAATCAGAGTGCAGCTGGCCACCTGGTGGTCGATTTGGACCAATCAGGAGAGGGCAGCGCTGCTATCGCCCCCTAGCGGGAAAACCTGGAACCTTGTAGTTCAGCAGAATCTTGAAGAGAGTATGTGCTCCGCGGAGCGCCACCTATCGGTTAAACAGGGAACTAAATTTCATACAAGGATTGGAGGTTAGGGCATATTTTTTTCAGTGCTGCCATCTGCTGGTAAAATAGGGAACTACATTTTTGGGACTTAGAAATTTTTTTAAAAGTATTTTCCATGGGAATTGAACCCGTTAAGGAAATATTACCTGACTACTTTTAGCGACGTAATACCGTTACGCTATGGGTCGTCGGAAGTTCAGTGAATTATATTCTATAACAGAGAGAATATTTTTATGAATTTACTAGAATTAATTATCAAAAATAAATATAACGTCATCTATTGTTTAAAAATGAAACTTAGATAATTTAATACAAGGTTTTGAGTATATTTTTCAAAACTTTAAATATTTTTAGTCGAATTCTAACTTAAAATATATATTATCAACTTAGTAGTTCGAAAAAAAGGGCTTATTTTCAGGACATTAAAATTGTTTTGCTATGTTTTTTAACGTGATATATAATTTTACATAGATACATTCGCTAAATAATACAAAATAATAATAAATTTGTACATAGATAGGCTAAAACGAATATTTTTTTCTTTTACTTTAAATTTTTTTATTAGGTTTTTAAACTTAAAACATATTATCAATTTAATAGTTTGGAAAAAGTATTTATTTCAGAACATTACATACTAGCATGAAAAAAATGAGAAATATTATTTGATCTTACCTTGAAAAACATTCCATGACAGCTAACAAGGGATATTTTTAGACATAAAATTATTTAAACAAAGCGGGAATTCTCCAGTAGAGTTATTTTTTTCCTTTTAATATTAGAAATAAAAACTGAAATATGATTCAATCTAGATAATTATTTAAATTAAATACACATACCATACCAATCCATACTATTAAATCTGCAAGAGAAGATATTAAATTTACACTAAAAAAAATTTTTTAATTGTCGACATGTGCATACTGCAATAGTCTACATTATTATCAAAAAGTTCATTGAATTATATTCTATAACAGAGAGAATATTTTTACGAATTTACTAGAATTAATTATCAAAAATAAATATAACGTCATCTATTGATTAAAAATGAAACTTAGAAAATTTAATACATGGTTTTGAGTATATTTTCCAAAACTTTAAATATTTTTAGTCGAATTCTAACTTAAAATATACTATCAACTTTGTAGTTAAAAAAAAGGGCTTATTTTCACGACTTTAAAATTGTTTTGCTATGTTTTTTAACGTGATATATAATTTTACACAGATACATTCACAAAATAATACAAAATAATAAGAAATTTTACATAGATAGGCTAAAACGAATATTTTTTTCTTTTACTTGATATTTTTACACATGAAATTATTTTACAACAAGCGTTAAGTTTAAAATATCTTTAATTTTCATGCTAATATCAATTTTAAGTATAGTATAATTTAGATATATCTTTAAAACCATTTAAACATAACTTGAAGACTTTAAATTATACAATTACCATCTAGAAAGTGAAACTTAAAAATATATGCGTCAATTTGATTATCTTTATACAGTTTATGTACTGTTTTAAATGTATTTTTTAAACCTTAAATGCTTTTAACAGATAAAAAAACTTTAAAACCATAAAGTAAAGGCATACTTAACGCATTGAGAAATCTAAAACCTATATCTTACTTTAACTAAAGTGTATGATTTTTTCTAATGCATATACTAAAATGTCATACTAAAATTAAAAACATTTTATAGAGATAGACTTTTGATAGGGTTTAAACATAAAATGACTTTGTTATCTTTAAACCCATTTAAACATAACTTGAAGACTTTAAATTATACAATTACCATCTAGAACCTGAAACTTAAAAATGTATGCGTCAATTTGATTATCTTTATACAGTTTATGTACTGTTTTAAATGTATTTTTAAAACCTTAAATGCTTTTAACAGATAAAGAAAACTTGAAAACCATAAAGTAAAGGCGTGCTTAATGCATTGAGTAATCTAAAACCTACATCTTACTTTGACTAAAGCGTATGCTTTCTTCTAATGCATATACTAAAATGTCATACTAAAATTAAAAAAAAAACATTTTATAGAGATAAAGACTTTTGATAGAGTTTAAACATAAAATGACTTTGTTATCTTTAAGCCCATTTAAACATAACTTGAAGACTTTAAAATATACAATTACCATCTAGAACCTGAAAATTAAAAATGTATGCATCAATTTGATTATCTTTATACAGTTTATGTACAGTTTTGAATGTATTTTTAAACCTTAAGTTCTTTTACCAGATAAACAAAACTTGAAAACCATAAAATTATTTAAGCAATGTGAGAATTCCCCAGTAGGGTTATTTTTTCCTTTTAATATTAGAAATAAAAACTAAAATATGATTCAATCTTGATAATTGTTTAAATTAAATATACATACCATAACAATCCATACTATTAAATCTGCAAGAGAAGGTATCAAATTTGTCTCGCGATGTTAATAGAGAAGATTCTTACATTATCATAAATAATACAGACTTTATTATTTTTAGAAGATATTTACATGAGTTCATTTTAGAAGTAATTGAATCAAGGTTTGAATCCTACAGCAGTAAGGGGTATATGCAAACATGAAGACTTTAAATAATACAATTTCCATCTAGAACCTAAAACTTAAAAATATATGTATCAATTTAAGTATCTTTATATAGTTTATGTACAGTTTCGAATTTATTTCAAACCATAAGCATTTTTAAAACTTTAAATCTATGTTATAAGTTAAGACGCTTACTAAAATTAAAAACATTTTATAGAGATAAAGACTTGAAAGATAAAATTTGCAAGTTTTAATCCTAAATATTATATCTTATCCATAAATATAGATTATTAATACATTATTTTAAACCTTATATGCTTTCAAAGATTATCCAAATTGTGATATATTGTTAAATTTCACAGGTTTTAAGATATCTATTTAACCTAAGATGTTTATAAATCCTACCTAAATTGAATAGTTTCTGCATAACAACATAAACTGCGTAAACAACCAAATATTAACTTAATTTACATAAGAACATAAGATTTCCTTTTTGATAACAAAATTATACATATTGCTAAATTAAAATTCTTGCTATACTTTCATATAAGATAGTTTTCTACATACAAAGTAATAGTTAGAATTAAAATTGCTATTAATTCTAATTTTAACATGAAAAAACGTATACGTTATAAAACTTATATAATAAAATAGGTCTTTGAAAAATATTCTATAAAAAGTAATAAAACATATTACGGAAACTTTAAATTAATTTATGATAGACTTAATATCTTAAGCATTTAAATAGTTTTTAGACTATTATTAGTATGCATTTAATAAAGTTTAATATTAAATGAACATCAAACATATATTAACTTAGATGTTTTAACCACAAACAATAATTATTAAAAATAATAATTAAAAAATATAAGATTCGAAACTTTGAAACATACTATTATATATACAATGGAAGATGTTAAATTTACGTCGAACTTAAATTATAAGATTGTTTCTAACACCGTCACAATCTCAATGATATATAACATTGAGGTTTTAAATATTCTGCAAATGCTATGAGACATTTGGTATAGAAAATAATTAGCATTAGATCTTACCTTCAAAATCTATAATTTATACAAAACTGTACATATAATTTTTTCAAAACATGATTTAATTAAATAATATACACTTTTTGATCAACTAAATTGAATAGTGAATTCTTTGCTATTGAATGGGTAAATACAATAGTTCTACCAAGATATGCAATTTTATATGTCGATAAAGGTAGTTTAACGTCACAGTTATAATCTTAACAGATAACAAAACCATAAATAGTTAAAATTTTTACCTGAAATATATACTTATTTTTACTTAACGTTAGGAAATTGCAATATTTATTGAAATATAGACACGTAAAATGACTTCCTACCGTTAAAAGTTTTAGCAAGAAATTTATCAACACTTTAAAAAGTATATTTCTTCTTCAATCATATATAAAAGCTTTTAATATTAACACAAAACACAATTAATTCTGAAATGGTTTTATCTAAATTCACATTCACTAAAAATTGTTTTATTCTTTAAAAATTATTTTAATATTAACATAAAACTTAAACAATTTTATCTAAATTCATTCAAATATATATTTTAACTTAACGCAGTATAATAAAATTGTATACATCTATAACATTTACATTGAAAATTGTTTGATTCTAAAATTTCTTCTTTAAATAAGAGGTTTTAATATTCACACAGCATTTTAAATAATATGTTTTACTAGAAAATAAATTTTCAAAACATGTATAAACTTACGAAGTCATGATGTGAAGTGGTCTTACGTCCTTAATGTGACGCGGAGGGAGCTGATTTAGAATCTGTTAGAGGCCTGGATTCTTCATTGTTACACGTAGGCTGCGAAATGCTGCGTTCGTAAGGAACTTCATTCCCGTTAATTGCTATTTCACGAGAAAAAAATTAATCTTTTAATGTGAGAACCAAGAGTAAAATATGCATGTTACTGTATGTTATCAGCGATAAAAGTTCACTAAAAGTCGAAGTTAAAGTGCATACATTTAACCTGGAATGAATCTATGATAAGATAAATAATTATTTTACTATCATTTAAGGAATCGTTCACGCTCCTTTTATTTAATTTGTCAAGAGTTGGCAACAATTCTACAATGAGTTACATTCCGTTATCTTTGTTTGTTTTAGTAAACAAGACTTAATCAGTATCTTTAGTCCAAACTGTTGAAAAACAGGAAGTGTAACATCAGATAAGATGTTTCATCAAAGTTAAACAATTGATAAGAAGGCTCTACCATATCCGCTGTAAAATTAGTTGTAATCAAAATTTTCAATTACGAGGTACACTTTTACAAAGTGCTGTTTTATTAGTGTTATAATAGATAAAGTTCCAAGTTCATATGCTGATATTGACACTTCTATTAATGAAGCGTATAGTAATTATAGCATACAGCTAAAACCCATAAGGAAACACAGTCATATAAATGGTTATTCTACTACGATAGAAGAATATGTGCAGACAATATTTTTATATATCAAACAGTCGTAGTTAACATACTACTTGTTTAAATACTGTTTATAAGACTGTAAATAATATAAACTTAACTTGAATACTTTAAATTATACAATTACCATCTAGAACCTGAAAATTAAAATATAAATATATATATATATATGCTGCAATCTGTAACGTTTAGCGCTTTTATCAACTTTAAAACTGTATTATAAGTTAAGACGTTTACTAAAATTAAAAATATTTTATGACTTAAAAGATAAAATTTACAAGTTTTAATCCTAAATATTATTTCTTATCCATAAATATAGATTATTAATACATTATTTTAAACCTTATATGCTTTCAAAGATTATCCAAATTGTGATATATTGTTAAATTTCACAGGTTTTAAGATGTTTATTTTACATATGATGTTTATAAATCCTACCTAAATTGGAACAGTTTCTACACATCAGTCAAATATTAACTTAATTTACATAAGAGCATAAGACTTCCTTTTAATATCATAAATGATGCTAAATTAAAATTCTTGGTATACTTTAGTATAAAATAGTTTTTTTTACATACAATTAAAAAAATAATTATAAATCGTTACTCACAAAGTATACTCTCCTGAATAATCCTGTTTATATTATATATTCATTTTAAGTATATTTAACTGTTCTATATCTAATTTTATAGATGTCGGTTGCAATTTAAATCCATCACAATCTTCATCAAAATGCATCTGTTGTATATGACAACATTCGCCGCTGTCTATAATGCAAAGCTCCTCATTTGCGATAAACGATGTACAATTTAATCCAATAATAAAGTCCGATATTTTATACGCAAAATCCCACCATGTGGGTAAGCATATTAGCATCTCATCTTCCTTCAATATATGAGGTTTGCTAGTATATTTTTTAATCTTTATAAAAACTTCTTTCTTAAGATCTTGAATAACATAAATATAAGTGTTATTTAACAACTCCCAACAGGCTTGAACTTCTCTTGTTTTTATATACTTTTGTCTATCTTTAAGCCATTTTTCTCGTAATATGCATGGATGTGAAATACGTGCTTTATATTCCTGCCTTAATCTTTCTATGTTACTATTATCTTCTTCTCCAGAGGAGATAATCTGAAAAAATATACAAATTAATAAGAATATAATTATAAAAATAAACTTTTTTAAATAAGCAGACTATACTACTTCATTTTATTAAATTAATTTGCGTTAAAAAATAATCATAATACGTTTAGATTAAATCCATTCATAATAAGTCAACATTCCTAACACTTTAAAACTATTATATTCAATTTGAAAACATTGCATAGCGAAGTACGAGTTAACATATTATGATAAAGTTTAATATATATATATATATATATATATAATATATATATATATATATATATATATATATATATATATATATATATATATATATATATATATATATATATATATATATATATATATATATATATATATATATATATAAAATGGATTATTGCATTAAAAAATATATGTTTAAAAATATACTAAATCAACATCATTCGTGTTTAAAACATATAATTAAAAATAAAATACTTACAACGAAGTTGTCAGAGTCATCAGAAAAATTAGAAGTATCTCCAATAGATGTATCCATCATTTCCTCATTTTCTTCTAAGCAGATAATCTAAATAAATAAAAATATATAGCGCATTATAATAAGTTAATATTTATAACAAGATCAAATTAAAAATATTTTATCCAGAACACTGTAATAAAGTTAACATATGTATATATATATATATATATATATATATATATATATATATATATATATATATATATATATATATATATATATATATATATATATATATATATATATATATATATATATATATATTAAAGTTTAAAATATACAATATAATAAGTTTACATTAATAGTCATCTATATTAAAAAAAAAATAAAAGTTTAAATTTTAAAAAAAATACTAAATTATTATTATAAACATTATTATCATTATTCTTTTTAAAACATCCAAATAGAAATAAAAATTTAAAATATTTACAAGAATATCATCATGAGAACTAGCACCTTTCTCTGCAAAATTAGACATCTTAGTAATGTATGTACTATACTAAAACTACCGTTAAATGCTAACTAGAAAAAATAAAGATAATCTAATCTTCCAAATCTTCTACCAAGTATTTATAATCAGTTTAAAGTAGAAGTAGGGTTATTTAAATTTAAACTCCGGAATGAGTGCGATGCATTAAAAATATTCACAAACAATTCCTTATCAAGCAGATACCAAGAACGAAATAATTCATTTTCTTATTTTTCAAAAGCTGGCAACACTATCGCATAAATTTTATAGAATTGATACCAAACCCGTCTTCTATCAGCTACTAATTTAAAAGCGGATATACAAATTACCCGTTAAGAAAATATCTTTTATCACTATAGACTATCTACACGTGCATATCTAATCATTCATTACCAGCTTCACTGATACACAACCATTCCACCTTCTTACACATAAATTTGATTAAATGTAAGATGGTGGAATGGTTGTGTATCAGTGAAGCTGGTAATGAATGATTAGATATGCACGTGTAGATAGTCTATAGTGATAAAAGATATTTTCTTAACGGGTAATTTGTATATCCGCTTTTAAATTAGTAGCTGATAGAAGACGGGTTTGGTATCAATTCTATAAAATTTATGCGATAGTGTTGCCAGCTTTTGAAAAATAAGAAAATGAATTATTTCGTTCTTGGTATCTGCTTGATAAGGAATTGTTTGTGAATATTTTTAATGCATCGCACTCATTCCGGAGTTTAAATTTAAATAACCCTACTTCTACTTTAAACTGATTATAAATACTTGGTAGAAGATTTGGAAGATTAGATTATCTTTATTTTTTCTAGTTAGCATTTAACGGTAGTTTTAGTATAGTACATACATTACTAAGATGTCTAATTTTGCAGAGAAAGGTGCTAGTTCTCATGATGATATTCTTGTAAATATTTTAAATTTTTATTTCTATTTGGATGTTTTAAAAAGAATAATGATAATAATGTTTATAATAATAATTTAGTATTTTTTTTAAAATTTAAACTTTTATTTTTTTTTTTAATATAGATGACTATTAATGTAAACTTATTATATTGTATATTTTAAACTTTAATATATATATATATATATATATATATATATATATATATACATATGTTAACTTTATTTCAGTGTTCTGGATAAAATATTTTAAATTTGATCTTGTTATAAATATTAACTTATTATAATGCGCTATATATTTTTATTTATTTAGATTATCTGCTTAGAAGAAAATGAGGAAATGATGGATACATCTATTGGAGATACTTCTAATTTTTCTGATGACTCTGACAACTTCGTTGTAAGTATTTTATTTTTAATTATATGTTTTAAACACGAATGATGTTGATTTAGTATATTTTTAAACATATATTTTTTAATGCAATAATCCATTTTATATATATATATATATATATATATATATATATATATATATATATATATATATATATATATATATATATATATATATATATATTATATATATATATATATATATATTAAACTTTATCATAATATGTTAACTCGTACTTCGCTATGCAATGTTTTCAAATTGAATATAATAGTTTTAAAGTGTTAGGAATGTTGACTTATTATGAATGGATTTAATCTAAACGTATTATGATTATTTTTTAACGCAAATTAATTTAATAAAATGAAGTAGTATAGTCTGCTTATTTAAAAAAGTTTATTTTTATAATTATATTCTTATTAATTTGTATATTTTTTCAGATTATCTCCTCTGGAGAAGAAGATAATAGTAACATAGAAAGTTTAAGGCAGGAATATAAAGCACGTATTTCACATCCATGCATATTACGAGAAAAATGTCTTAAAGATAGACAAAAGTATATAAAAACAAGAGAAGTTCAAGCCTGTTGGGAGTTGTTAAATAACACTTATATTTATGTTATTCAAGATCTTAAGAAAGAAGTTTTTATAAAGATTAAAAAATATACTAGCAAACCTCATATATTGAAGGAAGATGAGATGCTAATATGCTTACCCACATGGTGGGATTTTGCGTATAAAATATCGGACTTTATTATTGGATTAAATTGTACATCGTTTATCGCAAATGAGGAGCTTTGCATTATAGACAGCGGCGAATGTTGTCATATACAACAGATGCATTTTGATGAAGATTGTGATGGATTTAAATTGCAACCGACATCTATAAAATTAGATATAGAACAGTTAAATATACTTAAAATGAATATATATAATATAAACAGGATTATTCAGGAGAGTATACTTTGTGAGTAACGATTTATAATTATTTTTTTAATTGTATGTAAAAAAAACTATTTTATACTAAAGTATACCAAGAATTTTAATTTAGCATCATTTATGATATTAAAAGGAAGTCTTATGCTCTTATGTAAATTAAGTTAATATTTGACTGATGTGTAGAAACTGTTCCAATTTAGGTAGGATTTATAAACATCATATGTAAAATAAACATCTTAAAACCTGTGAAATTTAACAATATATCACAATTTGGATAATCTTTGAAAGCATATAAGGTTTAAAATAATGTATTTATAATCTATATTTATGGATAAGATATAATATTTAGGATTAAAACTTGCAAATTTTATCTTTCAAGTCTTTATCTCTATAAAATGTTTTTAATTTTAGTAAGCGTCTTAACTTATAACATAGATTTAAAGTTTTAAAAATGCTTATGGTTTGAAATAAATTCGAAACTGTACATAAACTATATAAAGATACTTAAATTGATACATATATTTTTAAGTTTTAGGTTCTAGATGGAAATTGTATTATTTAAAGTCTTCATGTTTGCATATACCCCTTACTGCTGTAGGATTCAAACCTTGATTCAATTACTTCTAAAATGAACTCATGTAAATATCTTCTAAAAATAATAAAGTCTGTATTATTTATGATAATGTAAGAATCTTCTCTATTAACATCGCGAGACAAATTTGATACCTTCTCTTGCAGATTTAATAGTATGGATTGTTATGGTATGTATATTTAATTTAAACAATTATCAAGATTGAATCATATTTTAGTTTTTATTTCTAATATTAAAAGGAAAAAATAACCCTACTGGGGAATTCTCACATTGCTTAAATAATTTTATGGTTTTCAAGTTTTGTTTATCTGGTAAAAGAACTTAAGGTTTAAAAATACATTCAAAACTGTACATAAACTGTATAAAGATAATCAAATTGATGCATACATTTTTAATTTTCAGGTTCTAGATGGTAATTGTATATTTTAAAGTCTTCAAGTTATGTTTAAATGGGCTTAAAGATAACAAAGTCATTTTATGTTTAAACTCTATCAAAAGTCTTTATCTCTATAAAATGTTTTTTTTTTAATTTTAGTATGACATTTTAGTATATGCATTAGAAGAAAGCATACGCTTTAGTCAAAGTAAGATGTAGGTTTTAGATTACTCAATGCATTAAGCACGCCTTTACTTTATGGTTTTCAAGTTTTCTTTATCTGTTAAAAGCATTTAAGGTTTTAAAAATACATTTAAAACAGTACATAAACTGTATAAAGATAATCAAATTGACGCATACATTTTTAAGTTTCAGGTTCTAGATGGTAATTGTATAATTTAAAGTCTTCAAGTTATGTTTAAATGGGTTTAAAGATAACAAAGTCATTTTATGTTTAAACCCTATCAAAAGTCTATCTCTATAAAATGTTTTTAATTTTAGTATGACATTTTAGTATATGCATTAGAAAAAATCATACACTTTAGTTAAAGTAAGATATAGGTTTTAGATTTCTCAATGCGTTAAGTATGCCTTTACTTTATGGTTTTAAAGTTTTTTTATCTGTTAAAAGCATTTAAGGTTTAAAAAATACATTTAAAACAGTACATAAACTGTATAAAGATAATCAAATTGACGCATATATTTTTAAGTTTCACTTTCTAGATGGTAATTGTATAATTTAAAGTCTTCAAGTTATGTTTAAATGGTTTTAAAGATATATCTAAATTATACTATACTTAAAATTGATATTAGCATGAAAATTAAAGATATTTTAAACTTAACGCTTGTTGTAAAATAATTTCATGTGTAAAAATATCAAGTAAAAGAAAAAAATATTCGTTTTAGCCTATCTATGTAAAAATTTCTTATTATTTTGTATTATTTTGTGAATGTATCTGTGTAAAATTATATATCACGTTAAAAAACATAGCAAAACAATTTTAAAGTCGTGAAAATAAGCCCTTTTTTTTAACTACAAAGTTGATAGTATATTTTAAGTTAGAATTCGACTAAAAATATTTAAAGTTTTGGAAAATATACTCAAAACCATGTATTAAATTTTCTAAGTTTCATTTTTAATCAATAGATGACGTTATATTTATTTTTGATAATTAATTCTAGTAAATTCGTAAAAATATTCTCTCTGTTATAGAATATAATTCAATGAACTTTTTGATAATAATGTAGACTATTGCAGTATGCACATGTCGACAATTAAAAAAATTTTTTTAGTGTAAATTTAATATCTTCTCTTGCAGATTTAATAGTATGGATTGGTATGGTATGTGTATTTAATTTAAATAATTATCTAGATTGAATCATATTTCAGTTTTTATTTCTAATATTAAAAGGAAAAAAATAACTCTACTGGAGAATTCCCGCTTTGTTTAAATAATTTTATGTCTAAAAATATCCCTTGTTAGCTGTCATGGAATGTTTTTCAAGGTAAGATCAAATAATATTTCTCATTTTTTTCATGCTAGTATGTAATGTTCTGAAATAAATACTTTTTCCAAACTATTAAATTGATAATATGTTTTAAGTTTAAAAACCTAATAAAAAAATTTAAAGTAAATGGAAAAAATATTCGTTTTAGCCTATCTATGTACAAATTTATTATTATTTTGTATTATTTAGCGAATGTATCTATGTAAAATTATATATCACGTTAAAAAACATAGCAAAACAATTTTAATGTCCTGAAAATAAGCCCTTTTTTTCGAACTACTAAGTTGATAATATATATTTTAAGTTAGAATTCGACTAAAAATATTTAAAGTTTTGAAAAATATACTCAAAACCTTGTATTAAATTATCTAAGTTTCATTTTTAAACAATAGATGACGTTATATTTATTTTTGATAATTAATTCTAGTAAATTCATAAAAATATTCTCTCTGTTATAGAATATAATTCACTGAACTTCCGACGACCCATAGCGTAACGGTATTACGTCGCTAAAAGTAGTCAGGTAATATTTCCTTAACGGGTTCAATTCCCATGGAAAATACTTTTAAAAAAATTTCTAAGTCCCAAAAATGTAGTTCCCTATTTTACCAGCAGATGGCAGCACTGAAAAAAATATGCCCTAACCTCCAATCCTTGTATGAAATTTAGTTCCCTGTTTAACCGATAGGTGGCGCTCCGCGGAGCACATACTCTCTTCAAGATTCTGCTGAACTACAAGGTTCCAGGTTTTCCCGCTAGGGGGCGATAGCAGCGCTGCCCTCTCCTGATTGGTCCAAATCGACCGCCAGGTGGCCAGCTGCACTCTGATTGGTCCACGTCACTCAGTTAGCTCCGCCCACTTTAAGCCCCTCCCCCTTCTTGCTCCTGCTCCTGTTGCGGAACTGTCATTTTTATACTACTCCCGTAGAGATTTCAGCAACATGCGCGTGTTTCACCCCATTAGGAAGATGGGAGTGTCAAGTAAAAACGCCTTTACTTCTTGTATTGCAGGCAGCAAACATTTATTTCCTACGGGTGTCATTCATTACCGCATACCAAAATGGCTGTTTGATTCTCGCGCATCTGCTTGTTAAATATTTAACAGGCAAGGGGGAGTCAGAAAGCAACATATTTTTATGGCCTAATACGTATTCGACGTTATTAATAAACAAGTGATAGAAATTGATATTATGGGTCCACCCTTTATGTTTTATGTCATTGTCCAAAAAAAATTGTTTAGTAGCTAATCACGTACGGAATGATCATATGAAATTTCAGTAATTTCAACCTTTTAAACATGAATTAAAGTGATATGAAATAAGAGAACGATGGAATTCTTGAATACTGTGTTTAAAGACTAGATATTTTTTAAAGGAATGATAAATCGTGGAGAATAAACAATCTAAAAATAGCTTGCAATTTTTCTTTTTTTACGGATGGATTTTTCAATCTTAATAAAAAAGAAGAAACAAATTGCATTTTATTGATTTGTAAATTTCAGTATAGACAAAAACAAAATAATGATGGTTTGTCTAATTTCTTTTAGTGTGAGTCCTTAGCAAAGAAACAAGTATTCCATGCTGTTGATTTCATTTACGCATGATTAAGACGCGTTTCTCATCAGTTTGCTGATAGTCTCAAATAAAATTCTTTTGCTTGTCCAAAGCCTTAAATCCTCGTATTTCAGGTAGATACACGTGGTGGATATCAATAATATTTGATTCCCATGCAGTGGGATGCATTGATTTACCTTGTTCAATAAATATTCCTTTTGAGTGTCAGCAGCTGATTTGATGGTACTGTTGCAGATCCATGGACATTGTTAATTTCCGGATATACTAATAAAAATGAACTTGGTTGCATCTTATATTAAAAGTTATAGTGTTTTTTCTAAGAAATCTGTAGGATTAATATCAGTTTATTCAGGATTATATTTGAAAGGCAACACTTCAAAAATTCCTTCCATCTACTCTATTTATATAAAGAAAAGGTTTTCAAGGAGAAGGGATGTGTGATAATATTTAAATATATTTCAGAGCTGATGATATATTCTAAGACAAAGCAATAAAATTTAAAACTTCTTTATAAAAGAGAGGGGTTTATTCTGTCGGGTATATAAATCAGTTATTTATTTACAAATTTGTGTATCTTTTTCGAGGCTATGCATAGCACTAGTGTGACATTCTGTATCAACGTAATTCTGTATAACGACATCTGTATCAACGTAAGATATCTTGTAACAAGTATAAAAAGAAAGTATCTAATGGATTTCGATTTATCTTGGGAGTATGACTGTGTTTTTGTTGTGAAAATTAGAGCGTTTTTATTAGGAAACAACGGAAATGTACAAAGAAAAACATGTTTCGAATTTTAAACTTCTTTCATAATATAAATATTTTTCCAACAAATCCTTAGGGTAACATCCAGATATTAGGTTTATCCTCACAACGCCTTTTCTTATTGATAGGTTTATAGGGTAAATATTAATATTTTATATTAAAAAAATAGATAATGAAAATAGTTAGTGTTTATAACATTCTCTCTCTCTCTCTCTCTCTCTCTCTCTATATATATATATATATATATATATATATATATATATATATATATATATATCCTCCTCAGTCCTGGCGTCGCCTGTAGGAGACACTAAACAACACTTTTAAAAAATACCGCCAAGTGAAATAAAATGCTGCAATGTTACCTGGTATTAGTTACTTTTCTTTTTAGTAGATGGCAGTAATGAAAAAAATGTTTTTTTATTGCTAGATTTATAGTCCTAGTTAGTTTAGGGTCAAATGAAAATGGCTTCTTCTGAAAGAAAGAAAATTATACACATGCACATGAGTAAGTGTTCATATTTATTATTATTTGTACCATGGAAATTTATGAAACATGTTGTTGAATACCTTAAACATGGTTTTCTAATATGGCATTATTAATTATATATTCAAACCTGCCTACTTCTGATGTACAAGAATATTAGTTTGGTGTCGCCTCTAGGAGACATTGGGTCAATTGCTGTCAAAATCACTTGATTTGAAACTAAAATAAGGGGATAGTTTTCAACTTAGCACAGATTGTAATTGTTAGACTTATTTTTCTTGTTATTTATAAGTAGAATCAATATATTATTTATTGTTAAAGTTAAAAATAGCAGTATTGTGATTTTTTTATACTTATATAAAGATAAAAATATCTTATGTTCTGACAAAAAGTAAATAGTACAAAGTGATGAAGCCTTGTGGCTACTCCACCTGATGGTCTTCCTTTAGATTCCTTTATTTATCAAGGAACTAGGGACAAGATAATTACTAATTCAACAAATGTTGATGTGAAGGAATTTGATACTGGAGGCAAAGTAATTTTTAGACTTTCGGAGAACTTACCCCCAGGATGAAATTTATATATGGACAGATATTTTACGTCAATTCCTTTATTGGATGTTCTTCATTACAAAACTCTTTGCCAAAAAACAGGAGCATTAAGAAAGAACAAAATACCTTCCAAAGTTAATTTCAAAACAGATGCTGAAATGAAAAGACTGGGTCGAGGCTCAATTGATGAAAAAGTTAGAAATGATGGGCAAGTCTGTGTTGTAAAATAGTACGACAAAAAACCTGTCATTCTTGCTTCTTCTGTGCATGGGAAACATCCTCAATATACATGCAAAAGGTGGTCCAAAAAAGATAAGGAGTACGCTTTTATCAACCGCCCTTCCATAGTAAAAAATTATAATTCGTATATTTGTTGGGTCGATTTCCTTGATCGCATTATAAGTTATTAGAGAATTTGTGCCCAGACAAAAAAATGGACCATTAGACTGACAATTCCCTTTACAGATTTTGCAATAGCTGCTAGCTGGATTGAGTACCGAAGATACAAGGCAATGTCGAGTGCACCAAAAACCGATTTACTTGATTACCTGGCATCCAGAATGAAAATTCAGGATTATCTTTTTCATGGTTCAGAAGAATATGACACATAGGAATATGCACCAAGTGAGCCACCAACACCTCAAAAAAGGAAGAGAAATGCAAAAGTGCCTTTGCCATCAGATAATTTGAGGAAGGGAAAAAATTTGAATCTTCCAGAAATTCCACAATCTGTATAAAAAACCGTTCCAGAATGCCTGGCTGAAAATCAAACTCAGCAGGAATGTGGTGCACAGCAAGCAAAATTCTTCTTTGCATGCAAGAAGATCGACAGTGCTTCAATTTATTTCGTAAATTATAAAATTTATGCTACAAATATAATATTTTATCTTATATTTTGAAACTCCTACCTTTTATGTAGTTTATATGGTTTATAATACAATAAATTTTTACTTTATTCAGGAAAAGTGAGTAGTACAGATTTGTACGTTGCTAACTTGCATTTTCCCTCCTTAAAATTAAATATTTGAGAATCATACATAAATATATATTGTATTTTGTGATAAAGAACTTACACTGTGCAAGAATAACTCATTAAATTCAGATTAATGAATGATTTTTTTGAGTTAATAGTTTTGAGTTGAATGATTTTGGTGTATGTCACTTTGTCCCAATGTCTCCTCCAGGAGACACTACTTTTCTCCCAAATAAAAATTGAGATAATTTTTTAAACATTTTTCCAGTACTTTTGAATGCATTTAGAACCAATTAATACAAAATATTTTAAAATTTATGTTCCAAGTTGTCGCTGGGACGAAGGAGGATAAATATATATATATATATATATATATATATATATATATATATATATATATATATATATATATATATATATATATCCCCAGATTCAAAGCTAGACAACTACTATGCCTACAGTTTGCATGTAAGTTATTTGTTTTTCTTGATACTACGCAGAATGAGTAAACTTACAACTAAGCAGAAATTTCATGGCAAAATGGCGGTCATTACAGCACATGACTCACGGGCGTAAAGTGTGAAATATTACTCTTTCCCAGACGTAATTTTTTACGTTAAGTTATTCTAACTCTTTTAGGCTTTTCATTTAGAGCCATGTTTGCCATTTAAACGATTACTCAGAATATTGCTTTCTGGAATTTTACATTGTAACACTGACAGTGATAAATTGTGTTAATACGAACAAATGCTCTAAGAAAAGCAGAACAATATAAAACATTATATTCTTCAATACCTTTTGAAACTTTTTACTCTGTAATTTATGGCTATGTAATTTAATATCAAAAATCGCATATAATTTGTCATGCTTTAACATTTTCAAAGTTGCATGCAATTATCTTTTTTAATTCATCTTAGATTATATGTATGAGAATTGTGAAGTCTACGGCAAAGATTTTAGTTTCACTAAATATTTTTCTTTGGTAGAATTTAAGGTATTTTTAGGCATGTGTTATTTTATAATTTGATTACTATAAAAATTATGCATTTGGTCTTCGATCATATTTTTGTACAATTATTTATTTCCCTTTCATCAATACAATTATTTAATTTGAAACACATTGTAATAATGAAGATGAAAAATATTATTCCTAATTACAGCATTAATATCAGGAGAAGGAATAATGATACACTTGAGGGAAAACAGAAATCTTTGGCATTTTTTCAGATGCTGATATGTCCGAAAAATTCAATTTTATGTTTTAAGTTGATATGTCACACTTAAAATTGGTTCTTTAATGTGGCAAAAGCTTACAGTAGAATTATGAAATAATACTAAGTTTTCCGTATTAGGAAATGCTGTTATGGATAATAGAGGTATCACTTGGTTCCTAATTGAATATTTTATTCCCAAATTGACCATTTTCATTGAAGACCAACCATATACTTGAGCTGGAATATGAGTATTAACTAAGGAAAACTTGTATTGAAAAACTTAATTGAGAGATTTTATATTTCACAACAAAAGTTACTTTTCTAATTTTCCGAAAACGTGAAAAAATGACATATGAACATTTCTGCCATAATGCTAGAAATGTATTACGCAGGATAATGAAATAGGTTATAAAACCTTGGTGGACAACGGATTATAAATAACGATATATCATTTAATGTTACTATCAATCTAAAATAGTATAAAACTCAAGAGTTTCAACTGGCATTCGGTACCCGCGTCTAAGTATCAACAGTGAGATCAGAGTGGTTAGGGTCTCATTGTTGGTATGGATGTTTGTAGACGTTCGGAATCAACTTTAAGCAGTCGATCCATCTTAATTAGCTCTCGTGTAGCAAAAGATAGTTGCAACACCCTTAAACAACTCAAATAAATTCGAAATTTAAACACACTAGTTTAAATTTTCGAAAATGACTGTCTTCTGCTTGTTCTCTTAGGTAGAATCCAAAATAAATATTCCTCCATGCAAAATAGAGCATATCTGAGTGAATTAGATGATAAATGTTCTATACTGCAGCTCATCCTGGGAAAGTCCCACAGAGTTTTAATTTTTCGGCTGACAGATTTTAAAAGACGCATGTCTGGTTGACTTCTATTTGGTAGTGATTTATTCACAACTTTATAGATCTTCCATAAATGCCTAGAAATAATTCACCCTACCCATTAATCCTGGATATATTTACAATAACTCGCTGTTATATTTTCGTGGGAGGAACATATACGTCACTTTGTGTGAGGTTTGACTTAGACAATGATGTAAAACTGTGTTTCTTAAAGCGAGAAGACCCATCGTTTTCACCCCTTGCTGTATTATTTGCTAAATGGTATTATTATCGGTAATAAGTTTACGAAATCATATGTTGTTGTGCTTTGCTGCATTAAGGTACATTCAGATTTTGAACATCTTCGAAGTTATTGTTCCAAAATTATTCAAGTCCTTCTGTAGTGATGTATAATAACTTTACCCCTAACATGTGTATGTCGGAGTATATTTCACGCCCTTCTTTAACCTCCTTGCGCTGTTGCAATGTAGCATACACCTAAGGTGTTCGGGTCAAAAATTACCCAAGGCGTAATTTTTAATGTTGTTGTATTACAGTCACATTTAATTTATATTAGTAATTTAATTATTTATTTAGTTATCATTTTATCTACACTTTTATGTATTTGTATATCATTTATCATTGTTTTACAGGTAAGTTTTCATAACCATAAAGAAGCTTGAATTTAATGAACCACTCTGTATTTATAAAATAAAAATGCTCTAATTCAGTCATTCACCCCTGAAAATCACTGTAAACTTTTAAATGCAATACAATGTAGCCCAGATTTTTCCTATATTTTTTTCACATTCGTTTGATAAAACAAGAAAGTTCGCACCTGCGTATATAATTTGTTTATTTTCGGAAGTAAAATTACACATCAACGAAATATTTAGGAAATATTTAGCTGACATCCAACAATACAATATTGGACGCTTGAACAATCAATGAAGGAAAGTCTTTGAAAATTTGTAAATTCGCTAGCCTCTAAATTCTTCCGTTTATATACAATTGTTACACATTTGAATGTAATGTTTCTTACAAGTAAACCGTCTACCTTTCAAACACCTCACAGGACTTATGTTTTCAGTCTGTGTGCATAAGCGACATCTTCCCATTTTGCCAATAATTTCTACATTTCCGGATTCTTCAGACTGGGGTTCAAGTTGTCCGGAGTTTCGAATACTCATCGCCAATACTCGGACAGCCCTTGCTCTTGGCAGATGTTTTTTTCCTTCAATGCGGTGGGCAACCAAAGTCATGCCAAGCTTCTCAATGAAGATTTTCCTTTTGTGAAATGAGTTCATCTTCCATTCTGGGTTGATCTTGATGAATAATAAGAATGCTTTATACTTCGAAATGTCTAGGATGTTGGAGAAAACTTCGATGGACCCTCTATTGGTCTTTCTCCGACAGGAATAGTGGGAGGCTAGTTTCGATAATGTCTACTACTTCTTTGGCGCTGTTATAATCTAGAATGATTTGAGGTTTCTTTGTGTCTGTATCCGCTATCTTTCTGTGATGGTGAAGAGTACTCTGGAGGACTACTCACTTGCCTCTTTACTGGATATACGGCTATATGTTCCAGACATAATTGGTAGCGTTGTCACAAAGTATCCAAAATTTTATGTCGTATTGGCTGGTTTGCTGGGCATGTACTGGCAGAAGGGGCTCGTTCCGCGGAAAGCTACCTGTTGTTCATCCACAGTAACGTACATTTCAGGGTTATACAACATTGGGAAAATTTCCACCCACTTGTCCCAAAGTTTTCTTATGACTGCAAATTTGTCGGTTACCCGTCTTCTTGGTCGGGTCTACTTTTCATCAAATCAAAGAATCTTTATCTTTTTGAATTTTTCTACGGACATAGTTGTCCTGAAGATATCCCGTCCCGTTGGGGCGTCCCATAGACTCTCTGTAGACTCGTTACGAGATTTCTATACCCCAGACAGCAGCAACAATCCGATAAATGCTTCCACGTCAACGTTATTCAAATTCTTCCAACTGTCATCGAACACCTTTTTTCCTTCGACGTTAAAATTTTTAGTATGATATTCACAATTGCTGTAGGGAAAAAAACAACATAAATGCAGAGTATTCGTCTTCAATTCTAGACGTGGTGTATTTCGTGGGTCCTGGAGTCATGTTCAGAACATTTTCTGCCTCACACCTACCACGTGAAGCTTGTGATTCATATTTCCATTTGATTTTACGATCTTTGCTAAATAAGAGTCTGACTCTTCGACTGGTCAGATTCGTCGCTTTACAACGCCCATTTACACACTCTACGAGAATTGAAAGGAAAGCGCAGAAAGAAAATACCGGTTGCTGAAACTAGGAACTACTAAGGAAAGTGTAGTACTATTTGTGTCATCTATCGTACGAAAAGGAAACAAAAATCTATATAACGGAGAAGAACGAAAGCATTAATGCATTGTCACAGAAATAATTGAATAATATATAAAAATTCCACATGGGTCAAAAATGACCTGAACGACTTATGTGTTACAGTTTTTATTGTTGAAAAATTACCGTTTGAAAAAAATAATTTCACATAGCTGAATATTTACTATGACTATATAAACAAAGTCACAATATATTTTTGAAAAATTCCCCAAATTGTAATAAATCTATACGAAATAAATTTGTTATGGGTAAAAAAAGACCCGAACACCCTAAGAAGGTTAACCCTTCAGTTGGCTCGCCAATTTACGGAAAACCAGCAGGCACGCGTGCACAAAGTGCAACGTCTCTTTCAACCTTGAGTATTTCTTTTGTAATAAACTTCTTTTTTTCAAACTGAAAATGATAATTCTGCGTTTTATGACAAGATATAAAATGTTGTTAATATTGAGATATATTTATAATTAAAGGACAAAGAATGCAGATACAATCGTCTTATTTCAAAACTATCCGTTTTATTGAATCTAAGGACAACTTGCGGATTGATTCCTATTATGTCCATAAACATAAAAAAAAACAAATGAGATTGTTCATCTTCGTGATATCCGGGATGCCGTGTAATAGCTGCATATTGGATCGATTACATCAACTCCTGCTTTTATCGTATTGTAATCCAGTATAATTGCTGGTTTACCACGGTTAAATCACTACTAGCAATGAATGGAAAGGAATACAAGGGTTAGAAAATCAGACCTGCATTAGAAAAGGTACAGTTATAAATAGAAACTGCTTAGAACATTCAAACCTTACATATAAAAACAAACAATTCAAAATTACGAAACTGTTGCACTTTATACAGGGGCGCGCTCGCTTAAGGGTCCATTTCCCAAAATTACTCCATAAAGTAGCAGTCGAAGGCTGGAATACTAATTCTTCACGTTGTAGTCGGTTATCATTCTAGTCGATGGTCCAGAGTGAAACAAAAAACAAGTCTTTTAACTTTTCGAAACATTTAATACTTCACATACAAACTCTCGACTCCATATTAAAACTAACCGTTCCACTAATTATATATAACACTTAACTTCTATGAATTAAAATCCCTATTCCGTCCAACTCAATTTACTCCCTTTAATTCAATCTCTTAGGCCGTCAAACGGCGACCTTTCCTGCTGAAGTCTACATCGTCTCTGAAGTTTTCCTTTGTTTCCAGCCCGTCTAGAATGATCTGCTTAAGCTGATCATTCCCTGGACTCCCTGGAACTCCCTGAAACATTCTTTTTGGTTAACTTGCAATAAATTTTCGCGTGCGAAAGTCTAAAAATAGCTCTCTGACGTCAGTACCCGCGATGAGGCTTGTAATTCTCCCCACTGCTTTTCGTTTTGTATCTTGTGTTGCATTATCAAATGTGAACAATCTGGCGTTTACCGTTTTAATTCGGATTTTCTATAGAAAAACTCTCCTTTTTGACCCCTTAATGTATAACCTCTAAAAAATATCTGATATGTATGTAAATAAACATTCAAAAACAAGCGAAGAGGTGGAAAGTTGTCTTTAAGGGAATCCGTGATGCATTTTTATTATCATATTCAAACCGTATGTGATTTATTTGACAAAGTAATTTTATTTCTTATATTTCAATACTTAATAATTTTATTTCTTATATTTCATAACTTTCAATAACTAATTTTTCAGATACTATTTCTTATTTTTTAATACAGATACTAATCAAAGCTCCCCAAAGTTTTGACAACAATAAAATTTGTGATATGTTTAAAAAGTGCATTTGAAGTTACTTTCATGAGATACATAGTTTTTCTGTTGATTCAAATAAATAAGTTCAGTCTCGAGTGAAAGTGCAAAATAAAATAGGTGAGCAGATATGCTTACTGAATTCAAATTGTTTTTAATATTCATTAAATATTTTTTTTTTCCTTTTATGCATTACAAAAATACTTTCCTAGTTTGGAATGGAGTGTTAAATTGATTTTCCATTCCCAAATACACCGAAAATTAAATATATGGCGTTACGCTAAAAGAAAGAGAACGCAAAGTGCTAGTACTTTTATTTATAATGTATCTTACAGCGTGAGCTGAAATATTTACTAGTTTTCATGGAAATACTCTAAAATTTAGACTTTTTAAGAGAAAGTTCAAAGAGAAGGAAAGGAAAGAAATTTTCAGATTTATCACATAGCAGAATATAGTCATTATGTTTACGTTTAAATTCGTTTGAGTTATTTGTTTTATATCAATGCATGTATAATATTAGTAATTTGTAACTAAATGGATTTTATGAATGTATTTCTAATTCAATCGTAAAATCCCTGGTACCTAATTTTGAAGCAACAACGAATATTATACATTATGGTTGTAAGGTCTACCAAATGATCGATTAACAATAATCGATCATTGTATTTGCATAAATCCAAAGAAGCTACAAAAAATGCCAAATTCAGCATAGACCATTACTATAAATACTGCGTAGCCAGATTGCGGGAGACACTATTTTGTTTGTAGCTGATTATACGAGTTGCCTTCAGTGGCTCATAGCTAGATTGCTTTTAAGCCTAAGCGAGTTTTTGCCACTCTGGCGTAAAGAGTTTGTTGTGTTAGGAATAATGGATTACCGTGCAACATGACTGGTCTGACTTTATATATATTGTGATTACTTGAACTTCATTTCCTTGTATATTGTTTTTATCATTTGGTACTAGACTTTACTGAGTATTGTTTTTACACTGCACGTTATATGTATCAAGAGAATAATAAACTTTGTTATTTATCTAGTGCAAAAAGTGTCATTTCTACTTTATTAGAGGGGGGACTTCGATATACATATATCCTATAAACGATAGAAGCCACATATCTCTATATGGTGTCTTAGCATTTTCTGATCAAAACATTCCTTTTCCTTTAAAAGTATTACAAATTTATTACTTTCAAATAAATTATTTTTTATTCACTTCAATTTTTAATTGAATACTTTAGCTCTATTTAAAGAACGATAGCAGCAATCAAGTATAATAAAGTTTTAGATATGACAAAATTTAACAATTGCTAATTTGATCCTGGACGTTTACGTTTTGGAGGAAATACATGCTTGAAAATAGACAACCATTTTCTGACATGTAGCATGTAAATAATAAATGTATAGTTTCTTAATGCTATGTCAATATTGTCATAATTGCAAATAATGTTGTGACCTGTGCATCTTTTTACATATTTTAATAAGTTTACTTTATATGAAAATAGAATTTTATTGTGAGGTAGCTGTAAGCTATTTACTAGATAGTAGCGTGACAAAATATGCTAATCAAAAGAGGAGAAAAGTAAAGTTAAATTATTCATCTACCGTAAGGTTTAGCATTTTGTGCCCATTTGGGTATCTTGGTATTCCGGAATGAAGCCTTCATCCTGGTATCCAGGGAGATTTCAGGATCAATATATTTAACGTATCAACATTGAGATACAAATCACAGTATATAGAAAGAAAAGGTCTCCAAACCCCAAATCGTTTAATCTGTTTTGATTATTATCGGCATAAGTAATTAAGCATAATTATTCACAAAAATATGTTAAAAAAATGTATCCCCTTGAATTCTAAATACTCTAATATCCCAGAAGACAGTTAGGGAAGAATTTTCATAAAATGAGAGCAAAAAAAAGTGGTTGTTGCCCTCAGTCTAAGAAGAAATTCAAGCCATCTAAAGTAAAACTACAAATTGTAAAGCTGTGGTATACATTTTGAAACTTCTTGTTTCTTATAGAGATGGGGCAATAAACAAACCATAATGGGAATAAGTCAGTTCAATAAAGTGGATTTATTGTATCCGATATTTAAAAATGCTGATCAGCACTCATTGAGATTATGTATAGAGTTTTTTTTTCCATAGTGAACTTTCAGCTTATATTAATAAAATACACTAGTTTTCAAAAATTATGGAAAGATCACAAAAAGAGGGATAACACATTCAAAACTAGGCCAATCAGATTAAAATTTGATTTTTCTGTTAAGTAAAAGGTGCTGAACAATACTGCATTATACAATATAGTGGCGCTGTAGTCGGAATATGTCATTTGCGAGGAGCATAAAAGTGCATGTCTCAGATCAAGGCGGCAATTGTCACTGCGAGACTGAGATTAGACATCTGGTATAGCCAAATTGTAGAAATGGCCTCCAGGCATCATTTGACCGAAGAACTGCGTTGGCGAACTATTAGGAGATTAGAGGCAGGACAAAGTCAGACAGAAGTGGCCAGATGGCTAAATGTGAATCCCTCTGTGGTTCATAGACTTTGGCAACAATTTCTAACCATGGACTCGGCATCCAGGAGGTTTAGCCAAATACAGCCTTACGCTACGACGAGTGACGATAACCGATATTTGGCATTATGCGCACGAATGAATAGAACCGCAAATCCGTCTGCAGATCCTCCCTCGCTGCACGCTCCGGAAGGTTGGTATCAATGTCAAACGTGCGTAGAAGGCTTCACGAAGGTGATTTTTTTCGCTAGACGACCAGCCATTTGAGTCCCGCTCACGTCACGCCATAGGCGGGAACGTTAGCAGTGAGCACGTCAACATGTCCACTGGACGCGTGATCAATAGAGGGCTGTTCTCTTTACGGATGAGTCCAGGTTTAGCATCCAAAGGGATAGTAGGCATATTTTGATTTGGAGAGAACCCGGAACTCGTTTTCATCCATCACACATCCGTGAAAGAGATGCATACGTATCCGGCAGTGTCTGTGTTTTGGGTGGTATCTCTTTGGGTGGACGCACAGACCTCCATGTCTTTCCCCGTGGAAATGTGAATGCTCACATCTATAGAGATGACATCCTTGATGCTTATGTGTGCCCTTATGACGGGGCAATAGGTGATGCATTCGTGCTACAAGACGATAACGCGAGACCGCACAGTGCTCGCACAGTGCTCGCTTGAGCAAGAAACAATTCAGCGCATGGTGTGACCAGCTCGATCACTGGACCTGAATCCTATCGAGCATGTTTGAGACACTTTACGAACACGTATAGCTGTTTACAATCCTCCTCCTAGGACCCTATCTACACTTTCAACTGGTTTGCAAGAGCAATGGCTCTGACTTCCTACCAAACTCATAGACAGCATAATTGACAGCATCACACATCGCTGTATGTGCTTTATTTCTTCTTGGGGAAATCATACGTCATATTAAAGGTACTTTTTCTATACCAAACTGACACATCCGATTTGTTCATTGTATACATATTCTAGTTTTTATAACACCATAACAGTCTGGCAATTTCTTTTTATGCTATTTTATAACACCCTATGTGTTGTATTATGTGTATAAGTATCATTAAATTCTACTCGTAACTTTTTGAGTAATTGCTATTTTTGTGACTTTTCCTTAATTTTTGATAACCAGTGCATTAGATTTATAATCTTATCTTCGACCAACAGTTCTTGAGGCAACCAACAACATCACTTGTGATGTTATCTGCACGGATGGAAGAAAGAAACGAAAATTACTGTCTAGGTAGTGCAATTTTCATTAACACTCCATCGGGCACGTTGATCTGACAGATACACGCCTGTCAATATCTCTGCTTTTGTCCCCGAAAACTTGTTCTTACGACCTTGACCTTCTTAGTATCTGTCCATCTGACCACCTGCTCATTTCGAATGCAGTAACGACCAATTCCGTGTAGGAGTATTTCACGTTTTGAAGATTGTTTGAAGTTTTGTATTTGTTAGATACACGCGCCCGATAAGGTTTGTCTCTTGAAGCTTTACGGAAGTATCAAGATTCCCTGTTCGTTTTTGATTTATCTTTTCCCATGATGAGTGCTAAACGCTGTTTAGATTTGAATAATCAAAAATTCCTTGAGATAGTTCATCGTATTCTATTTAGTGATGTGATGGAAATGAGGAATTAAATGCTGAAGAATTTGATGAAAGTGATGATGACGAAGAAGATATTTTAGGCATGTGTGAAGTTGATTCTGATAGCAGTGAAAGTGATTATAATGACTCAGAACTTGATGATGATGCTATTAATGATGATTTTTATGTAGGAAAAGACAATAGTACTAAATGGGCAAAATGGATCGGAAGAAAAAATGTCAAAGGTAGATCGCAGAATATTATCTCAAAATTACCTGGAGTAATTGGAAGTGCCAAATAAATAAAATCTATGTACGGCTCTTTAAACTGTTTTTTTCTGACGAAATATTGGAAATAATTGTGAAATGCACTAAAGAATACATTTCTGCAGTTTCTAATCTATGTAGTACAGAACGAGAGGCAAAACTAACAGATAATATTGAAATTAAAGCCATTATCGGTTTACTTCTATTAGCTGGTGTTTTGTGAAAAATAAAAAATGTAAAAAAAAAAAATAAATAATAAAATAAAAAAGTCCGGGTGTAAAACTCCGGACCTAAAAGGAATAAAAATAGAAGATTTAAAGTAATACAAATTAACAGAAAACACATAAAACAGAGATGTATCTGACAGATAAACCGCGCCCGATGACGTAAGTTTTGAGACGCTCCCGACGGAGTGTTAAAATAACAGCTCTATTAAATATTAAGATAAGTACTACAGATTCCTGTTATGTCTTTCGAACTAAACTAATCTCCATTTAAAAGGGACAGAGCTATGTAAAATAAGGATTTATTTTAATGGCCTATTGATTTTATTGGATAGTCATAGATTTAGCCTATATATGTGTAATTTGAATAAAATCGTTTATTTAACCAGAATAACAATAATTCTAAATTAACTCCGGTCGATATCTCTGTCCCATGATATACATCTACAATAGATTCCGACATATTTAAGCCCTCAACGGTAATGACATGTCTCATGGCATGGTTGAACAGAATGCTCATGAGTCTTTCGTTTCCAATTTATTTCTAACCTCGAGATCACTTTTGAAAAGAAAATCATTCAAAAAACTATTGAAAAATTCCTCCAATTCATAACTGGTAGAATCGATACCATCCTGATGTTGTTCTTTATTTTGAGGGAAATAGAGCTATGCAGCTCGCCAACTCTAATTTCGTCAATAGGCTAATAAAATATTTTACATTGGAAGAAAAGACTAAAGATTTCTCAGTATGCTGAAAGAGCACTACTGAATAAGCCTCTCATAATTTGTCGAGCGAAGAGGCGTCCAGAGAAGTAACAAAAAGAGAACCTATTTTGGTTTAGGATTGTATGTTAGTGAATGGACTCGTGGACCATACGTTTTGCATGTAAACATATTATATACAATAAATATATATATATGCAGTAGGATTGAAAAGTTCCCGGACTGAGTCTTTAACTTAAAGTATTATCAATTAAATTGCTGAAACACAACCTCCTTCGAAATAAGACCATTGCGCAACAATACACTTTTGCCACCGCTTGTAAAGGTCATCGAACCATTTCTGGAATCCATATTTATCCATGTCCTTTAATTCAGCCTGCGATGCACTTTTAACTTCATCTGCAGATGGAAATCGACGACCCTGCAAGCGAGTTGCCAGTTCAGGAAATAGGCTGAAGTCGCGGGGGGCGAGATCTAGGAAGTATGGAGGATGTGGCAAAACAGTTGTATTTGTTTTCGCAAGAAAGTCCGCGACGAGGAGGGATCGATGTTCAGGAGCGTTGTCATGCAAAAGCACCCATGCCAACTCAGCCCACAATCATGGTCTCTCGGTTAACATGCGGGGAACAATGTGTTGACACACTCTAGGCATATTAAGATCCTTAGTCACTATCCGTTGGATATTGGGATCCTATCGGATATCCCAATTGATTCTGCTATTTGCGCTATTGTTTGCTGCATGTTCTTATGTACCGCCGCAGAAACCCTTTCGATGTTTTCAGCGGTGAGGGATGTCTGCTGACGGCCAACGCGTTCGAAGACTTCGGCACTTTTCCTACCTTCTCTGAAACGTCGATACAACTCAAAAGCCTGTGTTCGCGATAATGTATCACTGCCGTACACATGCTTCAACATTTCGTAAGTCTCCGTACCACTCTTTCTCAAGCGAACACAAAATTTTATATTAATTCTCTGCTGAACAATCTCCATTTCTTTCATTTGCCGGTTACTAAATTCACCCGCCTGCAAAATACGACGCCGGGGTGAGCCACCGACCACGTGATTTAGATCAAACCGCTTTTAGAACAGGGGGAACGTAGTAACACAGAAACGTTATCGTAGTCGCTCTACTGCAATTTTTTTTTAAATTATAGGCTCAGTCCGGGAAATTTAAAATCATACCTCGTACTACGTTATGTATGTAATGACGCACTTAATGTGTTTATGAAATGATCGTTGAACTGTCTGCATATAATAACTACAACATAAATAATTACTTCAATATAATTTTAGATATTAATGTTTTACATGCCAATATTTTATAGGTACATAAAAAAAAATCCTTAAATATTTTTTCTTAAATATACATGATATAAGGTTATACATGAATGAAAGACCAGAAAATTTCCAAAATTTAGTCCATTCATACTTTGTTTTTCAAATTTAGATATGATTTATTTTAAATGATTTTGCACTTAAGTATGTATTTATGTTTTATTTCGGTTTCACAATTACGTAAGTACTTATACAGGGTGGTCATAAAAAAATCTTTGCCGATATATATGAACCTCTAGCGGCTGTTCCGTTCACCCGATCGAGATGAGATTTCAGATATAGTTATTCAGAGTTATGAGCCCAGGATTCTGTGAACGGTGACCAAGTGGCGCTCACGGTTACAGTTGTAGGTACAGAAACTCGAAATTTTCGAATAGCAATACCCACTTGTTACAGTCGCAAAATACTCAGCACATGCGAAAACTCTAAAGAGCGTTGGAACGGTACGTGTATCACAAGAAACGGACGAATTATGCACGCACAAAAGACATTTCTGTGAATGGCCTATGATGGTACCCATGTGGAAAATGTGCAATCCAAATAAAAGTTTCCTTATGGCTGATCTGTGTTGTCATCAGTTATTGGTGTCTTGCCTCTGTCATATTCAAATTTCCTCCGTGCTCCCCGATCGTGTATTTTTTTGGCTGTTTTCTGTGTGTGCATAACGCGTCCGTTTTTTGTGATATACGTACCTTTCTAACGCTCTTTACGGTTTTGGCATGCGCTGAGCCGACGGGAAAAAGTCTACGTTGCTATTCGAAAATTTCGAGTTTCTGTACCGTAACCGTGAGAGCCACTTTGTTACCGTTCTCAGAATCTCGAGCTCATACCTCTGAATAACTATATCTGAAATCTCATCACCATCGATTGAATGGAACAGCCGCTAGAGATTCATATATCAGCAAAGTTTCTTTATGACCACCCTGTATTTTAAACCTTCAAAGAGGCTTGCGCCAAAGAACTATAACCTACGAGAAACTTCCAAGCATGTTGAAATGATAATTAGTCAATATAAGTTTATGAAATAGTGAAATTAAGGCCTTTAAAATTAAAATCTCATGATTATAAATGAACAAATATGAGAGGAGGATTAAACCCTCAAGTCGATATTTTAGAATTTTATTATGTTCTTTTGGAATTTTGTTATGTTACAAGTTCAAATAACCATGATGGTGTTAATATTTTGAGTACCAAAATTTCAATCATTTAAAATAACATATCCTTAATTTAAATTTTTACATCCTTATTTTTTTCAGGAATGCAGAAATTTCTATTTATAAGTAGCATTTTATGTTATAGAAAAATACTCTTCATCTATACTTATATATAAAGAGAGAGCGATTTTGTATGTGGAGGGTAATCTAAAGAACCACTGCACCTATTTGAAAACTTCTTTCACTGTTTGAAAGGTACATTATTCCAGATGGACATAGGCTATAAATTATGTATATCTGATCAGTAGAAAAAAAGTTATCTTAAAGTCTAAAATAATATTCAAATTACGTTGGTTATTAATTAGAGTTCATTTTTTAAAACAGAGAGGATAAGAGATGAAATGAAAATACAAAATTAAAAAAAGGATTTTAAGTAAAGAATGATTTTATTAAACAATATTAAAAATTTTTTAAAATAATATTCCTAAAATAATATTCAAATTAATATTACGTTAGTTAATAATTAAAGTCATTTTTAAAAAAATTAACTTTAATTAATAACTAACGTAATATTAATTTGAATATTATTTTAGGTGCTTAAAATAATTAAAAAAAACATTCTTTACTTAAAATCCTTTTTTTATTTTTGTATTTTTATTTCATTTCTTATTCTAATTTGGGGATACCGATGTGTATCTATACTTCTATAATAATATATAAAGATAGAGAGCAGATTTTGTATGTGGAGGGTAATGTACAACTTTTGTACATTAAAATGTGCCTTACAACTTTTCCTTTGTCAACCGCAGTCAAGTAACCATGGCAACACCCTTTAGCTTACAGGGTCCGTTTTTCGAAATCGCTCTTTAGAACGGGAAAATGTTATCTACTTCCTATCCCCCATTTTACTTGGGGGACATTCAGCGTGGGGGGTCAGGGGAAAGAGTGGTTAATTGCTTTCTTATTGCTTTCTTACTATTGAAGAAAAATTTCAATAGTAGTTCATCGGCACTCCGTGCCTCTTTCATCTCTCAAAAGGCTGAAAATGGATGAACCGCGGGTGAACCGCCCTTCTGATGTCTCTCACCTGAAAAGAAATAGCCTCTAGCTAGAACGGCAAAAGATTATTATTCAGTCCTTTTCGGCAAGATTCACCCTCCGTTCCCAGAATGTCACCCAATTGTTCTTTGTGGGCAAAGCCGTTAGGAAAGTCACAACGAAGTGGAATTCGAGACTATATCTCTGCCGACATCACACCGTATTTTTCGAGAGTATGTGCTTCGTATATATGCTATCCCACCCCGTAAGGAAAAGGTTTTACTGTTTTAAAAATTCAAGCAGAGGAGGTATTGATAAATACAAAAAGGATTTTTGAAACTGGAAACGTTAAAGTGTTTATTGAAGAAAACTACATTTGGAACTGCGCTTTGTATTGGACATTTAAGGTAAAAAAGATTTACAATTTATTGGCTATCAACTGGAAATTTATTCGTATAATATTTTGATCAACCCGACCAAATATTTCACAAGTTATTTCTATATTTTATTTGATGACATTTGTTAAAGATTGTATATGTATTATAAACTATCAACTTGAAATAAACTTGATACCTAGAAACGTGCCCTGAAGATTTAGACAGACGAAGGACTTTTCAAAATTGGGAAAATGAAAACACATAACATAATCAAACATTTTATGATAAATACATAATTTGTAAATTGAGATATTATGTAACTCTGACAATAGTTTTTTTATAGATAGTATTACGAATATAAATAAATTTTATATAGTTATGCACATCATACTTAGAACAATCCTCATACTAGCTATGCGTTTTGAAAGCTCTCACTTCCTCTAATAGAATTAACTAAATACAAGTTATGTAATGAAAACAGACGCCAACTTTCTGTGAGCCGTCGCCATAGAATATGAAATTTCTTATAAGGACTATAAATATTAACTATTCTTTTTAATGTTCCAAATTATTTTTTGTTATTTATAAGAATAAAAAAAATTGAAAATGTATTTGTATTAGGTTTCGGACAAATTTTTCATTAAAACGAATGTTTATTTTGCAAGATAACTTTTTTCTTAGACTTGCATCTCCACAAGCAACTTACAAATAAATCAAATTTTGAAAAAAATTGATTTTTTTTTTCTAATCTGAACTTTAGAGAAACTACAGACGGTTAAACGGATATAATGTGAACGAGTAAAAAAAATTCCCTTAAAATAATATTCCTTTACCTGAACTCGTTTTTTAGGATTTGAAGTTTAGTTTTCATAAAAACATTCTACACAGGAGAAAATGTCTTTCAAAGTAAGTTTTAAGGGCAGACAGGTTATTTTAGTATTTCACATCATTAATAATGATTCGCTAAACATTAAAATCTTAAGTTACAATATCTATATATTGCGATATGATAATGGTATCTATTTACATTTGTTTTGAAATATGTGAGGTTTAAGTATCAAATACAGAGTAGTTCTAATTGTTAAATTATACATACACATATATTACTATTCTAGTAAAATTAGTGTCTAAGTATGTTGGTCGAATGGGAAATTAATTGAGTGTGTGTTATGAAAACATCGATTTAAAACTAGCCGGAACTGGTTTGTTTTCTGTTGCCCAACTGTTCGTTTGACTCAAAGCGGGACATTCTCGACTACAAAGTTTGAAAAAAACGATGGTAACAGAAAAGGTGTGGCGGTTATAGAATTTCTGGCTCCAGAACTATATGTGGAGTCAGTCTTCGAATTTTCTTCGAGAAATTCCATTGACCTACTGGTAGAGAAGGGGTTCTGAAATACGTGGTTTCACGTGCAGCAAAAAAGAAATATAATCAAACCATGAAAAATTTTATCAAGAAATAAATCGATATTCTGTAAACTAATTTCATGTGCATATGTTAGATAGATTTCTAGAAATGGAGAATTACGTAGATGTTAATGGATTCAAGATATCCTAATGTTTCCTGGCCCTTTGAGGAAAGTTGTGATGCCCACGTGTAAATAATTTTTGTGCACTCCTAGTTTATGTATGAAATAAAATGTTATTTAAGTGTGGCAAGTGAAATTTGGTTTTATCTTTTTTTGTTTAATGCGTTTGTACTGATCTTCTATAATCAAGGCCATAACAATAATAATTAACAGTATGAAAATAAGTTTAGGTAATATTTAACAGAAACCGTTGTCATATATTAGTGAATTATCATCCATTTCCAAAGGAAAAGTCTGGGAGTCTATTGGGGATGACTGGATAAAATTTAGTCATAAAACATGTAAAGAGGCCGTGGTCAATTTTTGACTAAGCACAGGGCACGACTACAGAGGCTGTTCGCACATTTTTTAGACTATTTTGGTAAGCGGTAATAAAAAATCGTTTCCTGAAAAAGAAATAATTGAATTGTACTATGTTTTTAAAAGTCAAAATTATGGTCTGCGTCTTGAAAGTTTTGTTTTTATTCAAAATGGCGGTTTTAACAAAGCAGTGATTCGAAGGCTACATTTATGCTCTTTCCGAACAGAAATATGCATACTCCGTTATCCAAAAACGATGTGAGAGTCATGGTTTTGTGATATCTAAAGCGTCGATAGGTAATATCGTCAAGAAGAAAGGAAAAAAACGTCAAATTGGAGCATCAAGTGGGACAAAAATTCCAAACAAGTATCCAAGGAAAAAACGGACATCTTCGACTATTGCAAAGGTACGTTGTTTAATGTTAAAAGAAAATCCCCCTAGTCAAAGGACAGTTGCAAAATCATAAAAATGCTCGGTGTCCACTGCAAACAAAATGATAACCGTTGATTTAAATCTTAAGAAAGCGATAATACGCAATGTGCATCGTCTTCTTCCAAATCATATCGCTGAACGCAGGACACGCTTCAGAATTCTACATGAGAAACACTTATCCAAAGAAAAATTTAAAACAATTGTCACAATAGATGAATCATGGGTGTATTTAAATGATTGCAACAAAAAAAGAGCCATTTATTATCATAAAAGGGGCGAAAAAAATTTAAGTTCATGGCCCGAAGAATCGAAAGAAAGTTTTTCTAAGGGATTCATGATTGTTGCTGGTTTTACTTATAATGACAAGTTAAAAATAAAGAGAGTGGAAAAAAATGTCAAGATTTACTCCAAATACTATCAGGAACATATTTTATCGCCCATTTTTCTGAATGAAATACCATCGCTTTACCCACAGTGCCATCAATCTGTGAGACTCCATCAGGACAAAGCTAGCAGTCACACATCAAAATTCACTGTAAATTTCCTAAAAGAAATGGAACGAAAAACTGGTATCAAGGCCATAACCCTTCACTGATATCCCTACTAAATCTCCCGATGTATCACCTATGGATTTTTGTGCTTTCGGACTTTTAAAATCTGCATTACCCAAACGTCGTCCCAAAACCCTTACAGGACTCTGGAAAGCTGTTCAGGAGGAATGGGATAGAATACCTTTTTTGACACTTCAAAATACATTATAATCCCGGAAATTGCGGTGTCGAAAGATAGTTCGGAATAAGGGATGTCAAATAGAACATTTATAACACAAGAATTTCATGTAATTTAGTTTTGTGGATACAATATACATCGTCATTAAAAGGTGTGAACAGCTTCTGTATATGGCTGAACATCTGACCAAATTACGGATTGTGAGTTCTAACGTATCCACCTTATGTGAGAAAGAAAATATGAATAATTCTCACCTACATGTTTGCTCGAAAGTAGACTTTAACTTACGGCAGAATGGTGATTCGTGTGCTTGTAACCGTAATTTAAATTGTTTATATTATTTTAAATGAAATTATTGGGATTGGGAGTTATTATATTATTCTTATATTAATTATATTTATTAATTATGATTTTGATTTATTAACTTATTGGTTCATGATTGTGGCTAGTACATTGATGTGCTTCCCAAATAATGGAAATTAACTCTGGTTATATTGACAAATCAATTTATTGAATATTAACACACATAAATAATACACTCCAAAATTACTCAATATTTCCTCCGGCATTTACACATTATTACCGCAATAACTTCATTCCTACTAAATTAATTCTTTATATATATGCAAAACATTATATTAAATTGTTGGTACGAATTATCGGTCTATTACTCAACATCTTATACTCAAAACTATATTCATCGCGCTCTATCTTAATCATTATGGCTATACACTGAGAAGCAATGATACAATATAAAAGGGAAATGCAAAGTCGGTACCTCAGAAGATGACGGTTGAAGCCCTCTGGGCAGCTGGCACTCGTAATGATGACTTCTCTAAACTTTACTGCATTCGAACACGGCTCCGTCGTTTATCGCAGACACTCGGCATGGGACACTGGGCGCTCGACAACTTCTGACAGACTCTAACTTCCCAGGTTATCTCTCTGCCTTTACACTATTTTTTATTTCATATATTTTCTTACTAATGTCTCCGCCTCTTATAATTTCCATTGGTTATCTGGAAATTATCATGTCATCGCCATTCGTCCGTGCTGCCACTCCTCAATCCCCTTTTACCAATGCGCGTCGAGGGTGGGATTTATAAATTCTCCCTCAATTTTAACTTTTCCCATGCTTTGGATTCAAGTTGGGTGGGCCGCTTTATAGCCATCATAAATTTTCTTTTATTTTCACTCTCTTCCACTTCTATTTATTGCTACGAACATTATCTCTAATTTTCGTTCCGGTCTATGGCTTTCTTCCCTTCTCTTTTATTGCCCTGTTTCTTTATTGCATTTAACAATTATTTTATTTTATTTTGTATTTCTTTCCATGCTCCTGTGCCTGGCCGTAACACTACTGTCATGTCCCTATGACAGTGCTCTCTATTGGAGGGCCAAAGAACTGAAGTCCTGATCTCATGGTCTTCAAATATTGTGCTTCTGGCTTTTTAACTTTTTTTTAGAACTTTAATGTTTTTAACTTGGTTTTGTGGCCTTTTCGTCGTTACTTTTATCGTATCTTTTGCTTTCTTTTTGTTGTCCTGTGTTTTTGTATTTTGGATGAGTGACCAGACTTGTATGGATTAAGTTCCAGTCGGCCATAGGTAATACCAACAACAAAAACAACATATTTAACAGAAACCAAAAAAGCGTGCTAATTTAAAGAAGCATAATTCAATTAAGAAAATAACAATTTAATTGTTTTTTTTCAATAACATATTTATTATTATTTATTATTATTAATTCATTTTTAATCAACTTTTGTATGAATTTCTTTTAATTCATTCAAGTCATTTAGTATTTTGAAGCATATTTTAAATTCACAACAGAGCGTTTGATTTTAGTATGTCCCCCATTACATGTTTACAGAAAATTATGGTCCAGCAAAGAAGTTGAATTATTTGTTATATTGATAGCAAATATTAATTTTTGAATTTTTCTCCATCACCTTTCCATGAGCTTTCTCCATCACCTTTCCATGAAAGTTTCCCCTATGCATTTTACAATTTTCATGGATAAATTAGCTAACAAGCTTACTAAACAGAGATCAGTAATGAATCACACAGAAGTTTAAACAGCAGTTTTGATTATCAGTCTCGTCTTTCAGGAAAAACAGCAGCGGTTTAGATTTTAACTTATGTTGATTCTAACCGTGGCAGTACTTCATTCGGACCGTTTTATTTTGTGTTTGTGTAGGGATTGGGGGGGGGGGGATGACTCCCAACTTTTCACATCATGCCTCCGACATAACTGTCACTTGAGGAATATACCAACAGGAAAGCAAAATAGCATAATGCAAAAGAAAAATCAATAGCTAAAACATAAAATGAAAAAGTAGATCTCAGGATTTCGTCAACATTAAAATACCAAAGTATTTATAACAGAATTGCTTACATCCATTGGTACTGGTATAAGGTCACTTTGCCAATCAGATTTTGTAAAATATTATTAACAGACATATTTTACCTTATACTTCTATAAAAAATAAGTAGATACGTAATTTTCGTACTGACGAAAAAAGTTGCGAATAAATGCGAAAATTATTTTTTACTACTTTACGGCGAAAACTCGGTGATAAACGACTTTTTAAGCGAATTTAGGTAATAACAGTAATAATTTATTAACATAATTGCTTATCTAAGACCATCTTCCATGATCCAATGTTCTAATCCAATAATTTATTAACATAATTCCTGATCTAAGACCATCCACGGACTTTAACTGAGAGATCTCAAACTCAAAATTTGCTTACTACTTATTTCTAAGGAAGAGAAAGTGGACACTACAACAACGTTAGATTGTAACTAAGAATTTTGATACTTTCCTGACCAAGTATGTAAAATTGTGATTTTAATATACATATTTTTAATATTTATATATATATATATAATTTTTTTGCGAATATATGTGAAATTTTGTATATTGTAATTTCCTTTTTTGCGAAATTTCGATATTTTTTATGTGAAATTTACGTACCACTAATAATAAGGCAATTTACCTTACAAATTAGAATGGTTTTCTGATGTTACATTGCATACAAAAACATCTAAGATAAGTAAAAATAATATTTGTACCTAAGGCGAGTAGATATACTTTTCGTTCCTTTTGTATATAACATTATTATGAAAAGTCTAACTATACATAATGATAATTTTTATAAAGGGTTATAAAATATTGTTCTGTAATTTCCATATTGGAAGTCATTTCCCAAGGCAGATAATATACAATAGCATACAAAATTAGAAAATAGATCTTTTATCCCTTAAAATGAGTTATGGTAATGTTATTAAAATATGTATTTAAATCTGATATGTCAGAAGTTTCATGACACTGACATATAATGGAGATAAAAATGACAGGATGTATATATACGGCTTCGAGAATGCGGCCACATCAAGCGGCTAAAAATCAAATATATATGCTTATGTAAATACGGGAAGAATTATTGCTGCCTCGGGACATAAATATACATTTCATAAACCAAAAGGGGATATACAAGTTTACCCTTAAACAACTCCATCTTGAGATAAACACAACTTGGGAATAGCAGTGTCATTGTTCCTCGTGCAACGTAGCGTATTTATTATCCTTCTACATCCCTATTTAAGTAGAAATTATGTGTAGAGAATCTGAAACAAAATGTCTGCTCCTTGTGTAATGTGTCCTTGGAGGAAAGCAAAATGTACTCATACAACAAGAGAACTACATGAATTGGAATGCAGGCTCACGTGTCAGTTTCTTACCACATAAATGTATTAAAAGCTTTAAAATTTCTGGCATGTCATAACGAATAGTGACATAATTTTATTATATCTTTATCCTGTGAATTTTATGTACATTACGAACACGGTTTCGCCATCATATATTTATTGCATTTTAAATCTTATTCATTTATTTTATTTGTGATTTTACAATCTGTAACTGTCTTTCGAAGATAAAACTAATGTTTTTGACTCTTAATTGATTACAGAAAAGCCTTCTTCCAAAAATATAGAAATAAAAAATTCAAAAGACAGTAGTTTACATTGTGAGAGGTAATCACTTTTTAGAGGCAACTGCATTCGAAACTAGAGTATAATTAAATTTAGGGTAACTTAAAACGAAATCACTGAGGAAGTTGATACACTTTGAAGTTTATGGATTACTTTTCTGGTACAATATGAAAAGGAATTGTTATGAAAAAACGTGATATGAAAAATTATATCTGTACTATTAATTTGTGATTTTACAATCTGTAACTCTCTTTCGAAGATAAAACTAATGTGTTTGACTCTTAATTGATTACAGAAAAGCCTTCTTCCAAAAATAAAGAAATAAAAAATTCAAAAGACAGTAGTTTACATTGTGAGATGTAATCATTATTTAGTGGCAACAGCATTAGAAACTAGAGTATAATTAAATTTAGGGTAACTTAAAACGAAATCAGTGAGGAAGTTGATATACTTTGAAGTTTATGCATTACTTTTTCGGTAGATTATGAAAATGATATTTTACAAAAAATCGTGATATGAAAATATATATGTGTACTAATAATTTGTAATTTTTCAATCTGTAACACTCTTTCGAAGATAAAACTAATATGCTTGAGTCATAATCAACTACAGAAAAGTCTTCTTCTTCAAAAGAAAATATCCCATAAGACATTATTTTACGTTATGAAAGGCACTAATTATTTAGAGAAAATTGAATTAAAAACTAGAGGATGATTAAATTTAGGGTAATTTTAAACAAAATCAGTGAGGAAGTGGATATACTTCGAAGTTCATGGATTACTTTTCTGGTACAATATGAAAAGGATTTTTTTATGAAAAAACGTGATATGAAAAATTATTTCTGTACTATTAATTTGTGATTTTACAATCTGTAACTCTCTTTCGAAGGTAAAACTTATATGCCTGAGTCTTAATCGATTACAGAAAAATCTTCTTCTTGAAAAGAAAAAAATCATAAGACAGTATTTTACATTGTGAGAGGCACTAATTCTTTAGAGATAATTGCCTTAAAAACTAGAAGATAATTAAATTTAGGGTAACTTAAAACAAAATCAGTGAGGAGGTTAATATATTTTTATGAAGTTTATGTATTACTTTTCCGATAAATTATGAAAATTATTCTTTATTAAAAATCGGGATATGAAAAATTATATGTTAACTATTAATTTGTGATTTTACAATATGTAACCCTCATTCGAAGATATAACTAATATACTTGAGTCTTAATCGATTGCATAAAAGTCGTCTTCTTCTTCAAAATAAAATAAAATCATAATACACTACTTTACATTGTGAGAGGCACTAATTATTTAGAGATAATGGCATTTAAAACTAGAGAATAATTACATTTAGAATTACTCAAATGAAAATCAGGGAGAAAGTTGATATACTTTGATGAAATTTATAAATTACTTTTCCGGTAGATTATGGAAATGTTTTATATGAAAAATTATGATTTGAAAAAATAAGTACACTATAAATTGTTCTTAAAGGGGAATAGTACATATTAATTTCCTTAAAAAACTGACTCATACAGAAATTTTTGACCTGTTTCTATTTTAATTTTGTTGTTCATAATTCCCCTGGCCGGCAGTTTCAGACGAGGTCCATATAGGCTTAGGGCTGACGTGTGCAGCTCCATGTTGTGCTTTTATATCACCACAGGTGCTGGAGTCCGTCTTAGCTAGTTGCCACCTCAATTTTAAATGAGCACCCCCCAGGGATGACATCCCGGGGGATCGCACCCTCTCCCACCCTCTTTGACCTCATAGAGGGAATTTCCGGTCTATGTATTTGTTTCCATGTACGGCCTAGACACGGAGATATTTAATGGCGCATGCCGGGATTCGATCCGAGTACCCATAGCATCGAAAGCCACCGCGCTACCTGAAGGCTACCTCGAGCCCAATTTAATTTTTCAACTTCTAATTAATGTCTGGAGTAAAAACAATTATCAACCAATCGAAATGGATGAACATTTTACTTAAAAAAGTAGTTGAAACGTATATATATATATATATATATATATATATATATATATATATAATGTATCTAAACAAACTTCATATATTTAATCCGTTTAATACACCTATTATAATAATCAAATGGATCATATAATCTAATATGACTCAGTTAAAAAAATAGCTTAGTTTTACAACAGTTTTGTCCCTCTCAATGAATCTCATTTGTCGAACACAAAAATGTTAACAATTTGAACACATATCAGTATATGTAACTTGTGATAACGAGTTATTCCTCTTTATGGACTTTATACCTTCATTTTTCTGTTTTCACAAATGACTTCAACATGCAATGAAAATGCATAATGACATTCAACTAATATTAAAAGCATTAATACGAACCATTGACAAAGATCTTATGGCTTTCCAGTTTGTTGTAGACGTAACGTTTTCAGAGGATAACACTGAGGATTGAGAGAAAATTTTACTGCATTCAAACATGGAGAAATAACTTTTTCCTGTCACTGAAAATCTCCAGGAGCAAGTGTTTAGCAAATTAAATGACCAGGAACAATTCTTTAAAATAATTGCGCATTTTCAATGACATTATAGTAGCTGAACAAATATCTGAATGCAAAATCTGTATACAAACATTTTCTAATTCATTTAAATTAAACATTGATTTAATTTAAGCCTCTTGGATACGCCATAAAAAATAATCCTCTACTGACATATTCAAGCACATATACTGTAAATTACTTTCCTTTAAGCCTTATTTCTTGTAAAAGATTTTAACCCACAATACAAATCCGATTTCCAGTAGATTACCCAAGGGAAAATCCTCCAACAATAGAAATATTTCTGTTTACTTTATTCTGTATGGAAAAGCCAGCACTAAACATTATTGAATAAGTTTGAACCTTTAATTACATTTTCATAGATCCATAATTCAAACTAATCTTGAATCCTCCGCAAATAGTCATTCATTGGCAATTTTGACAAGAATCGTTATATGAAACAATTTATGGCAGTCAAATTTATTTGCATTTCTTGTTATACTTTAAATCTTTGTCCCAAAATATTTTGAATCCACCGAAAATAATTACTAATGATTTTTTCAACAAAACTAGCCGCTGCGCGACCAACATGGTCGCTTTTAGTTTTATATTTTCTTTTGCAAAACAACTCAACTGAAAGTAACATATGTAAGGAATGTTACCATTACCTGTCATCGTAAATATACTTTGTAAAGGGGTATTCTCTATAAGGCTGATTCTAAAACATCGTAATTTAAAAATGTGAATTTCCATTACTTCTGAACAGAATTAAAGATAAGACTGAGAAACCCAACAGCAATGATTTTATAAATTACATCCCTCTCTGTATGTAATTTTTTTCAAAATTAAGATATCTACACTTTATCATTACATCAAATAAGAAATTGTTGGGGAAAATACTTTCACTTAAAAAATGGAGTAAAAATTCAGCAAGTACTAAAATATAGCAGGTATTACATCACTCTCTGTATGTACTATTGTTCACAATTCAGATATCAAATAGTAAATTGTTGGGAAAATTTCTTCACTTATAATATGGAGTAAAAATTCAGAAAGTGATGAAAAAAGTGTAGAAAATTAACTATTACTGGCTGTAGGTTGCTATACCGGCGACAGTTAAGCGTAACCTCGCGAACATTTATGCTGTCTCTTAATGAATTATTCTTCTTCGCTTTCTTTCTTGAGACTGTTCCCGATTTTCATTTCATCGTGAAGCTCGTTTTTAAGCATTCCTGATTTCAGTGCGTAAATCCATGTTGACACGCGGTTGCATATTGCGGACGGCTGCTAATGTTTACATCTGGTAGTTGCAGCCGTTGCCATTCGGAGTGTAAAAATATCATCGATTTTTGTGCCGCATACCTACGCGTTTTATATATATATAGATTATATGCAGAAAAGTATATTTGAATTAGTTCATTATCAATTTGTTAGTTTATTATTAATTCTTTTAATTATTCGCTCAACTGCTAATTAGTTTAATTCATTTTTTTATGTGCATCTAAAATTACTCTAAAACCCATTGATCAAAAGCCCAGTTTATCTGCCGAAAAGAATTATTTACCTTTTGGACGTAAATTTATTTATAAAACTCCATATAACAATCTGTTTTATCTGTATTTCCAATTATGCTTTAAGTTTTAGCTCCAATGCATCCACCTGAATGATAATTTTCTTCGATATAAAATTGTACATAAAATTAGGTATAACAATCTAATTCGTTTGGATTCGTTATTACGTTTTGCTTCCAAAGCATCTAGAATTCGCTAAAAACGGTCATTTACTGATATTTCCGTCTTCTATTGCATTTGTTTTCCTCTCGAGACCCATTAAACACAGTTAATTTCACCCCACAGATGAGATTTTAGATTCTGTATAAGTAACTTGCACTTAGGGTTACTTAAACAAAGGCTGTGCTATGGTACTTAAACGTAACTTAATGTAGTTACTTAAAGGTAGGGCTCTACTATGTTTATTGATTCATATAATGTCTGTGAAATAAAGGCAGTATTATTATTCAAGCTCTATAAAAATTTTAGAGTATTTTTTTATGATGTAGGTATGATATAAGAAGCTGAATCTAAAGTTGTTTTAATGGTGTAGATATGTATCGCTTCCTATGCATTTTGCATGTATTACATCAAAACTCATCGAAAGGAAATTTTTTGAACTCTAAGCATGCATATATTAGCGACAAATCTTCAGAAAGCCTATCGAATTTATCTTTTATGCATAAGAAAACCAGATATAAAAGAAGTGACACAATAATTGCTTACTTGACATATAACCAAGGAAATATGGAAGTAAATACATAGATGTTAAGGTGAAACAGAGAAATGTATATGAACCTCACATTAAAATGCTTAAGGTAATACATAATGCTTAAATATAAATACACCTAAATGATCGGTTATTTATAGCGCACGGACGATAGATCGTACAAGATATTATTCTAAGCGAACGTTTATGATATTTCAAACAATATTATCGAAACTATATATATATATATATATATAAAAAAAAAAACTTGAAAAGTTCGCTCTTTTAGCGGCGTATACTCTTTTGCAGGTGACGTCACCCGCAAGCAGAGATTTATAATATGAAACACGAGTATCAATTGTGCCCGTGATTGTGAAAGTTGTCTAAGTCATTGTACCGGAGATTACAAAAGTGGTAAGTGAAGAATCTTAACAAAAAAAAAATCACGTATCATTCTTTCACATTACCGTAATGTGAAACAATCTTTGCAAAAGTTAAAAAATTTAAACGTAAATATTTTCTGAAATATTTTATTATATAGTATAAAAATATGTTTAGCTCAAACCTTTAAATATATTTAAGCGAAGTATATATGACTTACACCACTTTTGTAATCGCCGGTAAAATGACTTGGACCACTTTCATAATCAAATGCACAATTGTCAACCTTTACAATCTATGTATTATTTGATATTACAGAACTAATGTTCAGAATGTCAAATCTGAGAGAGTTCCAGAAAACTATAGTAATTGGTGCGAGGCCTTCTGGTGCTTCTTTAACCATAGCGGCAGAAACAGAGGGAGTATCACGAAATAAGATATCGGGAGTATCACGAGTCCGATTCAGTACATACGAGTAAATGACTGAGGTATTGTGCATAAGCGCATAAGTGTGGAACGTAACATGGCGATATCAGCGAAAGGAAAATTAAACTTGCACCCATTGTACGTCAGAGCATATTAAAACTTAAAAACAACAAAGATGATAACGAGTTCGAATGATTCTGTTGCAGTAATAAAAGTCCACCAGGAGCTGAGTCAAGGTGGTATTATGATTGTGCTGCAATCCAGAAGCCCCTCATAACTGAAACGAAAACAAGAAATCTTGTCAGGTTCCACGAAGATAAAATCTGAAGTTCAAATGATTGGCAACTTGCTATCTAATTGGATGAACCAAGCACCACATTGTTTAACACCCTGTAGAGTGTATGTTTGTCTAACACCTCCTGACGAATACCCACAATTTGCTACCCATTATCAACTAGGGTCATAACTTTCTGATGCTATATGAGGCTTTTGGATGCTTAGAAACATCAATACTTCGGAATTCTATAACATCAGAAGTCATCGATTGTTTTAAAAAGCTATGCACCTCATTCTAAGAAATTAGAATATGCTGGCAGTGATTTAAAAAAATGTTTATTAGTGTGCACACTCTTTTCCTCACATGCAAAAATAAACACTTTTTTTCCTCCAAATATAAAAAAATGAAATATTAATCATACGAAAAAGTTGTCTCTTCCAGTTTTAATACGTTTATATTTGCATTTTATTGTAATTTTTAAAATTACGCACTATTTAGTATAAACTCTTAAAACACTTCTTTCAATTTTAATAATGTCGTAAAAAACTGCTTACACCTAGATATTCCCAAATATTTAAAATCGTAGAGTTCATTTAAAGAACGTTTGCAAAGTATTACATGAAGTACTAGAAAATAAGCAGCAAGACAAACTTATGATTGCAAAAAATTTTTTCAACGGCATGAATACAGATAAATTACAAGTAACATTTTACTGAAAACATATATATTTCAGTTGCCTTTAACAAGCTTTAAAAAATACGCAATTATCTAGCTTTACTTGCATTCAGTAAACATTGTAGGGATTTGAATTCTAAATGATGTACATTATTCTTAGCAAACGTATTCCATTTTTATCTAGGTTTCCGAAGGCACTAATAGTTAAGAAAATAATTGAGATTCATAAAAGAATAGATGATTATTCTGTACAACTGTACTTCACTAAAAATACCAAATTAATTTAAATATTTGTTCGTTACTCAGTCCTAAACAGTTTACTTTTATTAACTGAAAATTGTCCCTCAGGGAGACTATAACCCCTACAGGGCGCACCCCCCACTTATAGGGGAATGACTCCACTGGAATTTTTATTCGTTGGGAGAAAGAAATAAAATGCCTTCCGCTGACCAACAGGTAGAAGTCCAACCTCTTTCGAAGCAATGATACACCTCTTCTATGGATAGTGCATTCTCTTTTCTTTTTTTCTTTTTTCTTCTTCTTCTTCTTTGTTCTTTCTTCTTCTTCTACTTTCTTCTTCTTCTTACTTAATTCTTCTTCTATTTTCTTCTTTCTTCTTCTTTTTCGTCTTGTATCTTCTTTTTTCTTCTGTACTATTCCTGGACACAAGAACATGAGCAAATGAAAATTGTATTTTTGTAAAATGGTGAACTAAAATAGTACCACCAAAGTTTAAAACCAATAATTTCAATTTGAGACTAATTTGTTTGACGACAGAAATATCATAATTTATATTCTATCTGGTGTAGAGACATCTATGTTTATTTTTTCTGATAAGAGTTTCAAATAAAAAAAAGTTTCAAAGTAGATGCAGATTACCAACTATTTCTATACTTTCCTAAATATGTTATGGAAGTGGATCTGAAATCAACACACACAAAAAAAAAACTGTTTAAAATAGTTATGTTTCTTACTTACTTTTATGAGTTCCAACTAAAATTTTCGAATTTAATCGCTGCTTAGTTTTTTGAAGGGTCTAAAAAATTTGCATATAAAATGGTACGCATATATTTTAAACATACTTCTTTTCCAATATCCTTCACATGACGACTAGGAAGTTTTTAAAATATTATACAGCAACAACTTTAAATCGGAAAATGAAAAATAAAGACTTATATTCGGGTAGCTCCATATCTTGTATAATTACTTAAACTGGTTTTTTTATTTTTCAAGAGAAAAAAATGTGTTATTTTAGAAGGATTTAGCTTGGTCGTATTGCGTAAATAAATTATTTATACAAAATTTATATCAAAATCAGTTTAATTTGTATCTAGCGAAAATTAATTTTTTTCTTAAGTTGATGAAATTCGGAATGTTAATACTTGAAAATATTAAATTTTGCTCAGACTTATGTTTACAAATTGGAGATTATTGAAAAAATCTGTATATATTATTTTCATTTTATCACTCATATAAAACAAAAAAAACATAAATAGAAGTATACTAATTTTAAGGGCTTAAATGAATTATTTTAATGACTTGGTAATATTAATTATGAAATGCTCTGGTACACAGTGTGTACTACAGGTTGCGGCAGAATAGACTCCCACATCCCTGAAGATCATTGGTAAGGGAATCGTCGGAATAAGACAGCGCGGGAAGTGACAACAGTTTTGGCGGATTATATTGTTGTCAGCAGACACCATAAGTTGGTTGTAATGAAGCGACTTCGATTTTAAAGAAAAATTAAATTTTTTTTAGAGCTAAAGTAATCGAAGGCTGTTTCATTTGATTTTTGTAAGAAGGTTAGGAAGCCGCATTTAATTAGAGGACGGGAGCGTCTACTTTGTGACTTAGCCAATTTAAAAGGTGCTAAGTGGAGTTGGGGGTCTGTGGTTTCCGATCCTACTGTGATGAAGCGCTTTCGATTTTAAAGAAAAATTAAAAATTTTAGAGAGATAAAGTGATCGAAGGCTGTTTTCATCACATTTCGGTTAGAATGCTAGGAAGCTGCCTTTGATTAGAGGACGGAACAGTCGCCTTTTACGCATCAGCCAATTTAAAAGCGGCGGTGCGCGATAGGGGGTAGGTGATTCCAGACGCAGATAAGGAGATGGCACCAGGGTTTGACATTAAAGTAAAATACCCTATTGTAAAGAGTTTATTGGGCCTGTAGACCGAAAAACACGTGGACTGGACTTTGGGTGGTCTGTGGTATGACGTAATGAAGGCGGGCATGAGTTATGGGGTTATCCAATCCAAGAAATGAAAATTGATGCTAAGTGGTGGATTTTTGAAAGCTTTCCTGAATGGATTAGGAGTCACGAGAAGGCGTGGACATTGTTATAAAAAATAAATAAATAGAAGACTTAGAGTTTTTTTTCGAAGATTCACTGTTGCATGCGGCCCGGGTTTGCCTTCCCCCCCGGTGCTTAGCATCGCAGGTGATGAGAGATTGTGGATTAACTGTCGGAGACCGGTTGATTCTTCCCGGTATGCTTGCTTCATGATCCCGTTTTCGAGAGAAGAGAGAATTACGCCTTCACGATGGAGTGACGACATATAGGAGAACCGGTTGATTCTTCCCGGTATGCTTGCATCATGATCCCGTTTTTGAGAGAAGAGAGAATTGCGCTTTTCACGATGGAGTGACGACATATAGGAGATCCGGTTGATTCTTCCCGGTATGGTTGCATCATGATCCCGTTTTCGAGAGAAGAGAGAATTGCGCCTTTCACGATGGAGTGACGACATATAGAAGATCCGGTTGATTCTTCCCGGTATGCTTGCATCATGATCCCGTTTTCGAGAGAAGAGATAATTGCGCCTTTCACGATGGAGTGACGACATATAGGAGATCCGGTTGATTCTTCTCTGTATGCTTGCATCATGATCCCGTTTTCGAGAGAAGAGAGAATTGCGCCTTTCACGATGGAGTGACGACATATAGAAGATCCGGTTGATTCTTCCCGGTATGCTTGCATCATGATCCCGTTTTCGAGAGAAGAGAGAATTGCGCCTTTCACGATGGAGTGACGACATATAGGAGATCCGGTTGATTCTTCCCAGTATGCTTTCTTCATAATCCCGTTTTCGAGAGAAGTTACCAAGTCCGATGATGAGATCGTCACCCGTGTTCCAGTCCAGTTAGCATCAAATTGAGTGAGTGTTAATCATTTTGTCTTGTTCAGACCCAACATCGAAAATTTGAATGATTGAGTGCGGGATCAAATGTTTATTTTTAAATATAGATTTTGAGAGAGAGTAGTTCTTTGCCGTAGGTAAAATAAATAAATTTATGCTCCCTGAATCCAAAAGGTGTAGATTTAATTAAATACATGTCATTCGATATGAATCGAGGAGAAAATGCTAAAGGATTAGTAAAATGTGTAAACTGTGTACGAAGATTTGGTGATTCGCTTCTTTGTGAGTTAAATTGTAAATAGATAAGGTTGTAAATAAATCAATTTTATTTTGTTACATTGGAGTAAGTCATCTTTGTTTTGTGTAGTTGATCTAAAGGAAGGTTTTAGAAGCAAAGTTTATTTGACCTGTTCGGTTGCAAACATGTCTAGAATTTTGGGTTGTGTTCAAGAAAATAAATACAAAAAAAACACAACGCACCCAAATACCTATTAATTGTAAATAATTTGTACTAACCCAAATAATATACGAATCTCGCCCAAAAAAATAAATAATTTGAAGACAGGCAACACGACACCTACACAATGTTATCGGGGTTGGAACCACAGTTGACGTTAATCTAAAATACCCTATTGTCAACAAATTTATGAGAGTCTGTATGGGAGGTTGACCGCAGAACACGTGGACTGGACTTTGGGTGGTCTGAATGTGACGCAATGGAAGGCGTGCATGTGTTGAGGGGTTATCCGATCAAAGAAATGAAAATTGATGGTAAGTG
>OU015490.1:219939390-219966890 GCA_907164885.2 Dolomedes plantarius
AACTGCTCCATTCACACATCGAGACTTGCGCAGCATGGTTTGACTAAGTGGATGTTCAAAAACTGGACTGGCCTTCTCAAAGCCCCGATCTAAATCCCAAAGAACATCTTTGAGACGAATTAGAATGCAGATTAAGTAGCCAGCCAAATCTACCATCTTCACTACGAGCTCTCACTTCAGCTGTGATGGACGCCTGGAAGTCAATTCCTATGGACACCTATCAAAAACTGGTGGAAATTCTCCCCAGACGTGTGCAGGCTGTCATCGATGCAAAAGGTGAACCAACATCATATTAATATATGCCTCAGGACTCTCCAAGACCGTACCACTGGGCGTACGGATGCTTTTGGTCAGATAGTGTAGTACGGTTCGTTTTGTAGAGGCATTTAGTTAGACGAACAAGTAATTCGATTGGGATTTTTAATTTTTGCTCTGATTAATCTCATTTTTACCTGAACCACAGAAGACTGGCGTGACGAATCATCCTTCCACACTGAAGAGAAGATGTTGAATGAAGCATTAGGGTGGTTTATAAAACTTAACTTTCGAAATGTATTGCTCCACAAGATTTATTTTATTATTTTACATGTAAATAAAGCGCACAATTTTTTTTCTCACCAAAAGAATAATATTTACAGGTCGCTCAAGCTCAAACTTTAAAAGTTCAGATTAACAAAGATTTCTTGGCTGTAGTGGGAAAGCTCTTTTGGTGGTTTGCTACTAGACGAAGCAGGAATTGTTGTTGTTCTTCGTCTTTTTTAAGGATTTCATTATATTTTTGTATTAGGCTTATAGCTCTTTCAACATTGTAATTTACAACTTTGATTTTTAAGCACCTTTCTCGAATGTCACAAAAGCAAGGATCACTTTCCATCTGAGATAGTGATTTTTCTACGAATGCTTGTGTTTCAATTTTACCTCCTTTAAAATCATGGCATAAAATAATTGTTTTGTCTTTTCAGTCACAAGTTCTTCGATCTTTACATTTTGCTCTTTATTTTTTAGTTCCAGTCGATAATTACGGGCAGGTTTTGGGTGGACGATCAAGATTTTCTATCATTTTATTTTTGTGCCAATGCTGACTCTGCTATCAGAAAAATCTAATGCTACTAAGTGCTGAGATAGGTGCCATAGGTGTTTGGAAAATGACGATAATGCTATATTTGCTAGAGATGGATTTGGATATTTCTTCATTTAAAAACTGAATATCATTGTAAGGGGCCTTAATAGCATGCGGTGCTTCATTCCAATATTTAATATATATTAGGCTCACAAAAATGCACAATTCTGTAATCTTACTAGATTCTTCAGATGACAGATTAAATTGTTCTCGGAAAAGGAATATTTTTAGAGCATAAATACCTTTAGCCATCCATCGAGCGTGATATGTGGGTCCAGCAGAGCGAAACGACTGATTATTATTATCTCCGCTAAGAAAAAATAATGACAATAGCATAAACTCTTTATAGTCATCCCTTATAGTTGGAGATTTAAGTTCTTTTGGTAGAAATATTAACATATATATTCTCTCAGTTTAGTAAAGTTTACATTGTCAAATAGTTCCATATTTGCTGGATGATAAGCAGATTTATCTATTTCCGGCCATACATTCTTAAAGCCCTTAAATATTACAGTTCCTGGACCTTCAGATGGGCCGAATATAACAGAAAACACACCGGATTGTAAAATCTCCATTATATGGTGACGACATGCAACCCCAATAAGATCTGTCCCTAAATATTTTTTTTAATTCTGATGCATACACCTTTGCGTAAACCTGTATGAGCAGCTGTGTTGTCGAACACCAGTCCTTTAATTTGAGATATAATATTCCATTTCTGAACTGTCTCAATATATGTGTTTGGTTGTAATTCTCCAGTTCCTCTTTCAATCTTGGGAATTCCAACTGTAGTTGTATCCTGTAGAGTAACTGTGGAGATCTTATTGGAATGTAGATGACAGCGGCAGGTGCTCTTCTTCACCTTCAAATTCTATCGATTGTGAAGTTTCTGAGTCTGATAATTCTGACATGATTTTTTCTACCCTAATTTGTAATTTTGCTTCTCTTTCTTCGTATCATTAATAATTTGTTATTTTTATTATTTATTATTTATTCTTTCGTTAACAATTTATTGTCTTCCCGCTTTCTGTTTCTTATATCTTTTTGTGTCGTTTTCATGTCAACTCCTAGAACAACAAAAGACTTTTTTTTTAATTACTAAATTGCTAGATATAACATAAATATATAATTATCTCATAAATTTACATTATAATCACTTCTTTTTTCTGAGAAACTTTCTGGATCAAAATTTAGAATGAAATAAGAAACAAAAGTTCAGGTACAAGTCTGGTAATGGAATGAAATTGAATATAAGCATTTCCTTTGCTATGTGGCGCCATCTGGTGACCTTCGAATAAGTTATATGTTCTTTGAAAATACAAATGTTAAGCGACCTCTTAATATTATGGGATTGGCCTGAAATTTTATTTACATACATTTTGAATACAGAGGAGCAAAATTGGGCTTCTGGAAGGAAGATACTTTTATTTTTTAACATTATGTCATGGACCACCCTACTGAAGCATGCGTAGACTCACCGTACCCAAGGTCGAAAGATGGGGGGGAGGGGAGCGTTGAATAAAGAAACCATGGCTGTCTGAGAAGCAGATGTTCCCACCGAAGGGTTAAGGGGGAGTGTTTTAATAGACAAAAGTAACACATTTAAAACGTCATGAAGTACAAAATTTTCTAAATCCGTTATATTGCACTTGATTTTAAATTTTCTCCCGACATAAACAAAGTTTTTAATTTTTATGAGTTATTTACCTTACAAACACAATTATGATTCTTCTATGAAATCATACAATCTATTACAGAAATTTAGTAAGTTTGTACAAAACCAACTTTAATGGGCACAATAATTTATTTTTATGACCAAATCTCATAAAAGACCAAATCTCACATGTGTTACAATCTCATAAGAGATCGTAAATTTGTGTTATACCCATTGTCAATTTCCATGAAAAAAAAAATACAAAAAAAAAAATTAGGTGAGCTTGACTTGGGTTCATGAATTAAGAAACTTTCCTAAGAGTGCATGAGGGAGTTATTATAGACCCCTTGCGGAAATTAAAAGTCGTTTCTTCTTAAGTACCGATATAAATACGTTTAAATGCTCTCCCAGCTAAAGTGCTGGAGGATACAGGCAATAAAAAATAAGGGTGAATCGTTTCTTAAGAGATAATGCAGAAATTAAGAGAATTTTCTATTTTATCACTAAAATTTTAATCTTTCATTAAATTCTGACACTTTAGATTGCAACATTTTATTTTCTAATATAAAACGAATTGTTAATAATTCACAAGTTTAAAACTAAATAAAGAACAAATAAAACCCGTTTTTCTACAGATTATTTAACGCCCAGAATTTAAATACTGCATATTTATTGGTGCAATAAAGAATATAAATAAATATTTTTATGCTGACCAAAATTTGTCCTTTACGTTCTTTCATAGAAGTGTGAAGAAGATACACAAAATGAAATATTATTCAGATGTGTATTATATTTTAATGTATCGATAATCGATATATAAACTGATAAAGTTTTATACTAAAACCTAATTTGTATATTTATTGGTGCAATTTTGTATATATATATATATATATATATATAATATGTGTGTGTGTGTGTGTGACACACAATGTGTGTGTAAGTGTAAGTGTAAGTAATGAATTAACGCAAGATGCTGGACATCAGGAAGGACACCTCGTAGAATATCAGATAGTCATGGGGAACTAACACAAAGCGAGTCCGTGGCAAGGGAGAGACGATTCGTTCGATCACAATGCAGTCTTTATTTCAGAGGCATTTCATTGCTGGACATCTTTTACAGGATTTACTTGGGATATAATTAGCTACAGGGGTTTCACAAATCACAATTAAATTATCCGAAACCTGCCGAATCATCTCAAGACAAAGGGACGCAGAGCGCTAAAAGTACATGTTTTCGGATCGGTTTCAGACACACAAAAGCCCCAAATAGACGCTCGCACGCGCGAAAGGTGTGGGCGCGTTAAAGCTTTTAATTGGCTAGTTGAAAACATCTGACCTCGCACATAGTATGAGGTGATTCACACCGATCTAAATTTTTCTAGACAATTACGTCACACTACTTTTAAAAACAACTTTAACTTTTACACGTGTATTAAGGGAAAATACAATCGGTTACTTTGGTTATCGTGAGATAAGAATTTGGATCAATGGGCGATACTTTATTGAGATAAAAGGGGAAAATTTCGAATAGGCGTTTAATTAATGAAAGTGAAATGGTATTGTTATATATATATATATATATATATATATATATATATATATATATATATATATATATATATATATATATATGCATTGAGTTTCATTAATACGTTTTCATCTAGATTGTTGACATAGCCTGTGATTGGTTTGATATATCATGTCGACAATGAACTGTAATTTGTGTTGGGTTAATAAATTTTTAAGGCTGACACAACGCAACGCTCAAGATTCACTATCAACAGGCTATTGCAGTTAATGTGAAAGATGTAATTCTTAATGTTATGTGAAAGAAAAAGAAACTCAATCTTAGTCAGATAAATTTCTATTAACCCTCATTCTTTAACGAAAACTATATAATTGATACCAGGAAACCACAAGTTAAATCTAAAACTTGAAGCCACGTGGATGCCTAAGTGAAAGGAACGAGCGAATCTACTTAAAGTTACTTATAAACCTTCAAAATAGAAGAACTCGGTAATTTACTCGTTTTTCAGACATTATGAGGTTCAAAGTGTTACCAACAAATGAAAATACAGCCTTAATATATTACGAAATTAACAAAATCTGCTTGAGATAAATTAAAAAATAAAATAAAAATATTTCTATAAATTTATTACATAAATAACAAGTATTATACAATAAGTGAAATGAAAATACATATATTGTCTGAAAAAATAAGCTATTAATTATAAATTTAATTATTGTATTGGAATAAATTTTTATTCAGAAACATTTACTATATTTTTATACGTTTCTATCTTAATTCTTTAAATTTAATATAGTAGAAAACGGAACACACAATTTTAATACTTGGGTATACATTTTTTCACGAATAGTTGTAATAAATTGTTTAGCCATTTAACTTTTTCCCAATGAATTAAAATTAATGTGTGAAAGATGGAATTTGAAGCAACTAACACTATAAAGATAAAAACAGTCCGAAAAATACTAAAAGCAGGTCTTATTTTTCACCAAATACGTATGCGTAATTCCTAAGTGTCTTAAATGAATTAAAATAAAAAAAATAATTATTCTCATTGTGTGTATAGAGTAAATTACTGAATGTTTTAAAAAACGAAGTTGAAGGTCCCGTGTCCCCTAAAAAGAAAATCATGTTCTGGGAAAATGTTGGGGTACATAAATCCGTCGGAAGCAAAATATGTAAGGTACATGAAAATTAGTGTCTTAGATGAAGTAAATTAGAATATTAATTATTCTCATTTTGTGTATAGAGTATACTGAAAATTTTAAAAACGAGGTGGAAGGTCCTCTTTCCCATTAAAATAAAAATTATGGTCTAAGAAAATGTTGGGGTACACAATTCGGGCGGAAGCTGAATATGAAAGGTACATCAAAATTAGTGTGTTGGAATATGTAAATTAGAATATTAATTATTCTCATTTTGAGTATAGAGTAAATTACTGAAAGTTAAAAAAAACGGGGTTGAAAGTCACTTGTCTCCTTAAAAAGAAAATTATGTTCTGGGAAAATGGGGTACATAATTCCGTCGGAAACTGAAAAAGGTACATGAAACTTAGTATCTTAGATGAAGTAAATTAGAATATTAATTATTCTAATTTTGTGTATAGAGTAAATTATTGAAAGTTTTAAAACCGAGGGTGAAGGTTTCTTGTCCCATTAAAAAGAAAATTATGGTCTGAGAAAATGTTGGGGTAAACAATTCGGGCGGAAGCTGAATATGAAAGGTACATGAAAATTAGTACTTTCATGGACAAAAAAATTAGCGTACCAAGAAATAATTGAGGGATCGTAATGAAACTTGCAATAAAGGTACATGTCGGGGATATATGCAAATGATTAGAAATGCAGCGTGATTGCGCATTACGTATAGCCGATAGAGGGCGTTGAACATCGTACTCTGTGGAGTATAAAACAGGTAACCAAAGCTTGTTTGAGTATGCTGAATCATTTACAAAGGAAGAGCTGAGATAGACATGCCATTACGCCGTGTTGGAAGACAATATAAGCAGTTGTCGCAGTTTGAGAGGGGGAGAATCGTCGGGATGATGGAAGCTGGGTGGTCAGCTAGGTGAGTAGCTCGTCAATTAGGCCGCTCTGATTGTGTTGTGAGGAGGTGTTGGAACCAGTGGACCCGAGAGATGTCATGTACACGAAGACCAGGCTCAGGACGCCCTCGACAAACCAGTCGTCGAGAAGACAGCCACATCGTAAGAAATGCACGTGTACAGCCAACTGCTTCATCGGCCGCCCTCCAGTCACAGGTAGCACCTTCACTAGGGGCCGCTGTGTCTTCTCGAACCATACGAAGGCACCTGGCTGAAGGACAGTTGGTATCGCGGCGCCCATTACGTGTGCTGCCCTTGACGCCCACCCATCGACGCCTCCGTTTGGAGTTTTGCCGCGCACGAGGAAACTGGACTGCAGCGGAATGGAACCAGGTCGTCTTTAGCGACGAATCCAGATTCAATCTCGGCAGTGATGACAATCGTGTTCGTGTGTGGAGAGCCCGTGGTGAACGCTTCAATCCTGCCTTTTCTGTACAGCGACACATCGCTCCCACAGCTGGTGTGATGGTATGGGGTGCCATTGCCTACAATACACGGTCACCCCTAGTATTGTTCCGTGGCACCATGACAGCCCAGCGGTATGTTCATGAAATCCTGCAACCACATGTGTTGCCACTCATGCAACGGCTCCCAGGATCCATTTTTCAACAAGACAATGCTCGGCCTCATACGGCAAGTGTGTCACAAGACTGTCTCCACACTGTTACTACCCTTCCTTGGCCTGCCCGATCCCCAGATTTGTCTCCAATCGAGCATATCTGGGATCATTTTGGACGACGAGTTGGGCATCCCACGAGTTTGAACGAACTAGAGGCAAGGTTGCAGCAAATATGGAACGAAATGTCTCAAGACATCATACAGAACTTGTATGACTCAATGCCCGATCGTATCGCATCGTTCATTCGCGCTAGAGGGGGTCCAACGGAGTATTTATTAACTCCTCCGTTCTTTTGCCTTTTTCTCTGAAATAAATTTTTCTTTTTCTTTGATTTTCTTATCATTTACTTATATCAAAGTAGTCATTACCTTTGTAAAATTTCGTTTCATTTTGACGACTCCTTCTTGGTGCGCTAATTTTTTGTCCATGAGTGTATGTTGGATTATGTAAATTATAATTATTAATTTTCGTTAATTATTCTCATTTTGAGTATAGAGTAAATTACTGAAAGTTAAAAAAAGGGGTTGAAAGTCACTTGTTCTCTTAAAAAGAAAATTACATTGTGGGAAAATGGGGTACATAATTCTGTCGGAAGCTGAATATCAAAGGTACTTGAAGCTTAGTATTTTAGATGAAGTAAAATAGAACATTAATTATTCTCATTTTGTGTATAGAGTCAATTATTGAAAGTTTTAAAAAGGAGGGTGAAGGTCCCTTGTCCCATTAAAAAGAAAATTATTGTCTGAGAAAATGTTGGGGTACACAATCCGGGCGGAAGCTGAATATGAATGCTACATGAAAATTAGTCTGTTTGGTGATGTAAATTTGAATATTAATTATTCTCATTTTGTGCATATAGTAAATTATTGAAATTTTTAAAAAACGATTTTGAAGGTCCCTTGTCCCATTAAAAATAAATTTATGGTCTGTGAAAATGTTGGGGTATAAAATTCAAGCGAGAGCTGAATATCAAATGAACATGATAATTAGTGTCTTAGATGAAGTAAATTAGAATATTAATTATTCTCATTGTGTATGTAGAGTAAATTATTGAAAGTTTTATAAAACGAGGTTGAAGGTCCCTTGTCCCCTCATGGAAAATGTTGAGGTACATTATTCCGGCAGAAGCTGGATATTAAAGGTACTTGAAAAGTTTTACTTCTTTAAAGAAGTTAGATTAAAACTCATTTCATTAATATCCAAAAGGCATGGAATTTAATTGCATGAAATAAGTACTAAATAATGTTAGAAGGTAGATTTTAGACTGCTGTGTACTAACCCTATTGGATTCGAACACCTGAATGTTAACTTATGGAGAAAATTTGTCTACTATTTACAGATACATAAATGTTGATAATATAAAAAAAATGGTTTCTTCAGATAGCCTGAACTTTTCCGTAAATTGAAACAGGATTCATTTTTTGAAATCCGTAAACCAAAGGAACTTATGAACGTTTAAAACACACTATACCGAATTGTCCCTCGAATAATTTAAATTAAAATATAGTATTTGCATTTTTTTAAACGAAAAACTCTTTAAGGTGGTAACATTTGTTTATATAACATGGAGTACAATTTTTTTTTTGAAAGAATCTTTAAATCCAAGTCGGCAATCCTTGGACAAATCTTCTCCATAGGTTTATATTGAGGTGGGCGAATCCAATTGAGTTAGTATTCAGCAGTCTTAATGCTATGTACTCATCCGTATTATTATATCTGTTTCAAGGCGAATTCATTCACAATGTGTGCATTTAATAAATATAATTTTTAATGCGCCATCTTTAATTATCTTTTAATGTATGCAAAAAAATATTAAAATACATGCCTTTCGAAAAGTTATAGTTAAAAAATATCTTTTTTAGATATTTTTAACATTTTTATCAAAAAATTGAGATTCAATTTCTCTATTTTTTTGCATATTTTATCGACGACTATATAATGAAAGTGATTCTAAAGGAAAAAAAAATAGTCTCAAATCCTTATACCTTATTTCCTATTGTTTAATAATCTTACGTTATTATTTCTTAAGGAAACAATATTTTTTATGCTTTCTGTTTTCGATTTCTTAAAAGAAACAACTTTTTTTTCATAAACTGCATATAAATGAGAAATTTAGGAAAAATATTTCATCTAAAACTATTTTTAAACTCTTCCAACGGACATCGAGTGATAAAAATTGTTAATGGTTTATATTTTCGCGCAATTGAAATTAGAAATTTTTTTCATGCATTGAAAATCAATAAAACATATTTCTCATTCTCCGTTTATAATGGATTTCTGATTCCTCTGGAATTTAAAAGAAGAGAGCTACTCCGGTATTACAAAAGAGAAATTCTTAGGAGGAAAAACTCTAAAAATCCAGAAAATGTTTTTCTTGGATGGAGAAAGCCTTTTTTAAATTTCCTTTAATTGATAGGATTTTCTTTATAAAAATCTGCTACACACTCAGAATATATGTGAAATTTTGACAGCAAATTTCTTAAGCTTTTTATTGTATTTAATGTAGTTCTTGGGTGATAGAAGCTTACTCTATTTTCATTTTCCCAAAACTATATTTTACCCATCGTACACTGAAGCAAACAAATACTCCATCAAAATTAATGAACTCATGAAGGAATAAAGTGCTGACTATGAAGCTTTGTTTACAGTTGTAAGGTCGATATAAGATTCGATTGACAATAATCGAACTTTTAAGTGCATAAATTTAAAGAAGCCACTTAAGTTATGCTAATTTCAGCATTGGCCGTTGGTGTAAATGCCGAGAAGCTAGATTACAGGAGAGAGTCTGGTTTGTTTGTAGTGATTATGCGAGTTATCGCTTGTGGCGATTAGCTAGTTTGCTTCAAACTTATGCGAGTTCTTATCAACCCGTTAGACGAAGGTTATGGATGGTTATGGGTCAACGATTCTGAGAACCATCGTTGGTGCGATTTTAGAATAATTTGTGAGTATTTTTGAAATAATATTCCTTGCATTGTGTTTATACTATGGAACATCGAGTGATAAAAATGACTTATTCAATTCCACATTAGATTAAAAAGGAGACCTGCATGTTGCGAACTATTTTATAGTTCATCGTTAAGTTAATGATCTGGCAACGATATCTCTATCTGTTGTCGTTCGATATCTAAGAGAGTATATCGAACTGTATTTCCTTGCACAGTGTTTATACGGGTTGTACCAGTAGTGCGAAGTGTTGTTTTGAAATGCAAGTATATGTGTCAAGTAATGAATAAACTTTCTTTTATATATTTATACGACGGGACGCATTTCTTTTGTGATTATATATCTATTAATTGTCGTTTGTACTTCATTAGAGGGTCACTTCAGTTTACATATACCCAAGTTAGGGTAGACGTTAGCCATCTCTATACAGTGAGGGATGAATTTCGAAAGAATCGTTAAATTTTTATGTACAGTAAAACCCTGTTTATCCGGATCTCCGGTTAATCCAGATTAGATTTGGCGATTTTTTATTACATAAGATTCACATTAGATAATAATTTTTAACATGAATTCAAGAACGTAACTATAAGTATGGCAAATATTCGCTTTTTAGTTTGATTCAATACACGGTTCGCTACACGTGTTTAAAACAGAAGACAGTGGACCAATTTTTTGTTAAGAAATGGTGTGAAAAGTTATTTTTATATTTTTTAATTTCTTGTAAACAATACCACGTAATTTTGCTACAAAATATAGTTTTTTATCGTCATAAAATGGTAAGTCTGCTCAATTAAGTATTTTGTTTTGCTCATTACCTGTATTACCAAGATTATCCGGATTTTTCCTTGTATTGCTCATGGGCCCAGTTAGTCCGGATAAACGAGGTTTTACTGTATTTAATCTGTCAGAAAAATTCAGGACTAATTTTTTAATTCTTACCTGAGATATTTAAACACAAGAAATTGGTTTTATTCAGTCCCCTGATATATGTTCTGAATAGACATGACCTTGGAAGTGTTTACATGTAAACTCACTAGGTGGCAGGGCTGTGCTTAGCGACTCAGTATTAGGTTTGTTGGTGCAATTAGTTGAAAGTCACAGGAGTGACGTAATGAACGGATGTTCTAAGCAGAGCGTCAACATTAAGCTCTTTGTCAAGCTAGAGAAAACACTTAGTGTGTCCCAGCTCTACCACATTCTCCATATTAACCCGACATGTAGCCGTGTGAAAGAGAGGCGTCAAGACGATATTGCAGCAATACAAATGCCTCTGTCAGATGAGCTGAGAAGCCTCCTGAATGAAAGTTTCTCTGCTTACTTCTATGTACTACCGAAAGGGTGGCAGCTGTGCATATAAAGCCGAGGGGACTACTTTCAAAATACCAAGGACCATTAGTTGCCTTATCGTATAATTTTTCTCTAATAACAAACATGAACTGCAAAATAGTTATTATTATAGTGTAATAACTTCATTTGCACCGTACTAACTGAATGAATGCTTAGCTTTTAGCCTAATAGAGTTAAGCTTTTATAGGAATCAAATAAAACTGAACTGATTTAAAGTACATCGAAAAATTACTTACAGTAAATATTAAATAAATCAGAAGTAATCGCGACTTCTTCAATTCCACATTAGATTAAAAAGGAGACCTGCATGTTGCGAACTATTTTATAGTTCATCGTTAAGTTAATGATCTGCCAACGATATCTCTATCTACTGCATGTAAATATATTTGTAGGTAATTGGTGCATTTAATTTTGTTTTTATCCTATTATATATAATATTAATATATATATATATATATATATATATATATATATATATATATATATATATATATATATATATATATATATATATATATATATATATATAAATAATTTGTTGGAAATTATATACATATACCTTTTTCTGCTTTAATTTGGTAATTTCTAACACGGTACAACAAATGTTGAATACAGATGAGTACAGAAAGCAACTAAAGATAAGAGCATTTATTCAGCACACTAAAAATTCTTTAGATTACTTTTATAAAATTTGTTGTTATATAAAACTATCGCTGTGAAAGAGTAAATATTCGCCGATGTTTAACCATTATGAGAATAGTTATATAAATGTGAAAGTAATCCCTCAAAGTATAGCTGGTAATTTTTGTCAAATCCATTATATCTTTACTGCTAATTTAAATTTTTTTCACACCACATATAAAATCATTGTATACTTGTTATCGTTTTCGTGTACATTTTGAATAATTTTTATTTCAGGTTTCACATTTTGCTCTTCAATCTTTATAATCTGTGTGTATAACGATTTATTTGAACTTTCTAATAAATTTAGAATACAATTTTCTGTCTTGACTATAGTTTTTCAATAAAATTAGCACTAAAAAGCAAAAATTTCGGTTTCAATATTAAGCGAACGAAGAATGATTAACACATATGATTTCACCCTTCCCAACATAAAAATTACTTTAGAAAGGTAAACAACTTCAAATTGTTCTTATTATTGTCCAATTATTGTTGTCCTATTATTGTTGTCTAATTTTTGTTGTCTAAATATCAAATTTGATACAAAATTTGCTATCTCTAGTTTTTCACTTGAAATAGCAAATAGTGAAAATTTATGTTTAATATTTTGAGAACGAGGAGTGACCAACAGATATATTATTACATCCTTTCCAACTTGTAAATAACGTTAAAAAGGAAAACAACTTAAAATTATTCTTATCGTCGTTCTATTTTTGATATCCTCTTAGAAAATTTCGTACAAAGTATGCTATCTTTCTGTTTTAATATTTAGCGAACAGTAAATGATCAACATATAATGTGATTACATCCTTCCAAACTTATAAATTACTTTATAAAGGAAAAAAAAATTCAAATTATTCTTATTGTTATCTTATTATTGATGTTCATTTAATTGTTGTCTTGATAGCAAATTCCATACGAAATTCGTTATTTGGAATGTAGATTTTTAGTTGAATTAGCATTGGAAAGCAAGAATTTCTGTTTAAATATTCAACACATAATATAATTATATCCTTTCCAACGTATGAATTATTTTAAACAGGAAAACAAAATCAAATTATACTTATTGTTGTGTTATCATTGTTTTCCTATTAGTTGTTGTCCAGATAGCAAGCAAATTTCTGACAAAATTCGTCATCTGGAGCGTAGTTATTTATTTGAATTAGCAATAAAAAGCAAACATTTCTGTTTCAATGAACGAGGAATGAACGTTTCAATGAACGAGGATTTAATGAACGAGGAATGATGAACACGTAATATGATTACATCATTCGAAACGTGCAAATTACATTTTAAAGGAAAACTACTTCATACTATTCTTATTGTTGTCCTATTAATTGTTGTCTAGATAGGAAATTCCATACACAATTTGCTATATGGATTATAGATTTTCAGTTGAATTAGCACTAAAATTTTTTTTTCAATTTTAATATTTAGTGAATGAGGAATGATCAACACATAATATGACTGAGTCCTTTCCAACTTATAAATTATTTTAAAAAGGGAAACAACTTGAATTTATACCTATTGTTGTCCTATTATTGTTGACCTGTTATTATTGTGTTATTATTAGTGTCCTATTAATTGTTATCTAGATAGCAAATTACGTACAAAATTTGGTATCTGGAGTGTACTTTTTCATCTGAATTAGCACGAAAGAGCAAAAAATTCCGCTTTAATATTTAGGGAACGGGAAATTATCCACATATAATAGGATCACATCCTTTTCAACGTGTTAATGAATTTAAAAGTAAAACAACCTCAAATTTTTCTTATTTTGTCCTATTATAGTTGTCCAATTTAATGTTATCCAGACAGCAAATTTCGTATAAAATTTGCCACCTGGAGTGTAGTTTTTCATTTAAATTAGCAATGAAGAGCAAAATTTTCAGTTTTTAATATATAGCGTAAGAAAATTGATTAACACATTTTATGATGACATAATTTCCAATGTGTAATTTCTTATTTTTGTACTATTAATTGTTGTCCATATACCAAATTTCTTACAAAATTCGCTATCTGGAGTGCAGTTATTCATTTGAATTAGAAATAAAAAAGCAAAAATTTCTGTTTTAATATTTAATGAACGAAGGAATGACCAACACATAATATGATTACATTCTTCCCAACGTGTAAATTACTTTAAAAAGGAAAACAACTTCAAATTATTCTTAAGGAACGCAATTTTTATTACTGCACCCTTTCTCTTTAAAGAAATATATTCTGGACATAAACGTCCATTTTATAATGCAGCTGTCACGTGTAATGGAAATTTATTCCAGGCGGTATAAAAGGCTCTCAGATGAAACAAATGGAATTTAATACAGTACATAGAACTCCTAAGGTATTTCGATGAACTCGCTATTTACCGCATGAGCACAGCTTATTAGCGTTAGATTAAGATATAGCAGAAGATTTTATGGCGGAATATTTGTAACTAAAGTAATATTTTCTTTGCGAAAATTTCTCTGAGCTACTTTTTTTTCGAAAAACTATTAAAGAATGATGAATTTGAATGTTTTTAAAGAATGAAATGTTCCTTATTTTCTTTTTTATGAATATAATATCTTTCATTATTTTAAAGCAGAATATATTACATGTTTTGTACGTGAAAAAAATGGGTTTTGCCTTTATTTATGTTCTCATAAGAATAGGACAGTTAAGAGGAATTTAAAAATATAAAAATATACGTATGATGACTGAACACCTTGTAGGGAAAGAGGAAAATGATGTTTAAATGAAAGCTTCTTACACGACTGCATTTAGTGTATACGATATGTTTCCTCTGTCTGTTACGAAATACATCTAATATTGCATGTTGATTCTTTTCAGTTTGTGAATAAAATTGTAGTATGAAAAAGTAATCTCCAATTAATAACGTGTATTTTTCTTATTTAAATAAAAAGTTTTTTCAATTGAAATTTTGAATTTTTTGTGATAATTAACCATTAATTTGTAAACAAAATCGCATCATAAAGCTTCTCCTAATGTTTTTAAAAATAATTTAAATAAAAATTTCAATAAAAAGGGAGGTAATTTATAATCGTTATAACTAAAAATATTATTTGTCAAGAATAAAAATTTTTTCATTTAATTAAACAGAAATATATGTTTTAAATTAAATTCAGTGTTTTTAAAATATTAATTAAAAAAAATAATTTAGAGAATTTTTTTTAAAAATGTAACTTAATAAAAAATCATAATTTCAAAATTAAATATTTTTCAAATTTTCTGAATCATAATCAAAGTAAAATAATTGAAAAATACATATTCCAAATTTGAACAATTTATCTTTATCAGTTTTTGCCTTATAACAATTTAAAGACGAGAAATGGTGAAAAAAAACCCATCACGCAGAAAAACGCATTTGCATGTTTAAACAAAGATTGGCTGCTATTAGAATGCTGCAAAAATACACTCATGGACAAAAAAATTAGCGCACCAAGAAATAATTGCGGGATCGTAAGGAAACTTGCAATGAAGGTACATGTCGGGGAGATATGCAAATGATTAGAAATGCAGCGTGATTGCGCATTACGTATTGCCGGTAGAGGGCGTTGAACATCGTACTCTGTGGAGTATAAAACAGGTAACCAAAGCTTGTTTGAGTGTGCTGAATCATTTACAAAGGAAGAGCTGAGATAGACATGCCATTAAGCAGTGTTCGAAGACAATATAAGCAGTTGTCGCAGTTTGAGAGGGGGAGAATCGTCGGGATGATGGCAGCTGGGTGGTCAGCTAGGCGAGTAGATCATCAATTAGGCCGCTCTGATTGTGTTGTGAGGAGGTGTTGGGACCAGTGGACCCGAGAGATGTCATATACACGAAGACCAGGCTCAGGACGCCCTCGACAGACCAGTCGTCGAGAAGACCGCCACATCGTAAGAAATGCACGCGTACAGCCAACTGCTTCATCGGCCGCCATCCAGGCGCAGGTAGCACCTTCACTAGGGGCATCTGTGTCTTCTTGAACCACACGAAGGTGCCTGGCTGAAGGACAGTTGGTATCGCGGTGCCCATTATGTGTGCTGCCCTTGACGCCCACCCATCGACGCATCCGTTTGGAGTTTTGCTGCGCACGAGGAAACTGGACTGCAGTGGAATGGAACCAGGTCGTCTTTAGCGACGAATCCAGATTCAATCTCGGCAGTGATGACAATCGTGTTCGTGTGTGGAGAGCCCGTGGTGAACGCTTCAATCCTGCCTTTGCTGTACAGCGACACATCGCTCCCACAGCTGGTGTGATGGTATGGGGTGCCATTGCCTACAATACACGGTCACCCCTAGTATTGTTCCGTGGCACCATGACAGCCCAGCGGTATGTTCATGAAATCCTGCAACCACATGTGTTGCCACTCATGCAACGGCTCCCAGGAGCCATTTTTCAACAAGACAATGCTCGGCCTCATACGGCAAGGGTGTCACAAGACTGTCTCCGCACTGTTACTACCCTTCCTTGGCCTGCCCGAAACCCAGATTTGTCTCCAATCGAGCATATCTGGGATCATTTGGGACGACGAGTTGGGCATCCCACGAGTTTGAACGAACTAGATGCAAGGTTACAGCAAATATGGAACGAAATGTCTCAAGACATCATACAGAACTTGTATGACTCAATGCCCGATCGTATCGCATCGTGCATTCGCGCTAGAGGGGGTCCAACGGAGTATTAACTCCTCCGTTCTTTTGCCTTTTTCTCTGAAATAAATTATCCTTTTTCTTTGATTTTCTTATCATTTACTTATATCAAAGTAGTCATTACGTATGTAAAATTTCGTTTCATTTTGACGACTCCTTCTTGGTGCGCAAATTTTTTTTGTCCATGAGTGTATAATAATGTCACCGGTCCTAGTCCTAATTAAGATAGAAACATGATTTAAACGTAATTTTAAGCAGAAAGAATACAAAAATCTTCAGTTGAATTAATTTTTTTCTGAAAGTTTGAAGAATTTTGTGTCCTGGATCAACCTTATACCAGGGTTTCGCAAAGTGGTTGATACCGCCAAAACGGGAAGTGTTGTAACGATCAAGGAAGGACGATATAATTTGAATCGGTTATTTTGAAAAGGAATCATCTCCAAATTTCTCCATCTTTTCTGTCCCCTAAAAGTAAATAAAATATTAACAAATTATATTTTTACATCAGGATTCATGCCTTATAAACAAAATATATACTAAATTTAGTCTAACTAATAATGAATGAATGTGAGTTATAGTTTTCTGCTTCTTATGAAAAAATATTAAAAATGGAGATCACTCCTTTTCAAAATGAGCAATTCATTTAAAATCAAACACAGCTACCAACAATTTTGGCTTAAAAAACATATACCGATACTTTATCTTGGATTATAGGCTATAGTAAGAAAGTTTATAATTGCATATCCTTCAACCTATTTAGTGGAACATGTGTTCAGTGCAGTCGCAAATATGCTTACTAACAACAGAAACCGACTAGAAATAGCTAAACGCGATGGTTTAAAAATGCTACAGAAAAAATAGAACCGAACATTAATAAATTAATAGTAGCAATACTTCAAAAATTTAATTCTTATCACGATGAAAAGTTTTAATGTTATTCTTAATTTTTTCTTTAATATTGTCCTTTATTATCGTAATTTTCGGTGTACAATGCGAATGTTGTTGTGGTTAGTTTTAATAAATAATTCTACAATTTCAAGCTTCAAGGTGCCTTATTCACATCATCTTTCTTTACGGTGTCGAGGGACTTAAAAGTATTTTTTTAATGCGATAAAGCGTCAGTTTAAGATATCAAAGAAACACTTCGTTTAAATTTCTTACTCACACCAAAGCAATAATTTATCTGTCTTGAGCCTGCGTAGGTAATATTAAAGTCTCATTATCTACATATTGTTTCTCAAACTCGCCGAAAGAAACAAACACACACACACACACCACTCAATTCGTTTATTGCTGTTTCTCAGGCATTTGGCAAAATATCGATGTTAAAACTTCCTTATTCGGTTGCACTTCCTTTTCTAGTGAAGCAGGCACTTGACTCTTGGAGACATTCGATCCAGGAACACCACGGAATATTGTTGGCTATATTATGGGAGCACCATTTAGGTGAGCAAACATTGATCCTTGTGAGAAGATAACACGAGAAAGTACAAGACTTATTCGGTATTTGATAACGAGTCCACTGCGTGGAACCTCACGACGATATCCGCTTTACCATGCTGGCGGCAGATATAAATATTGAGACATAAAAGGAGGAAAATTTGTCACTGTATATATGTCTGTTCGCTTAAACAGGAAAATTTCCAGGAGGGGCTTAGTATTTGTTTTTTTTTCTGAAAATGTAGGTCAAATAAGTTTGGAAACCCCTGATTTAAAGCACTTTGTTGAAAACTTCTTTCTTAAACAAGCTGAAGTATTTTTGTCTAGTTCTAAAAATTTCAAATTTCCATGTATAAAAAATACAAAACTGATATAAATTTATACAGTTCAATTCTTCCTAAAACAAAAATATAAATTCAGAACTCTAATGTTTTATAAACGACATTTAAGTGCAGAGTTATAAAGTGAACGGTTCTTCCTTGACGAATTCTTCTGCGTTCTAACAGGATTTTATTTATTATACAGGGTGTACCAAAAACATCAGTACAACTTAAAAAAAATATTAAAATAATAGACCTACAGTAAAAGTAGTTACAACAATAGATAGAATAACTGAAAAAGTTTTTCTACAGTATGTTACTGATCATAGACTGTTATATCAAGTACTTACTCAGATATGCTCGAGATTTATGCATTTTCACAATTGCAAGAACCTCAACCGAATGCCATAGGGATGACCCCATAGCATGGCCGCCCCGGTGTCCTGACATTACTCAAGTAGACTTTTTCATTTGGGGTTATGCAAAAGATGTTGTGTACCGAACAAAAGTTAACAGCGTCATGGAATTGAAATAAAATATCCAAACAGCTGTAGCTACTGTTGATTTTAGCATGCTGAAACGTTCGTGGATTGAATTGGAATATCGTCTTTATATTGTTGGTGCTAAGAAATGATTTCATGTCAAACTTTACTAATGTAGTAAAAAATTAAGAGTTATTCTATATATTGTTGTAATTAGTTTTGCTGCAGGCCTATTGTTTTTTTAAAAAACTATTGAAGTTTTACTGATCTTTTTGGAACACCCAGTATAGCTAAATTCTTTTCAAGGCTGCTAGAAGGTTGCCTTCGCTTTCAATTTCGCAACGTCTAAGTAATAATTTTTTAGGACATAAAATTTTTTACCATCCTTGTTTCAATGTGACTAGTGTCAAAACAGTTTAATAATAGTTTAAAATATATAACTCAAATGGTGTGAAAATAAAATAGTTTTTATAATTTTCTATTTCTTTTTATTAATTTAAAAATAAGGTAAATAAAAATATTTTCTAATAAACTATAAAATATTTGAAAACATATTCCATACCTAGATTTTTAACCAAAGATAGAACGGAATAAATTAATTAAAAATTATTAAAAATATTTTAGTTTTATCTTTCATGCTTAAAAATCATTTTTGTGACAGTGAAAATGGAAAGAAAATTTAACCACAGAAAGTGGTTTCTTTGCAATATTAGCTGTTAATTGCAATTTTCAGGCTAAAAATTTATCTGATTTAATTTCTGGAAATTTCATGCGGACTAAAGTTGATTTAAGAAAAACAAAATTTTAAATTTCTAAGGGGTTTCTTTGTTTACCAATTTGTTTAAAAGTTTTAAAGAATAGAAGAAAACGAGTCCGTGAAAGATGCATGGTTAATATTAAGGACTTGAAAAGACGTAACACGCTACCCTTAAAATGGAGGGTCTTGCATTATATTATTATAGTCACTGCTTGAACTATTTATGCTTGCCTTTAAAATCATGCTCCATTACAACATATACAGAAATTTAGAAGAAAAATTTAATTTTATATAGTCATGGTACCATCTGTTGATATCAGTCAAACTCAGTAAAACTAAAATTCAACATACGATCAAAGCGTGAAAGTACATTTCAATATACGCTACAAAATAATATTAAAATTTATTAAGAACTCTTGTATAAACCATATTCCTCTTAAACCGTCATTAATTAATTCTGTAATGAGAATTTATATAATCTATAGAAAAGAAACTACTTTTATTGATAATGGGAAAATAAAGAATATTTAATACTCTATTAAAAAATTGGATTTTTAATCTTTTGTTTTTATCAAAAGATTAGGAATTTTGGAACAAAGAAAGCTCTGCTCAAAGTACATTTTTTAATTACAGAGTATTTTTTTTAATTCACGTAGATCACTGATATATGTTTCTATGCATTGTTTCACCGCGTAATGCAGCTACCAAATGCAACTGTACACTCTCTTTGAAACAGAAAAACTTTCAAACTAGTTTTGTTTTAGAACGTGATTTCAAACTTACTTGAAAGGAAGATAGATCAACTTCTCCTTTTCGAGAATAATAAACAAAAACATTATACTACATGTGTAGATTTAAAGTATTATTTGTAACAGATTTATATACTTGAGCTCAACTAAATTTTTTTCAAAGTATTTACATTCATATCTATACTTTGAAATATCAATATTATTAAACTACACAAATTGATTTCGTAGAGAGATCTTGTAATACTAATAATTAAAGTATATATATATATATATATATATATATATATATATATATATATATATATATATATATATATATATATATATATATATATATATATATATATATTTATATATATATATATATATATATATTTATTTATTTAAATTTGACTTAGGAAACAATTTGTTTGAAATTCATATATAAGAAGAGTAAAGTTTAGTTGGCATTTTGCACATTACTGAATCTGGAGAAGTTAAAATATATCTCTAAAGGTAATTATTCTCATGAACAAGAAAAGCATATTTTTTTAATGATATAAAAATAATTAAACCAATAAGTTAACTTATTTTAATGAAATGTAAAATTATATTCCGCTTTATGATACATCCCTCAAAGTAATAAACAAGATAATTTAATTAGGACGGTCCTTGGTTATTAAATCTGAAGCTCAAGTGTTCTATTATATCCTTGCAAAGAAAAATTTATATTTAAAAAAAACTATGGAAGTAAGATATCATTTTATTTTCGTTATTACATATTACAATAAATATCGTTAATATCCCCCAAGCATTATAACTTCTATATTAGACCTTTAAAAATCTCAAAAATCCCTAAACATATAATGAAACAAACAACCTAAATAATGACATAGGAGAAAAAATTTCGAATGACATCATTTGTTCATCTGACAGATTTTACATCGTGAATACTGTGGCAAACATGGACCTTTACAAAGACAATGATTCTCCTGTTTATATTATAGAAGAGTCTAATAGATTTCAGATTAGTGCATTTTCTGTAGAGTTAGTAGCTATATATATATACTCAAGAGCCAAAACATTATGACCACCCCTACATTTTGCAATGGATTCGCCTGGATGACTTGAAAGGCACGTGATCAGCTGGAAGTGATATTTAACTGCTGCTGGAGAGTCTGAAGAATCATTCTTTCACTTACTTCTGTGTGTGATGGGAAAGGCTGCGGATCTAAGCGACTTTGATAGAGGGCAGATTGTAATGGCTCGAAGCCTCGGAACAAGTATTTCCGAAACTGCACGACTCGTGGGTTGTTCGCGACCTATAGTTGTTAGTACTTATGCAAAGTGGATGAATGACGGTGAAACCAGCAGTAGACGACATGGTGTTGGACGTCCACACGCTATCAAAGAAAAAGGTCGTCGGAGACTGTCTCGCATGGTGAAGCAAAACCGGAGCCAGACAGTGGCTCAGTTGACAGCCCAATACAATGCAGGGCCAAGTAGAATAGTATCGCAGCACACAGTTCAGCGGACACTGTTGGATATGGGGCTACGCAGCAAACGTCCCACTTGTGTGCCTTTGCTGACCAAGCGTCATCGCCAACTGCGCCTGCGCTGGGCCCGGGAACATCGCGATTGGTCCATGGATCAGTGGGAGAGAGTTGCCTGGTTTGTCGTTCATCACGCCGATGGCCGTGTCAGGATACGCCGTCTTCCAGGCGAACTGTTGCTCCCTCAATGTACAGTAGGTCATACACAGGCCGGTGGTGGCGGTATTATGCTTTGGTGGACGTTCTCTTGGGCGTCTCTGGGATCCGTGGTTGTGGTAGAGCAGACCATGAATGCTACTGGGCATCTGAACATCACTGCGGATCAGTTGCACCCTTACATGGCCTCTGTTTTTCCAGCTGGAAATGGAATGTTCCAACAGGACAACGCCCCGTGTCACAAGGCTAAAATTGTGTTGGAGTGGTTCCAGGAACATGATGCTGAATTCCAGTTAATGTCCTGACCGCCTAACTCACCGGATCTCAATCCGATAGAACACATTTGGGATGTCATGGGACGGCAGCTCAGAGTTCAAAGACCACCAATTCGCAATATCTCGGATTTGCGTGACCGTTGCTTAAACATCTGGTACAATCTGTCTCCGGCCATCTACTAAGGACTTGTGGCATCCATGCCAAGGCGGGTTGAAGCTGTGTTGCGTGCCAAAGGTGGGCCAACTCGTTATTGACAGGTGGTCATAATGTTTTGGCTCTTGAGTGTATATATATATATATATATATATATATATATATATATATATATATATATATATATATATATATGAACTATTTATACGATAACAGTTACAGATTAAGACATATTCGCGAAAAACTGAATTTTCGACTTTTGACCTTGCATAAAATTTTTAGCCGACGAAGGATCGGTGGGTACTTTTGACATTTCATTGATAATGATGTATTTAAAGTCTGTACCAATTTTCAGTTCTATGGGAATTTTTCCGAAATTTGAACTTTTTTTTGTCTATTTTGAATGGACTATATATGTGTTCTGAAATTTGTTGATCCAAAAGACGTACAACTCAGCGAATGTTTTTTTTTAGTGTTATAAATATTTCTGTTGAATGTTTTGGTAATATATCGTTATCTAATAGCCATCCTTTTAGTAAAAGTAAAATTCAAGGGTTATCAAATTTCGGGAGAATTTTTTCAATTAAGTGATAAAAAAATTAATAGTCGATGATAGACAGAAGCATAGCAATTTTTTATCGTGTTCATAACATATACTTAACACACTGTTGGCTGATACCAAGTAAACTCGAATTTTTACACGAAAATGATGAAGGGAATTTAGGAATTAAAACCATGGATAACTTTTTGAAATTCCTAAAGGAAAATTTATTATAGCACATTTGACCTTTACTATGACGGGAATAAGTTTCAGGTAAATCCTAACATTTTATCATTTGAACTGTGAATGCGAGACCCATATATAAAGAAAACAGATTTTAGAAAATAAAAATGCTATAATTTATTCTAAAATATTAGTCTTTGCCTTTGTATTGAGATTCTATTTATAGAAAACTTCTGGTCAACAGTGTGTTAAATCTATAAAAATGATAGTTAATTTCAAACTTTTCTTTTGCTGTCATAAATAAGTGGATAATTTTTTATTCCCCAAGCACCAATTTTATTAGCATAAAATTTTTTACGTGTATGATGATGTAGAACTAAGTGGAAGGAAATGAGTAGGAAAATGTTTATAAATACATTTGAAGGTGGAAATTTCCTTTTTCAAAAACCTTGCATGCGGACCTCAGAAAAATTACTTTACCAAATAGCGAAAAACTTATTAATATCGAGTTTTGAACTGCTAAACAGAAATAACTTTGATAATATTATGAAATCCTACATAAATAAACCTTAATTTCAGAGCAGTAAAAAAAATTAGCCTGAAAGTTTCATGTGCTATAAACAGTAGTAACAAATGGGTTGTTTGTTGTCAAATAATTATATAAAATATTCATAAGAAATTTGACATTTCATTTTCAAACTGTCATATGCCACAAACAGTACTTCGCCAATGGGTTATTTGTGGTCAAATAATTATATGAAACATTCGTAAATACTTTGCCATTCAGTTCGCAAACTTTCATAAGCCATAAATAGAAGCTAACCAATGGATTATTTGTTGGTAAAATAATTACACTAAATATTTGCAAATGCTTAGCCAGATCGTGTAATATACATAATTTTGCCAGGACATGTGAGCACATGAACTGGCAAAATTATGGATACACGATTATTCACACAATCTTCCAACACCAAATAATTCAAATTTACTCAAATAAACATAAAATATAAAAAAGAAAATCCATTTTTTTAACTTATTTATACTTTTTTAGTGTTACTTTTTAATTTTACTTCTTCAATATTTTTTCTAATGATTCTATTTTTAGTATTGATATGATTCATCATAATGTCAATGTAATATATTTTCTACTGTCGATAAACATATCAAGGTAGGCTAATTTTAATTTTGGAAATTTTATTTATACTGAGGTACTGTGTCCAGTAACAATTTCTGTTGGTTAAAAATGTATAGCATATTAAGAATTATTTGAAGAAATTCCTCTTAAAATGTTTCTTTTCTTTAATAATATTGCTGAAGAATTTTGAACAGCATTTTTATGCTTATTAAAACCTTGGAAATTCATTGAAAAGTGAAAATGCATTTTTTAAGGCTTGAATAATTCATACTTTTCTTTCATTTACTCCTTCTCGAAGTATTCTAAGGTATGCTCTATTTCATTTGATGGAAATTTTTAGCATATATTAGGATAAGGAATTTTATTGGTCTCGAGGGGCTTATTTTATTGATTTTAATGTTTTTAATCAATTTAGTTACAGCGTTATACTTGCATTTTACAAACTTCCTTTTTACCAGTAAAATAGATGTTCCTTTGGAAACACATACATAAAAATTATTTCTTGGTATTCCTATTTCAGAAAGGTTTTCATGAAACATAGTTAGGCCAAGTCTATGCCACAATTCAGCAATTATACACTGCTGGCCATTAAACCAGGAAGGAAAGCAAATAACACACCAGGAAGGAAAGCAAATAACAAAACTTTACTTATTGTATGCATACAGCATAGTAGCTAGAAAGCATATTTACATTTGTAAACAAATTTTGGGATATAAAGGGTCCAAAATTAGTACACACAGCTGCCGCTTCTGGCCACTAAAGCGGCTTTAACCTGGATATGCATCGAGTCGAAATGGGCTTGGATGACTGATAAGGACAAGTCATTCCATCCTGCTTCAAGTCTATGCCACAGCGAAGCTATCAACGATTCTATCTCTAGTCATCAATCAAATGAATGGCTAGAGATAGAATAGTGGCTAGAGAGCGGTGGCCCAATCTCTCAGCAACCCATGACCAGTTGTTTTCAATGGCTGAGAGATTTGGAGAACCTGCTTTCCAGAAAAACAATCGAACACCCTCTGTGTCGAGGTAGGTGAGGACACGATGGGAAACATACGGTCTTGCGTAATCTTTTTTGAAAGATGACGTTTCCGAGGCCTCAAAGATAGGGCGCAGCCACCGGCCTTAATATCTGAAGAATGTAACTCTGGCTGCTTAGATTACCGACGACGCGAACAAGAGGTGTTCGTATCGTGCATCCAATGGCTGCCCATACCATCACACCAGGTGCAGAGCCGTATGGCGATATTGCCTCTTTCAACAGCCGCATCATATTGACCACCTGACCGTGACATATACTGTGTGGCACCCCAAGCCCAAGGTCAAGAAAGCGGAGATGAACACCACCGACCTTATTCAACATTCAGACTGTTGTGCCATGAGTTTATTTTTTTTATTTAATAGCAAAGATTTAATACATTTTGGATTACCTCGCTTATTTAGAAATTTTATATTAAGAAAAGCAATTCGTAACTATTAAGAAAGGTAACTGGCACGGATGAATACTTATGAAATATTTTTTAGTTAGGATTCTGATATTATAAAGCGTATGTTACACTTTATTTTTTATTCTTGAACATTTTCGTAAACTATCAATAATTTATGTTAATCTTTAACTTTCTTTTGAGTACTTGCTGTCGTAAGTAGTTTTAGCACAAAATCTTACCTGTGGCGGAAGTCAAAAGCTTGAAAGACAAGAATTTTGGAAGATAATTCGACATTTTGAAAATCTGTGTAACATCTTAACTTGAACTCCAAGACAAGTTTTTTTTGCAGTAAGATATTCGTATATTTTCCGTAGAAATGTCCCATTAAATGATCCCGATGTATCGAGAGGGGTTCAAGTCTTAAATGACCAGGCGTAGGGTACACCCACAACATGTATACAACAAGCATCATTTATCTCCTTGTGTTCGGTTACTCTCTTTCAGGTACTGTGCAATTAAGGTTTGATAAACGAGATGCTTCGGATAGAGAGAAGTGGTACTTAATATGGGCCTCATTTGATTTGAAGGTCCTATGATGGTCATTATTTTAGATGATCAACTATAGATAGTTATGCTTTCTGTGTATGCTATGAGACAAGTCACATATGTGCTAATATTTCCTTTCGGCTTGTTTATTTAATGAGATATTATCTATTCCACATAGGCGGTCTCTTTCTTCTGGTTTTCCTAGGTGTCATTGTTTCTTTCAATTTACCTATGTTATGTATTTAGGAAAGCAAAGTTCATTTTAATCTCAGCGGCAACATTTAACTTCAGCTTCGCAGTATACATGATAGTCTAATTACTCTGCCAATGACTTTTTTGTACTATATTTAAAAAAAATTACTGAATTACACTGTACAAATCAATTTTGTGTTTGCTAAAATTCTATGTTAGTTCTCTTTAAATTAAGACCAATATATATATATATATATATATATATATATATATATATATATATATATATAACAGTTCTTTAACTGACTGACTCAGTGACTCACTGACATACAACGCACAGACCAAATCGCTGGACCTAAAGGGCTGAAATTTTGCATGGAGATTCTTCTTATAGTTTAGGGCTGCACTAAGAAAGATATTTGAAAAATTCTTCTTAGATTTTTTAAATTAAATTTTTAATCTCTTTTAGTAACTTTTTTTAAGTTTGCATTATAAATAATAATTTGAGGATTATAAAATTTATGCACGAGAAAGATCATAAAAAATCGTTTAAAATGAAATCTTTTTTTGAATCTTTACCTCAAATTTCTGATTTTTTGGTGAATTTTTAAAGATTAATTTTTAGAATTTAATTTATTAAATCCTGATCACGTGATTTATTTTTCTGATACTTTAAATTAATTTATCGTCGCGCATAACAACGTAATAGACAAAAAAATATTTTTTTTTCCTGCTAATGCGACAGACGATTGAACATTATCCAAATAAATATTAAAATTCAGTAAACGAAATGTTTCTCGAACTGTACTATATTAACTGCACTATATTCTTTAATGTGTTATATTAGATTTAATTTGAATATTTTCTTCTACATTATTTTGTCTATAAAAGATCCCTTACGATTTTTTATAAATATATTTTTGTGTGTTTTTTTTGCATCAATGGCATACATCGATCTTTGTATTTATTATATATAT
>OU015490.1:219969390-220259306 GCA_907164885.2 Dolomedes plantarius
AAAAATGTTATTTTCGTAACATACAAAGTTAGAAATTGAATTTAGAAATATCACATTTCATCGGCTATTCTAAAGTAATGTGACAAAGATTTCCATAAAACATAGTAACGAAACATGCGCAGTAGACATAAAAAACGTTATATATTGGAAGAAATACATTTCAGTCATTCTTTTCCCGATGTGTAAACAAAAGATGCTGACTGAGGACGGAAGGACCAAAATCGATGAAAATCTAGAATGTGGAAAATCTGTTCCGGAAATTAGTAAATTGATTAAAAGATCAGTTGGTGTGATATATAACTTTAGAAATGATCCAGCAAATTACAGCAAAAAAATAACAAAAAAGGTAATCCACGTTTAACTAAGAAGGAGAAAAGATGGATTCTTCAATTTGCATCAAAAACCGGCCACAGTTCAAAGCAGATTCGAGCAGATTTATACCTTCCTGTTACTTCTAGAAGAGTTGGGCAAATTTCACATTCTTCAGGGCACTTGAGATGGTCGAAATTGAAGTCTTATTGAAAGTTACTTTTGCGTGACAAGCAGATGCGTTTGCAGTATTGAGAGAAATACATGGCAATAGGCGACAATTGGAAGAAGGTCATTTTTTCCGATGAAAAGAAATTTAATATCGATGGTCCCGATGGTTTGAAGTATTATTGGAGGAATCTCCAAAAACAACCGATAACTACATTAAGCAGAAATTTTGGTGGTAGAAGTTTGATGATTTGGGCAGCGATTGCTTATCATGGCAGAAGTGAAATTGTATTTTTAAATGGTCACCGGAATTTATTTGATTACAGCTTAGTTTAGAACAATCTCTTCTTCTATTTGCATGGCAATATTGTACTTTAGATTACATCTTGATGCAAATCAATGCAAGTATTTACTCTTAAAATGCAGTGAAAGACCGGTTTGACGGACAGAATATTGTTGCTGTAGATCATCCACCTAATAATCCTGATTTGAATCCCCTCGAAAACGTTTGGGACTCGACACGTTGTTCGAATGGTTTATGCAGATGGGACACATCACTTGTAGATTTGAAAGCTTCAGTCTGTCAAAACTGGGAACTAATTGATCAGAAGTACATTTAAAATATTTCTTTATCAATGCCATCTAGAATAAAAGAAACTCTGATGAAGAAAGGTGGTTTTACTAACTATTAATTTCAATGACATGTGATATTTCATAAATCACTTTCCATGTTTGTATGTTACGAAATTCTAGTTCTTGACCTTATGTTTTTGTTTATTATTATGTATGAAATTTTATTTTTATAAAATAATTTTTATACATCGCGTGTATAAAAGAATATTAAATAAGTTTATGTAAAAAAGCTGTGTTATCATAAATCAATTTCCACCACTGTATGTATAAATGTAAAAACCATATTTTTTTGACGCTCACTGAAAAAAAATATGTATTAACTAAGTTTTCACCATGTTTCCCTGTTATTTTTTTATGTGTACCTGCTCTGTTATTTTGTACGTCATAATAAAGAAGTTCTCTTAATCAGTTGTAATTTTCTTTAGTAATCATTATTTTTTCCTCTCAGTCTGAAGTGAATATATCCCTCAGGGGGCATGAGGGAAATGAAATTATTACAGAATAAGTACTTTAAGGGTTTCTAGTTTGTAGAAAAATAAGATAATGATGGAAAATCCTTTAATGAATATTTCGGCAAAAGTAGCTTCGAATAAACTTAAACGTCCTGAAGTAAAACCTTTCGATTCCTTTGAAGGTACTTATAAAAAAATATTGAATAAAAAAAGTATACTTTCCTGACTACTTTACATATTTAAAACAAATTCTTCAATTCAAAAATAATTTTTTCACTATCTTACATTAATATAGGTGAAGTAAAGTATGATGTTTAGAAGCAATTTAATAAAAGTGAATTTTTTATGTTATATAAATAAATTCTGTCTAAGGAAGACACATTAGAGGTGAATGCATACAACACATTTCGTTTTGCTGTTAAATAAAAATTAATTTCTCGGATCAATAATTTTTTTTATTAAATTCTAGCTTTTTATTAAATTCTACCTTTTTATTAAATTCTAGCTTTCTGTCGTCCTTATAATCAAAACTCAAATTTTATAAGCAAAAAAATACAGAAAAAATTTTCTAAGTCATATTTTACTCGATCTATGCTGGCATTGTAAAAACGGAATTGTTGTCAAAAGTCCGATTGATTTAAAAACAAACTTTAGCATTAACTACTGAATGAAATTGATTTTTATACGTATAATTAACGAACTTGTTATTTGAATTGAACTTTCCGTGTATCTTAATGAAATTGCTTTATAAGAATTTTTTTTAATTCCAGACATCACATAGAAATTATTTATATAGATGTATAGTTCTAAATGATATTGGAAACTGATATTGAACTTACATTGAAGTTCATAATGAAAGGACTTCTCCGCAATTAAATTCACGTTTTCATGCAAATATTTGTTCGTTCGATAATCATGATTTTATTATATATAAATTATTAATTTCTAACCAATATTGAACCGATATTGAAGTTCTTAATGGATTGTTTTCGCCTTATTTGCTATTTGTTGTTGTTGTTTCTAATGTCCCCTGGTTGGAAGTTCCAGACCAGATCCATATAGGCTTCGGCATGAAATGTGCGGCCCCAGATTATAGCACCATCTAGGGGGATCATACCCTCTCCTACCCTCTATTACCTCATAGAGGGAATTTCTCCTTAACCTTTAATTAACGGGGCCTATTTTTCCGAATTCCTCTTTAGAACGGTAAATTTCATACCCCTTTGGTTAGAACGGCTATTAAGGGCGTTATATATATATATATATATATATATATATATATATATATATATATATATACAGTAGGAATTAAGCAAAATCTTAACATTTATGCTCCAAATAGTTGGACACTTATCATTGTTTACCAGAGGTGTTTTAAAACAACTGTTAATTATGGTTGTGTTTGGCTTTGAATAGCCGGTTGGATTAGGGACGCGATCCCTTCAGAAATTCCTTGTCAGAGAATTGAAACACTAAAATACAACAAATAAAGGTATTTAAATTTTGTAGTTGCGCATTCCACGTCCTGCAAACAGTTGCGGGCAGAAGTAAAATTATTTTCCTTTCCCCCAGGCGAGAAGCTCCCATCCCTCCACCCCTCTGCGAATGGGCGAAAAATTCTTTCCTTGAGACTTTCCCCTCTCGCAAATGAAAGATGTTGTAAAGTACTCTAGCATCTGCAGCACAAACTGTTTCAACAGACTTCTAAATCTGAGATGTACCAGGCAAATGACCTAAAGGCTGCTTATTAATGAGTATAACGTTGTCGTTTTTTGGTGCAAGGATAGCTCTTTCACGGAACCAACTATGATCTTTAAAATGCTGAGAGAGATTGGGAAACAATTCTTGTAACAAATCTTTATGATTTTCAATTAATTTTCCAATATCTTCCTCTTTTATAAGTCCATCATCGCCATGAGACATCCAATAAATTTCCATTTACTAGTTGAAGTAAAGTATCAGAAAACTGATGTGCATCAGCATCACCTGTCCTATGATTCCTGATATTAGTTTGAAGATCAAGTGTTTCAATCTATATATACAAAACAGTTCCGTAACTGATTCATTCATTCACTGACTGACTGACTGACTGACATGCAACACACATACCAAACCGCTGGACCTAAAGGGCTAAAATTTTGCATGGTGATTCTTCTAATAGTGTAGGGGTGCACTAAGAAAGATTTTTCAAAAATTCTTCTTAGATTTTTTTAAATTAAATTTTTAAGCTGTTTTTTTAAACTTTTTTTTACGTTTGCATTTAAAATAATACATTGAGGGTTATGCAATTTATATCACGAGAAAGATTATAAAAATTCCTTCAAAAGGAAATTTTTTTCGATTTTTTACGTCCATTTCCTGATTTTTGGTGAATTTTTAAAGATTAATTTTTAGAATTCAATTTATTAAATGCTGATCACGTGATTTCTTTTTCTGGTACTTTAAATAAATTTATCGTCACGTGGAAAAAAAAAATAGACAAAAAATATTTTTTTCTTGCTAATGCGGCAGACGATTGGACTTTATTTTGTCTATAAAAATATCCCTTACGATTTTTTTATAAATGTTTTTTTACATCAATTGTATACATTGATCGTCGTATTTATTATAAATATATATATATTTATTTTTTTTAATTAATTGCATACATTGGCCATTGTATTTAATTTCAATGTACTCCGTAGCGAAGCGCGGGTTTTCAGCTAGTTTCGTTCATATAACTAAAGATTTCAGGCATGCGTGTATTTCATCAGTTCTTGTTCCATGTCGAATAACAGGCAGATTCTGTCAGAAGTCACCACCCAAGAGCAAAGTAATACACCCCATCCTTCGACATAATCATTTAAAATTTCACAATAAAGGTTGTTTAATGTTCTACGATGTGGAAATTAAAGCTCTATAAATAAAAGAATAAAATACTACTACACAACAGATACAAAATAAACAAAAAGTGAAATCAGTAAAATAGAATACTTAAAAACACTCAAATGGAATAGCAGTAATCAAAGCTAAACGCAAACATAACTAACAGTTGTTTTTAAACACCTCTCGTAAGCAATGTTAAGTGTCCAACTATTTGGAGCATAAATATTAAGATTTTGCTTTATTCCTACTTGAGAATGATAATAACAAAATATTCCAAAGAGTTTCAGACAGAAGCATAAAACTAAAGAATATGCGAAAAGTAACTAAATTAAACAAAAAATAACAGAATACAGAAAAATTGAACACCTGTAACTTGTAAAACACGGTAATCTGTATACTGCGAATTAACCCAGTAAAAAAGGATTAAAATGAAAGTTTATGAATAAATGAAATAAAAGTGTTTCAACAATCAATGTTCCCACAAAATTAAAATACCGAATTGTATCATGATCAACAAAGATTTAAAAATAATAATAAATAAATCTAAAGAGATAAAGTTTGACGTCACCGCATGGGTATATTTTTCATTTATATCTTGATATATTACGCAAACGTGCGTGTCACCGGAATTGACGTTTATGTATAATGAAGAATGGGAAGTGCTACGGCAATTTTATTTTGCTTTTCGAAATTATAAGTGCAAGTGATTTATATTTTTAAATCATCCCATTCAAGAAACTCACTACTTCCCCACTGCCACGAAATTTCATATCATTCCATAAAATTAGCAAATAATTCTGTCTAAAATTAGGTTATAAATATGTTAATGATTAATGTTGTGGCCATGATTATAAAAGATCAGCTCATAGCATTAAAAACAAAAGAATAAGACTAGAATTCACTTACCACACTTTATTTAAGACTTAAGTTAGGAGAGACCCAAAATTATTTGCACGTGGACATCACAATTCTTAGCACAAAATTTGTTTGCACGTGGACATCACAATTCTTCCTCAAAAGACCAAGAAACATTCGCATGTCTTGATTCCATTACATCGGTCAATTTCACATTTGTACAAATTTGACCAACACATGCGCAGGAACTTGGCTTACATAAGCTCGAGTCACTTTTTCGTAAAACCCTTCCTAGATTAAATACATTCCCTTTGTGAAACACGTGCAACCACGTGCTTCAGAAAGCCTTCTCTATAAGAACATCTATGGACACTTTCGCCAAAGAAAATTCGAAGCCTGACTCCGTATAACGCTCTTGAGCCGGAAAATTCAAAATTTGCCAAACCTTTTTTGTTGCCAACGTTTTTTTTAAACTTTGTAAGAAGTTCTGGAGAATGTCCATGCGCGCGCATCCATTGCCACGCCACCGTTTTTAATTGGTCGAGCAGGAGCAAAGCATACCAGTTCCGTCTTAAATCGGATATTCCGGAACTATCTTCAAGTTGATGTTTTCATAACAAAATATTTAAAATCTATATTAAGTTGGAGTTTTTGAGACGCGACTATTCCAATTATTTTATTAAGATACAGACAAAACAATCAGAATTAGGTACAACTGTAAAATAAATAAATAAATAAACTGCCGATTGTTTGTGTTTACTTGTAGGTGGAAAATGATATCACTAGTTAGGATATACCTGTAGCATAAAATACTAACTCTATTGATTTCTCAAAAGGATGTAAAAGCTGCAGAGTTATCTTTCACTAGAATGTCGGCTGCAAACGCCAAACTAAATCGTTAAATTATTTTCAACCAAACAAAGATTTAATGTTTTTTCCCGATAAACTTTCAGAATAAAATATCAAGAAAAATTGATAGAGACATAAATATTTTCTCTAATATAGGTACTCTTTGTCCACTTAAAAAAAAAAAATACTTTTTTGCTGAATGGCATGTATTTAAGCTGCTGGTATTTTTACCCCTCCGTGACATGAGTGGTTTATTTTTCATCCTGCAAGACATCCTTAACTTTGTTTTGTGTATGAAAACATAGTACATCCAAAATGATTGATGGTAAAAACATAATATGACAGTCCCAAATAGAATAGAAACAAGGATGTACAAATGTTGAATAGCACATACAGTAATCAATTATTTTCCTTGAAAGGCCCTGGTACCGAATTTTCCCAATTAGTCCTTCACTTGTGTTTATAAAATCAAAGGACGTCTGAATCTGATCACTATCACCGGTTTTTCCCCAGTCGTAGATTTTAGGCATAGTTTAAGAACAAAATATCGATCGGTATTTTGAAATAGCATATTTAAAGTTAATATTATCTTGTTTGACAAAATGAAAGGCAAACACCCTCTTTTCGAGGATCTTTATTGCACCACCAGCGTACCAACCAACATTGGAGCTATGAATCGACGGTGTTGACGGTGTTATGGGCTATAGGAGCGCATAGCAAGTGCAAAATCTTGATCCAATGGTTTCTACGCGAGCTGGAGGTGTATATATTGTTATGAATTTTACGAGTCTATGGAAATCTTGCCAAATATGAGTATTATCGCCAAATTGGCGATGGATTTGATGACATTTTTTAGTCTCCGAATTTGGCGATATGGCGCCAAATGGTCGCCATTATCGTAACAATATATATTTATATCTTAAAAATTCACATGACAGGGTTAGTTGCCAAGCTGTGTAAGCCAATTTTAAAATTTTTCAGCAGATAATTTAGATCACCCCGTTTGAAAACTGATAATTGAGCACAATAAAAATTACCTTGCTAAAATTGATTCTTTATTCCTAACGTTAGATATAAAACTTCCATAGTGAATACTTACTGCTTTATAGACGGGAATTTTAGCATTAGTCCACTTTCTTAAGATTTGGACTCACAACAAGAACTCTAACTAATTGCTTTTAGATAATATAGTTAAAAAGTGAACCATTGCGTTCCCGGATGGGCGCACCACTAATACAAATAACGAATCAACTCCAATTAGGCAGTTATTAGAACTGTTATGGCATTATATGACTTGCGACATCACTCGATGAACCATTTCCCAAAACTGCCTTTCTCTTATTATTAAATTATTTAAGTAATATTTTGGACTTTAAAATTATGGAACAGTTTATGATACTGTGCATGAAAATCCCACTCGGTAAGAAGTTACGTTGCAAAAGTAAAAGTACTAATAAAAGTTTATAAAGTTGTAACGACAATTTATCGAGACTGCACACTTATGACCCCAGATCGATATTCTCCAAGTAGAGGAACTGTGACCTTCCTTACAACTTTAACGAGTTGTAAAATAGTGCTACATTTTTTCTAAGATCAAGGTCCTATGCATTTTCTAAATTGAATAATAATCATTGAATGTTTGTTATTAAACATCATTGTTGTATTTGTTATTTCTCAAAATCAATTTTTTTTTAAATTTGGAGTAACGATATTTCATTTTCTCAAAGAATGAAAAAGAGTTATTTTAATTTTTTAGAGTTGTGATTGAAAAGGTTGGGCACTAAAATTTCTATAAAAGCTTGCAGGTACAGAAAATTAGTGTGTGAGTAAGAGTAAGATTAACAAATAGTGATTTTCAGCCCTTTAGGTGCCAGTTTGACCTTTTCAATAATACTGGACCAGTGTTTTCCTGGTCAGTCTTCATAAAAGACTTACTATTCTTATTTTAATTTTAAAATAAATAAGGGCTTCGCCTCTAGTCTCGCTACGTTCTCTTTTAGTAAGGGACCTTCGTCCCCTAATAAGGCTTTCTCGTACATATTTCCTCTCTTAGGGCTAATACCGAGATACATAGGGGTGATTCTCGGGCAATGTAACAGCTTCCATCCATTTACTGTTGTCACTCTTATGAGAAGGGCTTTTCATCATTGTTGAATTATCAGCTTTAAAATTCAATTGAAAATCGAAATTTTAAGATAGAGACTTGAAATGAGGTTTATATGAATAAGAAAGCTTTCAGATGATGTAACTATTTTCTTTGTAAAATGAAAACTCGAGCAGCATCGATATTACATACACACATGGGACGATATTTCTTGAAAAACTGTGTTTAATATTTTGATGAAAATATTAATCTGTTTAAAATATTTTTAAACAAATGAAGTCTACTTTGAAAGGAAAATGTATGTAGTCTTAGATTGTAAAAAAAAATTAATTTTCTACAATATTTTTTTTTTTTTGCTAGTTATCGTGATCTGAAGATGAAAAAGTCAATATTTGAAAAAAAAATTAAAAAAATAAAAAAAATAAGGTCCGACGAAGATGAGACTTGTCTTACTTTGTTCAGTTCATTTTTCTGCATCCATTGGTATCGCTCTTGACCCCATACCCCCAGCGGTTTCGGAAGGTCCATGTCGCTGGCCCGGCACTTATGGAATTTTCAGTTGAAACTTTCACAAAAATTAGTAGCTAATTAGTACCAATTAGTACCAAAATATCAGAATTAGTACCCATCAGGATAGCGAGTTATAGCGCGTCCGATTCTGCAGGGCGTGCGACATGGTGTCCCGGCACTTTTAGAATTTCGAGTTGAAACTTTCACAAAAATTAGTACCTAATTAGTACCAATTAGTAGCAAAATATTAGAATTAGTACCCATCAGGATCACGAGTAGTAGCGTATTCGATTCTTCCGGGCCACCGACAAACATGTCGCTTCCAAGCTAGACCCTTTGGAATTTCCAGTTGAAACTTTCACAAAAATTAGTACCTAATTAGTACTAATTAGTACCAAAATATTAGAATTAGTACCCATCAGGATCACGGGTTATAGCGTGTCCGATTCTGCCGGGCTACCATGTCGCTGTCCCGGCACTTTTGGAATTTCGAGTTGAAACTTTCACAAAAATTAGTACCCAATTAGTTCCAATTAGTACCAAAATATTAGAATTAGTACCCATCAGGATCACGAGTTATAGCGTATTCGAATGTGCCGGGCCAGTAAAACTCATGTCGCTCCAAGGCCAGACGCTTGGGAATTTCGAGTTGAAACTTTCACAAAAATTAGTACCTAATAAGTACCTAATTAGGTACTAATTTATATTAAAGTTTCAACTCAAAATTCCATAAGTGCCGGGCAAGCGACATGGACCTGGTTTTGGAGGAGATAGCGTGACAACCTCTTGACAGCGACGGCAGCGGGAGTTACTTTTTGTTTAGAATAGAGAGATTCATTATAATAATTGTTTCATTTTATTTATCATATTGTTTATAATTTGTATTCTAATTGTGTTTCTGGTCAATAGCATCACTATGTAACTTTTTTTTTAAATTCAAGTTAATTTTAAAAAAAATTATGTTGTTTGCTCATTCGATTCTGAGTAATGGCAAGAAAATGGCTATGTCAAATCTGTTGTGTTTAATCTGTTGAAATGTTTAATATGTTGTGGTGTATATTCTATTCTAAACAATGTCATGTAAGAATTCAAAAAATGCTGTGTTGGATGCGATTCCGTTTTCCTTTTTTTTTGCTAAAGATTCTGTGCAGATTATTGTTAAAACTGCTGACATTTTGAAGTTAATTATACATTTTGTAAAACTAAATTCCGTAGGGTTATTAAGTATGTCAGGAATTCAACAGTTATACGTTAAAATGAAGCCAATTATTAAATTCATTTTAAGGATACATGCATACAACTAACCATACTTATTATTCAAGTATTATTCAGATGATGTTAAAGGTAAGCCATTCCATTATTACCTTTATTAAAAGAAGTATAAAGATGTATTAGTTGCACTTTAACAAGAACATTAAACATATTTGTTATTGGATTCTTCTACAGTCCACTAAGAAATAAAGTTATATTAATAAAATGACTGACCCCACACTTCCCTTTGAACTAAATTCATGGCGACTTAACTAAAATCTAGTCTTTTTTTTTAAGTTCATAGAAGCTCAAAAGTAAATTGAAAAAACAAAAACAAAACATATTTCTAATAAAAAAAAATGCTTGTATTCAAAGCTTTATCAATTTGTGAGCATAATAATATTTTGTGGTTTTTAAGTTTGGGGTCATATTAAGAAAATTTCAACTTTATTTTGAATTGTGAATTCTCTATTAATCTCATGAGGTATATCATAAAACAATAATGTGAACAAAACAAAATTTCGCCAAACAATAGCTCTTCGGAATGATAATTGTGAATATACAGATAAATAAGTAACCCTTGGATAGATTTCAACAAAAAACTTTTTTTTACTGAAACTACACATTTGATGTGTTTTTATACTATGTTTTTAAGATCCTGGATATTTTAACATCATATTTTATGTAACATAAATCACTTAGTTTTGGGATTCTTTAAAAAATCGAAAGTGAGTTCGATAGGTTATGAATTTTTTTTACTACAGGCAATTTATGTCATTAGCTATATAAGGAACATTGACATTAAAATTTCTTTTCTTTTTATTGTAAATTATGGATTAATTTCGATATTTAATTAAAAATCTCTATAGAAGCTATATCGACGAAAACTTACGTCTGTTACATAATATTTAAATTTGATTAATTTGTCATATACTTAACATAAGATATAGCAGCGAATTTAGTTCTCAAGAAAAGCAACTAACTTTGTTTGATAGAATCAATCAGGATCGGATGTAGATTGTCTACGGCACAATAGTTTAATCCAGGCTTTCATTTGCAACCGATCAATGCATCAAGATTACCTGTCAACGGATAATCGGATCTAATCAGTTTTGTCTACTGCGCATCGATTGTGTGGTCTACGTTATCATCGGATTTTCTTTTCTTCTAATCTAAGTCATCCGGACAAATATTCACAGATAGAGGAAGAAAACTTGACTATAACTTCCATGATTAAATCTCCTAAAGATTATCTATATTACGTATTATCTTGACACTTAAGACTTAATACATTTTAAGTGATAATATATTTTGTCTTAATTATTAACTTATTGTTATTAGCTTGTTGTGTTATAACCTTACTTGTAAATAGACTTTTCAATATTATTTATTAGTAACTGCATGCATTCATTTGAAATAGTGTGTTCTGGTAGATATTACAACGGAATTTTAAAAAATGAATATATATATATTAGAGAGAAGCGTGAAAAAAAAAATCGAATTCGTCTTTGCCCTAGTGCGGAAAGTTGGGTACTGGTGGGTAGGTTATGTGTGAAAAGTTTCGGAAAAAACAAAAAGTATCTTCCGTTTCCATTTCGCCCGTAGTGTTTAGCAGATTTTTAGTGTATAGTTAAAATGTGTATTTACATTGTTTTGTATGCAGCTCGTCATTTTGTTCTTAAATAAAATACAGAGGTAATTCGAAACATAATTCAGAAAGGCAGCAGCTGGCACACTGCGTGCGGAAAGGGAAAGTAATATTTTGGCATGAAAGCATTGGCAACAGCAACTTTAGAAACGAAGCTTAAAACCTTCATGAAAGACTCACAGAAATTGTTCAACATTTCTTCATGTGTGTTTCTTTTAACAAATGTTCTTGCCCAAAGCATAAAAGGATCGCTGAAATCAAAAGACCTTTTCTTATAGACCAACTGGCACTTAGACAAATGTCCATAAGCGCAGTTGACTTAAAAGAAACTGAAAAGCTGAATTGAGCCGATAGGAAGCAGAAAGGGACATAAGCATTAAGTCGTAAAATAAACGTTTCGCCATCTGTTACTCCCTCTAGGCTTACATTTCCTGATCCAGATTCTGACGTAGATCCACATAACTCCGATAGTGACATAGGTTACTTGAAGCCATACACAACCACATCCAGGATGACTCAATGTAAAGGAAAAAGATGTCACGATCAAGCCGATACCCAGCAGTAGCTATAGCTTGTGACAGAACGTGAGTTTCAGATCGAGCTGGAACCATCATTGCAAGCGCTGTTTTGTAAGATTTGGGGATGATTACCGAAACAGACACATTAAATGTAATTGCTAGACATAAAATAAGAAGAGAGAGTAAAATTCGGACAGAATATGAGAAAGCAAATGAAAGACAGCTGGAAACCCTGAAGCCACTTAATTTTGATGGAAGGGTGGACAAAACTCTAAGGCAAGAGAGTGTAGGGAGAAAGATGTGCCAGTAAACAGTCTTGGAAAAACAAGTTACAATGATTAAGGAACCTGGAAGCAAGTACCTTGGACACATAGCACTAACTTCGTCATCAGCTTTGAGCATTTTTCAAATGATGCTGCGATTCATGGAGAATAAGAATATTGACATTCATCAACTAGTGTCAATAGTGTGCGATGGAACAATCGTTAATACTGGCTATAAAAAATGCAACATTGACCGTTTTAAGGATGCCATTGGAAAACCCTTGCACTGGTTTATCTGCCAGTTACACGCAAATGAGTTGCCAATCCGACATTTAGTGCAGCATTTGGACTGTAGAATGAGTGGCCCTAATGCATTTTCTGGTCCTATTGGGGAAACATTGGCAAATTGTGAAAACCTCCCAGTTGTTAGATTTGTAGGCATTTCGAGCGAATTTCCGAAAACCGACATAAAGCATCTTAGCATAGACCAGCGATACCTTTGGGATATTTGTCAAGCTGTCACAAATGGAAACTGCTCATCACGTTTGTCACAAAAGCACCGTGGGAAAATGTCTCAAGTACGTTGGCTAACAACTGCAAATCTAATAAACGTTTATACATTAGCTCTTCAGAGCCTTCAAACCCACTTTTAACTCTGGAAGAGTTCATCATGAAAGTGTACGCACCTATGTGTTTTACTGTCAAATTAAATCCATGTTGCACGAATGGTCACCGAAATCTGCGAAGGACAACAAACGTCTCGCGCTATCTTAAAAATGAATTAAAAACTGTGGTCGATCCCATTATTCAGAGAAATGGCTATTTCGGCCACCCGGAAGCAATAATCTTGTTAATGATCACAGACGACAGACAGCCCAGAACTCGAGAACTTGGACCACGTAGGATTTTACAAGCTAGAAAGGAAAAAAAGGAAGGAATCAGACACTACAACATTCCGTCACTCAACTTCGAGGCAGTTTCATATATAGACCTTATTGATTGGCAGAAATGTAATTTGACGGAACCCCAAATAACATCTCACTTGACAGATGATGATTTTAGAAATTTGATTTCCAGTAGATAGTATGTAGCTCAACACCTGGGAAGCTTAAAATTCCCTTGCCACACCCAAATTGGTGAACTTTCCTGAAACTAGTAACAGAGGTTTCTGTGACTGTGTGTGGAGAAAATAAGCATGACATTTTAGTTAGAACCCGGACAGAGTCGAGAAAAGCTATGCCATCATTTGAAACCGAATGCGAGAACCGAGTAAAACCGAAATAACTGCAAGGGCAAAGAAGTTAAAACGCATATAATGCAGCCACCTACCCTTGGGGAGTTCTGGGTTTTTTTCTGAATTGAATTTCTGAAAAAAAAAGAAAAGCTGCATACAAAACAATGGAAATACAAATTTTTAACTATATGGTAAAAATCTCCTAAAAATAACGGACGAAATGGAAACGGAAGATATTTTTTGTTTTTCCCAAAACTTTGTATACGTGACCTACCCACCAGTACCCAACCATTTCGCACGAGGGCAAAATCAAAATTGGAAACTTTTTTTAAGCTCCGCTCTAATTAATATATATATATATATATATATATATATATATATATATATATATGGGGGGCGATCACGAAAACTTTAAATGGGGTCTTTGTTAAAGGAATAAGATTTATCAATTCAGGGTCGGGAAATCGTAAAAATCGGAATAAAAGCATCTCGGGAAAAATAGATTGCACTGTTAGATTTGAGTGACAGCTATAGCCACGCCTTTGGCTCATCTCCGGAGCAGACGTCACGCGCATGAGTTATGGCTTTAGATGGTTTAAAACAATAGGGTTTTCAGCAGAGCGGGAAAGGATTTCTATCGGATCGGTCACTAAATAAACTCTTAAGTGGATTAATTTGTAGTTCTTTGCCACAGACCTTTAATCATTGACTGCCATAACATTAAGAATTATTTAGGAATATATTTAGATGGAGTAACGTTGGATAGAAGACGCCATAATAGAAGTGTGCAGGTTAAGTTCCGTGTCATAAGTCGAGAAGGATTTTATGGATCGCGCGAGGGAAAAAATTAAAATTTAACCCCATTGCCTTTTAAATTTAAGTTTATACACTGCTGACCACTGTAAACGCAACACCCTGTGGCCTACCGAGATTGTGGATTATATTTCAGGGAAATCGGTAGTCGTGTTGGACGAAACCAAACAACTGTAATGCGGATATGTGATCGTTGGATGCAGGAGGGTACGACGGACCGGCGTTTTCGATCGCATCCACCTCAGCGCACCACTTCACGTGATGACAGGCAAATTGTGCGCATGACAGTGACGGATCGCTCAGTCACATCACGAACCATAGCACAGCACATGCAGTCTGTAACGCATCATCCAGTGTCTGCGCGTACCATTCGACGCCGTTTACAGCAGAGTGGTCTGTCCGCAAGACGTCCATTGCTTTGTCTACCCTTGACGCAGAACCACAGACGTCTCCGCCGCCAATGGTGCGATGACAGAAGGATGTGGACGGCAGAATGGAATGAAATTGTCTTTACTGACGAGTCACGCTTCTGTCTGCAACACCACGATGGTCGCATTCGAGTCAGGAGACACCGTCAAGAGAGGATGCTGAACAGCTGCGTTATGCACCGCCACACTTGTCCTGCATCGGATATTATGGTATGGGGCGGTATTGGATATCACTCTCGCATACCTCTAGTACGCATTGTCGGTACTTTAAACAGCCAGCGCTACATCTCCGAGGTGTTGGAGCCAGTTGTACTTCCTTACCTTCAGGGCTTGCCCACAGCCATATTTCAGCAGGATAATGCGCGACCACACGTGGCACGCATTGTCCAACGGTTCTTCGTCAATCGGCAGATTGAATTGCTTCCCTGGCCGCCTCGCTCTCAGGATCTTTCGCCGATAGAAAACATGTGGTCCATGGTTGATCTACGATTGACCCAGATTCCATCCCCAGCTGCCACAGCAGATCAACTTTGGCAACGTGTGGAAGCTGCTTGGTCTGCTGTACCCCAAGAACACATCCAAAGTCTCTTTGAATCAATGCCGAGGCGTTTGGCAGCGGTGATCTCTAACAATGGTGGCTACTCTGGCTACTGATTTTGGCAGGAACCACACTTCACAGAAGTCTATAAATTTAATCATTTGATTCTTGGTCAACGTGTTATCTACAAAATAAATTTTGTTGTGATATCTCTCGTCTTTCTTGGTGTTGCAATTTGGGTGGCCAGCAGTGTAATTAAAATTTGTCCAGGTTTTCGTCTCTTTCCTCCGGACAGCGTTGATCCGTTGGCGGAAAAATCATTTTTAGTGCAATTTCTGCTGTCATTTTTAGCTGCAATTTCTTTTGTGGTTGTGCCGATGCCAGAGCTAACAAGGAAAAAGTATTATCGGATACAAGCGACAACGAGTACCGACGCCGAGTTTCAGTTCCGGATACCATTCGACTCTCATGTTGTCCTTCAACTTCAAATTTGTCCTCTGATGAAATTTGCGCAGTTGTGTCTACCAACGCTAAGTTCAACGATGACGCATTTCGCATCGGGATTATTTTTTTTCTTCTGAAAGGGAAGTGCCGTGTGATGCCGGTTTTCAATCTGGGTATATTTTCTCAGAGAGTTTATCGAGAGTGACGTAGTAGAAAATCAACTAGATATCTGCGACGTTTCCGTGAGATGTTTAGAAGAAAAGTTGTTTGAGTATCCAAAACAAGCAGCCTGATTTAATGCCTTTGAAATCTGTGGTGCTGTGTTTGTGCACCTCATGACTCACTTTCCGCACAATTACGGAATTCTACAGTGAGTGTTTACACTAAAGATACAAACGATGCATCGCGCTTAGGACCAGCTCGACAGAGGAATACACCGGAATTGAAGAATGTAAAGAAGATAAAAATTTATATGTTGGATAGTTAAATTGGTGAAATTAAAATTTTTTGTTGTTTGACGGGGTTAACTAATTTCGGGTAAGCGGATTTTTGATTAAACTTTTATAAGTGAAATGGGTTAAGCTTGGTTTTTGAAAATAAATTTTTGATATAAAAAGATAATGTGTTTAATTATTATTATAATGTTTGTCTCAGAGTAAAATTATAAAATATGGGTTTTTAAGGATATGTTATTTTTTTATAATAAGTATTTTGAAGTTTTTGAAGTAGCTGCAGTGTTCGAGTTTGTTGAAGTTGTTGAGTATTGTATTTTTTGAAACCCATAAAATATTTTCTAAGCATAGAGTTTTCCCAAACCAGTTTCACTGAAGAGTATGTAAGACTTTGGTACAAACATGAGGATTGGGTTATATATAAAAATTTACTGACACATTTTCAATTTGGGTTGTGACAAGATATGTAAACAATTTTTTTTCTCAGTGGATTTAATGACTGCTGAAGAAATTGTTGGTTTTTGTGAAGGTTTTGCTTGGATTTTGATTGCAATTTTGAGTTTGATAGACTTATTTCATGTTTTCCAGGTAAATTAATTAAAACTTTGACATTGGAAAAGCTGTAATATTGTTATGTTATAAAATTAAACTGTTAATCCATCCTGTTCTTGGGGAGGGGAGGAAGCAAAATAATGTGCTAAATTATGAGCAATTAAAAATTTTTTGAAGATTCTGGTCTCCTAAGTTGATAATGATCTGTTATTCCTTGTATATATTTTTGTGTTTTAATTTGAGTTTCATAAAGTTTTATTTTAAGTTACATTTTTGATAAATATTATTCTGGGTGTTTTTAAAATGTACAGTTTGATTGCCAGTAAATTAATGAGGGACACATATTATACTAAGTGTATTTTACTGTATTAAAAATTTTTTATTGATTGTGTGATCTAAAACAAAAAAAAAAGAATGAGGTGTGGAATTTGTAGTAATGTAAGATGTGAAGGTTTACGAAATATTTTAGTCTTGAAAATGGTAAGATTTTTCTAGAATATTGAAAAATGAGAGCTTTTAACATATTTTGTCAATAAATAAAAAGGATTTAATGTTTGACCGGGCATGAGCCTTTTACACATGCCTCCTCAATTCATTAGGATTAGTTTTAAGTTGGTCATTGAGTGATTATGAAAAGTGCATAATATTAAAATTAGAGAAAGGAAATTGTTTTGAGTTTTGTAATTAATTATGAAAGATGATAAGATGAATCCATATATTTAAAGTCTAATTTACTTTTTCTCATATATTTTAAATTCTTGGTTTTATTAATTAGGGTGATATAAATTTTATGATGTGTTTTTGATAAAAAAATAATAATAATGTGAATTTGAGAGATCCATTTCCTTTTTGAATTTTTGGGGTGCCTAAACACCCTTGACTCCATTTTTTTAAATGGTTAAACTTCGTGTGTTGTTTAAAAAAAAATTTAGAATTTTACTATCTTGTTTAAACTCTCTTTTTAAGCTACTTTGTTTATATTTATCAATTTTGATCTCATAAAAACAAGTGTATCACTATGGTGTTATTTTGAAGATATGCTTTCTTTGGGTTTTGTGTAGAGATGAAGAATAATGCCTAGCGTTCGTTTTTAGTGACTTAAAATCTTTATTTTGTTTGTATACAGATTTGAACTTCTAGATTTGTTAACAAGGACTGAGTGTTTATTATATTTACTTATGGGTGAGGTATTATTGTGTGTTTCTTTAATAATATTTGATGATAATTGTGTTCTTTTAGTGATTTTTATAATTTTGGAAATTGATATTGTAATGACTAATATTTCGTCGATGGCAATTATGTCTCAAATGGAAACTTGTGTAACATCTATCGATACCTCGATTCAATCTGGCTAGGTGACAAGAGATAAATTTTTAGGTTTTAATTTAAATGTTTTTAACTGGGGACTACAGCCCTATTCAGCATTCTTTATTTTATAGTTATTTAGGATTTTGAAATTAATTTTAGTGTTTTTCTCTTCTGCAGACTTGCCGCATGGAATTAGCTACTCCTTGTGTGGACGCCTTCAGGGGGACGGGGGGAAATTGTAATGCTATAAAATATGGGGGGGGGCGATCGTGAAAACTTTAAATGGGGTCTTTGTTAAAAAGAAATAAAATTTATCAATTCAGGGTTGGGAAATCGTAAAAAACGGAATAAAAGCATCGCGGGAAAAATAGATTGCAGGGTTGGATTTGAGTGACAGCCATAGCCACGCCTTTGGCTCATCTCCGGCGCAGACGTCACGCGCATGCGCTATGGCTTTAGATGGTTTAAAACAATAGGGTTTTCAGCAGAGCGGGAAAGGATTTTTATCGGTTCGGTCACGCGTCACGGGGATCGAGATGATTTCTTGGAAAATAATTAACAGATTGAATTGGGTAGATTAATAGTTGGAAATAAACTCTTAAGTGGATTAATTTGTAGTTCTTTGCCACAGGCCTATAATCGTTGACTGTCATAACATTAAGAATTACCTAGGAATAGATTCAGATGGAGTAACGTTGGATAGAAGACGCCATAATGGAAGTGGGTAGGTAAAGTTCCACGTCATATATATATATATATATATATATATATATATATATATATATATATATATATATATATATATATATATATATATATACAATGGAATTATCATACTGCTAAACAGATACAATTTAGAGAAAATTTATGTATAGTGTGTAATTAACTTTTATTCGGAATACTGAAACAATCACAATCTTTCCATCCGATAAATCCAAATTAAGAGTAAAGGTTTGTTTTCTTGTGACACAAACACGGCTGATTAGTTTTTGCTGGAAATTTAAAGATTTCCAATTAATTTTAAAAGTTGTGTATTACACTTTGATATCAATATTTGAAAACGGTTTTCAGTCATAAATAACCCCAGCGGGTGGAATATTTTTAAAAATGTTTTATCACACTTGGCTTTTATGTAAGAATTTTTACCTTAGATTATGTACGATTGGATACTACAATGGAATATTTATGTTTATTTCTTATATTTTTCTTTGGAGGGTAATATTTTTTTAATTTTCAACATTAAAAATGACATAAGAAAATAGGAAGAAGGGAAGATGTAAACGACTGATTAAAGTAATGATCGATTCTTGGGCCTGTCAAAACGGTCAATACCAGATTTCACTTCGGTCTTCTGAAAAAATGCCTTGTTCAGAATAAGGGGGTGCGAGAAAAAATAAGTTATTGAGGAATTTAAGCCGTAAATCCATGCTAACGAATAGTGAAGTTGAAGAATTTCTGGATTTCACATCTATGTAAAACTGAAGCCCGTATTTGTAAGACCATTCATTGCACAGGTTTATATACTGCAGTGGCTAGCTGCTTGGAGGCTATGGTGATTGTTAGCTGAAGATGAAGGAAAGTCCAAAATAATAGTAAGGCAGTCTTCGCTATGACATGGTCTAGTAAGTCCCAAAGTTTATAGAACAGTGCGTGTCAAACAGAACCTAAAAACGACACTAATATTTCTAAAACCTACCTGACCTCATGTATTGGTAAAAAAGTTTAACTTTGATGCAATACTGTCTCGTATGATCCAGAGGTAGCCAAATGGTAGCACGTCGGCTTTCGGTGCTGAAGGTGCCCGGATCGAATGTAGAGAATCGCCATTAAATACCTCCGTGTTTATGTCGGATAGAGGCACGTTAAATCCGCAGAAAGGAAAATCCTTTTATGAGGTCAGAGAGACTGGGAGAAGGTGCTATCCCCCAGATGTCACTCCCGGATTGATAGGTCAAAATTTAGGTGGTACCAGGCTAAGTCGGTCTCTGACCCCTGTGGTCCCATAATCCCAGCATCCATGAACTCGTTTATTCTTAACTTATTCATAGGCTTAACTTATTCATAGGCTTAACTTATATTCATATTAACTTATTATTCATAGGCTTAACTTATGATTAGGCTTAACTTATGATTCTATTTTTAGGTAATATTATGATTATTCATATTAGGAGTTAATTATCCGTACCACACAAAAAAATTCATAAGTAAAAAGCGAGTTGTTCGACAGAAGGTCAAAATAGTTTATTAAAAAAGGAATGAAAAAACTGTTCTTGGTAAGAAAAATGGAAAGTTTCTTTAATTTCTATATAATATTAACCAAAGGCTGTTTAAAATATAGTATGTTGTTAATTTTAAACCTCTGAATCGCTCATTGTTATAGTATGATTGACCTTCAGGGGATAATTAATTTTCATCGATTATTCACGCCCAACCGTGCCCTAATAAGAGGGATTAGCAGGAATTTAGAGTCCTTTTTCAAAAACTGTATTCTCTATGCGTCACTGTCGTTTCATCAATCAACTCTTGAAGGAGGTGTAAAGAATGGATTAACAGAAAAAAATACAAAAATGATTTCTGATTTATTTACAAGGCAGTCAATAAAAAATAATGCATTTTCCTTCCACCCAATGTCACTTTAACAGATTTCAAAAAATTATACAGTATATAAAGCCATGTGTTTGGTAAATAATTTAATATTTGCGTATTATTTCGAAAAAAGATATGAATATGCCTCTTGAAAAAGATATTTAGTAGGAAAATCAATATCTACTACTTGAGCTAACTAAAATTGTTTACATGCGGGATAGTAAATTCATAAAATATTAATATGATATCAAAAGATGCCGTGGTATATTTTGAGGTCTTATTAATATTTCATGAATATGGTGAATAATTACTATGATAATGATATACCATTAATCTAAAATATTCTTGCTATTGCCGAAAAAAAAATTGCTGAGTTCTAAGAATGTGAGAATGTTATCGTCGGTAATGGTATTTTGAAGCCTTCTTTGGATATTCCGTGTTTCATATATAAATTATTTATAAGCCAGTTATAATGCCAGATATAAAGAAATTGAAATTCCTTTATGTAACCTTAAAAAATTGATTTTAAAGTACGACTATAATTATGTGTTTGCATATTCAAATTTAGCTGTTTAGAAAATATATTCATGTAAAAAATAATCCAAATCATGAAAGTTTATATATTTATATATATATATTATTTTTTTGTCTATCTGAACCGGGTTTAATGACACTGAAAAAAATGTATTTTTCTCCAAAGCTCCATAGATCCCATATCAAAAAGCACACATAAATTCTATGAATACGATTTACTCAAATTTTTTCCGGTTTTCTAGAAATGGGATTTTCTTGTTTTTTGGACCAAAATGTAAAGTCGGAGCTGAAAATTTTTCTGAGCTGTAAAAACAAGCATAAATAGAAGTCACTTTTTCTTTCGCATAAAAATAAGTGCATCGGGTAACATTGGGGTAAATTTATAAAAGCTTTTATTTCACCAGTATTCAATCTCAGTACTTTTAATGCTTCTTCTGAAGTAATGATTAATCTTTCTGAAATAATGTCTAAGCTTTTGATGCTTATTAATGTTGAAATGAACTTAGTATTGCATAAATAATATATTTCGTCTCGACTCCCGGATTCAGAGAACATTTATGAATATAAAAAACAATTAAAATGACACCCCTTCTATATTGTGCGTTATTTATTTATAATAGGGTTATGGAACATTAAAATACTGCAGTAAATATATAATATATGGAAATGCTGTGAATAAAAGCTCTATTGAGAATAAATAGCTCTGATTAGGAATGACGCTGATAAAGAGTCTGTGAGGTTCAAAGAAGCTTTAATGTCCTCATCTTCTGTTCTTCATCTTATGTCAGTACAACAAAAAAGACAAAACTTTGGAATCGAGCGACTTTGACTGTGGCAGAAATGTTGGTGTGAGATGAGTTGGGTTTATAATCTGTTGGCGCCATCTATCATCTTATCGGACCAATAAGGAAAACTGGGCTATCTACGTTCCATGGGCCACGCCCTCCAACGTAGGTTTGCATAGCATTTGACCAAATGAGAGAAAGGTGAAAGCTGATGGGTTGGTTTTGGATCCGGTAGTTCTAATAAAACTTCTTAGTTGATCCTCGAAAGGATTACTTCACATTTTTTCTGTCGATAATTCAACTAAATAGTAGGAAACATGTCTTCTATCATGGCCCATCCTGAGCATCCCCGCCATAAGGGCGGCCTCTGTCGCCCTACTCCATGTACTAGTTAGTCGTTCATCAACCGCCAAGGCTCTTGCAGCGCGTCCTAGCGTAATCATATGTAGTTATTCTTCAGCCGTCATAGGCCTAGCACCGAAACTAAGCGACTCCGCATTTTTTCAAATAAATTTGTTGTGTGTTTAAAATTGCAATCCCCTGAAATATTTATTTCATGCAATCGTAATTGCGCGACTTCAGAATCTATAAAACAACCGACTTGTTGCTGATCTTGTGCAATTTTCTTGCATACAAAGATTACATAACCACCAAAAATACGTCAGAAGATAGAGTTTTAAAGGGAAAAACGCATTGTCACCGAAAAAAGATCTATGGGACTTGAGCAGGCTTGGTTTCGTTATCAAGGTATGTTACAAATAAATTATATAGAATGTTTTATCTCCTATCCGAAATAGTAATATCAGTCAGTTTTATTATGTTGTGAGAAGTTTAGTTCTAAGTGCTTTATTAGCAACCAAAATGGATGTCACAAAGCTGAAACAGTTCGACTGCATCTCGAAAATGTCTGTTGAATTTACAGTCTTTTTACAGTTGCCTATTTAATCACTCTGATCAGTGATAAAAATATTCTTCAATTTAAATGTTTTATAGTTTTTGGTAGCCAAAAAGAAATGATTTTCGCAAACTATATCAATATTTTATCATACTCTCCGCTGGATCATTTCACTAAGTTAAGAAATGTGTATTCGAGGGTCAGGAAACATTTTGGAAAGTACAGTGGGATCTTAAATGTCATAGGGGTAATAGGACACCGATGTAACTTCTATCAGTTTTAAAAATTTATCGCTGAATTCACAGTTTAAAAAGGAAACTTAAGAGTATGTGGCACTTTACAACAACTTTCCATTTATATAATGTAAAATATAAAAGTTATATATATTTTTTTGTACAAGCGTCTATAAATTACACCATAGATTTCTCAAAAAACATTCAAATAGATGAAAATGGAATATTTTCTTATAAATTTCAGTTGCTAAATTGTGAATACAAAAGACCAAATCATCCAAAATGTTTAATTACTTGTATTTACTAAGTACACTTTTTCTACGATAAATTTTGTGAACATTTCACTCATGTTTTAGAGCCTCTAAATATATGTATATATAGAGAGAATATTTCTACGCTACGACATGACCGTCTACGTGTAGGAATGTGTTTATGCTCTTAATTGATTAATTATGAGCATCTTAAACGATAGTGTGGATATCATATACCACATCTACCCTCTTAAGCATCTAAATCTGATTACTAACTATTCAGTTTATAAAATAATTTAAAACTACAGACTGTATTTTTTTCAATTGTGTGTCTAAATAAATATATTATAAAGCCTTCACTCTAATTTTTATTTGGTCCTGTAATATATGAAGTCTTCAATGAATACACTGTTATATATACATAAATAAATAAACTCTCTCTCTCTCTCTCTCACACACACACACACACACACACACATATATATATCTTATTAATAAAAGAGAGTGTTTGCGTGTGTGTGTGCGTGTGTGTATGCGACCCCCAGGCGAATCTGTGAAACTTACAGACGTCAAATTTGGCACACGGGTAGTGCAGACTATGGGAAAGTGCACCTCGAAGCCCGAATTTTAAATTTCATTCTAGAAATTTTTTTATTTTATGTTTTGTGCGATAATTTATGCTTTTTTAACTTCAGATTAAAACCACTTTTTCGATATTTTTACACCCTTTTATGCATCTACGGTCGATGCTCTTCGTGTTTTTATCTTACAAAGAAAATATTTACATCATCTGGAAGATGAAAGCTTTTTCATTCATATAAACCTCATTTCAAGTCTCTATCTTAAAATTTCGATTTTTAATTGAATTTTAAAGAACAATACGTCAACGCAAATTCCCCGCTTGATTCCTCAAGCGCGGTTTGGATGAACCATTTTGTCACCCATAGGCAAAGGTCAGGGGGGGGGAGGCTCGAAGAAAGAATTTTTCGCCCATTCGTAGAGGGTTGGACCGAACGAAATTTCTCGCCGGGGGGGGATTTTTCATCTGACTGCGACTGTTAGCAGGACGTGGAATACGTAGCCACAAAATTTAGATACCTTGATTCGTTGTTTTTTAGTGTTTCCATTCTCTGACAATGATTGCTGAAGGGAGCGGGTCCCTAAACCGACCGGCTAGATGGGCGAAGCCCGTGTCATGGATTATGTCACAGTATAAATAACATAGAAAATGTCAATTTTTTCTATGTTATTTATACTTTAATCAATTTTTAAATTGATTTTGGTTAACAAACATTCTTAAAATCCCAGGAAATGCCATCTGTAATTAGGAATACCTCCAGATTTTCCTTTCTTACAAAACAAAACTCATTTCGGAAGTTTCATTGAAGGTAAAATGAGTAATTTCTGTTGTGGCATCTAAAAAGGTATTTTAAGTTAACAATTAAACTTTGAAGCGTATTCCCATCTTTAACATTACAGTAATAAGCATTACATCTTATTAATAAAAGCGAATGTTTTCTTATTAATAAAAGAGAGTGTTTGCGTGTGTGTGGCGTGTGTGTATGCGACCCCCAGGCGAATCTGTGAAACTTACAGATGTCAAATTTGGCACACGGGTAGTATAGACTATGGGAAGGTGCCCTCGCAGCCCAAATTTTAAATTTCATTCTAGAAATTTTTTTTTTATGTTTTGTGCGATATTTTATGTTTTTTTAACTTCAGATTACGATATCTCGGCAAAAAATTATCGTAGAATTTTTATCTTTTTACAATCTAAGACTACAGACATTTCTCCTTCAAACAAGACCTCATTTGTTTAAAAATAATTTAAAGCAGACTAATATGTTCATCAAAATATTAAAACCACTTTTTCGATATTTTTACACCCTTTTATGCATCTACGGTCGATGCTCTTCGTGTTTTTATCTTACAAAGAAAATATTTACATCATCTGGAATATGAAAGCTTTCTCATTCATATAAACCTCATTTCAAGTCTCTATCTTAAAATTTCGATTTTTAATTGAATTTTAAAGAACGATATTTCAACACAAATTTTATGTGGTTCTTTCAACGCGGTACTCTAGGCGTTGGAATCAATCATTCATAAGAAATGCGCATGCGCGCAAGGAAGCGTTTTATTTACTTTTGCCGGTGTTCACTTTTTCTGTATTCTGTCAATTTTTGTTTAATTTAGTTACTTTTTTGCATATTCTTTCTTTTTATGCTTCTGTCTGAAACTCTGGAATATTTTTTATTATCATTCTAATACTTTGAAACTTAACAATGTTTACCAGGGGTGTTTTAAAACAACTGTTAATTGTGTTTGTGTTTAGCTTTGAGAAAAAATAATTTTGTAAAGGTTTTTTTGGTCTTTTATGCTAAAATAGCGCTTACAAATCAAAAAAAGAAACAAAAACTTACCTGTAAATAGCATACCTTTTTTATAAATTGATCAATTTGAAGTAATTTTTAATGAAATTTAGAAAAAACACCTATCATTCTGTACAAAATCCTAAAGCTAATATTTTAAACTAATTTTAGCTTTTGATTGTGGAAATTTTTGATGTTAAAACATGTTAACAATGTATTACATATGCATTATTTTGTAAAATATAGTTGCACATTAACAAATAACAGTTTAGGTTAACAAGAATTATTGTCAAGAATTATATTTCACATGATTGGACAAGCCACAGGTCAAGAAGTGTTGAAATTAATGGAGGTAAGGTTAATTATTTTTTACATGCAGTAATTTTTTCATGTCCTGATTCATAAATTAGAATCAATAGCTGATTTATACCTCATTTATATTTTTAGAATTTAACTTCTTACTTCTGTTTTAACTTTCCTTTCTATTTTACCACCATGTTTTGTTTTGCTATTATTGAAGTGTGTAAAATATTTTTCATTGCTTTCAACGATTTAATTTTTTTTTTTGTATTATTGGCCTGAGCATATTTGCCCGCAGCCTGTACTTTTTTATTCATACTGTGTTATTCATACTGTTATTTTTTCTACGTTATTTATACTGTATTTAGTTTTCAAATTGATTTGGTATTGTTTACTTTTCAGCTTTTCCCGAATGATTTTCCGAATCTTTACCCCGGAAAGAGAAGCGAGACTGGAAGAAATCAGACAACAACAGCAAAGAATAGTTGGACGAAAACCATAGGATCGTCATGATTTGTTAGCAAGAGTGTTTCATCAAAAACAAAAATCACTTATGAGTCTCATCACAAAGGCAAACATTTTTGGAGAAGTTAGGTGTCATATGTACACCATAATTGCAGTTTTGGCTGATTTAAACTCTGTATTCTCACATTTTGATGCCCCTGTAGCAGTAGTGGATTACATGGTTAACTGGAGTTACTCATTTTGTTCAATTTTAAAGGAATTAGGCTGTGGTTCATATGGGAATGGAGTTTAGAAACATACGGTATATGAGGCAGATATTACGGATCAAATAATAACCAAAGATGACACCACTTCAGTCAGTTGTCACAAAACAACTGTCTCTGTCCACATGTTGCAGAAGCCTCATCTACACGGTTTCTTCATTCGGGAATGACGTTTAGAAACATACGACATATGAGGCAGATATTACGGATCAAATAATAGCCAAAGATAGCAAGTGTCTATAGATAATGCATGAATTGTCCCGTATTGCCCTCTACTAACCACAATTTTCAATGCCCATATAAACGTAGAGTACTGTAATTCAGTTTTCCAGTGTTGCGTGTGAGTGGAACACTGGTGTGTGGTTTTCAAATGATTTTAGCTTTTACTGGAAATTAGCAGAACATTAGCATCCAAAACAGTAATCGTTTGGAAAGTTTTTATTTATATACACAACTCACTACCATAATACTCTTAAAATTTATATTTTAACGCATTTCGGTTACTGCTGTTGTTTGTAAACACACGATCTTTATTGCCATGCACATTTCAGAAATTTCTCATTGAGATGATGGTCATTTAATGTGTGTTTTCAAAAGTGAAATATACCATGTTCTGTAAATACCCCGAAAATATTTCTATACTGGAGATGTAGACAGATTAAAGAATTTAAGTAATCTTTTGTGTAATTGATACATTTGTGTGTGTTTAATTATTTAAATTAACAGATTTATATTTTTTATACGTTTTATTCTTGCATTCTTTTAGGGATTTTTAGTGTTGCGTGTGAGTGGAACACTGGTGTGTGGTTTTCAAATGATTTTAGCTTTTACTGGAAATAAGCAGAACATTAGCTTCAAAAACAGTAATCGTTTGGAAAGTTTTGAATTTAATTTATTAAATGCTGATCACGAGATTTCTTTTTTTTTGTGATACTTTAAATTAATTTTGCGTCACGTGCATAAGAACGAAATTAATTGACAAAGAGAATATTAAAATACAGTAAAAGATAAAATTTAACCACTAGACAAATTGAGATGGAAATTTTTAAAAATTTTGTTCAAATTAGTAGGTTTTATGGATATTAAATCAAATCTATATATAAAACTGTAATTTCCTCTCAAAATATGCTTCGCCATGACGATAAATAAGTCCCAAGGCCAAACTTTAAAATATGCTGGCGTACATTTACGAGAAAATTGTTTCTCGCACGGTCAGTTTTACGTAGCTTGCTCAAGCGGAAGTTCGCAGACGAGCCTGGTAATATTAGTTCCGCCCAATGAAGAAACAAAATATATTGTTTATAAGAAAATCCTCTAAAAAGCAATTTCACTACTTTTTCATTGTAATTATCCTAAAATGTACCCCGTAGCGAAGCACGGGTATTCAGCTAGTATATATATATATATATATATATATATATATATATATATATATATATATATATATATATATATATATATATATATACGTACAAATATTTTATGGTATTTCAATAAAGTTCGATGAAACGAAATTGCTTATAAATGTCGAAATTCTGTAGGAAGGAAACTTTCAATAAAAATATTCCATTTTCAATCAATAAGGACCTCGTGGGGTTGAAAACTTAGTTTCATATATTCAAAGGCAAAATCAGGTTTTCTGTGGGAAAAAAACCTTCCTTTACGTTGTTTCTAGGGTTGTATAAAATCCTTTTGATGTAGAATATGGAGGTTCAGTTTCCTTAATAAATAGTCTATTTTATACCTAACTCTACGAGCCTGACATAATATTTCTATGCTACGAAAAAACTGTTTATACGGAAGAAAATAATTATGGCTGCTCTTGGTTAATGATGGAAATATTTACGTCTACTTCTTTTCCTAAGTATACATTTACTGTAAGGTTCCAAATTTAATGTTTCTAGAATATGATAAATTATATTTACAATGATACTAAGTAAGTAAGCTTAAGGGGATGGTGGACTTTCAAATTACCAAAAATCGAGCAAAAATTGGAATTTTTTTTGAGGGTGTATTAATATTTTAAAAACATGTAAATATTCGAATGAAATGCATTTAAAATGTGTAGTGAAAGGAAAAATGAAAAATCGGTGGCTTTAGAGTAGTAAGTATTAAAGGTAGATAAAAAATTATCTTTTAAATGACTTTTTCTCAAAATTAGAAATTTCCAGATTTGCAAGTCTTTAAGATGCTCCTCGCGTCATAATGTTTGACGAAATTTTATGAAATTTATAATAACGATTCCTGTAATACATCAAAATAAAGTTATGTATCCATTTTAGGATTCGAGGTCATTTAGGTTATAAAAGTTTAACTTTAGTGTAGAAAAGTACAAAAATTTCGCGAAAATTCAGAGTACAAGAATAAAAATATTTTCTAAAAATTAACTATTCGACGAAAGTACAAAAAAATACATAACTTTGTTCAGAATGTATTTATAAGCAATATAAAGGCAAAATTAAGGGGAAAAGTTTAAAATTGAGTCGCAAGGAGTATTTTAAAGAAGGGTAATTTAATTTAAATTTTTTAATTATAAAATCTTTTTAAAAAAATATTTATAAAATTTTATAAGGTGTTTAATATTGTTATACTTTAATGAATATATATACAAAATTTCATATCTCTGTGGTAAAAATTTCAAAAATCGTTTTGAAAGGTCCACCATCCCCTTAAGAAAGAAGTGTTTGTTAGATACATGCAGTCCTGAAAACCATATCGAAAAAGATTTTGCAGCAACAAGTTTATGTTAGGTTTCATTTCGTTATTAACATATCAACAATTCAGTTTTACATATCAAATAACATATTAAGATGTTTGCTTGGGGATTTAGGAATTATAAAAGTTATATATTTGTTGACCTTTTACGTAGTTCATAATTTTGCATTGACACACGTACTTTACTTTTTAATACGTTGATGAAATTTGTTTTTGCGTAAAGAAGTCCAAAATCATCGTTTTGCGAAAAACGGGACTGAAAAAAAAAGCTTTTGTAAAATCAGCTTTTTAAGTTTTATTAAATTTTTTTTATTTACATTTTTCCAATTTTATTTTTTATGAGTAAAGAGTGTTAATTCCTTGATTGAGACATAACCCATTTGACACTAGAATGCTTCTATTTTGTTTCACATATCCCAAATTTCCTTGAATGAATAAAAATATTTAGGAGTGGAATTGGACTTAGCTTTCTCCCTTGATTTTTCAAACATGTCTATTTTGATAACTCATTTTAACTCATTTTCAACTGAACACACTTTGCGCAGCAAACTCAGAAATATTACACAAAATGTAAAAGAAAGTGTGGAAAATGCAAGCAGATTTATTTGTCTATAAAATCTATGAGCTTCAAACAGGAGCATGTATTTCTTTCAAATTAAATCTAAGACAATTCTGAAACTGCAATACTTTATTAGATAAAGGATATATTTTATACAGCCGGAATACTTTTCTGGTATCAGGATTACAAAAAAAACGTTCATTATATTTTGAAAATAAATCGCAATGCAATCTAACACAAGAAAAATACTTCAAGCGACGGTGCTGAGTTCTACACTGTTTTTTACACCTCACTGACAGACTGTTGTACAAAATTACTACTCAGGTTTACAATTTCTTTTCTCTGATGTATTAAATTGAGATTTTGAGGGTTGCATACAACCAGTTACAAAAGAAGATTAGGAAATTTATTGACAGAATTGTTATATTATTTAGTGTAGTTTAAGAAAAAAGTCGAAGAAACTCCATCACGTTTTCAAAAATCACTTGCGGCAGATGTAAGCCCAAAGCCCATATGCGCATGCATTTACTTGTTTGTGTCAATATGTGTCAATGTTTACTGAGAAATTAAGACAGGTCGATGGTTTCATATTGTCAGTAATAATTAAATTTCTTAAGCTCAATTGCTTAAATAGGATATTAAACATAAAAGTCAATATAGGCCTATCACAAAGATTCTCATGGACAGTGGTTGATAAGAAAAGAGTATTTTTATATAAAATTGTTCCATTAAACTTTTGAAGTATTCTTTGATATCGGGTTTATATGTTCTAATTTTAACGATTTCTTAGTCGTTAATTCACGGAAAACAGCTGCACATTAGATTTATCTATAATTAGACAAACAAAGATTGTATATAAATGAATTAATGTTTTCTTTTTGAGAAAAATTTCAATTGTTTAACAGAATTATTTTAAGTGTTTTTGGTAGAGTAGGATCCAATAATTATTAATCTAATTTTATCTACTATGACTAAATTACGTTTGGTGTCTCCAAACTCTTTGTTTATAATACTGTAATTTTTTAATTTGCTATTACAGCTTTAATATAATTTTAAAGATTATTATATTAAACTCTTCTCTATTTATCCCTTTACAAGATGATATCATTCTTTCCTTTCTAAAATCCATATCATTGTTCACCCTAAAAGTTTCCTTTTTTGCGTTGAGATATATCACTTTTGTTTCAATCAAACGAAAAAATAAGCCATCACTTCTGTGATTTATCTACGTCAGAGTTTGTAATCAGATTTATAAAATGTCTTCTTTCTTTCTGCTGTCAGATATCAGTTTCAAAACAGCCATTCTAAAAATTTTAAGGCCGAACTGAAAAATTATCTTGCCTGTGTTGATGACATTTATCCAATCACAATATCCCGGAACTGTAAGATGCAGCTAGAATTTTTCAATTAGATTTAAAGCTGAACAGATAGGAGTCAGTCTTAGATGTATGTCTACATTATTTATGGATATAGCATAGTTTGTAAATAACGCTTGGTGATGACAGTTAATTAAACAAGTAAAAATATTTCATGAAAAATATCATTTTATTTTAGTGTTTATTCCTAATAGTATCATCGAGTTTCTTTATTTCATTATTCTTTCTTAAAAAATAACTTTGGCTCTCTCCAGTCAATTTGTCTGTGTTTTTGTATTGATTTCTAATTTTACCAACGTAAGTGCTAATCTTATACTCATGAAACTGATTCTGTATTGATTTATCCCGGGTGCACATGTAATGGATTTAGACTACGTTTCTTAATGGGAAAAACATTTATCTACTGTGGTATAATTTACATGTTGTTCATATTATTTTTAATAATTAAATAGCTGTTTATAAAGACATATGAATGATATATATATATATATATATATATATATATATTCTATATGTGTGTGTGTGTATGTACAGTGTACTTGAATTTACGAGTTTTTTGAGTTACGAGTCGTCTCTCAGCCGATAAATTGCTTGGAGTTGCCAGTTAAGATTCAGGTTGCGAGCCAGATTCAGATACACCTCGGCTAGTTTGCTTAGGGAACGCCATGTAACGTTCCCGTCAAATGAGCAAAATACGCAAAACATATGATATTTACAACCTTTATGTACAATAATTATACAATTATATACATATTTTTCTAAGATTAATTTCCAGTATTAAACCAAGAGATTAACCTTCAACAATTATCACACGGGGCAGCTTGCTCTGCCAACACTCGATTTCCCCTCCAAAACCGAACAGCGTAGAACATCTCACTTCAAAAATATTCTGAAAGGGGAGATGGAAAATATTTCATTGGACAAGTTTTTATCGAAAACCCCTGCAGATGAAGGTGAGGGAGGAGTGGCGAAAAGGACAAAAATTAGCGAATAAGATTCTATTGTACAGTTCAATGTTTCGAATGCACCTCCATTATCATCTTGAAGTAGTTTGATCTTCAACTTAAATGTTGTGCATTATACTTAATAAAACGAGTTTATTGCAATACATTCTATTGTATTGTGATTTTGTACAATATTCTTTATAAGTACACTTTTCTTATTCAAATACGTGTAACACAAAATTGTGGTTTTTTGTGGGGTGGGGGGAGAAGGGCAAAACTGATTAATGACATTTCTATACATTTCAATAGGGAAAATTGATTTGACATACGAGTAATTCGAGTTAAGAGTTCCATAATGGAACGAATAAAACTCGCAAGTGAATGCACCACTATATATATATATATATATATATATATATATATATATATATATATATACATATATATATATATATATATATATATATATATATATATATATATATATATATATATATATATATATATATATATATATATATATATATATATATATATATATATAATTCTTAGCTGGTTCGGAAAGTTGCGGTAACACCAATGGAGTGTACTATCTTGATTAATAAACAAACTCACTAAAACGAACGAAAATTTAAAAACACTTAAAACCTTGAAACCTTCTGCTACAACACTCAAAAATCTAGAATATGAACAACCAGCGTTCACCTCTAGGTAAATCACACTCAATCTAGTTGAATTTCATCTGCACACACACTCAGCATGGCGGCTTGAGCATATACTGGCTTCACAAAGTTTACACATCAGCAAAAAAGAACATAGACTCTCTCTCTCTGTCGCCATCTACATTCAGAAATACAAACCAATTGAATTAATATACAACAATGTACGTACCTCACTTTGTTCATTTTTTTAAAACAGGCAATGAGCTCAATAATTTTGGACACCCTGCATATGTTTAGTGCACGCAGCAGCCATGGACCCGCTTATTACCGACTCCATTATTATTCATTATGCATAGTAAAAACCAGGCAAGGAGACCGTCCAAAAGACAACACAATTCCTATAGCAAAAGTTGTCAACATTTTTCCCAGTTGCCCACAATTTTTAAACAATGCTGGTCCTAAAAAAACATCTCTCATCTAAATGATTTATCAAAAAATTAGGATTAAGATCTGCTCACGGAGCATCTATAGACCCGTTTATTACAGACTCCGTTATCATTCCTTATGAATAGCAAAGCCCAGGCAAGGAGCCTGTCCAAAAGACAACACAATTTCGATAGCAAAAGTAATCAATATTTTTCCAGTTGCCCACAATTTTTAAGCAATTCAGGTCGTAAAAAACTTCTCTCATCTGAATGATTTATCAGAAATGTTAGGTTTAAGATCTTTACACGCAGCAGCTATAGACCCGCTTATTGCAGACTCCGTTATAATTCATTATGCGTAGCAAAGCCCAGGCAAGGATATCGAAAAAGACAACACATTTCAGATAGCAAAAGTTGTCAATATTTGTGCCAGTTGTCCACAATTTTTAAACAATCCTGGTCATAAAAATATCTCTCATATGAATGGTTTATCAGAAATGTTAGGTTTAAGATCTGTTTGCATCCTTTAAGATAAAGTATGGTAACCTAGAATATAACCTAAACATAGAAAATACATTTTTAGTTCTCTTGAAGATACCGAAATTGTTACAAGTGCTGGGAATACAAGATCAATATCTTACGAACTCTCGCGATATTAATATGATTTTCATGTCTCGAAAGGATATTTTTAGAATTTTAAATTCCACTTGTTTATTTTAAAATTCAATTCTAGTTGACGTGTAGGTATTAATAAAGAGCTTCAAAAGTTTATTTAAGCAAATAACTTTCTCAACTACTATTGCTCAATATTTTTCGCTCTGAAGACTTCTCCAACCTGCAATGGGAACATATGCTATACTGCAACGAAAAGATTTATTAATATGTTCGGTAGAAGGATTTGGAATCTATATAAACATTTACATAATTGCACATGCACTGAATATTTGGAGAAGCTAAATTTTGCTCTTTCAATCATAGATTCCATTTGATAGCATACGAAGCGTTTAGAAATAGAAAATAACGTCTTTCGTATTTGTAGTAAATATCTCACCTCGTTATTTTCTGCATTACGTTAATTACAATAATCATTTCTGCTGTTGTGTACACATTTTTTATTCTTATTTACCAATGTCAAGCATTAACATTGGCTTGAACATGAAAAGTAAAACAAACGCAGAATTAATTCAATCAGTGAAGATTCAAAGAACCAACCATTGAAAAAATTCTTCCAAATTTATCAATGGGATATATATAAAGATTCATTAGTGTTATGAGTATGATTTATTCAAATGAATCTGCTTGCGATGCAAATGTGATTCACTACCAGATATGAGAAATTAATCTTTTTTGTTTATTTTGCCTACCCAAAGCTAAAATGAATACATTAGTTAGATATATATTGTGAATCTATAGAAGATAGACATAAGAATATGGCATGAATATGGTAGTGTACATACTGATTAAAATTTATAAACAAAAAAGGAAAATAACATTTATTTTGTATTATATATAATATTATATTGTTTAAAAGTTTTTAATAGCGTCGACATCAGATCAAATAAGCAACAAAAAATCCTCTAAAACCTCTAAATGCTTTGTAGAAAATAAATCTGACACATGAATAATATTCAACTAAGTTTCCTTTTGATATTCATTATTTAAATTTTGTACACCTCACTTGCACACTGGCTTACAAATACTTACATATCAGTGTACAAGAATAGAAGATAATAATATACAGGGTTCCCACCTATATCCGTTACACCCCCTTAACTTCTAAACGGTGACAGCTTAAGCCATAAAGTTGGTGTCTAGGTATAGTAAAAAGGCTATGCGCTACTCGATGAGAAAACTTACAATGCCATCGATCGGCAAATTTTGGAATTAGTGTTTTTATCTCAAAAATGGTACAAGAGTAGTATAAAAATAAGAGTTCTAAGCAAGGGAGCCAGGGAGCATGGGCGTGGTCTATCAATGGAGTATAGGCGTGGCCTAAAGTGGGCAGAGCTTAATGTGTGACGTGGACCAATCAGAGCGCGGCTGGCCATCTTGTGGTCGATTTGGATCAATCAGGAGAAGGCAGAGCCGCAAGTGCCCCCTAGTGGTAAAGAATGGAACTGCTTAGTCGAGCGGATGCATGGAGTAGGTAGGTAGGTAGGAGCTGTGCGGGGCGCCACCTATTGGCCAAATATGGAACTAAATTTCGTACAAGGTTACGAGCATTACTGCTGCCATCTGATGATAAAACTTAGAACCATAATGAGACTTGAAAATTTGTGAAAGGTTAGAAGGGATATTTTTTTTTACAACATTAAGTATTTTGAGCGGGTTTCAATCATATAAATAATTTTACATAAGTAGAACCAACAACGAATAGAATTAAGTATATAGAACATATCATAGTGGCGCCATCTATTAGTAAAGTATAGAAGTAGATTTGAAATTAGAAAATTTAATACAACGTTTTAACTGTATTTTTCGGAACTTTAAATATTTTTGGTTGAATTCAAACTTAAAATATATTAGTAACTTGACAATTTTAAGGTTTTATTTTAGATTAAATTCTAAATTAAAATATATTATTAACTTACTATTTTTTCACGTCAGTAGTCATTAGTAAAAAATAATTATAATAATTTATTATTATAACTTTAATGATTTATAGTGGCGTCATCTATTGGTAAAACATAGAAGTATATTTAAACTTAGAAAATTTAATACAAGGTTTTGAGTGTATTTTTCGAAACTTTAAATATTTTTAGTTGAATTCTAAATTAAAATGTTTTTCTTTTACTTTAAATTTTTATTAGGTTTTTAAACTTAAAACATATTAACAACTTATTTAAATTATACAATTACCATCTAGAACCTGAAACTAAAAAATTTATGTGTCAATTTTGAAGTATAATATAATTTAGATATATCTTTAAACCCATTTAAACTTAACTTGAAGACTTTAATTTATACAGTTACCATCTAGAACCAGAAACTTAATAATATATGCGTCAATTTGATTATCTTTTTGCAGTTTTAAATGTATTTTTAAACCTTAAGCGCTTTTACAGATAAACAAAACTTGTAAACCATGAAGTAAAGGCGTGCTTAATACATTGAGAAATCTAAAACCTATATGTTACTTTGACTAAAGCGTATGCTTTCTTCTAATGTATATACTAAAATGTCATACTGAAATTAAAAACATTCTATAGAGATAAAGACTTTTGATAGGGTTTAAACATAAAATGACTTTTGTTATGAATAACAATAAGATATATCTTTAAACCCATTTAAACATAACTTGAAGACTTAAAATTATACAATTACCATCTAGAACCTGAAACTTAAAAATATATGCGTCAATTATTAATATTATATCTTATCCAGAAATGTAGACTATAAATATAAGATTTTAAACCTTATATGCTTTCAACGATTACCTAAATTGCTATTTATTGTTAAATTCCACAGATTATTTCACAGGTCTTAAGGTATTTATTTAACATAAGATGTTTATAAATCCTATCTAAATTGGAATAGTTTCTACATATGAACATAAACAACTAAATATTAACATAATTTTCATAATAGCATAAGACTTCCTTTTTGATAACATAAATATACATATCATAAATGTTGCTAAATTAAAATTCTTGACATACTTTCATATAAGATAGTTTTTTACATGCAATTACCAAAATATTTTATCCATACAGCAGCAGAAATAATACAGACTTTATCATGTTTAGAAGATTCGCAGATATTTACATGAGTTCACTTCATTTTAGAAGTAAATGGGTCATGGTTTGAATCCTACAGCGGAAAGGGGTATGCGCAAACAATATTTTCATATAAGGAAATATTTACAACAAATGTTAAAATTAAAATGAGTTTTGTTAAGAATAAAACTTTCCTGTAGATTTTATAATCTAAGCATAAACCAAACTGTCATAGTTAACATTTTCAACAGTTAACGGTTTAAAATATACAATTGGTTAAAATATATATCCAATTATTTAGAAGTAGGATAAGCTAATAAAATTTTTATAATGAAGTTGTTCGATTATTGCTTACAAAACTACTAATACTAAGTGATTCGGATATATAATTAAATTCTATTAAGTTGAAATTATAATTTTAACATGAAAAAACGTAAACGTTATAGAACTTATGTAATAAAATAAGTCTTTGAAAATATATTCTATAAAAAGTAATAAAATATATTATGAAAACTTCAAACTAATTTATGATATTTTTTATATCTTAAGCATTTAAATAGTTTTTAGTCTATTAGTGGTAAGAATTTCATTAAAGGTTAATAGAAGTATTTAATAAAGTTTTAATATTAAATGAACATCAAAACATATATTAACTTAGATGTTTTAACCGCAAACAGTAATTATTAAAAAAAATAATAATTATAAAATATATGATTTGGAACATTGAAACATATTATTATATATGCAATAGAAGATGTTAAATTTGCGTCGAACTTAAATTATAAGATTGTTTCTACCACCATCGTTTGATATATAACATTGCAGTTTTAAATATTCTGCAAATGCTATGAAACATTTTGTATAGAAAATGATTAACATTTGATCTTACCTTTCAAATCTGTAGTTTATACACTTATTACATATAATTTTTAGAAAACAGGATTTGAATAAATAATATATGCTTTTTAACTAGTTAAATTTAATAGTGAATTCTTTGCTATTGAATGGCATATTACAATAGTTCTACCAAGGTATGCAATTTTATATGTCCATAGAGTGGATTTAACTTCACTGTTATAATCTAAACGGATAACAAAACCATTCATAGTCAACATTTCTAAAAGTCAAGGGTTTAATAAAGTTGTTTTAATATTGCTTATAAGGTTGCAAATACTAAGTTTATAAGATATATTATTGAATTCTATTAAGCTGAAATTCTAAATTTAACATGAAAAAACGCATACGTTATAAAACTTATATAATAAAATAAGACTTTGAAAAAATATTCTATAAAAAGTAATGAAATATATTGTGGAAACTTTAAATCAATTTATTGTAGGTTTTATATCTTAAGCATTTAACTAGTTTTTAGTCTATTGATAGTAAGCATATATATATATATATATATATATATATATATATATATATATATATATATATAAAATTTCATATCGAAATGTACAATATAAATATATACCCAGAGACTTTGAATTATATTCAATAAATTTTAAATCTAATTATCTATGCAACAATCTGATAATCTTTGAACAGTTTTACAAAAAAGCATATATTTATCCGAAAATTTATAGTTTTATTAACAAAACCTGTAAAACATTGAAGTAGACATAAGTTTGATACGTTGAAAAAGTCTAATTTACAATAGTTTCACATATTGACAGCCATTTATAAGATAACATATTAAACTTAACTAAATGAAAAGATAATTTTCCATAAAAAAACATTTTATATAGATAATGACTTGAAAGGTAAAATTTGTAAGTTTTAAACTAAAATATTATATCTTATCCAAAAATGCAGACTGCTAATATAAGATATTAAACATAAATTTTCATATTTATCAATTTAATAATAATTCCATAACTTAATCAACCTAACATTATAATGTTGAAAGTAATATAATATTAATTTTATACAAAAAGATTTTAACAAGTTTTAAACTAAGATGGCAAATTAAAAGCATTTTTAAACCTTAAACGCTTTTAACAGATACCTTGCTAGAATTAAAATATAAGTAGAAATAGTGTTGATATAGATAAATCTATTTAAGTATGTTTTATTTTATCCTATGTTGATTATATAAAGTTCCCCTTTACCATTATATACCAAATGTCTGTTTTATGTGTGTATATATCCAATCATCTGATATCAACTTCATCCACATGCTAGTATATAACTTCTTTAGATATGCTAAGGAAATATAAATATACTTATCTTACATAATGTTGAATTCAAATTTTCATATGAAAAACATGCATTATACAACATAAGTCATTAATATAAAATCATTAATATTATAATCATTAATATAAAAATTTACTATTGTAAAGAATTTCAAGTCCACTTTTAGAGAATTACTTTTAGTTTATAAAAAATACTTACAATATTGTTAGTAAAAGCAGCAGATCAGTATATTCAATATGTTTGAAAAACAAAATCAATCCGTATGCCAGATAAGATAAATCTGGTTCATAGTTTATTTTAATTCGTCATTAGATAAGATCACTGACATTTTAATTCGTCATTGGATAAGATTACTTTCATTTTATATTATTATGATAAGTACTAGTTGTACATTTTTATGCATGAAATACTTTTAAAAATGATTAAACGTTAATAAAATTAATTTCTAAAAATTATTATTTAAATAAAAACACATACACATAAAGAAATGTAATAATTTATCTTTAAATAAACATTTATTTAACACATGAAAAAGTATTTACATAAAACAAATAAAGATTCGAATTCTCATTTTCCCATATTCAATATAGTACTTAAAATTCGTAAAAAACATCATGTAAATAATCCTTAAATGTTTTTATAGTAATATTATCAAAAAAGTTTCCATAATTATAATGACATGTACAATAATTTAAGCATACATTTTTTACGATGTCTCCCAGATTGATATGATACAATGAAGTCTTTCCTATATTTTCATACTTTTCAGAGATTGCAAGTGATACACAGCAATATTCTTGGTTATGGGATTTCTCTATTTTACAATCATAACATTTATAAATTTGATTAATACATCTACAGTACTCTTCGCGTATACAATGTAAATAATTTTCACTTGATTTATATCACAATGATCTTTATAACATACACCTTTTTTAATCACCTCACGTCGAAGAATTCTAGGAAGACTTTTACATAGTAAAGTTTCCTGAATACAGTCATCAACATTTGTCATTTGTGATATAAAAGCCTTTCTTTGTTTAAAGTTCAATTTTATAAATAACGGATTTAATTGAAACTCACCAGTTTCCCTTGCGAACATCTGTTGATGCATATACTCTTTTCCGTCGTTGGTAACACGCAGTTTTTGATTTACAATAAAAGACTTGTTCGCATAAAGCCCATCGGATCTTAAAATTTATTACATAATTCACATCACGCAACCGCTGACATTTTAACACCGTGTTGTGTTGGAGATGAGTTAGAGACATCGTATTCTATAATACTAATCCAAAAACCGTCATCGTTATCATCCAAGGTTATAAATTTATTATCTCCAATATCCCAAGATATCACAATTGATGTTGCACGCAGGTTATTGGACGTACTTTTGGAACATGCACTGCTTTAATTTTTTTCAATGTAGATTCCATGTTTAACAACATTTGAAAACAACACACACTCTCTGATTTAAAAAAAAACTACTAAATGAGTAAATTTTAAGGTTTGCTTAAACCAACCCCTACATAAGATAAGTACGGTTCAACGTTAGATAAGATAAGTACGTTTCGTCGTTAGATAAGATTACTGGCACCTACTATTAGTCACATATTTTTCTAAAAATATTTAAAAAAAATTATTATTCAAATTAAAATATATAAATACAATAATTAATATTTAAATACTATATTGAACACGGAAAAAAGAGTATTCACAGTTGATGAATGGTCTTTAGTGTTCTAATATATCCTCTTCAAAATATTTATGAATAATTTTCAAGTCGAATTTAGCGAAAAATTCGCTGCTGTTATAGACACATGTGCAATAATTTTGCACAATCTCATTCAGCGTATTTCAACATTAATGTTTAAAATACGCTGAATGTCTAATTAGACATATTAATTAGTGGAAAATGTGATTAGAATGTTTTAATTGCATTTTGAAGTCATATTGTTTCCCGCTCCTGAAAAATATATAAAGTAAATTAAAAGCTATCGGAATACTTCAAAAGAGCACGAAAACCATTATGACTGTATAAAAAAGATTTCAATGAGATTTGTTTAAAAAGTAGGAAATATTTGCTGTTATGTAACTTGTCGAATTGAACTGTAAATCAATGACTTGAAACTTAAATGATGTTTTTCAATGTAAATCACTTCTTATTGAAGACATAAGGCTCATTAGTGTGGTACGTATGATTTATTTAAATGAATCTACTTGCGAGGATATCTCAGTTCCAGATAAATTATGACATAATTTTAACATTGAAAGAAACCTACATGAGTATAAATTTGAAAGAATATTCATATTTACAAACACTATTGACCTGGCATATAAATTTGTACCTAACACATCTCCAATATGGCCAGTAAAAGATAATTCAGAGAAAATCCAAATAACCCAGAAACATTTACTGAAGGCATTAACTAACATGTCTGAATACATCGCTATTTCTAATTTCTACAAATCCCCACATGTCATCTACTACGAATGTTTACTAATTTACCAGGGGCAAAACTTTGAGGTATTTCCAAAATTCTCCGGAGGTAAAAGAATTGATAGGAAGTGAATTAGTTTACGGCTTTAGAGTTTTAATAGAATTTGTGGCGAGCACTGCAGAATGTATTACATGAGTATGACTTACTTAATATTTAAAACACGTACTTAAGACTTGTATAGTTATTTAATTAATTTAAAATTATGATGTTGCATATGATCGGGATTCTGCCTCCACTAAATTAAGAAGCACACACTTTGTGTTTGTTTAAAGAATTGTATTACATTTTATGCAACTTTTATTTAATTTAATTTTCGGAGGTACTTCAATTCACTGCAGTACGCTTGTATCTCTTATTATTCGATTTCCAAAGCAAATTTGATATACTTGCAATAAATAATCTTTTACCTTTCCCACTTTCATAATTTGAGCTTGTTACTGACGTCGCGAATGTGCTTTAGGTATTTACAGCTGCTCTTATATACAATCATCCCCCACCTTCAGATTTAGTCGCCTTTTCATCAGCCAAGCAATTGAGATTCTATACAATGGTCACAGTTACACTCCAATTTGCCGGGTTTTTAATTTTTTCATTAGTTATTTGTCTCGAGGTCTGACGATAATCGTGAATGCTTCGCACATTTGCGAATTTCAATACCTTTGATGTGTTGATGATTTGAATTTTGTGTTTTTAACATTGGAATATCGACCTCTAGGATTTTATTTAAGGACTACATTTGTGGAGTGTAATTGGCTGACAGTAAGAAATATATTGTCTGCTTAATAGGGTGGGCCGAAAAAACATTTTTATTTATTTGGGAAACGGCTAGTTATAAAAGTTGTTACACTTACAGATAAGAAAAACCGTCAAAAAAATTTTGTGAAAAAATATATCTTCCAATCACGCATTCACTTTGAAATATTGAAAAAAAATAAGAAAATACATATTTTTTCAGGAATTTTTTCAAAAGCTCTAATATAACGCATTTCAAATGCAATAGTTCGCAATGTATAGTAAAAGGGTGTTAAAAGACAGGGAAACATTTATATATATATATATATATATATATATATATATATATATATATATATATATATATATATATATATATATATATATATATATATATGTTTAAAACATTTTTTGTACAAACAAAACATTCAAAAGTACCATTTAAAAAAAAATAACATATTTTCACAATATTGCTGCAAATGCTGTTTTTACTGCACTTTTTACTTTAGTCGTTCCTATTATGCCACATTATTGATTGTTGAACTCAAACACATTGAAGGCCGCTTTTGAAGAAAATTCCAGCATAACTGACCTTGACAACAGGGTGCTTCTTATGTAGCCATCTCTAATTCAGTACCGAACACACTTTGGCTAGCTTCGGTCACAATCTATTGAAGTCTGGAAATCTATTGAAGTCTGAAATCAATGGTCTGCTAGTTATGATCATTTCTTCTATTTCTTCATCCGGTACATTCCATAGCAAAGGTGGCGTAGTGACATTACAAACATTCCACTTAATCATATCAACATAATCGATCGCGTTGAAGTCAAGTGTTGGTACTCTAAAGTCTCTAATTGTTTTCCCCTTGCAATTTATCCGAGCTTTGAGAACTCTACGTAATCCCAGTTCTCTCACATGCTGTCTTTCGTTCATATCCATAGCCACAATTAAATTTTCTGGGTGTGCAAAATATTAGTTTCGTTCTATTACTGGGTCGATTATTTTTCGCAAATGTTCAGGGAGGAATCGTGTTAATCTGATTGCCTCAAACATAATCTTAGGACCTTCAGAAAAATAACCACTTTCTTTGATCCGGAACCACAATGGCATGTAATAGTGCAAAATGAAGTACACCACCTGCTTCAGTTCATCTTAGGGGTTTTCTTCTCTGACATATAGTCTGAATACTCTATTTGCTGATGTTACCCATTCTTGAATGTGCTAATGGACCTGGTTCTCGAGCTGCCAAATCCGCTGGACATTGGCCAAATTTGATTGCTGCGGAAATATCTAGGAGATACAGCTGATCTTTGCTCAGCTATTTCTTGTCGGCATTGGGAATAGTGCAATCAATAGGTAAAAAATCTGACACAGGAAGTTTCATACAGGATCTCATTTTTTGACCAACTTCACCACTAAAGGATTATGATCCTGCAGTAGTTCCATCCAAGTGATGGAAAATATGTCTGAATGGTAGCTCGTTGAAGTGTAGGTGGCAAATATACCATTGCAGTGGTCTACCACCGTTTTGCTCGATTTGACGAATGACACCATTTCTCCAGCCAGTGTTATTGCCCATTCCGTCACTTCCAATTAAATCGAGCTCCTCCAGAAAAATATTCAGTTTAGCCAAATGTGTAACAATTACCACAGCAATGTGTTTAGAAAGTCCGGTAGTAGGTGAAACATTGAAAATGTATTTTGAGTCTGGTTCTTGAACCAAGGAATAATGTTTTTCTTTTTAGATCCGACGATAACGTTTAGAACCAACCATTTCAATCACCATAGTCTCATCCTTCCTGCCATCTAAGTAAACACCACGTAAAGGATCATTAATAGCTTTGGTCTACAAATGGTGTCTGTTACTAATTTTTTTCTTCTCACTTTGTTCTTGTCGACAACATGAGACAAGTCTCGTTTATGATGCCGAAGTCTTGGAGCACACTAGACGTAATCACGGCTGTAGCGCGGTCAGATACCCCTTACCGATCACTTGCCAGAGTTGTTGCTTTAAGTTTTAATCCTCATTTGCCTGGGCTTAGAAGTTTTCAGTTTTCTCTCATCTGGTTCTAAAAGAACATCTCTTTCAGCGCAATCTTATTGTTTTATTCTTCCTGTTCATTTTCGGGCTGCTCATGCTCATTGGTTTCTTTATATTTATATCAGCTTTAGCTCGAAGTACTTGCACCTTGGTTTATTTTATAGCAATCAGCAAACAAGGTATTTCTACGTTGCCTTTTCTCCAATTTTTGTGTTTTCAGTACGTCTACAGACCCCGTTTTGCGCAAATTGTACTTTCTTTGACGATATATGAATCTCAGTTCAGGAACTCGTATCTTTTTGGCTTTTTCGCACTTACACTTTAAACTTAATGGATACACACACATATCCGGGTTTTTCTTACAAGTACATTCCAAAAAAAATAGGGCATTTAAATGCGACTACATAAAAAAGAAACGTGGAAGACCGTCTTATTGCAATCCTTCAAAATACGACTTTTACGCAAGTGTTTAAGGCAAAGCGCGAATAGTTAATATTGAATAATCAAGGGTTTTAATTTTAATTCACGTACTATTAGCTTTACCCTGCACAACCTAAGCTAGCGCTTTTCAAATTTCAAACGTTTGAGGGTTTCAAAAAATTGGGAAAAAATCTTCATTTCTTATTTTTTTCAATCCTGTAAATGCTCGATCGGAAGATATTTTTTCACAATTTTTTTTTTACGGTTTTTCTTATCTATATGTGTAACAACTTTTTTCAATTAGCCATTTCCGAAAAAAAAAATGGTTTTTCGTCCCACCCTACTGTTTAAGGAATGTGGCATCTAGAGGAAATTAAATGTGTAATCTGAGTAAGGAAAGACATGTATTCAACTACTATTTACTCTGCTGATAACTAATTGTAACCGCTCATCATTTTTATTCACGATTGGACATACTAGAGTGTTTCAAATAGTACCAGTAAATTGACTGTAGTTCCTGAAACGAAAAACCTAAGCTTTTCAAACTCCCGCGCAAGGAAGATTCATTCTTATAGAAGATGTTGAGGCTTCCCAATAGGTGACGTGGTATTATTTATCAGAATGGCTTAATTTTCAAAATCGTACGGTTGTTATCAACGCAGAGGATCATCAAGGTATCATCAGAGTTTTGTGGTTAGAGGGTGTGAAACCTCGTCAAATTCAAAGAATAATGCTGAAACAGTATGTGGGTGCTTGTTTGGGCGATATAAAACTGAGACAGTGAATAGTGCACAATGCAGTGCGAAGTTGGAACCTTTCGCACAGGCACTTGTCTATAAAGGCATTCTTGTCCTTCACGATAACGCATGCACTCACATGGCCTCTGCTATTCCCGGCACCAATGGAATATTGAGATATGAGATCTTACAGCATCCTTCATACAGACGTGACCTGGCTTCCTTGGATTTCATGTTTTTGGAGCCCTGAAGGACATTTTAGAAAGACGGATTTGGGAGGGACGTCGAGGTTAAAGGAACGGTTCATTACTTGCCGAAAGCACAACGAAAAGCATTTTGTCTAATAGAATAAAGATTTAGAGCAAAAATCATAGAAGTGTGTAGAATAGGAGTGTGATTACGTAGAGAAATGACGCCACTTTATCTCTAATTAACCCGGCAGTAGTCGTGTGTCGGTCTCTTTGCCTCCGAAATCAGTAACGTTCCTCTAACCCCTCTGCCGTTAAAGTTGCAATGGAGAAATTCTGCATAGCTGACCTTAACTGTTCTCCCTTTTGTATGATAAATTTGCAAGTCATTCCTGTGTTTTCTCAGACTTTTATGACATTCTAAAGTGGAAATCGGTCTGAACGGTCTGAATCGGTCTGAATCGGTCTGATCGGATCACTTGTGTTAGCTAATTTTCCCCCTTCCCAGTCCTAATTTCCGTTTCAGAGAATTTCTCAGCAAGGAAGTCTCTGGGAAGTTTTGCGAGGAACCACCTAAAAAAGTTATTTGATCTCTAGAAACTGAAAGGTGTAGTTTTTGCACAACAAAGCAAAATCGAAAAACAAAACAATTTTGTCAGCAATGTAGTTTGTATAGAACATACGTGTAATTTGTGTGTAGAATGTGCAAAACAATGCGAATTTTCCAATATAGATAAAAAGTTATGCAAATAGAAATATTCAATTTTGGATAACACAGCTTATGTTTATACTATAGTCCCAAAAATTGGGTAGAAGATTTTTTCTAAAATTTATCTATTTTTAAAAATTTTACTGTAAATGAAAATACGAACATATTTTTTTAACAACTACACAGGAACTCATTGTTTGTCAAATTCCATGAGTCTCTGGTGATAGTGTTTAACAAAATTAGCTTTGCTGATGTTCAGTTGTGTAAAATATTTTTCCCGAATAATGATTTTCATCTGCAAATGAAAATTTATTCAAATTAAATTACTGCTTTCTAAATTAAGAGAAAATTTTATCCTTTTTTTTATTATTTTAATAAATATTAGATAAACATTAACTGAAATATTAATAGCAAGCTATGAAACTTACAATTGTATATTTTTAAAATTAAATGAATGATGTAAACTGTATCTGTTCAACTTAAATTGGCTCCTAGTTTCCAGGCACCGTTAAAACCAACCTTACTGTGGTTCTGTCCTTCAGAATAAATAATTCTAGCAAGATTTCATATTTATAATTGAAAATATACTCTGATTAGTAATTCACTGTATCTTCATATATTCAGTCAAATTATTTATTAATTTTTAGTATTTTTATATATTTTACCAAAAGGAAAAAGATTTATTGAAAACATTATGTAATCATTATAAAACATTGTTGTAAAATGTATCTTTTCAAATTCAATCAATATTTTTTCACTATGTTCTCCGTTTTCGATCATCCAGTAACACCGACAAATTTCCGCTTTGTTTTCGGCGGACTGTAACAACGGCAAATGGACCGAACGCGACTACTAGCGTTTAAAAAAATCGCGGCTACTCTCGGGATGAATTATATATATATATATATATATATATATATATATATATATATATATATATGACATGTACGGAATGGACATCTCGTGAAAATACTGCCATCGAGGCCGTAACGAAAAGATTCCAAATCATACCGAATAACTGGAGTTTATTTGACGTAAAGATTAACACATCTTAATCACCTCGGTGCTACGCGTCTACCGCAAAATCGCCAAAATACAATTATCTCAGAGAGGTTGCGAAAATTGGCGGAGTAAGTTAATGTGTGGAAAGGAGAGGCGATTTCGCCATGGAGTAGAAAAGGGGTTACCAGAACACAAAGAAAGTTCAGAATGGACGATTATAGGTTGTTAATAATATTATCACACATATATATATATATATATATATATATATATATATATATATATATATATATATATATATATATATATATATATATATATATATATAAAGGGTGTCCCCAAAATGACCGACGATTTGAAAAATCAATTAAAGATAAACGGAAGGTGGTAGACATGTACGGTTTCTTGCATTCTGCTTAGGTAACCAGGGAATTTATTCTCACCAATTTTCAAAATTAGTTGCAAAGTTCGTCAAGAGATGGCGCTGCTGACTGGGAAAATCTATAAAACAATGTTTTCAAAATAACAACTGTTTGCAGCAACGACGAGGCGCAGTCTGAAGTCAAAATTTGCAGACGCCCGTGCAATCATTTCAGTTTGAATGTTCTGAAAAACAGCAGAGATGTATTATTCTAGTTCATCTACAGTTTGTAGATTGTGACGATACACCTGGTCTTTGAAGTACCCCTAAAGAAAAAAATCGAATGGCGTCAAATCTGGCGAATAGGGAGGCCAATCTATGTCACGTTCCATATGCTTCTTGCTTTGAAAACATTGTTTTATGGTTTTTCTCATTCAGCAGTGCCATCTGTTGACGAACTTTGTAACTAATTTTGAGAACTGGTGAGAATAAATTCCCTGGTTACCTAAGCAGAATGCAGCAAACCGTACATTTTTATCACCATCCTTTTATCTTTAATTGATTTTTCAAATCGTCGGTCATTTTTGGGACTACCGGTGTATATATATATATATATATATATATATATATATATATATATATATATATATATATATATATATATATATATATATATATATATATATCTGAATATATCCAATTAGCTGTTACTTTTTCGAAACACCCTTGTAGTCCATTAGGTGTAAGAATGGTGTGCATATTTAGATTAAATAATATTCAGATTAACAGGATGGAGTTATGTCGTATATATTAATAAAAGCAAAAGTTCATCGAGAGATCATTCTAGTAAACAAATTATTCAAGTAGTAAAATTATTATATTATATCCCAGTAAGCATCTCGCTCAATAATTAAATTATTTTTTCATGACGAAGAGAAGTTTATTTGGAGAAATGAGAAAATTAATCTACATTAAAATATTTTTATAGAAAATATGTTCATAATGGAGTATTGACTCTGAATAATAATGTCGCATATTAATTTAATTAAACACCTTTGATAAACGTAAAACTAATGACCTTCCTTTCAAAAAATCCTGTTAAAAATAATCTAATAAGCTTTCAGTAAATGTGATTTTAATTACTTAGTTGATAATTTTATTAAAAGGAAATCAATTACCAGCTCTTGTTTTTTTAATTTTATCCCCTTTTCATAAGAACAAGTGAGAAACTATAAGGCATTCATTTCTAAACAATTCATAATTTAACTGTGGGATACAAAGCTTTAAAAAAGATTATGGTCTATTAAAATCATACTTATATGTATTACATGAGCTTTGATTTATTATATTAGCTACTAAGATATAAAATCCCATTTGAGTGATAGCAGTTATTTGCATATATATAATATACACTCTATCACAAAAAAATATATGCACCCAGAAGGAAATGAGACACTATCACAAAACTTAACATGTATGTAGTGTATGAGGAGATAATCAAGTGATTACAAATTCAGAAGAACAAACCATTTTATTACGAAGATATGGCATGAAAAATGTTACAAATCAGTAAGTAGTAAATCCACCTCTGGCAGCCATAGAAGCCGAAACACGGCGTGGCATGGAATCATTGAGGTCAGCTATGACCTCCTGCGGAATATATTGCCATAATCTTTGCAACTGGGCAGTAAATTCACCAGTATTGTGGGACGGCTACAGTTCCCTTCCAATCACGTCCCAGATGTGCTGAATTGGCGAAAGGTCTGGTGATTTGACAGGCCATGGGAGTACGTCATATCCTTGAAGACATTGTTAGGAGTGTCGCACAGTATGTGGACGAGCGTTGTATTGCTGACAAATGACACCTGGGCAACTCGATAGCATAGACAGTACAACTAGTGTTAAAATCTCGTCCACGTAACTGCGTGCCGTCAAAGTGCTTTGAAGGACGACTAGAGGTGATCGTGTGTCCCAACAAATGACTCCCCACACTTTCACACCTTGTGAAATCACCGTATGCCTCTCGACAACAAATACCGGATCGGAACGGTGGCCTGGCCGACTCCACACGCGTATGCGCTGGTCGTCAGCATTGAGACTTAATCAGGATTCATCGCTGAAGATCACACGCTTCCAGTCGGTCACACTGCAGTTTGCTCGAAGTCGGCAAAAATCCAATCGACGCTGCCTATTATGTGGGGTCAGTGGTAGGCGTCTTAATGGACGTTGGCTCCTTATACCAGCGTCGGGCAATCGTCACCAAATGATTTCACTTGATACCACCGGATGTCTGGTAGGTGGTAAATGGCGTCGAACCAATTCTAGCGACGTTGTTGGTGCGGACGTGGCCGCCCTTATTATTGCGCGACCCTCGTGTGCATTTGTGTTCCTGCGACGCCCCGATACTCCGCGACGGTAGACTATCCCTTCCGTGATCCATTGTTGCGAACACCGAGCATATACCATATCACTCCAACAAAGGTGTCGGCCGATACGCCTCTTTGACCAACCTGATTCTCTGAGGCCTACTATACACCCCGTCTCAAAGTCCGACAATTGTTCGTACTGTCGTTACGTCTCAGAGGCATCTCTAGTCACAATATTGTCTATCCAAGTCAACAGATTTGTTTTAATAACCCTATGGCACGAGGAAACCTGCTTTAAAACTCTCCCAGCCACGCTTCTCGTATGTCTATAGCCCGCTTACCCTTGTCTCATTGGCGTCAAAATGTTAATCATTTGCATATATCTTACCAGACTACATTCCTGCCAAGTTTCGTGATAGTAGCTCGATTTCTTCTGGGTGCATATATTTTTTTGTGACAGAGTTTATATATAATATATACAGGGTGATTTTTTTTTTAAACTGACACTAATCAGACCCATCCGTAGCGCGATCTATCAGATGGAATTCCCCGAAACTTTTAGAGAGGTACTACGGTCGACATTGGAAATAGTTTCTGTGAAAATAAAAATAGTTCCAAATGTCGCCGATAGGGGACAATATGGCTCTTTTGTTATCGGCGCACCCGAGAATTTGCATAAAAGGCAAATAAAAGAAAAAATACAAATTCACGACTATGTAGTCGACAGCAGCACCAGTATTTTGGGCTATAAAGATCGGTGCGGAATCTGTTGCGCCTTCGATTTATAGAAAAAAGGGTCATCAATCGCTTTTTTCCACTCGCATAGCCGCTTCGCTCACAGGACCAAATCCATGTGACTTATTTCTGTGGGGCTATTTCAAGTCTAAGGTTTATCTGGGTGGAGTCTGTAACTTGGGAAATATGTTTTTCTCTTTTTTCTTTATTTTCATTTATATCTGTTTATCACTGATGTACCAAGGTATGGTCAAGTGATGTCTAATTTCCCCTTAATTACGTGATTTTTAATTTCCTTAAATTTTATTTTAACATAGGTTTTTCCAAATTCCTGTTACGCCCTTTTTCCTCGCACTGCTGGGTCAGTCTGCCCTTCGGTGCAGAAACTGGTGGTCAGCCTCTTCTCAGACGGGGGGAGGGGATATTCTATAACATATAAAACCCCAAAACCCTTTCAAATTTCCATGTTTCATTCACAAATGCTTGGTTGTAACGCATTAAAAATTATTTGCGCAGTTCGATTTCAAAACCAGAGGAATTGACTTCAATGAGGCATCTCTTGTACAACCCCTGTTACCTCTTATACAATCCCTGTTGTTTTCCAATCCATCAGAGCCCAGATTCCGGGGTTTTAGCCAATTGCTGAAAGACATTTAGCATCCCGTGTCAATACTTCTATTAGGTTATAAATAGGTACGACTTGGTGTACATGTGCGATTTTGTGAATTGTCGATGCTCCACCAACTTGTAGCAGCTGAGAAAAATAAAGTTTTGTCGATGTGAAAAGTGAATTGTTTTCTGGACACTCAACTACGACTACTTTTCGGCTGTGGCATGCCGGTTCCTGTCATCATGGGCCGGCATGTTACATATATATATATATATATGAATGTTGATATGCTTATGTGTAAATAAATTTGTGTCGAAATATTTAACAAATCAATGTATTGTTGACTCACGATTTATCATTGTCGTCATATTTACTTATAATGATGCACTATAGGACCCCTGTCACAATCCGCAACTCTGTTCGTCCTCGACTCGTGATGTCTCTCGTCTACCTGTCGCGTACGTTATCTACGATTGTTCGCTTCCTTAAATATCCACCCATTTCGCTGCTCATTTGCATTCACGTTTGTTTCTTTAAATTATTTAACATAAACGGCTATTTACTTTAACCGGAGGAGGGTTAATTTGGATTCAATACCTCAAATAGTCTTTGGATACAAGAGCCAGCAGGATATTTTTTTGCGAGAAAGTAGCTAGTTTTTTTTTATTTATGTTTATATAATTTGAAAAGGAAAAAGTACACATGAAAATTTAAGGTTTCTAAAATTTAAGAAAGCCTTATTTGTGGTAAAACATGTTTAATATTTAAACAGATAATAATGTTAAACAGATAATATAGTTTTAGGAAATGTCAGAATATACCAAATAAGACACACCATTAATCTACTCTTAACTGAGTAGGGGAAAGTGGTAATATCCAAAATTGGCAATTCCATCAATTTACATCTTACTGAATACTTGTGCTGAGGAAGTTAGTGAATCTATATTTATTTGGAATGAAAATACAAAATCCACTTGTACAAAAAGAATCTATCTATCTATCTATCTATCTATCTATCTATCTATCTATATATATATATATATATATATATATATATATATATATATATATATATATATATATATATATATATATATATATATATATACTTCAGTGCTTTATTTTTAGGAATTATTTCTGTTTTTATAATTAGATTTTAGTTTAGAAACAGGATGTCTTCTAAAGTGGTATTGATGGCTGCAACGATAATATTTGCTTTTACGATACCATGATGTGGGAAATTTAGCATTTTAACATATAACTATAAGGTTCTATGAGACAGAAGTAATTTATTTTAGAAAAGTGCGGGGAGATATATTTCGACGAATCAGTCAATGACGTACGAATGATATAATCATATTCTGACGAAAAGTCAATATCTAAGGGGAGTTCAGTAGTTATTGTGTTTTTTTATATGTTCTCAGAAGCATAAAGGTTTAAAAAATTCTGCTACAAGTAATAATATATAATGATCATTGTGTCCTCAGACAAGTATAGAAAATCAGGCAATGGCGGAAGTATTTCTTTTATTTCTACTCTCCCTTGTCAGATTTCTTCAAACTGTTGTTAAAATTAAATCATTCTTTTAGTTACATTTCAGTTCTCAAACAGTTTTGGCACTCACAGAATCTTTGAATATGAGATTCAGAATTATTAGCCTTTTCCTTTTTGGTAAGCCATATATTATTGTGTAGGTTAAATATGTGATATATTTCTAACCGGAAATATTACCCTTTTATTATTAAAAGTTTTATTGTTGATAATCTGTAATTCTCTCTATGAAAATACGCAGGTCTAAATGTTAAAGATTATTAGCATAATATAAATGTAATCATTTTACATAAATGCGTGGGATGGAATAAAAATAATTGAAGGGCACACGAGGAAATTGATAAATTAAATTAAATGCATTTAAGTTATATATTTAAATTAAATTAAGTTATATATTTAAATTAAATACATACAATTGATAAATGAAATTAAATAATCTTACGAAAAATATTAAATAATAATATTATTATTTTAGCATTTTTGAGTTTTTTTCTTAGTCCTTTGATAGTGTATAATTATTGAATAAGTTAAATATTTGTTTTCTTCACACTTAATACAAGAAACAAAATTTTAAATTTAAAAGAAAATATATAATCGAAAATCTCTTTAAATATATTTTACTCTTTCTGATTAATTTTTAAAAAATATAGAACAAGACAAAATAATATTCTTAAAACAGCCCTTAATTTCAGTAAGAATAATTTTTATGCCTGAAACTGATTAAATTTTATATCAGGATGGACTATTTACTGCGCAAATATGTCCATTTGTAAGATACGTGTATTATCACGTATTAGAAAATCTGTTATATGGAATAAAACATAATAAATTTTAAATATTAACATCTTATCGTGCGGTTCCGATAGTAATATTCCCTTTAGATTTTTATATTAAAATTATATTAACTATCCCGATAGAAAAAGCAAACCGTTTTAAATAATATTTACCAGAAGAAAATATTGTTTTAAGCACTGTGAGCCCCTTGGAAACATGCATAAATTTGATGACTATTTTTTCTCTCTATTATTTTTATTTTTGCATACAAATAGCACAATATGCAAAAATATGAACTTTTTCGTTGATATCAATCTGGGCTCACAGAACAGCTTTTGATCTTGAGGAGAGAAAATCTGCCAGTTTATTGGACTAACAGAATAAATTTCAAACTTGATGTTAGACTGAAATTGGTCAATTATTCCTTGTTAATTGGAGGAGTAAACACTGCTATACAAGCCAGTTATGCTATGTAAACCAGTCAGTGACCACATATACTGAACTCTACGTAAAAGAATATTAATGCTTGAAGCCCTACTAGCTACGTCAGAAATATCTATATCAAGTTCTGATATTGTTGGTATTTTAACGTAAAGATAACATTCAATATTCATGTGTATTAAAATTATAAATGGACAAAACAGTATTAACTGCATGAAAACTGCAACATTACAGATTCCAACCCCCCAAAAAAACTTTCCAGCAAAAAATTATGGAGATGGTAATTGTCCTTTAGCTCACGCTGGTAAGCCCGTTTGTAACAAAAAATGCGATCATTTAATCTACTGAAGGTATGTCACTCCTTCATTATTGTATAACTAGTAGGTAACCCGTCATTTTGACGTCATAATGGAAAAAGTATATGAAAATTAAAAAATATCCCGAATTATCTAAAATATTGCATTTAATCCACACCTCGTAAAAGCAAACCCTTTCATTATTTTTTATTTATTTTGTTTTTCATGCGATTGGAGTAGTAGATTGCCATCCAACCCGTCATTTTGACGTCATAATACTAAAAATGACGTCATAATGTAAAAAGTATATAAAAGTTAAAAATTTTTTTTACACTTCACTACGCGATTCATTCACATTCACGTTTGTTTACTTTCAGAATTCATCGCAAAAGTAAACAGATTTTTAAAAACTGTTAAATATACAGCTAAAAATATCCAATTTTTTTTTAGTTCTGAATGTTTTATAGAAAAATAGGCTAAACAAACTTGATTTGATGGAGAAGATATTTGTTTTTAGGTAAGAAAAAATTCTGATCGACATCTGAAAATGAAATTAAGCCTTACCGGCGGTTTGTTTACTGAGGGCTTCAATTGAAAGATGAGTACAGCCCGGAAGTGTCATACAGAGACAACGGCTATTATATATAGGATTCTGTGTCTGTGATCTTTTGATCCATTAGATGTGATGACGTGCGTTACGCCGCTAGCGTGATCAGCGGGTTCTATAAGGAAAGTCATTTATGATTACCAAATATGGCTAATTTCTACGACCCGAAGTTGCCAAATGGTAGTGCTTAGGGTCGCAGACGGAAGTTGCCGAGTTCGAATCCTGAAGACCGTCATTCAGTGCTTTTGGGTCTAGGCCAGATATGGACACGTTAAATCCGTAGACTGGACAGACCTTCCAGGATGTCAGCGTACGGGGGACGGTGTAAGCCCTCTAGAAACGCCCCTGGGAGGTGCACGGTCAAAATTGATATGGCACCAAGGGAGCAATGTTGACCTCTCTGATTATCTATGGTACACCTCTATGGTACTCCCAGATAAAGCAGTGCACAATTTCCGTGGTATACATCTCGAATGCTTTAAGACATGCGCCGCCATATTAGTTACAACATATGGGTTGTTCGAAGAGAAAGGAACGTTTCAGATAGATGATACAATACTCCTTATTTCTATAAAATATATTGACCAAGTGTGTTAAATACTAACCTTTAGCAAACCACATAGATTGTTTTGGCCCCTAGAACATGGAAATACCGAATCATTATAAATAGTAACGTAAATGTGCAGTATTTACTAGTTCATTCTTCGATAATTTTATTCAATGCGAGCATAGAAAGAAATGTTACTTTTAATACTGCACGGAAATAATATTATTTCAAATATTTTAAACTCCTGAAACATATTTAATCGTAGAATTTTATTCTGGGGATTTTTCGGGTACAAAAAATATTTGTATTATTTTATGTACTGAGAAATAAAAGCCTTTTCAGGCAGGGAAAGACTAATCATAAAACATTCCGAGAAAAATATATCTATACATAAATGAAATATTTCCCGATGAAAATAAATTTTAAGACGGCCTTAAGAAGCTGTTAAATAAGAATAAATTTTCAGAAAAGAATTAATATCATAAACCATACGGATGGTAATTATTTTTTGGATAGCTTTCGTGAAAAAGATGTTTTAAAATAAACTACTGAAATATCCAGGAACTTTCAAATATCCAATATGATTTCTCTTATATCCCAGAAAGAATTAGATAAATGCAAAAGCGCGCCAGATCCATTGTTGTGACCGAAAAGATAATTGAACGATTAATCACGAAAGCCTCTCCTGCGCGTTAAAAAAAAGAGGAAGGAGCTCAAATCGAACATTTATAACGGCGCAAAACTTTTAGCATTGTAGATTATTTTGCTTTTGTTGGGCACAGCCAATTTTGTGTGTGTGTTTTTTTTTATTTTCTTCTTGCATTAATGCTTTGAGAGGCGAAGTTGGAAAGAGCTCAGGATAAGTACTTAATAAAACTGTATTTTCCTGCGAAGATTTGATATGGTTGATAGTTGTTTACTTTTAATTAAACTGAGATATAAAGATGTGATATTTTATTTATTTAAAAGGAGATTTCCTTTGATAAAAGAAAGGGAAATGTATGAGAAAAGTTTCTTCCTGCGTTCGTATGAAAGTAATCTCGCGATGAATAATATATTAAATGTGATGTAGATAAATGTTTGTTCTGGATATATGAAATGCTGCAGAGGATAATAGGGAAGGAAATATTTCATTTTTATGATTAACCGTAAGCATCTTAGCTATCACACTCGGTATCTGCCGTGGAAAACTTTTATTCAAAGTCATACGTATTTTACATTTTTTTACAAAGGAATATTTTTTATTTCGCATGATTAAAAGCATCATTTCATCATGTAGTTAAAAGATTAACAACAAACTTCAATCCCTTTATAAATTCTTTATTGTAAAATTTACAATGAATATAAATAAATCATATTTTTAAATACCCATTTGATGCAATGATATAGTGGTTTGCTTTAGATTTAATAAATATCCAATTCAGATATTTAATAAATCGAAATCTCTATATTAGATTTATTAAATGTCTACTTTATATATATATATATATATATATATATATATATATATATATATATATATATATATATATATATATATATATATATAGATAGATAGATAGATAGATGATAGATAGATAGATAGATATAGATATATATATCAAGGTAAGTAATTAGGCACAAAATTAATGAAATGTAATATTGTTATTGGATAAATGCTCCCTCCATTCTTGGAAAGTAATTCCTCAAACTGGAATGACACGACCATGCAGATGTATAAGCTATTGTGCAACATTTATAGATTGCAAAAACAATTAGAAATTATGTAGAATTCTGTAATTTCTGTATCTTTTACTAATTTATTGGACTTGTCTTATATAACTGAAGTCACATATTTGAAATGCTTTAGATTTATTTAACTTTGACAGTCTGGACTGAATCTGATAGACATAGAGTTCCCGATTTCTGTAATTAATATGCTCAGTACGTTGCCTTTGAGCATAATTTTCGAAAGATTAATTAAATTTTTTGATGAGAAAACCAATGAAATAATATTCAGAAGGATTTTTTCTTATATATCCTATATAACAAGCTTAATAAATGTTCATCCTAATTCGGAATACTCAATAAAAGACACATAATAATCTCTAAGGTGAAATTAAGCTAATATTATTGTACAAAACCAAAGAAAGTTAAGAATACACAATTAACACACAATGTCTGAGCTACCAATATTGAGAGTGGACATTCTTATCTGTCAAAGCTGGATAGACGAGTATGGGGCCGACATTCATTAGTCCATGGCCACTGCAGAGAAGGCATGCGGAAGTACTTTTGATTCCACGTAATTTGAAATGAGCGGCAAGGCAATCTCGTGTAGTCGTCAGTCAGATAATGGGCCATCAAAAGGTGAAAAATTGTGCATCAACCTGTAATTTGAAACACTAAGTATTTTCAAGAGCGTTTTCTTAAGAGACCCCAGATAATGTCAGTCTAGAACTAACCCCCTCCTAATTCAAATTGGAAATAAATAAAAGAAAAACAATGCAAATGTATAATCATCAATTCATAAAATATTGAATTGAAAATTACAGCTTCAACAGAAAACTAAAAAAGTAAGTACTTAGTTCGAAGAATAAACGCAGTTACTCGTATTAGACATCAATAATGGTTGAAATATTGTTAAAGAAAATTCCAAGAGCTCTAGACATATACTGATAGTTACATCACTTTAAGCAATATATTCACATTTGCTCTCAATTTTCTGATGTGTATTTTAATATTTTCATCTACAAAAACCCTGTACTGGTCGATATCTAAACTATCAGGAGCATACCCAAATAAAAAAAAATACTAATATATTATTTTAACTGGAAACTATCTTACATTCTTTTCAAAATAATAATACATTTAAAAAAATACTCTAAGCACATACAACACGATGCAAATTTATACTCATTAATTCATAAAATTTTCTGATTTTAAATTTTAAATAAAAATATCCACTGAAAAATAAAAACTAAAGTATTGGTTTCGGAGGCCTAACGCAATTCCTGTTGTGAGAGATTAGTTCTAGTACAAAAAAAAGTTATAGCAATTCAAAGAGCTTTAGACATCTATTGATAATTGCATTACTTTAAGCAACATATTCTCATTTTCTCTTGATTTTTTAATGCTTATTTTATTGTTTTTTTGGATAGTACAATTAAGTATTGGACGTTTTCTGAAACATCATGTACATATTTCTATTTCCAAATACTAATATTTTTTTCACTTGGAATTATTATGCAGTCATATCAAAATAATCTTAAATTTTTTTAATTATCATCAAACACCTTTTAAAAATCTTGTTAATTTTTTTCATTTTAACATATCAAATTACTACGAATCTAAGTATTGACTTTAAATTAGCTATTTATATATTAAAATAACGGGCAGAATCCTATTCTAAGCTCCTAGAAAATTCCTGGATATTCAGACATCTATTGCTACTTACATTACTTTAATGAAAATATTGGAACTTGTTTTTGGATTTTTAATAGGTTTTGGATTCTCTGTTTTTGATTTCTACAATTAATGATTGATTGTTCTGTTTGTTTTGAATCAACAGGAACCTACCGATATTTAAAAATACTAATATATTATTTTCACTGGATATTATCTTTGATTCATGTCTAGGTAAATTTACAATATTTCTTTTTAATTTACATTAAACACATCTTCAAAATATTTGCATTGTTTATTTTTTGTATTTTAATTTATCAAATCTCTACAAAATCTTTAAAATATGTGCTGTATTTAACAACTTCTATTTCAAAATACCGGCAGAATCATATGCTTGTTCATAAAATATTAAAGAACCATTTGTATTGTTACGTTAACAAACACAAAATATGTCAGACTTTTATAATTAAAAAAATCCTACTTAAGTGCGATGGAAGCATTCAATATAAAATTCAATCTATTCTGTATAAAGCAATTTATTGCGGAATAGGCAGATTGCTGTTGTAATTTGGGCAAATGTATATTTAACGGCAAAGTGAGGACAATATAGTCGTATAAGGTTTTTTTAATGCTACAGAAAGTTGTCGACAATACAGACCCAGTCTAATTTATCTCCAGAAGATAGAGTCACAAAATTTTCTAAAAGGATTTATTAAAGTACTTTGTAAACGAATAAAGGGCAGATTAATCTTTTGATCAATGGAAGCAATCAGTTTTTTTCTGGAATTCAAACCATATTTTAGAAAAAAACTGTTTTGCATAAAGGATCAATTTATTCGTTTGAAAGTGCTTTGTATTTTGAGTTTGAAGGTACATGACAATATCCTTTCTTTGCGATCATGTGTTCGCTTTAGCTTCTTCATATTTTACTAGACATATATAGATTCAAGAGAAAAATAAAATAATTGTGAAATTTAAATTGGATTTCACAAAAGATGATATACTGATTAATTATGGAGAGTATGATGAATTATTCAGGCGTAAAAAAATTTAAGAAATGTATACGATGAAATTTAGAATAGGTTACGATGAACAAATGAATTTTGACATGAAATGTCTTTGTAATCTTTAAAAAAATGTATGCCTTGATGAAATTTTTAGCTAATCTTCGCTTTAGAGGAATATCGATGATTCATACTCTTTCAAACTTTAGATGCAGACAGGCAGTATTTAATATTTGAATTTGTTTTTACATTGGTTAGACTATAAAAGGCATTTCTATGAAACTTCCTTATTTATTATAGAAATATTACTTTACAGTGCTCTTCTATTATTATATTAAAATAAATTCCTTTGAAGGCACTATGTAAAATATGCGAACAATATTTTTTTCTTGAAAACGAGAAATATTTCCTTTAATCTTACTTTCCACCCTTGGCAGAATAGTAATAAATTAAATAAATAATACACACACACACACACACACACACACACATATATATATATATATATATATATATATATATATATATATATAAACAGTGGTGGCAGAAAGTCCTGAACACACTAATTTTTTCCTTATTTTTTGTGTTTGACTTAACTTTTCGTTATAAAATCTTCGTACTATCTTAACTATTGTCATTGATTCTAATGTATTTTTCCATGATGATTTCAAATCTGTTTGTAGAATTCTTGTAAAGTAAGTAGTTTCATTGATATTTTGAAAAACCCATGATACGACAAGCACAAGGTCACTGTAATAATGAGTGACTGTTTTTTAAACCAATGAAATACTCAGTTAATCCAACGAATCAGAGAGCAGTACTGATGAAGGGTTGAAAGCAGAAAGTGCACCATGTTTAAGTGTATTGAATGCAGTTGTGTGTTGCAATTTGAAGTGCATGTGTGCAAAATATTGGAATTAGGGGTAAATTTTCATTTCTACCTGATAATAAAAGGTTCAAACTAAAACTTTTGAAGGAAGAAGGTTATTCTATGCGCCAAATTGCTGCTAATGTACCATGTGTTCATTCTACTGTCGTGAGAACGTTGAAAAGATATTCTGAAACAAAATATATTGCGGACTGGGATCGATACGGACGACCGAGAAAAACAACTTTACGTGAAGACAGGGTACTGCACAGGATTTCACTTTCAAACAGAAAGCTTAATTCACCTCAAATTTTGAAACAATGGGCTTTGACATCGAATGTGATTGTATGCCCAAGAACTGTGAGAGGAAGACTGCTGGAAATTGTATTACGAGGCTGAAAAGCTCGCCCAAAACCACTACTGACCGGTTTTCAACGAAAGAGGGGATTGGCGTAGACAAGCGATCATTCATTATGGACTGTTAAAGACTGGGAAAAGGTACTATTTAATGATAAAAGTCGATTTTGTATTTCTGGTAACCAAAGTAGTGCCTATGTAAGACGACGCTCTCATGAGGAATTCAGCCCTCAGTGTCTGAAGCCCACAGTAAAGCACCCAACAAAAGTGATGATATGAGGCTGCTTGTCGTCTCGTGGTATTGGAAGACTTCATATCGAGAGCGGAACAGTGAAAGCCAGGGATTACATTGAAATAATACAAAATAAATTGCTACCAACAGCGAGAGAAAAATTTAGGGATCAGTCATGGATATTTCAGTACGATAATGCGCCATGTCACCGTGCGAAGGGAGTCCAGAAATGGTTCGAAGACAATACTATTAAGAGGATGAACTGGCCAGGTCCCAAGTAACACACACCGTTGGCCCAACCGCATATTTTCGGGGCATCGTTGGGGAATGGTTACCGTTGGCAGAAATTCCAGAAATTCAGATGGGCCAACTGCAAATGGAAGCGGTTGGGCCAACGGTTACAAAATATGGTTGGCCCAACTGCAAATTAAAGCTGTTGGGCCAACAGTTACAAAATGCATTATTCACTACAACAGAAACTGGTTTGGCGAAATGTTTGCACGTGTGGCGAATAAATGAACGGTAAAAAGAAATGGATGTCCGCCATTCAACGTGATTGTAATATTACGAAGAATTCCTTACTAAGTATATTATTTTATTAGTAATATATTTTTTATTTAGTAAACAAAATGATGTACTTGGCTAATTAGTAGCATCAAGTAGTTTTCTAAAATGCATAGCAAAATGAAGCGTAACTTGGTAAATTTAAGTAAAATCCTTTGTTAAACTTCTATAAAAACAGCCAAAGCATTCCTCAAATAATAAATTTAACTACTGTAATTGTATTTGCTGTTTCTCTATTTTTAGAACACATTAAGTAATCTGTATATTTAGAATCCTTTATAGAATGGTTGTATTTAAACTTTTTGAAATCATGGATCTGTTAATGTTGTTAATTTTAAATGGTTGAGTTACTTTAGTTAATCGGATCGTTCAGAAAGTTTTAAATTGAATAGTTGATCAAATTTGGTGTTTACTGATGATTTTTACCTTGTACTTTCAGTAAGATTATTTCTAACTAGAGAATTTATAATAAAAACATTATGGTAAACTTTTATTTATGCTCAAATATCTGTTATTAAAGTTTACTGAACATTTTATATAAGAAGTTGAACCTTTTATTCTAAGTGTATTGAAGTTGTTTATAAGTTTATATCTCACAGTTTACTTCATAAATTTAGAAAACCTACTCTATTAAATCGTCAAATTTATAAAGAAGCGTCAGTTAACCACTAGCTTATGAATACAAGGATAAAATACAATTAGCTGTCTGCTTTGGTGAAATTTCAGTAATTTTCTTCTCCTTACTATCAACTTAGCAATTGTATTTTATTTCAGTTTAAAATAATTGTCTGTCTCAGACTCGAACAGGTATTTAATGTTAAATATTTTGTTTGAAAGTAAAATATCAATACAAAGTATTTATGATGTATGCAGATAACTCATTAAAATAATTCATTTGTCTTTAACATCTAATTATCTGCTAGTTATTGTAATATTTACATTTTAAGCAATTTTTTGACAATATACTTAATAAAGTTTGTACATAATATTAAAGACTATTTATGAAGTAAGCTGATCACTCATTAAAATAATTCGCTTGTCTTTAACATTGGATTAGCTGCTACTTATTATAATATTTACATTTTTAGCAATATTTTTGACAATATATTTTATAAAGTTTGTACATAATATTAAAGACTGTATTTTTATAATCCCATGGTATATGACTTATTTTTCTATTTTTAGCTGTCTATAAGATCATGTATTCAAGGAACTGGTATGCAGCATGTGATTCATATAGAAAAAGCAAAGGAAATAAGATTATGAATTGTAAATTCTGGAAATTTGTATTTGACTGCCAGTCCTGATCTCATTAGTACCATAGATGAAAGAATTGGAAGTGTGGTTATCATCTTATGAATGATTGAATCTAGGTTAAAACTTGCTTTGAATTCTTGGCCTATTTGTATAAACTGAAGTCTTGTTCCTCACTCTTTTTTATTTTCCCTTGTTTCCTACTAGTATTATTTGATTCACTTTATTAAATATGTATTTTTAAATCATTATGATAATGTGTTTTAAATTTTTAGTTATATCTAATTAGTACAGTATTTTGAAAGTTTATTTAATTAGTACAGTTTATTGAAAGATATTGTGCTAATAAAAAGCTTTGTGTTGACAAACATACATTTACAAAATGTTGGGCTTTTGATGCTACAGAATTAATTTGACTTTTACTGAGAAAATATTGTTTACTGTGTGGTTAAGAGAAGGAAAATTTCACCTTAATGTTTTCAATGTTGTATTGGTAAAATGTATGTGGAAATTAATCTTATCTATCATATACTACAATATTTCATTTTTCAAATTTTAATTTGGTTCAAATATATCAAATTATTCTTTAATTTTCTGATCTGTTAATTTATGAAAATAAATTTTGCTAAATACATGCAAGCAGTTTAAGATGATTAGTTCCTATAATGTAAAGAAATTTCTGCCAATAGCTCTTGATATTTTAATTTTTCATGTCTAAATTTTAAGTAAGTTTTCAGAGAGTTGATATATTCATGTAAATAAATGTTTTAAAATTATTAAAGATCTGTGCAGTGTCTAATTTGTCTCTGATGTTAATTTATTTTGCATATTTGAAATTGTTGTTTTATTTTGTGCTTTGATAATTTAGCAAATAAATTAACCTTTACTGATACATTCCTGAAGTAATAGTTAAGACAAGTTCATGCAACGTGAAGAAATTTTCGATTATGAAGTAAATACTAGGGTTAGATTTCATAATAAGTTAACTTGTTTCTATAAAATTAAAAAAAATAACTTAATCAGGCATTTTTGTTTGACTGTTTGGTGCATATATAGCTATTTTTCTTTTGACTCATTTACTGTACTAATTTATTTTTCTATTGACAGCTTCTGTCGGACTGGCTCACCAGGGAGAAGTCATAACGGAAAAATTTGTTGAAGACTTAATAAAGGGATTTTTCCTTTTTTCGAAAGACAGAGAAGGAGGGAGAGATAAAAGAACTGTGTATTTTTGACAATGTAAAATAAAATTTTATTAAATTTTTTGTTAAAATAAAAAAAAATTGATGAAAAGTTGTGTTTTATTAAAATTACTATAACATGCCTTATTAAGATGCTGTTTTAAAATATTAAACAAGGTAAGTCCAAAAATTGATATAACAGTTTTATGGAAAGATTTTAAAAAATCAGACCTCAATTGTATATATTGTATCAGACCTGAAGATAAATTGGAAGATAAAGTGTTTATAAATATATATATATAATGAAAAAATATTTCTATAAAGGTAATCTTACAAAAAGTATTTGTCATATTAACTCAGCATGAGTGTGCAATTTGAAACCAGTTGATTATAATGGAAATGTGTTTATTTAAAAAAATGATATATGTAGTAAAGTTTCTGATTAAAAACAACAGGTAGCATTGATATTATAAATTGTATATATATATATATATATATATATATATATATATATATATATATATATATATATATATATATATATATATATATATATATATATAGAGAGAGAGAGAGAGAGAGAGAGAGAGAGCGAGAGAGAGAGAGAGAGAGAGAGAGAGATGAGATTTATAATATCACTACGGATATAATCTGTAAGATTTATTCTCTTTAAAAAGATATAAAGTGTTTAAAACAAAACACTTTATATAAACAATGTCAAGCAAAATGTAAACTGTTAAAAATAACATTAAAATTAAAATGTATTGTTGCTTTTTGTACCTTTTAATATTTAACTATGGAAACTTTTTGATTTCATAAAACAGTGAATTTTGTAGTTTTCAAACTACTTTTTGGGGAAAAGTGTTATGCATTTTTCAACCCAGCCAACAACTCTTTGGTCATTGGGCCAATTGTCAAACTATCCTAGGGTCAATAGTTTAACATTTTGCTAATTTTCAGCAGACCGTTTACAAAGAGGAATTTTCCTTTTTTAAACAGTATTAAGTTCTAGTATTTAGCCACAAATAATTTATATAAAAATAGTATATCCGAAATTCTCTTTTGAATATATAAAATAGGATATTCAAAAATGCTTTTTTGAATATACTATTTTTATATAAATTATTGGTGGCTAAATACTAGAACTTAATAAACTGTTTAAAAAGGGGAAATCCTCTTTGTAAGCGATCTGCTGAAAAATAGCAAAATGTCAAAACTATTGACCCTTGGATAGTTTGACCATTGGCCTGATGAACAAAGAGTTGCTGGCTGGGTTGAAAAATGCATAATAGCCCCAAATAAATTTAATGTAGGCTTACCTACAAAGTTGACTGTTGGGCCAACTGAATGCCTACTGTTGACCAACCTCGTACCAACGGCCAAATCATTTAAATCCAACCGTTGGGTCAACAGAACGCCAACCGTTTCCCTACAAATTCAACCGTTGGGCCAACAGAACGCCAACGGCAAAATCCTCTAAATCCAATGGTTGGGCCAACTGAATGCCAACTGAACGCCAACCGTTGGGCCAACCTCGCGCCAACGGCCCAAAACCACCGTTGGCCAACCACTTTCGGGCATGGTTGGCCAACGACTTGCCAACGGTTTTGTGTTACTTGGGGACAGTCTCCGGATCGTAATCAGATAGAGAACCTATGACATAAAATTTGTTATGATATTTAAAAGAATAAACCTTCAAACAAACCTGAGTTAATTGAAGATTTAATATTTTCCTTCAACCATGTTGTCACGAAATAACTTCTTTGAAATTGGTGCATTAGAAGCCAAAAAAGATGTAGAGCCGTAATTAAATCAAATGGCTGACCCATAAAATATTGATATTCAAACATGCAACAACTAAATTTTAAAAATGCATATTAAATGTACCGTATTTGTAAGAATTTTTGTGTTATTCTGCTACGTATATTATTTAATTCTATATTGTGTTATTCTGTACATACTACACATTCTTGTGTTCAGGCAGCTGTACTACAAAAAAAATACTTGCGGCATCAAAAAAACTAGTAACAGATTTGAAACCAGCATGAAAGAGTACCTTAGAATCATTAACGATAGTTAAGATAGTTCAATAATTTCATAACGAACAATTAAGTCAAACACAAAAATTAAGCAAAAAAATGAGTGTGTTCAGGACTTTTTGCAACCACTGTATACACAGTCCAGTCACATTAATGTGACCACCTGTCAAAATCCAGAATAACTACCTTTCACACAGCGGACCGCTGCGAGACGTGCAGGAAGAGAGTCAATTAGGTTCCTGAAGGTGTTCACTGGGATGTTGAGCCATGCCGACTCCAGTACCGTGGACAGCTGCGCTAGGTTACGCGGGTGAGGATCCATGGTGCGAACAACCCGATCGAAGTGGTCCCAAACATTCTTGATTGGGTTCAAGTCTGGGGAATTTGGTGGCCAAGGGAGTACGGTAAACTGTATATATTTATAGCTTATCTGCGCTTTAGAGAAATATTGATGATTCATACTCTTTCAAACTTTAGATGCAGACAGGCAGTATTTAATATTTGAATTTGTTTTTACATGGGTTAGACTACATGGGATACACTTGCTAATTAATTTCAATTTAAATTAATTAAGAAGTATATATATATATATATATATATATATATATATATATATATATATATATATATACTTGTTAATTAATTTAATTAATGGATTAATTTTTAATTTGAAGGATTCAGTTTTATGTCAAGGATCTACACCGTTATCGAGTTCTAGTGTTCTTAAAAGAAAGCATTTTTGGTACTTTCCTATTATACCGACCCGTTGCCAACGTTACACTGAAAGTCGACAGTTAAATCAAGTGGATAAAAGAAAATAGTTACATTTCTACTTTAGCGAGCTACATTTTAAAGTTAAAGAGAAAAAACTTCAAAGGAATAGAAGAAAAAAAAAAAGAGAGTGATGACTATTCACATCTCATATTATATTTTTCAAACTCCATTTCTACTGCTGGTGGCATATATATCGTTATTACTTTGATGTGGGAATTTCCTTTACAAGAAGAAGTGGACAAAATAACTTTTAAGTGTATGTAAAAAAAGGACAGAGCTACATTAGAAAATAAATGTTTCTATTACGTTTTCATGTATATTTCTGTCTAGTCCTTACATACATTTAAATTGAAGTGTTTTGTTAGTAGTGCCGTAGTGCGGTGATTGCGTCTGCGATTTGTAAGTAGGTGTTCTAGTCTCTGCAGGCATATGAGAAAGGTTTTTCACATCAAGATGTTAGCGACAGGTCGGCATAATGGAAAATGAACACTTTTTTCGCTAACGGTTTTCCATAAATTCCCCTTGAATTTATAAGTTTTATTATTTTAAATTATAAATCATTAAGAAAGTCCTCATCTGAATATTTACTATTTAAATAAAAGCTTTTGTAGGCACCATATTTTTAAGTTTATTGCATAAAATAGTGTTTCTAGAACTGCAATAATCCATATGTCTGAGATAAATTAATTATTTATTCCGAATGAGCTAAACGGATTTCCACAATCTTTGAAACTCAATATATTGATTACACAATGGGGACTGCATACTATTATTCAATGGTAAATCAGCACCCTGCTAGCCTCGAACACTTTAAAAACACCAATCCATACAAACTTACGAGATAATCAAAATCTTTTATCTGAAAAACATGAATGAAAGTTATTCTTATGGTGTTCTCCGTAAAATGTGTTGGTTTCAAAACGGATAATAAATGATTTCAGGTTACACGACTCTCAGATTCAGTTACATACTGGTAGATTAATATGCAAAACTGTCAACTTCAAAGTAATTTATTATCTTGATGCCCTTCCAGCTACTTAAAATTTTATACCTTTTCTGGATACAAAACTTTATGTTTCTTCTATGAAAGCTGTATTTAACATTTAAATTACAAGCCTGCTCTGTAAATGTTGAATATAACTTCTTACATTTTAGCATAACTGTAACCTTACCACATGGGGGGGGGGGCAATTTTTAATTGAAAGACAATGCTGCTCCTTCTTCCGATAACGGTAAGGATTTTATCAATTCTGTTTTTTATAAAGGCAAAGTAATCCCCTATTTTACAAGGGGATTTTATAAAAAAAGGTTTAAAAATATGAAGTATATATTTGATTTAGCATTAAAATATTTAATTAATGTCTGGGAGATAAATATTAAACTTCCAAATATAGGCTGCCGGTAATGAAAAAATAGACATCGTAGAAAAATAAATCAATTATTTTTTTTCTTTGATTTATTTTAAAAAGCTTTAATTTTTCTCTATCGGTACATCGATCCTCGATTGTATTAACATACAGTACAGATTATTTAAACAATTCAATTTTTATAGAATGGTAGTTGAAGTTCTAACATTTTTAAAAGTAACAACATAAATATACCGAGAAATATCAAATTAAAGACTTAATTTTTATATACAAAGTTTGCACTTAACGTGCAATTTACCTATAAAATTTGAGGCCTTTCCATTTAACTCCTCCCACAACAAAACATTTTTTTTCAAACGCTTCATAAAAGCAATGTTTCAGCTACTTGCTATTGAAATTTGGAATCCACATCCTAACCGTGCAATTTAAGAACAAAGAATAATTCACTGTCTTGGCTTTATGACACCAAACTCCTAAAACAAAGTGGACAAGTCGTTTTAGAGTAGAGTATCTAAAAAGCCCTTGCCAATTGAAGGATAGCTTATAAAAGTCTTTTGCAAATAGGTGTTTCCATGTACCTATATTTGCGATACCTATATTTGCGATAATACCCATGTACGTATATTTGCGATAGGTGTTTCCATGTACCTATATTTGCGTACACCAAATTTCGACCTTCAAGTTGTCAAGCCCCCTTTACTTAGTAATTTACATAATATGTCATCTGCGAAATTCTGCTCGATCGATTAGAATTTCTGTAAAATAAGTAGATTTATAGTTCTTTGCAATCAAACTTAATAATCTTTAGAAATGGAGAAATTTAAAAAAAATCGCTCTTTTTATCAGTCGTTAAAATTCAATACATTTTTGTCTCATAACTTTAGAAATTAAAAAAAATTCAGATCTAAGTTTTGAATAGAGTGATGAGTTTTAATGTAAAAATCGAAGTCAGAACAGAAATTAATTTTAAAATGTCAAGTTACTTACACTTTTTTGTTCATGACAGATATTTTTCAAACTATTTAGAAAGTCTATCATTAACTATTAAAAACAAATGCTTTTGATTAAATGCAAAAAAAAATTCAATCATTTTTCAAAAATCTCTTAATAGTTTGGCATTTTAAATTTATCAGTAATAAATAAAAAGAAGCCATGAGCAATACGACTTCAAAGTTTTCATCTTACAATAAAACCTATAAATAGCTTTAATTTATCCAAAGACTATTTTTACTATTCTTCACATTCGATAAGTCTGAAATCCTCATCATAATATACGAAATATATCAAAGTATATTTAAAACAAAATATTCAAATTTCTCTATTTTCTTCAGTTTTCACGAACTAAGGGTTATAATTCTCCTCAATAAGGAACTATCGGACTTACTTTGATTGCCAGTCAATGAATAAAACAAAACAGTCTACTTAAATGAGGCTGGAAGGAAATAAACTTGAAAAATATAATTTTAGGAATAGTTTTAATTGGTTGTTCAATAGTCTTATCTTGCAAAAACCAGTTAAAGATTAAAACATAATAAATAGGATTTATGTTCCTGCGTGTCAGTTTTTGTACTTCACAAAAATTTTCTTAAATAAATCTCCGAATTGAATGCCCTTATTTTCCCTGAAATCGCTGTACTTATCTATTGCTGGTGAGAGTAAAGAAATATGACAGATTTTAAGGACTCTCATATTCATAAAAACTGACGTTCATGAATTGCCAGAAATTTAAATTCAAAAGCAACTTTTCCACATCAAACAATTGTTATATTTCAGAAAAGCTTCTCACGACATTGATAAAAATTCGGCTCAGACTAAAATAAACAAATTCGCTTTGTGTTTAAGTGAAATTTATATCTATTGAGCTTCCTGTAATATGAGGGAAATAAGTATTTAAGTACTGTTGCATGCTTTTAACAAAAGGCTCCATGTCTAATTTATTTCAGGGAGAAGATAGGGTCACGAAATTTTCGAAAAAGCATTTATTAAACTTCTTTGTAAACGCGTAGAGAAGCGATAAATCTTCAGATCAATAGAAGGCGTATTTACTTTGTTTGAACGCTGAGAATATTTTAGAGAAAAGAATTCTTGAATAGTGGCTCTATTGTATTCGTAAGAAAATATTTTGTAATTGAGATTAGGGGGTGGATTATAATGTTTTTCTTTTTCACATTACCTTGTGATTGCTGGTTATTTTCATGGTATTTTATTGGTCTCATTGTAGGGAAAAAAGTTTGTATGGCACTAAAGAATTTTCTGCTACTGATGATATTTAGTTCAGATTTATAAGTCCCGTGTATATAGGTATGCAAACATCAAATATTTTACTATTTATATTATAATACTCGTTTCCTTTTTGAATGCATTTTTCTTACAAAATTAAGCATAATTCTTATCGATGGAATTATTAGGGCTTATGAAACTAGATAGTAGGTTGAAGTAAACTAGATATATATATATATATATATATATTGGTGGTAAAGAAAACCCCCAATCAATATATATATATATATATATATATATATATATATATATATATATATATAACTTCATTCCTAAAATCTGTAGGGTCATGTAGGGGTAAATGTAAACGGCAGGTAAGCTTCTTTTTTGAGCAACGGAATATAGGTTACATGGTCATAATACCATCTCTTCAACTTCCCTCTATGACTGCAGAGAGCTATTAGAATTGCAGTTGGAAGCAATTTCTTAATATTTGTGATTAAATTTTTTATTTTAAAAAGGTTTGCTAAACGGTTTTGCAAGGCTTTTAAAAAATTCCTCATTTTAAGAACAAATACGGTTGTATTCTAAACTAAAGTGATATCAAGGTAAATATAACAGTATCTATTAACAAGTTATACAGTTATGTAAAGGTATTCACAAGATATTAGAATCAGTTTACAGTTACCCGACAAAGTTTTCTGAAAATGGGGTAAATGTAGTTAGGATATTCGGATAGATGTGAAGGCTGTTATTCAATAAATAATTTACTAAATAGTATCATGGCACCAGAATATAATTCGCTATTTATAACAGAATTCATTATTTCGTATCGAAAAAGATTTTTAATTATCTATATCGGGTAGGCAAATAGCGGCCCGCTACAGATTTTTTTGTGACCCGCCAAAACATCTAGAATCATCCGGACAGCCAGAAAAACTGCGAAAGACAGCCAAAAACTCCAACACAGCCAGGAAAACTGCCAATATTTTATTTTATTTATATTTATTGATTTTTATGTTACAATTTATACCTTTTCTGAAATGCAAACTAATAAAAGCAATAATTTTAAAAGGTGCGGTACTTCGCTAACCACCGCTTACATAAAGTGGCCCCCGGACCAAAACAATTGCCCTCGACTGATCTAGATCATGTTACTCCGAAGAGGATATAATAATAATAATTACAAGATAAAAATCACTTTTTATGTACCATGTTTTTAAATTTTCTGTTTAATCATATAAACATGATAATTCTATGTATTAATAAATGCTTTTTAAAATTGTTTTGATGAATTATCCCATCAACTTGAAAGAAAATGAAATTAATTGGAAGTTAACTTGCGTTTATTTTTCGTTCCCGTCCTGGCCGATAGATGGCTGCACCAGTCTACAAAACAAAATTAACTGAAAAAGAATTCAATTCTGCTTAAAGATGGCTAAACGTATTAAAATTATGTATTGTCATCGTGTTCTGAGCTATTCTAAAAGTTTCAAATGTCTAGCTAGTCGGGAAGTTAGTTAAAAATTGATTACAAAATTTGTACTGGACAAATATACACACAAAAATGAAAGCGAGTTAACAAAAACATGGTAAAAGCATCCGGAGATCTAGAAAACCAAAATTACACTTTCTCACAATCCCACAAATATTATGGAGTGCCTAGAAGTGTTATATTTCATTGAACAGAAGATAGAAAAATTTTGTTAATACATTAGGCAAATTAATAGAAAGTGGACGTCGTATAGCATTATCATATCAAAATAAAATAGACTTGTAGAGATAGTTTACCGAGTCTATCCGAGACCTCGTAGTAGATTGGTTATGTGCCCCAAAATAACGAGTTGCAATAACAAGATTTGTCTGAGTTCAAAATTTTCAATTTTGTAAGTATCCTGCGTTGACACCACGGTGAGTCATCAGTTTTTTGCTTCGTTTGCTTATAGGTGCCTTGCGTTAAATCATACCACTGGAACGTTAGTGGATACTGTTATATAACATTAAAGAAAATTACGCTACACTTTTTATATAATCGTTTTTTGAAATACATATATTTAGAATATATGAGAAAATAAAAGGAAAGCGTTAAAGAAAAATTTAAAATCATTAAAAGAAACAAGTAACTGAAATCTCTCGAGAAAGAATACTAAAAAGTATTTTTTTTGCTTTATTCAGAAAAGGTGAATGGATTAAAAGATCTTAATGATTTCCCTATATCCCAAATCTGTTTAAATAAAAAAGACTGTCGTTAAATCATCTTCTTGAGGAACAACTGATTATAATGATGATTTGAATCAGCAATTCAAATTTCCTGAATCTAAAATGAGTAAGTTTTATAAAATTATACAAGGGATTGCTGGAAAATTGAGATTTTATAATTTTGCATTCATAAATTATAGATGTGTGGTTTAATTTTAAATTAATTAGTGTTATTTTCAACAAATTTTGACCAAATTTATTGGAAATAACCAAATTATTTCCAATAAATTCGTAATAAAATGTGACGGTATTTCTAATTCGTCTGATATGTTTTGAGTCCCTCTGGCTGCTCAATTTTTGCACCAAAACCGCTTCAAAAGTTGTATATTTTTTTATTGCATATTCCAAAACTATGTTTATTGGAGTATTCAAATGCACATATTATTTTGTAAAATATATTATTTTATTTAAATTTAGACGATGAGAAATGATATTTTTGGAAAAATCAATTTCACACTTTATCACATAAGGACCAATTTTTGAAAATAACTCTCAATTAATTTATGATTACATTCCTATTAATTACAATAAATACAAAATTAAAATGCATCTACTAAAGAAAATGTACTTTACTTACACAAATTATCTTAAAAATTAAGTTTGGTATGATAAATATGAAAAGATAGTTCACATTATTTGCACCAGGTTCGCGTTTTTTTGAGATTTTTTTTTATTGCCACTCGCAGTTTTTTTAGCAATAAACAGCACATTGTCCACGAGGCTCTTTATTTATGGGATTAGGAGTTCCTTGGCTTGTAAAATAACGGGCTGTCAATCTCAAAGGGTTGAGGTTAGAACTTTGTCTTCCAACCTTAGCGTTCCTATCTACATCGGAACACTACATCGGAGCACATTAATTTTGGATACTTTGCTCAATCATTTGCAAAAGAAACTCCAGGAGTTTTACTTTCTGTGTTGGATTTTTCTTTTTGTGAAGAATATAAGAATTCCGCATCGCCTGATCCAAGAACTATCTGAAATTTTTTATATAACACTTTCCTTGCTGATTACTGAGAGTAGGGTATTATGATATTACTTGGTCTCATAAATCCCCACCACCCATTATATTGTTATAGTCACAAACTACAACTATAAATATCTTCAAGACAACTAATATAAATTTCAGAATCTGACAAATCATCAAGAATATATGTTCTGTCACTCACTAAATGCTTTTTGACCGTCATCTCTGATTTGAAAATAGCGAACTAAAAATAATAAGAACGCTTTTAAGAGCCAGTGATGAACTCAAAAATAAATAAATCAATAAATCAATGTATATATATATATATATATATATATATATATATATATATATATATATATATATATATATATATATATATATATATATATATAATATACATTTATATATATATATATATATATATATATATATATATATATATATATATATATATATATGTGTGTGTGTGTGTGTGTGTGTGTATATATATATATAAATACATAAAATAAAATAAAAATAAAAAATAAATATATAATAAAAGAATCACAGAACGATTATTGCCACTTTTTGGCCAAAATCTGATTCAAACGCTAATTATTGCATTTAAAGTATTATCACTAGTTAAACTGTGAATATACGAGATGCGCTTTTATATAAAGGAGAAAAAGACCTTGCAGGTGAAAATCGCGGTATAAGCAATCAGAGGGTTAATGCTGCAAAATTAATGTTTTGTATATTATATTAAATTAATTTTTTTAATTAATTTTTCACTTTTAATTTTTCCCTAAATTATGCGAATTTCTGTTTAACAGAGTGATTCATACTGAAGTGTCCACAGATGATACTCAAACTATTGTCATATAATATAGTTTTATACGAATAACTCATAGAATTACATCGTTCTATGTTGGGAGAATTCGGATTAGAAAGCACCACATTTTGGAAAACAAAACCTTGATTTTTAATTGCATATTTCTTTAAGACACGTATGAGTGAACGCATTGGTTTAATTATCTATCATTTAAAATGTTAATTCATTTTCACATTATCAATTATCAAAGTATAAATATTTCTATATACGAAATTGTGTCTACATAGCGAATGTTTATTTGTAATCAATATATATCTGAGCAACATATTATTTTTCTACATATGACTGAGTCCACTCTATATGAATGTTAGGCAATGTCCCTATTTTTCCAAGAAAGAGGAAAAAAATGTTTCTGTAAGCATAATGTGAGTCTTGAACACATCCACCGCATTTGCATGTTGAACTTTCATAGCATTGCGTTAAAAAAATCCTAAATCTAAATCTCTGTTGTATTTTAAACACTTTGGAGAAAATTTTTTTTTGCATTTTGAGCTTCATATCTACTCATGCTGAATACCATGTTGTTTATTCTATTAAATTCATAATTTACTGTAGCGCTGGAAAGAGGAATAACTGAATTGCAATTCTCAAGCGCAAAATTTTTCAAATGTTTTGATCAAAATATTCTTTTAAAAAGTTATTTTTAGAGATTATAGCATCATAAAATATAAGCCGCTAGTTTCTACTATAATTATGTCTGTAAATACAGTGTTATTTTGCGCATTATATGTATACCAGAGTCTACCTCTATGATTTAAGTCCATATTTTTCGCGATACAATTTTTCCCAGTTTTATTTCTTTTGAACGATATACCTTAATTTGTACCATAATGGTATATTCTTCTGTTCTAATTTTGATTTCAACCATCTTTAAAATATTATTGATTTTTGAAAAAAATCATTAATATTTATTCTCAAAGCAAAAAAAAAATATTATAAAATATAGTTTCATAGCCTTTTATGAAAATTTCATTGACTATGTTTTTGTGAAATTTGAAAAAAAAAATTACCCAGAAATATTTTCAAGTGTACAAAAGGGAGAAAATTTATGTATTATTTTTCCGGTGCTAAATAAAGATTAGTCATTTTTTTAATACTTAAAATGCTTAAATGTACCTGTTCATTTATATCTAAATATGATTCTTTTATGTTCTCCCAAACGTATATTCGAAGAAAAAAACACACAGTAAAAGAATTATTTACTAAGAATGCCGATTTTTCTTTAGCTCTGACAGTGGGAACATATTGATATAGAAGTATATACAACAAGTAATCAGAATTAGTATTACTTGTACTACTATAGCGGGCATAGATTTAATAAGTCTATGCCCGCTTTATAATTTTTTTGTTTGTGTTGAATTGTTTATATTATTATACCTTATTTAATAAGTATATTATATTGTGAATTGAATTATCTAATATATATTTTATTCATTCGAAACTGACGTGATTTTATAAAAAAAAAACTTAGGTAGATAAAAGACTGACGTTAAAAACGAATGAGGAAAAAGGGGTATATGTTTTGGGCTAAGAGTTAGGATAATTGATTTTAATTAAAAGTGTTTTAATTAGCTATCTATGTCCCATTTATTGACCATTAATCAACTACACACATGCGTATTACTCTGTATGTATTCGAAAGGTAATACGTTATACAAAATTTCTAGTAGCTTGTGAAAATTTGTAAACTTACGTATGTTTTCTGCCAAAGTATCAAAGATGTATAAATATTTTATGATCTGTTGAGGAACTTCATACCAAAGCAATATTTAGATGGTTCCACCTCCACTGAAGAGCCTATTTTGAGTCATGAACTGAAAACACGGCTCAAGCAATTTGTAAAATAAGTTCTTAGTTTAATTTCCGTAAGGATGATCATCTATGGCCTGGAGAACCTCTAATATTGCAAGGGATGAAAGTATATGATTTGGTGTGAGCAGTTTCTACAATTTGGGAACATTTTACAGGCATCCGGATGAATCTTCTTTTCCTTTTAGTGGTGTGTTCTTTGATACCCACTGTAAACTAAAAAAAATTATAACAAGACTCTTAATTTGAAAGTCTGAATCTGGCCACTGCATTCGCATCACGTAGAGACACCTTATATCGAGAAACCAGAGTGGAAAAATAATTATTAAGTTGCCTAGCCACTTTGGCATATGTATCAGCAAACTCATTTCTCTCAACGCCAACATTTGCCGATGCCCATTCCATGGATACCCTGGGAGGAATTGTATAGAAACTTCCAGAACTTCATGAAGTTCAAAATTGCAATAATTAGGACTTGCTTAAATATGAATTCGAAAAACGGCGCTCGAGATAGCCATAACTTTTATAAGCTCGTTTGTTTTCCAGCATTATAACATAGATGCTTCTGCAGGGATAGCCGGTCACAGTTGGTTTTCTCATATGTTTAATTCGTTATATATGAGGCGGAATCTCATTCAGATCAAACTTTTCCCGGGTGAATTACGGAAGTGACTTCAAACGAAAATCTCCAATCTAAACATAACTAAATGCATTACAAAACACATCTGATCACATAACGATATATATATATATATATATATATATATATATATATATTAAAGATGAGCAAATTTTTAACAATTTGAAACATAATTTAATTTTTATAGAACTAAAATAATTCATGATGTAATCAAGGAATTTACATCAGGATTTATTTCTAATTAAATAGTTACATAAAGATTTTATACTTTTTATATTCTTTATGAAACTCATCACATAGATATGCAGGTCAAAAATGTTTATTAGTTTTCCAAATGTATTCATATAAAACATCCCATGTCGTTTTTTTTGACGATATTGCTTTTACAATTTGATATATCCTTTCGAAATAATAATAAAAAAAAAAAGAATTAATGGTTTCATTTGAGAAATATCTATTCAAATCACTTAAAATATGGATACAAAAAAAATTCAATGCATTTCAAATCATTTGTTTCGATTTTTTGCAAATGGTCCAGCATAAAGAACATACCAGATACAAAAAAAATCCTGAACATGGACAGACATAATGATTACTTACAATGTCCTTTAACACATTTTTCCCTCAGGGAAATAATTATGAATCTAACATCATTTTCATGCAAAAAATTTAATGGAGAAGGGATAAAAAAAGTAATGAAACTTTTACATCAATTTGCTTTTCTTCCATACGGAAAATAATGTTTATTTAACTTTAAGCAGAGTTAGTAGATTCATGAATATAATATATACACACACACACACACACACACACACACACACACACACACACACACATATATATATATATATATATATATATATATATATATATATATATATATATATATATATATATATATATATATATATATATATATATACATATATGTACGTGTGTGTATATATATATATATATATATATATATATATGTACGTGTGTGTGTGTGTGTGTGTGTTGTGAGTGTATATGTATGTATGTATCTGGTTTCTCTTTTTCACTGAAAGTTTGTTTTCCTCTGATAAACTTTGACCTTTTATGGTAATCTATATGTGCAATCTAGATATCAATGTTGGCATAAAAATATTGAGGTTTATTTGAGCATTAATGTGCCTGAAACCACCTAATCATTCTTTGTTTTTAGTAGTATTGATTTTTTTCACCAGTTTTCAGAAATATTAGATTACTTTACATCATCTTTCGCTAAATACAGCCAAGTAAATCTACATGATTTATTTGTTGATTTTTTAGTAAAAACATAAAATAGTTTTCCTGTTCACGAAGAAAATCCCTTTCCAGCTGAAAGATTATAGCAATGATAAACATATTATTAAAAAAGAGTTTTTTGATGGTGAGTTCCTACCAGCTAAAGTACATGATTTTATCATCTGATGGGTTATCCCTTGCCAAATATGGAAACTTCAGTATCAATTTCTGATTTTATGGGTGAGCATAAATGTCATGTTTTCATCCGAAAGTGGCCGTAATTTTTTCAAAGATTTAAAATTAACAAAATGGTAATTATTTTTATCTTATGAAAAAGAAATACTCATCACTCGGCAACCCTTTGCGAGATTTTAATAATATTATGTATTTATAATTCTTCTCATTTCAAGCTTCCTTTTTCTTTTGTAGAATTTTGGCGGAGTTACCAATGAATTAACGCAGTGTATATCGCATCAGACATATGTCATATATTCATAATATTAAACGGTTAGCTATGATAAATACCTGAAAATATGATGTACATATTCCTTTACAAAAATAGTTATTAAGTACAGTTATCAGAAATCAAATAAAGTGAGAATAGCCGGCATCAGATTTTCCAGAATGAATATTTTAATTCTGTATATTTAAAATGCAACTTTATTTTTTATTTATGTGTCAAATTAGTAATAAATTGAGAATAAATGAAAAAGTCTCCCGATGAAGCCGATCACGTAAGGGAAACTGGATCAGCATAAAACACAGTGATTAATTATGAAAAACTGTTAACTCAAAGAAATCCCTGTCCTCTATTTCCTATAACTTCATTCTAACTATGCCGTGTAAATGCACCCTTGACAAGAACAAAATCCCGAGGTTTTAATGCCGATTTTACAACAGGAGTTGAGGCGTTGACGTTGAAAAAAAGGGTAAGAGCCAAAATTTCTGAAAAGTACTTTTTCACTGATACAAGGGTTTGTTCCAAGGATAATGGCGTTGAATAAAAGGTAAGGGCCTAGCTAGTTTGGTTTAATTCTGAGCACGGCAATTTTCTCCTTTTCAACGTCATTAGCCTTGGAACAAACCCCTGTATAAGTGAAAAAATACTTTTCGGAAACTTTGGCACTTACCTCCTTTCCCACGTCAACGCTTCAATTTCTCATTATTAGTATTGAAACTTTTCCACAGATGTTCAGCAGAAGCAAGCAGATTTGGTTTGGTACAACACCAATCTTGGAGCGTTCCCCTCACATCTAATTCCTTTCTTTAGTCCACAACTGACTTTTTTACTCGTGATTTATTAATGAAAACCCACTGACATAACTTTAACGACTTCTACTCCAGTAACACGAGAATCTTTAGATGGTTTTGTTGTAGAAGATACATTGTCCCTCGAGAATGAATTACTATGAGAATGAATTAATATGACAATTATTATGAGAAGTTATTACTACTATGGTAGGATCGACTAGTATGGTAGTATGGATGGACTAGGATGGTAGTATGGTACTATGGACCTCATGTGGTTACATATTAGCACGAAACTGTTTTTCAAAAAATATTCTGGTATCTTTTTGCCTTTTAAGATAGGTAGCCATGAAATTCAGGAGCTAGGCCAGCGACATTTGAGAAAATGTGTAAACTCACCTACCGGTAACTTAAACATTGATAACTTTCAGGGATATATATAAAACATGATTTAGCTAGTAGAACATGACGTATGTTGTACATTTTTCGATTCATGATCTGATTTGCTGACTGGAGTGATGCCTTCTGACAAGTAATGGGTGAGTTGAAATGTATGATATTGATAGTGATGGTAAAAAATTGGCACCCAACACAGTAGATTTCACCATAAAAAAAACCAGGATTGTTTTGGTTGTTTGTTTGATGAATGAAAACGTATTTTCTTTATTTCAAGGGTACGCTCACGTCAGAAGAACATCAGAATATTATGTGCTTCCGGTGATTGTTGAGATCTACAATCGCTGATTTACAAGAACTGATAAACAACCAAGTATGTCTATGGTTTGTACAGTATATGTATGTTCACTTCTAGTACATTTTCAAGTGAGTTTCATTCTTACCTCTAACAATCAAGTATTGTAACATCTAGTCAAATCTATATTCCTTTAATAAAATAATACACGAGGAAATTACTCTCTGGGAAATCAGAAATATTTAATTATTTAGGTGTTTTATATGTCAGCGACATCCTTGAAGGCAAATATACTCTTATCATATCTTTCTTTCAAGCTAATATTCAATTTGTTTCCACGTACGGAAAATATTAAATTTTAAAAACACATTAATGCATATTAGACATCGCAGTATTTTGCAAAATAGCAGAATTCGTTAAAAAAAAACTTAGTATTTTTACCTTGTTAAAAATTTAGCTTGAAGCTAGATATACCGCAGATACAGGAGTTACATATACGAATAAAAAAGTATACCTCAAAACCTAACAAACCTAATTAAAAATACATCGAACGAGGTATCGAATCATAAGTGAATTTTCTACTAAGAAGTTCTAAGGGATATAATCTTAGCATTTGTTTAACTCAATGTAGTTAATTGGCCTTATTTAGTATGACTGGCAGTTCCGAACTTAACTGTGTAAATAAGTGATTACCTTTTTTTTTGTAGCAGACTAAGCAGTTTTTAGTCGGCCATGCCTTCTCGCGTTTCTTTTATTAGTTACTTGTGGTTTTCTGAAGTAGAGAGGCTAATGGCTTTTTGAAATAAGTTTTACCAATATATATTTCCTTTTACTATATTTCTTTGATTTTTTTCCGATATTCTCTTGAGAATTTTCATTAGTTATTCTTTTAATCATTGTATACGGTGAATAAGCTTTTATCATTTTTTTCCCTTAAAAAATACACTAATAAAAATAAAAGTATCCTTTCAAATTAGTTGTCATTCGACGAATTATGAAAAAAAAATAGATTGTAGCTATGAAAACTAAATGATACTGTAAGTGCTATTGGCTGTTTTAAAGCTTTTTATGGCATCGTTTACTCCGTTAAAGATTTTTTTTTATTATAGATGTTGCTATGATGTCACTGGAATGAACGTAAAAATAATTTATTTGTATGTTATATATATATATATATATATATATATATATATATATATATATATATATATATATATATATATATATATATATATATATATATATATATATATATATATATATATATATATATATATATATATAATATATATGACAGGCGTTGGGTTTGCGTGCTATAACATCTTAATTGCAGTCATCATGTCCATTAATGTCGTTGGCGAGTGGAAAATACGTAGAAGAAATAATCAGTCCATAATTCAAATTAGTTGATTTATTTCTTCTTTAAGAAAACCACGATCGAAATCACTATTCCTCGATTGCCATTTTCAAAACTCTGCAAAGCCGAACAGAGCGGCCGCAAGCAGCGAGCTCCCAAATTAATCTGCGTAATTCTAAGTCAAAATAGTGCGTCTACCCTTATGGCACATGAGCAGAGCCCCATCTGGAAAATTCTAGAAGCTTGTTTTCGCGCCCAACCCTGTACATTATCTAAAAGTAAATTCTCTCCACGGATCTTCACTACCGCGAATCGAAGGTCAACTAATGAAACGGGAAAAACCCTTTTTTTCACCCGCAACGCGTCTTGGAATATGAAACTAGTGGCTTTTAGTGCCTCGAAATAATCTATCCCGAAGCCCCCTTTAAATTTTTAACTTAATTATTATTTCCCTTAATTAATTCTTGACACTTCACACACACACACACACACACACACACACACACACACACACATACACACACACATACATATATATATATATATATATATATATATATATATACAGACACACAGTACCCTACGGTAATGGACCGGACTGCAAGATGCTATTGTATTAGCGAAAGAATACATGCTTTAATAGGGTCCCACACGTACTGCAATTAATAGTACTAAATCTAATTTTTATTATTTGAGATTGAATTCTCAGGCAGGTTGATTTACAGCAGGCATGTCAAACTCGTGGCCCTGAACGATTATATGTGCGGCCCAGGCTCTGCCTCTATAACGGTATGTGAGGACAGATATGAAGTCGGCGATCTCGCCGTATGACATCCCACCTTTGAAGACTTCATGAAAGTACGTCCTATAGCTTTTTTAAGTTATGAAGAACTATGCTCTACCAAATGCATTCCAAAAACGAACACGGTAGTGCATGTTTCAAGTTACTCGTGAAAAAGAGGACGTCAGCTAAACCGCCGTACGAGTTTATCGTTCTTACGGCACTTTATTGGACAAAAGTAGCAGTAGAGACTGCACTATTTCCCCCTAAAAGTATATTAATCCAAAGGACATGTGCCCCTGTAACGTTTAATCGGCACCAAACTGTAACGGTGAAATGCTTAGGTGAGGAGTGAAACCATCTATTATGTTGTAGAAATTAGATGAGGAACAGGCACCTATCTATAATGTTGACTAAATTGTTGGAGACATTGATCAGTCTAAATGGACGCTGAAAGTCTTTATGTAGAAACGGGATTATTCAAGTTCGCAGAAACTATATTGCTGAGGCATCAGTCTATGATGTAGAATAATAGTAAGTTGTTGGTACCAGTCTCTACGGAAATCTGACAAAAAGGGTATCAGTCCATGACGTAGAATCTAGAAGAATTATCTGGAGGAGTTGATGATCAAACATTCAGCAGAATATGAAGAATTCAAATTACAGGATTGTCAGCAATGTAGATGTTTCAACGAATTACCTAAAAACTAACCTCAGTTTGGCCGAATAACTACAGCATCGTACAAACCTAGCGTTGTCACAATACCACAGGAATCTTCACCGCAACGTCGTCCAGGTGGGCGTTCAAGTAATTACTTGGGAGACAGACTAAAATAAGTTACAAGTCTCTGGTTACGATTAAAAAGTATTTATTCTTCGTCAATCATTGAGCCAGTCCTGAGTAATATGAAATGAGCAACTATATACACAGTATCGGATGAGCTCGATTCTACATGAGCTTAACAAAATAAAATGACCGTTCAGGTCTAAGTCAGAAACTTAAGTCACTAAGATAGCATGATAAAAAATAGCCCCCGATACAGTCTTGGCAGTGCCAAAAACTGATGGGGTGCTTAAACGTACAAATATATTAGAGAAACTATTCTCTCTCGAAAATATGGCTCACCGATCTCTTAATTTCAACACTGGATAGAAGTGCACAGGAGAGGAGTAAGGGTTGCAATAGTTTTAAATTAACGCCAAGGGAAACACCTCAGAAAGAAAGCCGGGAGCGACTCCACGAGAACTGCAACCGAGACAAAGGGCACGTCGGACAAAAAGCCGGTTAGATTAACAAGGCAATTCACCGCCAAAAATTAAGTTTAGCTTACGCCAAGCAGGCAAACAAGCGGTGCGCAAGTAGCTGATTGGTCTAGCCGAAGCTGACATATAAATGCGCCTAAATTCAATTGGATGTAGCTTCCTTACCAGAACGAAGGAAAGACATTTTCTCACGCGGTGAGAAAATCACACCAGCCGAAAAAGATGTTATCGTAGAAATTGGTGAAGTGCAGACTACACCAATGTCAAAACATTAATTTACGGAGCATTTAACGTACCCTCAAAGAAGAGTAAATGTATCCGGTCCATTTTAAAAAGGCGGTCATACAAAAAAAATTCCAATTTTACTGACAATAGGGTTGCGGTTCCTAAGAAACGTAAGTAATTTTAAGAGGCTTTTTCCAGGCACAAGAGAAACGGGTGGCGATTTATAGATGTTTTTCCCAGAACACCAAAATGGTGCAGAACTAACATTCAGAGACCTCCCACGTATTGGGGAACATGTAAAAAATAAACCATTCTATTTCACAAGCTAAACTTGCTAATAGCTCAAGCAACCAAGTTACATTTAGGAATACAAGCAATTAAGTTATTTCTTAATTCATTACAACCAGCACTTTAACGTTAACACATTAACACAAAGAATATAACGAAAATCCTTGCTATAGCCCCCAAACACGAAAATATAGCATTTGCGATGATCGCGCATCAACCGTGAAAGCAGGACCGTCATATGATAGAAAATATCGATTTTCCAGCCACCGATCAAATAAAAACTGAGCTTACGGGACAATCGGGTATTGCAAAGGCGCTAGGATATTAGGATTTGCGGGATTTTTAAAATCCCGAGGATATCGGGGTGATACAGTCTCCGCCACGTCCGCAAAGGCGGTAATCTCGCCATATGACGTCATACCGCTGAAAAAATTATGAAAATCATTCCCAAAGTATTTTTTAGTCGAAGAAAAGTATGCCCTGCCAAATGCATTCCGAAATCCAACACGGGCCGCGGGACTGAAATTACTCGGGAAAGCGATGACGTCAGAGAAACCTACGAGCGAGTTTATTGTCTTTTAGGCTCTCATTGGATAAAAGTAGCACCAGAGATGTCTTTGATTCAGGCATGTCAAACTCTTGGCTCTCAACGATTATTTATACCGCCCGGTCCTAACCAATATAACGGTATATGACATCGTACCCCCTTATGCGACCTATGGGTCTAATGCACTGGTACACCATTCACACCTCCGCTCCCCCCCCCCTCCCCACACGCTAGCAGGGAAAATTTTAGCAGCGACTACAACATGCCATACGAGTAGTCTGGTCAGTAAGAAGTCTTGCACGAAGTGATTTGGTCGTTGGATATAAACATGTAATATTTCACTTTCGTGTAACGCTTATTAATTTGTGCAATTATACAATGTCTGGCAAGTTAATGTTCGAGAACAAATAGTTTCTGGAGGAAAACATTGATATTATTGTTGTTCTCGACTTTTTTGTACTATACTTTTCGAAATAAACCTACGTTTCTACGAAAATGAATTTAGAAGATTATCTTATTTCTTCGGCCCGCATAAAATTAAAATTCGCTCATTTGGCCCATGTCAGCCTTTTAGTTTGACATGCTTGATTTTTCAGCATGTATTGCATGCACATGCATGTATTGCAGTGATTTATGGTTGATAATGTAATTTTTAGATGTTGATGTGAAAGAAGTCAGTTTCAGAGTGGAACCAATTTAGTTATTATTTTCGTACATCTGTGGGAATTAAAACATGTTTTGTATTAACTGTATCGAGAATCAAAAGATCACAAACACATCGAAGATTCAGGAATTAAGAAATGAACTAGTGAGGTAGGCCAATTTTATTGGATGTTTATAATGCCACATACACATTAGTAAATACATGCTTCAAAAACACGTAAATGAAAACAGCTACTTGAAACATCTTCAAAATGGAGTTACACCTTTTTTAAACTTTAGTATGCAAGGATAGGTTCTTTAAAAACGCTATTTTTTCCAACTTCACTTAAGCATGTTTGAATGCATAGTATCATCTGAGACATTAGGAATAGCAAAAAGGTAGTGAAAGCGAGTAGCCGCCTGCATAGCTTTCGGCTCTAACCCCGTCTGGTTAGAGCCGAGACGGGGTTGTGTTCAAATCCCTAGCAAGTTTTTGAGTTTCCCGTACTGTCCCTTCATCAGGGAGCAACATTGGCTCACCCAACAGGTGTTTCGAAATTAAAGTAAACAACAAGATTCCATGGTGTTGTTTGAGCAAATGTCTTCAACAGTCAAGTGCCTTCAGCACTGGAGAAAAAAGAGTGCAACTCTGTAAGGAAATTTTGTCCAATGTCGACGAAACAGAAACTAATGTATTAAGTGGTGATTTTGTTTGGGGAGTTTGGGAAGCAAAATGTAGGAATTGAGATTTTAATATTTATTACTCAGGATCATAACAGATAAATTATCACACTGAGGGAGATTACAAGAGACATTTAAACAAAGCGTTTTTCTGGTATTTGAAATGGACGCTATGTCAAAAAAATATGTTTTTACATGTTATGTCTACTTCTATTCTTCGAATTTTTCCTAGTACGTTTTTATGAATAATTACAGAAAAAATTAAATTTCCATTTCTTTCGGTGAAACACGTCAGTGGTCGGCATGAGCACTCAATGAGCCAGTCTTCTCCAGACAATAGTGTGCATCAAAATATATTTCGGTAGCAAGTGTATCAGGAAATAAATTATGTTATTAAATTACTTTCAGAAATTGAGAACTAAACTGGAGAGCTCTTCGAACAGTAATTGCATGCAATTCAGAGCAGGGAATTGCCCTAAATGTGGATGGAAAAATGAAATTTTAATCGTTGCCATTAAGGAAGTCGGTATGACGATTAGACACAATTTATTCAAACATATTCTTAAATGTTGCGATACATCAAATTATACGAGTGTTTTGATAATGTATGTATCTATCGGAAAGGAAGTGCTGTTAAGAAATCACAGTTTCAGTAATTGAGAGAAATGAACTAGAGAGCTGGTCGCCCATTATTGAATGAATTTCTGAGGAATAAATTGTTCTTCGGGTGCAATATTCCTTGACGTGAAGGAAGTCAGTAATCACAACGGGTGCAACTGAATCAACACTTTCCCAGATTTTACGGCATTTTAAAATATATCTCGCAATAAATGTACGAGGAAGCAAACACTCACCGGTAGATAACCACCTCGTGAAATGAGAATTAAACTTGATAGCTGATCAATCAAGATATATATATATATATATATATGATATATATATATATATATATATATATATATATATATATATATATATATATATGATATATATATATATATGATATATATATATATATATATATATATATATATATATATATATATATATATATATATATACGTATGTATTCAATATGCAATACTTAATATACACTCAACTAGCGAGCTTCGCCCGTCTAGCCAGTCGGTTTAGGGACCCGCCCCCTTCAGCAATCATTATCAGCGAATGGTAATATTAATAAACAACAAATAAATTTATTTAAATTTTGTGGATATGGTTCCCACCGTCCTGCAAATAGTCGCAAGCAGAAGAAAAATTCTTTTTGAGATTTGGTATGATTAAGAACTTTTAATTATTGACCGATTTTAATTATTTTAGGCTTTTTGTGACCACCTGAGAGTGGGTAAGAAGAATTTTGAATTTGATCTTACTTTCTTTTAAATTTTTTGGACCTCTATTCTCTGTTAAGGCTAATTTTTGTGAGTGAATCACAAATCACAAAACTGTGCATAAAATATAGACTGATACTATTTAGTTAAGATATACTAAATTTTATGCTGTTAAAAGTACATCGTGAATGATAAATTTAAGAACAATATAAATTACAGTTTACTAAGCATTTTTAAGTGCAAACACGATATGTAATGTATCAAATTAACAAATTTCAGAAAGTAAAGAATCGCAAGTTAGCGAAACACATAGGGGTAATTCCCGGAAATGTGAAAGCTTCCGTTTACTCTTGTCACCCTTCAAAATTGTTGATTTTTTATTAATTAAAAATTATTATAATTATTTTAAAGCTTCCAAACTTATCTTAGAATTATCCCAAGGCTTCAAAACATAAGTATACGAAGTTTCAACTAGATTCGTCATGAAATGTAGATTTGTATACGATATATATATACATACATACATACATACAGACATAGAGACACTTTGCTTTATATATATAGATAGATAAACATTATTCTTCTTTTTGGTTCATTATCTGCGATAAAATTTACACCGAAACAAAAGTTTCTTATTAAATGCATCCAGAATTTTTGTATTTTTTAATTTGATAGATTTCGACACGTGCCTTTAAAATATGCTTTTGTTTAGAATTTTTATAAATATTCAGCTTAAGTATTATTAAGAAACACACTTGAGCTGAACATTGCAAAATGTTTCGGACTGTGGATTAACAAAATACAGAATCAAATAGTTGCCTAATATATAGTTGCCCCCTCTATCCACAAAAAGCGAAAGATGTGAATTATGTAACTAGTTATAACCTTATATAACATAATAATATTCTGCTGAAAAAAGAGGTTATAGATTTTGCGAAAATATATTTCCATTAATAACATGCATTATTTTGAAAAGTTTTTCCAGAAAAAAATAAATATAGAAATGAATATTTAGTTTTATAGCATCTTCAATAAAATTTCCCCTTACTGTAAAAGACATTGTATATGGAAAATGTAACTACTATTGATAAATTTAGCTGCTATTGAAACATCTCTATATTTAAAGAAAAGAAAATTTTTATTCTTGAGTGGTTTATGCTATGGACGAAATATTCATACAAAAATAAATTAAAAACCATATGAGTACAATCATTAAATCCAAGTTTCCATTCTTGAAAGAGAAGACTGCATAAAATAAGATTCTATATTATAAAAGAATGTAAAATCGTAACATATTGTTATACAATGTCTGGAGTCTTAAATATCATCTGTATAGGTGTATACACTTAAATTCTCATAGAACAGAATTAAAAAAATATCTATAGTTTTACAATAAAATTTATATCATGTCTGTCTAATTTTGCAATTTTAAAATTATTTAGATAATATAGAAAATATTAGGAGATGAGATTTTTAAAATTTCCTCACAAAGAGTATTCTATTTTGTAACATCAAATTAAAGAAAGGAAAATTAAACATTTTCGAAATAGAGTAATAAAGTATTCGATAAAACTAGCTGAAATGTATTTTATTCGTAACAGATTATTACATATTATTAACATTTTTTGAAGCAGGTACATTTTAAAATATATAATCATATCTTCAGACAAATTTCTAACATTTGCCCGTTCTTCTAGGCTTTGTTAATAAAGGTTACATATTCTCTGGAAGGAATTAAAGTTAAATGCTAATATTATGCAATAATGACATCAAATATCTCAAACATTTTGCTACTTATTTATATCTATCAACGAATAATCAAAACTATCATACTGTGAAATCAGTTTATGAATGTTTGTCAAGAAGAAGAAAGTAAAGCATATGGGATGATGTTAGTTGGTAAGTTCATTTAAATCTTTCAGTGGCAAGAACCTCCGTTTGCACGGTGCAGAATTTTTACTGATTTTTTTAACCTATGAAATCTTAAAAAATATTCCTTTTAAAGGTTGCAAAATGTTTTTAGCTTTTTAAAATGATAACAGATGGCAGTACTAGCCATTTTTCTGCTCTTTTAACTGGAATACATGTAATCTAAATGAAAAAAAGACTAGATTTAGGCGTTTGCACTGTGCAAACGGCGCCCCTCAAAGGATTAACTGTCATATCATCTTTTTCAATTTTAGAGATGTCTATGGAGCCCTGGGTTGCCCAAATTGGTCAGCAGATCTGTACTGTCCGTCCGGCGCCCAGGCCTATACTATTCATAAACAGAATAGGGGAAATAAACCCTCAGCAGAGTTTACAGGTATTGCTGCTCAGCGCTGGTCTTCAGTGTGTCAGGTCTTATATGCGAAAGCAGAGGTAGTCGTAATCATTTTGAATTTAGAGATGTATAACAGGCTTTCACTGAACAATAAAGTACAATGTTGATGAAATATTATACATCAAATCAGTGATTATCAACCTTTTTATGTCTAAGTTCTCTTTTGGATGATCTTCAGACCTAGAGCCTCCTCCATAATCCCCAAGCCTAAATACCGCTGCCATTAGTTTCGATTTTAGGCTTAGGAGCAGTTCAAGTATTACGTAAGCATTCATTTACGTAAGCATTCATTACGTTAGGGGGATAGGGGATCATGCTACGTTTATTGTTTTTGATGAAGGGGAAGGGAAATCCGACAAATGCTTACGTAAGACAGAAAACATGCACGCAAGAAAGTGCCATGCGATATGCACATCTCCCTTACCATCCGGTACAAAAATTTTGATGTGTTTCCAGTGATCGCAAGAGAACGTGCTGTGTTTTATACACATTCTTCAGTAGCGCCGTGTCTTGTTTAAGAGACGTGTTTTATTTTGAATTTTGTATGGCAGAAAATGTCTTAAATTGCCAGATCAAAATTATGTCAGAAACGTTTTGAAAGTTTGAAGAAAGAAACAGGATCACGTCCATTTCGTATGGCTTCATGCCGTGTCAATGAGCTGAAGTCTATTCATCAAGTTCAGATTGGAGATGAAGATATAGACAGTGGCTTGATGAAGAATAGGTAGATGGCGTGTGAGACTCCGGTCAGATTTAATACAACCTATTACAGATCTGATTATCGATGATTTTGAAGTGCGGGATACATGGACTTGAACAAAAGATTAAAAGTAAATGATAGATTTTTCCTCAGTATTGTATCTATACCTTTATATTTACTTACTTCTGTATTGCACAATTCACTCTCAATGGATTAATATAATCTTTACAATGTTGATATAATTCTGACCATTTTCCTTTTTGTTTTTACTAGCGTTAAACGCTTGTAAAATACGTTCTATACATATTTTTGATAACTATTCCCACACTACCCAAACCCGCCCTGAATATTATTCAAGCTTAACGAGGGGGGGGGTCTCCCATGTTGAGAATAATTGTATTCAATCATTTGATGAAAAAAAAAGCAAGAATTAAGTAGGATTATGCAACTTGAATAATACGATAAAAAACAATGGATCTTAAAACTATGTGTGTTATCTACCTACAAAGGATGTTAACACATTTGGAATTTCTTATTCTTCTTATTATTAAACCGAGATTCTTTCAGTTCAGAGTTTTTCAAGTTCTCTATTCATATTAACGTTTAAACCATGTAAAAGTTTGCTGGTGTGTATAAAACTCATAATAAAATAAAATTTTAGGAACTCGCATGAATATATTTTGAGGATTTTTCATTAAAATTAACTGCCAAACAAAAGGAAAATTTTGCTGCAAAAAATATATTGAACTTTAAAATTCAATTCAGCAAGAGATTATAAATTCCCCCCTTCTCTTTCAATAAATAAATTATTTTTTAATTTAAATGGATTGGAGTTCAAGAGTTTAAAAATTTTAATATAAATTCTTTTTTTTTAATTATTGTGATACTCAAACATAATTTTTTTCTTTAATGAATACAATAGTGTGAAATATTTTTCCTTTGAACATAATATTATTTAATATATTCTTTCAATTAAATAGTGAATCACTTTTACTCTTTTCAGTTTTTTATTCTTAAAAATGACATTTTCAATTACAGAAAGAAATTTCAAGTTATTAAAGATTCAAATTAAAAAATTAAACTACCTTAATTTGAAAGTGAACTCTTGAATAAAGACGTACTTTTTATGAAGGTGAAAATAATTTCTCATTTAAATAAGTTTTCTTATTAAAAAAAAATCTACATTTTCATTTAGCTATATGAAATACATCTGGTGGTGATTTTTTTAAAATTAAGGATAGTATAATTTGAATTTCTTTGAAAGGTTTCAAAACTTTTGCAAATATAATAGCAGTATTGCCTCAGCTATAGATATTTTATAGCAGAGTTTCTAAATCTGGGGTCCACGACCTCAGGCGGGGGGGAGGGGGGGGGGTCACATTGACATATAAGGTTGAGAGGGCCACAAAAGTCAATAGTTTAAACTAGCCGCTTTTGCAGTTGGTTATCATTACTAATATTAAGTGAAGGCCTTATTTGAATAATGGTCCAACTCCACTTCAAAAAAAAATGGAGTTAGCCTCACTTTCTTGTTCATACAAGTCATTTCTATCTTATTTTTAAACTGGTTCACCTCCAGATAATTTCTGATGCCAACAGAGGGCATTACAAATCAGATTTCAGCAGTAATTTCTCAGCACTCATCAGACATCAAGGCTCTATATCCCAAAATTAACAAGAATGGAGTTGGACCACTATTCAAGTAAGGTCTTCAAGTTTTTGTCTATGGTGTCCACGAAGAGTCCATTTTACTTTTTCTTATGTTTAGAGATAGCTTGGAGCGTAAAAGGTTCAGAACAGCTGAGTTATAGCATCGAAGTCATGCCCGGCAGTCTATAAAATTATCCAATTTATTTTATTACAAGATATTAAACTGAAATGAAATAATTTATTGCTTGAAAAATATATTTAAGGAATTTTTTGCTAATTTTCCACACTTTTTTGATGCATTAAAGTATTTCTAGATTATTATTTCCTAATAATAATTCTTAAGTTTTGGATACACTTCTTCTTTCTGGGCTTTCACAGACACGCTAGACATTCATAATCAAGTGTTTTTTCATCAAGCTTATACGTCTCCAACTAACTATTTAATGTCTTGCTTATCTTTTTAACTTAGTACACGCCAAATTTACGAGAAATGAAATTTCTTTTAATAAAAACATAGTCCCTGCAACTGCAATTTATCGTGCACTAAGTATATTATTACCAAAAATAGCATACAATTTATAACAATGCGTGACAGTATTAAAATTTTTGTTCCGTTAAAAATGTGCTAAGAATGAAAATTTCAATATCGACAACGAAAAAAAAAATTACAACACTAAAATTTAAAATACCCCCCAAAAAATATTTATTCTTCAAATAACATGCAAGAAATCTACTGCTGCAACTGCGATTCTGCTTATATATTTCTTCAAATTTCCCATTTTATTAAGTCATAAAAAATTAATGCGAAATATTTATTAAATAATTTTCTCCTACAGCATTCTCCACTCGAATTTTATCAGAAAATAATCACGCAAATTCTTCGTTAAAAAGCTATTAAACCATGAAATAAAAAAAAAAAATGCATACACATTTTTTTTTCAGTTTAGAAATTACAAAATGTAATTAAAATTCGAAAAAAGGAGGGATTCAATCGTAATATCGAATTTGAAGATCTATAAGGGGGGAAAGTTTCATTTAAGATGAACGGAAGACGATAACGTTTTTTAGATTATTAATTAACATGTTCAATAATGAAATACATTTTAACTGTATCTCATGACATTCTAATACTTAATAATGAAATATTTCAATATATGATCAAATACTAAAAAGTATTATTTTCTTAAAACAAAAAGTTTTGGTGGAGTATTCTAGTCACTTTTCACTGCTTTATGTTAAAACTAGCTGAATACCCGTGCTTCGCTAGAGTTCATTCAAATGAAATGCAACGGTCAATATATGCGATTAATGCCCAGAAAAAAAATAATAACTATATATATATATATATATATATATATATATATATATAGTTATTATGTCATTTCATAATTATATATATATATATATATATATATATATATATATATATATATATATATATATATATAATTATGAAAAAATCGTAACGGATATTTTTATAAGCAAAATAATGTAGAAGTAAATTTTCTAATTAAGTACAACGACCATTGTATGCAATTATATATCCATTAAACATACTAATTTTAATTAAATTCTTGAAAAATACTTCCATCTCAATCAGTCTAATTGTTAAATTTTATTTTTTACCGTTTTTTAATTTTTGTTTGTCAATTTATTTCATTGCTATGCACGTGACGATAAATTAATTTAAAGTATCACAAAAAAATAAACCACTTGATCAGCATTTGATAAATGAAATTCTAAAAAATAATCTTTAAAATTCACCAAAAATCCCGTAATAGAGGTAAAGATTAGAAAAAAATTGCATTTTAAAGAAATTTTTATTATTTTTCTCGTGATATAAATTTTATAACTCTCAAATTATTATTTTAAATGCAAACTTTAAAGAATGTTATAAAAACATCTTAAAAATTTAATTTTAAAAATCTAAGATGAAATTTTTCATAAATCTTTCTTAGTGCACCCCTACACTGTAAGAAGAATCGCCATGCAAAATTTCATTCCTTTAGGTCCATCTGTGTGGTCTGTGCGTTATCTGTCAGTCAGTCAGTTACGGAACTGTTTTATATATATAGATAATAAAATACCTTTTTTGAAGCTTTATTTGTCCAGATTATAGAAATCAGGCTTCTAAACTGAAATCTTAAATTTTATGCATGCGTCTATACTTTTTTTTAGTTTTGTAAGAATACTGTAGGTTTGAAATAAGAAATGTTTCTTTATTAACAAAAAATGTGTTAGTTTTTTACACGAATTACACATCTATACATTAATTAATTTTGAAATGCAAATTGCTAATAAATTATCGAGTGTAAATTTAATGAGAACTGAATTATGAAAGTGAAAAATGTGTGATATACAATCATTACAGTCCCAAACTTTGTGAAAGTTATGCCACTCAGACTTTCACAAAGAATTCTTTACAAGCAATTACAAGTGGGCAGGGAATTGAAGGGAAAAATAACACAGGTAGAAATTTTTTTAAGGGGATAGTGGATTTCCAAATTACCAGAAATCAAACGAAAATTGGAATTTTATTTTTGATGTATTAAGAATTTTAAAATATGTAAATATTGGAATAAAATGCATTTAAAATGTGTAGTGAAAATTAAAAGGAAAAGTTTGTGGCTTTAGAAAAGTAAGTTTTAAACGTAAGTGAAAAAACATCTTTTAAATGTCTCTTTCTGAAAAGGAGTAATTTCCAGATTTGTAAGTCTTTGAAATGCTGCTTGCGTCATGATTTTTGACGAAATTTTATAAAATTTATAATAAAGACTCATGTAATACATCAAAAGAAAGTTATGCATCCATTTTAGGTTTCGACATCATTCAGATTATCAATTTTTAACTTAGTGTAGAAAAGTAGAAAAATTTCATGAAAGTTCAAGTACAAGCATAAAAATATTTCCTAAGAATTAACTATTCACCGTAAGCACAAAGTAATGCTTAACTCTGTTTCAAATGTATTTATAAGCAATATAAATGCAAAATGAAGGGGGTGGAAAGTTAAAAATTGGATCGCAAGTAGCATTTTATTTTTAAAAATATTAATTTCAATTTTTTAAATATATTTTTAAAAATATTTATAAAATTTAATTAGGTGTTTAATATAGTTAGAATTTGATGAATATATTTTCAAAATTTCATATCTATGAAGTAAAAATTTCAAAAATCGCTTTGTAATGTCCACCATCCCCTTAAACTGATAAAAATCAGCAATATACCTCCAATGCATTTGGGAACCATCCAGTAGAAGTTAAAATATTTGTTGTTGGATTCTGCATATTATAACACTCACTGGTGTGGTCAGCTTCGTGAAGTAATTTTTTTTTTTAACTCAAGATAAGAAAACATACTTGATTACTTATTACATTTGCAAATATTACTATTTATAAATTTTTTAATGTATCCCGCTCATGTTCACAAACAACATACTGGTATCCCAGCGGAAACATCGAGAAATTTAGTAATATTAATTATTCCCCAGGAGAAAAATACAATTCTCCTCATAATTATTTGTTAAGGTTAGGCAATTTTCTGGCACGTTTAAGGATACAATTTATATTCGGAATTAAAGAACACAAATTGATAACATCTATAACAAGTGTAATGACCGATAATAGTTAAATGTTAAACAAAGCGGTTATGGAAATAGGTTTCAATCTTTAGGAAATTACGCTAAATATAATTCTACAATTTCAAAGTATTATTTTTTTACATATATTCAAGGAGTCTTTACTTAATGGCGCTTTACTACCTCAAGTCTTCACAAAAGATTTCGTCTATACCCCTCATAATTTTCCCTTGGATATGTGAGGAGACAGTAACTTAAAATTATTGGAAATTCTAATGTAAACAGTTTAAGCAAAAGAAAGATTACATGTAGAAACATGTTGAAGCTTGACTCGAAATATTTTAGGAACTCTTTGTTAGCGATGCGCTCAAAATCCGAATCACATGATCGACAAAATATATTTTAAATATTATTTAGAAATTGGAATTCAGATTCAATTTGATGATGTTAGCACCAAATAAATTAATGTTTTTATTGTACATTCATTTATTTTATTAATGTAATCTTAATATATGTAATGATCTGTACGTGCTTTTCTTTAGTTTTAAATTCAATCTTATTACTGAATATATGTTTTTAGTTGTTTATGACTTCATATTTTCTCTCACTAATACATCCATCCATGTTCAAAGGACATTGACGGAAATTCTTGGAGCGGAGCTTACATTCCTGTAAACGACCATCAAACTTTAAATTTTGAAGAGACAAAACAAATAGGATTTTCAATTTTGAACGTCTAACCCATTGCGATTAATTTGTTTTTAACTAACTGGGACCAGTCTACACAAAACAACTATATTTTCTTTGTCGACTCCATGTTGGAGATCTAAGTAAATGGGCATCTAAGAATACCAATAGTAAAATAATACTCAGAGAAATCTCTTTTTTCATCGATAGACTGTGTAGGGAGTCTTCTGTTGCTTTCCTGTCCATCCCATCGCTCGTAGGAATTTCTTGTAATGAGGTTGCATACTCATCAGCAAAGGCTGCAGCAATCCAAAATAATACCTTTGACGTAAACTATTTCACGTCAATCCGACGCAAATATCTTAAAGACAAAAGAATGATTCCTTTGTTTACCTATGACTGGTATATACCTTGTAGTCCCCGGTTCTGTAATGGTCCTGTAATTGTAAATATACTAGAATTTGAGAAGACAGACTCATGTGACTCCTCCTTTTTTATTTTACAAGATTAAAAATAAAAACAAAAATTACATTCTAATTACTCGTTAAAAAAAATTAAAACATAATAAAACTTATGCGAAGTGTCTACACATACAGCCAAGAAAACTGCCGGCACGAGCACGTCGTGCAAAAAACGGGGAAGTAGGTAAGCTGCTGTGGACTGCAGCTGCTAGCTTATATTACAGTTGAGTACGCGACGTCGGATTTGTCAAGTGACGTCATCACGAATTTGAAGACTTGAATTCGAATAAGCGGCGTTACTAATTTGAATAAATAGCAAACCCTCAGCGCCACAACCTTATGAACCAGGGATTCTTATACACTCGAATTTCTCCCGTCGCGTTCCTAGTTACATTTCTGTCCTAAGGACTGGACATACAAGAGCTATGATTTTTGAGGGGGGCAGAAAGGTTTTCCCTTGGTTCTCCATCTGTAAGAGGGAAGAGGCAACTCCAGATCACCTCCTTCCTTGCTTGGAAACATCTGAGACTTAATGTTTTTCTACGAGTTCGCTATCCGTTGTGGACTTAGTTAATGTTATGATCTTCATTTTATATTCTTGTGGACTTCGTAAATGCTTATGATCTTCATTTTATATTCTTGTGGACTTCGTAAATGCTTATGATCTTCATTTTATATTCTTGTGGACTTCGTAAATGCTTATGATCTTCATTTTATATTCTTGTGGACTTGGTAAATGTTTATGATCTTCAAGTTATTTTGCAATTACACTTTAGGAAAACAATAAAAACAAAACTATATCCTTGGAAAATAATCGACAACACAGTTTTAAAAACTCAAAATTGCAATTCACATATGAAAATGCTTAAGATTATTGTAATATCCATCCTTGTTCATCTCCACATATTTTTTCTTCTTCATTCTCTATGTATCTTTTGTAATAATAAGAATTTTAAGTTTCTTATGGTTTAAAACTACCTTTTATTTCAGATATTCATATATTTCGAAAAGATAAATTGAATATACTATTTAATTCCGTATACTCTTCCTTCACAAATACATTATTTTGTATTGCATTTATTCTGGCACTACTTATCATATGCAGTGATATATTTTACATCTCAAAGGATTGCGTATTATGAAAGAAAACGTAAACTAGTAATTTATTGAGAGTTTTGAAGAGGATCTGGAGACGATTTAAAAGAACATTTATTGGTTTTACTTCAAAAGGGAAAATAAATAACTCTAGAAATCGCAAAGTAGCCCTTTTCTTTTGTCTAGTAATGATTAATTCTATCCATACTTTCTTTAAATAGGATGCATTCACTTTAAATTAGTTATAAGACACAGTAATTTAAAAGAATAAAAGAAATAATTTTGTGATTGCAAATCCAAACAAATAACATATTTCTTATATAACGCTTAAAGACCTTTAGTATTTAGAGTCGTTCATTGTAGGTGTATTTGATAAACGGAATACATAATTATTCAGGGTAATATTAAATGGAATAATTACGAATAATAATAATAGTTTTACAAAATAATTAAGAATAATTTTACAGAATAATTAGGAATAATTTAATAATTTAATAATCAACAATAATTTTGCAGAATAATTAATTCTGTACCCTGAACAAAGAATTATTCAGGGTAACGATATTAAAGGGAATACATAATTATTCTGTAGTAATAATTTTTAGAAGGAAAAAAATTAAAATTTCGCAAGAAATAGCAACTGAATTCAGATTTTTACACTGGGTGTTGACGAACACATAATTTTAAACACTTATAATTTTTGGTAAATTCTACAGTTTTCTTAGCATAAAGAATATTGAATATTAAATATTGAAAAAGAATGCTAATATCCTTTTAGAACGATTTTTGAGGGAATAGAGTAAAAATCAGAAATACAGTTGTTTTTAAAGTTTTACGAGAAAGGGATACCGATGATTAGGAAACCAGAGAGTTGCAATCAAAGACACATGGAATGATTTCGCATAAATTATAAAACATTATTGCCAACTTTTTTGCCTTTTAATTGCAATTTCTCTTGAATGCTAATGTTAAAATATTTAAGGAATAATTCTATAGTCTATATATAGTCGTATTACTGTGCTTTGATGGATACCATCAGAGCAAGATATTAACTTAAGGCTGCTGTGTACTAACCCTATTGGATTCGCTCACCTCAATGTTAACCTATGGATATAATTTGACCAAGGATTGCTGATTTGGATTTAAATATTTTTAAAATTTATACTCCCTAATATTGAAAGAAATTTTACACCTTGGGGGATTTTCTGTTTGTAAAAAAAATGCAAATAATTTTTTAAATTTTAAATTCTTCATGGAAAAAACGTGGTATAGCGCGTTTTAAACGCTCATGAATTCCTTTGGTTGATGAAATTTATAAAATGAATACTGTTGCATAGAGCAGAAAAGTTCAGACTGTCTGAAAATACAACTTTCATTGGATTATCAGCATTTATGCAGCTTTAAATAGTAGACAAATTTTATCTATAGGTTAACATTGAAGTTGACGAATACAATAGAATTAGTACACAGCACCCTGAAATAGTAGTAAATGGTAACGTATATTGGATATATATATATATGTACATATTTTTAATGTGAAATTTATGTACCCCTAATAATGATATTTCAATAAACTTTTAATAACTTATGATATACAATTTCAGACAATTTTTTAAAACAGTGCTTTTGAGTATATTTTAATATTGTGCATATATAATTCTTTAAATTGCCTAATTTTTCCCTTAAATGTGTGAGTTTGAGCATATTTCAATTATTTCAAATTCACTGCAGTTTCTTAAAAACCCACAGAAATGTAAAAATGGTAATTAGTTTAAGACTGCAGTAGTTCCTAAAGGAGTAGTGATATAGGCATTAGTATAGGTACACTCCTACTCTAAGTTGCAGAATGAAATCTAGATTGTCTTTATTAATCTAGTTAAATTAATAAATCTAGATTGCCTGATTGAAAGTTGTGATTCGTCCCTAGAGGCCATCTCTTTTTCTTCACTGTAACCGGAGGAGGACTTCATTATGAACACAAAACTGGAGGTCGTTTTATTTTGTAATACTCTGAACTGTGTAATTTTAACTGTACTGTTGGTCAAAGCTGCAATTTAAAAGTAAAAAAAATCGATGCTTTAAAAGCCTGTTATGCGACAGAAACTGTTTTTGGGATTTTAATTAAATGTTAAATATTCAAAAGTTATATTAAAAAGAAAACAATATGTACATAATTAATAGATCTAGTTCAAATTATCACGCTGAAAGGGATTATTGTTCGGGGATCATATTTAACAGACTTTCAGCTTTAAAGATGTGAGAAATAGTTTTAAGTCAAAACCAGACTTTCTTCCAAATAACTAATTTGCAATTTACTGCGTTAATAATTCCCGGATTATTTTAAATTCATTTTAATATTCAAGAGGTGAAAATAATATTTTGAGCCCCAATAATTTTCATTACAAAGGAAGCACTTAAGTGTAACTTCCTGCTTTGCTCCTCTTAACTGAACTAAAAGAGCATTTCAGACTCACATATTTAAAGTACCTGTAATTGCAGAATGACACTTATCGGTATCAAGTGTGTCTTTGCCATTAACCTAATGGATGAGGGCGAAAATCATTACTACATAAAGAAGTAGTAAAAAGTGCTACATAAATGAATATAGTTTAAAAAATAAGGTTTAGCATTATGAAGCGTAACTACTTATGAGTAATTATGCACGTGTTAAACACAATTAAAATAAATACCGTGATATATCCAATATCGACTTAAAATATAGACCAAAGTTAGGTAATTGAAATAAGTACATAACAAGTATAAATCATTTTAAACACTGGATTCCATTAAGAATGAAACCTAGAAATATATTTCAGGCGTTTCGTTTTGAAATAATGAAACATATCGATTTCTTTTCATTAAAGTAGTATAGTTGTTTTATACTTTATATATTTACTACTTTATCATGATAAAACCCTAAAATATGGCAGACAAATATTGCTGTTAATCCGTTGAAGATGATAGTTTAGCAATTTATTTTGCATTTGTAAAATATGCTACGTTTAACAAGAGTTTTCACGAAATATTTTAAAATGAATTGAACCTAAATTGAATGCCAAAGACATTTGGTAATAGTCACATTCCAGGAATCGAATGACTTTCATTTCTCTAACACAATAGTGATAAAACAAAATAAACGAGTGATGTTATCTCTGAAAATGAGTATTGTGTTATCTTTCTGACAATTCACCTATGAAAATAATGTATGAAATATATTTAATTGATTACAATTACTTTGTTCTCTAAGTGAATGTAGCTCGATTAATAATGTCAGGAAGTAATAATATATACCACTGAGTTAACATAAGAAGAAATAACATTTAATCATTAGTAACTGTTGTTTTGCTTTAAATACTTCAATAGTTTTTTTTTTTTTCTGTGGTGGCAAAACATTTCCTTGCATTAATATTTTCCACGAATAAAGAAAGGAGAAATTAAGAAATTATAAAATATTACATCATTAAAGAATAAGGGAATTAAATGCTTCTTGTATTCAGGGGATCTTACAATGATATTTATTAATTGAGATTTAACACACTCGTAGTCTTTTCCTTTTGTTGAATGCGCACTATATCTCTTTTGATCCCCTTGATTGCGACTTGTTTTTAACATTGTGGTTAGACCCCTTTTCATTTTATACCCCTCCTCTTATATGTTTTTCTAAGTCTAAAATGTTTTCTATTTTTTACCTCTCTCATGCCTTCTATTTTTCTCTATTTCTCCATTCTTCCTATATTACTATTAAGCTTTTACAATAAATTTGTTTTCTCTCTTGTATTAATTTCTTTCTCGATGACTTCCCTCCGCCATTTTCCTTTCATCCCATATTTACCTCATGCTTTTTATCTTTGTCTCTTATTCTCTTTTCCCACCTGCGGTGCCCATGTTTCAATGACCAACAATATTCTTGCACATCATGGACGTAATACCAACTACAGCCCGCTGACGAGTGACGCCATTATTCTATTTACGACATAATAGTCAATTCTTCGTGTAACAGACTTCATTCCCATCCCGTGTCCAGACTTTGAAATTTGCCTGATATGCAAAACCGCCTGGGGGTTTCCAGCATAAATGTGGTGTGCCTTAAGGATGACAAGTAGTTCAGCTGAGGCACTCAGCCAGTTCCGGCGTCAGGGATTTGTACCTCATTATTCGTCAACTATTTAGATTTTACATGTGAATGCACTTTAATTATGTTAAAGGTTAACACTGTGATTGCTCGTGGAATTATTTACGTGCTGATTCTCTTATTGAATAAAAGTTAATTTTTAATCACATATATCTTCATTACGCATTCAGCATGCTGAACACCAGATTTATTTAGTATATGAATCCTATACCAAAGTGGAGTATACAGATAGGTGCACTTCACCCCTATTTCTGTGTTAAACTAGATCACTGTCATTTCCTTTCTAAAATTTATCTCATGATCTCTGCACCCTACATTCTATTGAAATTTTTGTAATTCTATCTTAATATTTCCTGCTATTATTTCTCTGTGCCGTCCACATTGCATAGTGGTTAGCTTCGTGAAGAGCCGCGCAATGTGATCAGGTTCAAATCCTAAGGACCTGTTCACATAAGAGTCCGTTGCGTTGCGTTAAGGAAAAGATGACGTTGAGACGAAAATAAACCAATCATATGCCTCCAAACGATAAGCAATGAAATTTTTAAAGCCTATGATTGGTTTATTTTCGTCTCAACGTCATCTTTTCCTTAACGCAACGCCACGGACTCCTATGTGAACAGGCCCTAAGTATGGCTTGATCGTTTCCGTGTCGTCCCTTTCATAGGAAACTATGCTGGCTCGCCTAAATGGTGATCTCATAATAGTAACCAGCAGACCAGTGGTAAATTACAAAAGGCGAATGTCTCCCGACAAAATGCCTCCGCATTAGAAAAAATATATACAGGTGGTTATCAAAGTAATGGAAACACATATCAGTATTAGTGGTATTTATGGAAGTGCTTAGTATTCCTTAAAAAACAAGTCTAGGGATCGGCATTTTTTATATCATATAGTGTATACATTGTTCTAAGCTAGTAGTACAGAAACTATCGACATCAGGCTTTTTGGGGTATAGCATAATATTTCAAACTTTGTAGACTGTTCAGAGAGGGCAAATAGTTGAAGCGCGTCTAATTGGAGTATCTGTTAGAACATCCCCCATTGTTTTGGGTGTTTACCGAGCTATGATATTGGAAGTCATGATGGAATACAGAGTGCACGGAAAGACATCCCCTGTGAAACAGAATAGTGAAGAGAGGAAAAGCTAAGTGAAAGAGACTGACGGGCGTTGAAGCGGATTGTGCGATAGAAAAAGAAGACAACTGCAACCAAAGTGACCGTAGAGCTCCATCTGAATCTACAGGCTCCAGTATCAGTCATTACAGGTAAGAGAAAAACTCACAAAAGAACATTTACGGCAGGGTTGTAATTCCGAAGCCACTTGTAACAGATGTGATTGTTATAAAGACTCATGGAGTATATCTATTAATATTCAGGTCTTTATAACTGTCTCTCATAACCGCCATATATTAGCTGAAAAGAAAAATGATTTGTTGCCAGGAAAGGCGATGCACGCCAAATCTGGTGTATTGAGCCTTTATTGCGCAGGTGCGAATTACAGCTTGGCGCAAGTCATGGCTAGCAACAAAAATAACGACAGAGAGCTCTGGGAAGCGTACGGGGACGTGAGACTTTGGAAGGTGGTGTTGATAGTGGAGCGAGGAGCATGGCATGGCTGTTCACAATTAAGTATTTACTTTTTTTATTATGTGTTCTTAAATAAATTTCTTATTTGCTCCTTAAACCCCTGGTCTGTAATTTAATTTACTGTAGTAGATAATGTTTCTTTGGTAGGATTTCATCTGATGAGTATTGTAATATGCTTAGCACGTGGGTCAGGCTGTATGTAGGGTTAGTTATTTCGTATTGCTAAGTACTGTTAACCTAATGTAACTACTCTACTTAATCTATGTTACCTGAGACAACCTATCTGGGTTATTTTTCATGTCGCTTTGTTACTTGAAGTTAATTCTGTAACTTAATTTAATACACACCGCATTTCATGTTTCACCTTTTTTTGACTGGCTTAAGTATTCGCTAATTTGCTACCACTTGTTCCGATACGGCCTCCCATTTGGGCATCGTAATTCTCGGCCTCACAACAGTGATTACAAAACGTCCTCTATAGTGGTGCCAAGAGCACAAATCCTGGTCGAGTGATAGGTCGAAATATGACATTTGGTTAGACGAATCATTGTTAACTTTGTTATCCGCAACAGGATATGCGTATGCCTGAAGAACACCCACACAAGCGTATGATCATAGTTGTCTCATGCCAGCTGTCAAAAATGGAGGGGAATTTCTCAGGGTTCGGCGGTCATTTCATGGTTTTCAAAAGGAATCTATTGTAACCCTGAAAGAGAGATTGACTGGGAAGGACTATGTCCAATTTTTAGCCGACCAGATCCATCCTATGGTGCACAATTTTTTTTCCTGCAGGAGATGGCTTTCTCCATGATGATAATGCTCCGATCCATACAGCTAGACGTGTCAGGTCGGGGTTTGAGGAACATAAAGACCAAGTCAAACATTTTATCTGGCCCGCACAGTCACTAAAACTCAATATTATTGAACTTTTGAGGTCTGCTTTAGAGAATAGTGTCAGGGAATCCATATCCGGCTACAGCATCTCTACAGGGACATTGACGATTTATCCCTAACGAATGGTATAATATTCCCTTAACCACTATTCATGACATGTATAATTCAATTCCTTAGTGAATTCAGGTGGTATTAAATGTCATCTATGGTCCTATGCCATATCTATCTCTCTCTCTCTCTCTCTCTCTCTCTATATATATATATATATATATATATATATATATATATATATATATATATATAACGCGTAGGTATGCGGCCAAAAAATTGACGATATTTCTACACTCCGAATGGCAGCGGCTGTAACTACCAGATGTAAACATTAGCGGCCGCCCGCAATTTGCAGCTGCGTGTCAACATGGATTTATGCCCTGAAATTGGGAATGCTCGATAGCAAGCTGCACGATCAAGAGAAAACTGGGAACCGTCTCAAGAGAAGAAGCGAAGAAGAAATAATTCATTAAGAGATAAGCGGGAAAGAGAGAGCATAAATAATCGCTAAGTAAGGCTTAACCGTCGCCAGCATAGCAAACGAATGGCCAGTAATAGTTAATTTTCTACTCTTTTTTCATCACTTGCTGAATTTTTACTCCATTTTATAAGTGAAGAAATTTTCCCAACAAACTATTATTTAAACAGAAAAACCAACGTAAATAAAGGACAAATAGCAATAAGATGCAATTATTTTGCATACGGCCGTTTCGAAGCTCCTTTGTAGCTCCGAAACGGCCGTATGCAAAATAATTGCATCTTATTGCTATTTGTGCTTTATTTACGTTGGTTTTCCTGTCTATTCCTCGAGAACAAAGGTTGTATCTTTTCTTTTCAAAATTATTATTTGATATGATTAAGTGTAGATATCTGAATTGTGAACAATAGTACATAAAGAGAGTGATGTAATCCACGCTATATGTTAGTACTTGCTGAATTTTTACTCCATTTTTTAAGTGAAATTTTTTTTTCTCCAACAACTTATTTGATGTAATGATAAAGTGTAGATATCTTAATTTTGAAAAATAGTACATACAGAGAGGGATGTAATTTATAAAATCATTGGCATTGGGTTTCTCAGTCTTACGTAATGGAAATTGACATTTTCTTAATCCCGATGTTTTAGAATAAGACTTTTAGAGAATACCCCTTAACAAGTATATTTATGATGGCAGTTAATGGTAACATTCCTTACATATGTTACTTTCACTTGAGTTGTTTTACAAATGAAAATATAAAACTAAAGGCGACCATGCTAGTCGCGCAACGGCTAGTTAATAAAGAATATCATGTTATTCCTAAATGTTTCCATTATTTTGATAACCACCTGTATATTTCTCCGTTAGTTTATATATATTGCTTTCTCCTTCCTTATAGTTTTATACACGAACTCCAGCTGCAACTGTTTCCATCCATCTCGCATTGCTCACTTGATCTCTATACATTTTCCCCCTCTCTAACCTCGATAAATCTCTATTTCAGGTAATCTCATGTTTTCTTTACGAATGCAGCAATATTCCTTATTTGGTTCTCATTTACTTTTATAGAGACTTCTGTCAATTTAAATTCATACGAATAACTTAATCTTAAAAACACACATGCAAAAAAGTGCGTCAGAATGGACATCAACGATTCTGAAGAACACCGGTAAGAGAGTGGGGGTTGGCAGGTGGCAACAGCTCGGGCGGATTTTCTACTTGTCAGTAGGCAAAATGAGTTGGTCCGATGTCCATCAAGGTTTCGTTATCGAGGATTCTTGTAACCACGACACGCTTGGCATTTTGGATACCTTTCGGGGTCTATGCAAATGATGGCGTTCCTGATCGAAAAAAAATCATGCGATGGGTTTCAGGTTAGGTCTGCATTACCAAGGAGACCAAATGGATGTCTTCGGGACATTAGAACATCTGAGAAGGAGCAACAAGTCCCCGAGACCGCTATTTGTGGGGAAAGGGACGTCATTCCCCCAGAGATGACCAACAGAATGATGGAAAACTTAAACGGTTTCGTCGGTGCATCGTAACTAGCTGCCGCCACCTGACTGGTGTTAGTTTAAAAATCTAGTGGAAAAGTGGGAAGTAATGGTGGTCCTTTCTGAAAATATTTTTTTTTCTGTAAATGGTTTCTTTCGTTTTTTACTACCGTTTGAAATGCGAGAGACCAGTCGGGTAAAATAACCTGCAAAATGAATAAATAAAGCCTTTCAGAATTATGGTAAAACCAAGCTTAGGACATAAAGATATAAGGGTGGATGGTGAAAGCATTTGCCATAGAAATTAGTAAAAACCAACACTACCTACTGTAATTTTATAAATAAATGTAGTATTATTACAAAATACTTTATATATATATATATATATATATATATATATATATATATATATATATATATATATATATATATATATATATGGTCTGTGAGGTCCTTCTATAATGTCATTGGGTAGTGAACGTACGATCCCCCCAGATGATGGGGGTGCTCGATCAAAATATTGGTGGCATCCAGCCAAGACGGACTATAACTATTGTGGTTCAATTTGAAATCGGAGACTCACTACTCAGCTCGCATAGCCTTTATAGACGTGGTCAGGAACTTTCGGCAGAGGGCATTAGAAAGAACAGCAACATGTACGTTATAAAACAAGGCCAGTATCTTAGTGTAGTTTTTAAAAAACCTTTATTTGATGCTAAACATACGAAACAGTAATAAAGTATATTTAATAAGGTGAAAATATCTTAAGCTTTTAAAATACATTTACGTAGGATAATAACATTTTTAGGATTTTATAAATGTAGTGTGATACATGTCAGTGTTTAGCAACAGTCTTTATTATAAAATTAAACATTTGCTGAGTGTGCAATACCTAATAATAGTGATTCAATCTAGATTATATACATAAAAATGAAGTGAATCAAGTATTATTCGCTTTTGGAGTACAAATCAACACATTAATGAAGGGCTCACCATTGTACGATATATCACGATGTTTATTTCAAAAAGAAAACCTGGACAAGTATCCTAGTTTTACCTGTCATTTTTTTTCTCTTTGCTATACATAACCATATGTCATATACCTCGCGTAGACAGAAAATATACTGTGACTTCAATTGAAAAAGTTAGAAAACATTTTCCGACTAGTTTATCTGTTGCTTCACTAAAAGTAGGTCACAATAGTTTTTGTAATCTTTTGTGATATATCAGCTATGAAAGATTTTTTTTTTCTATTGAAAGCAAGGTATTAGAATGTCTAACTGGTTCTGTGAAGTGATTCGTGAAATCCTCGTAGAAAATATTTTTGGATATTTTAGACTTTTGAAAGCTAAAATCATTCTTGCATTACCTTAAAGATTCCGTCGAGGCAGTGATTCCCGGTCGGTGTGTCGCGGCACTTTAGGGTGGTGTTTGAACGGCCAGGGTAGCACGGAGAATTTTTTTAGATAAAAAATACAACAGTCAAACCCACTTAAAATAATAGTTAGGTTAAATTACTCACCTTAATTACTACTCTCACGCCCACAAATGTTAGGCTTGATGTCAAACGTTTGTGCTCTAAACATCCATCGCAAGTTTCACATTACTAAAACAAAAATTTTTAGTGATTACCATTGTAGTTTTCTAGTGCAGTGGTGTGTAAACTGTGGATCACGACAGACAGGGTGTTGCGAAACATAACTTTTCTGGACACTAATAACCATAGATGGCGTTTGGTGTCCTACCATAGAACTGCTTGTTTTTTTATATATATCTATGTATATAAAACAGTTCCGTAACTGACTGACTGACTGACGGACAACGCACAGACATTATTTTGAGGAACATTTATTTTAGTGTAATTTAACATTTTTAATTATGTCCAATCGTCTGCCGCATTAGAAAGAAAAAAAATATGTTTTTGTCAATTTATTTCGTTGTTATGCTCGTGACGCAAAATTCATTCAAAGTATCGCAAAAAGAAAAGAAATCATGTGATCAGTATATAATAAATTAAATTCTCAAAATTAATCTCTAAAAATTCACCAAAAATCAGAAAATGGAAGTAAAGATTTGAAAAAGATTTCATTTTAAAGGAATTTTATGATCTTTCTCGTGATAAAAATTTTATAACCCCCAGATTATTATTTTAAATGCAAACTTTAAGGAATGTTACAAAAACAGCTTAAAAATTTAATTAAAAAAATTTAACATCAATTTTTTAAGAAGCTATCTTAGTGCACCCCTACACTATAAGAAGAATCGCCTTATTATTAGAAGAATCGCCTTAAATTAGGTCCAGCGGTTTGGTCTGTGCGTTATCTGACAGTCAGTCAGTCAGTGACGGAACTATTTTATATACATTGCTGGCCACAAAAATTGCAACACCAAGAAAGACAAGAGATATCACAACAAAATTTATTTTGTAGATAACATGTTGACCAAGTATCAAATGATTAAATTTATAGACTTCTGTGAAGTGTGGTTCCTGCCAAAATCAGTACCCAGAGTAGCCGCCATTGTTGGAGATCACCGCTGCCACACGCCTCGGCATTGATTCAAAGAGACTTTGGATGAGTTCTTGGGGTAAAGCAGACCAAGCAGCTTCCACACGTTGCCAAAGTTGATCTCCTGTGGCAGCTGGGGATGGAATCTGGGTCAATCGTAGAGCAACCATGGACCACATGTTTTCTATCGGCGAAAGATCAGGAGGGCGAGGCGGCCAGGGAAGCAATTCAATCTGGCGATTGACGAAGGACCGTTGGATAATGTGTGCCACGTGTGGTCGCGCATTATCCTGTTGAAATATGGCTGTGGGCAAGCCCTGAAGGTAAGGAAGGACAACTGGCTCCAACACCTCGGAGATGTAGAGCTGGCTGTTTAAAGTACCGGCAATGCGTACTAGAGGTGTGCGAGAGTGATATCCAATACCGCCCCATACCATAATACCCGGATGCAGGACCCGGATGCAGGACCAGTGTGGCGGTGCATAACGCAGATGTTCAGCATCCTCTCTTCACGGTGTCTCCAGAGTCGAATGCGACCATCGTGGTGTTGCAGACAGAAGCGTGACTCGTCAGTAAAGACAATTTCATTCTATTCTGCCAGACGCGCAGACACTGGATGATGCGTTGCAGACTGCATGTGCTGTGCTATGGTTCGTGATGTGACTGAGCGATCCGTCACTGCCCTGCGCACAATTTGCCTGTCATCACGTGAAGTGGTGCGCTGAGGTGGATGCGATCGAACACGCCGGTCCGTCGTACCCTCCTGCATCCAACGATCACATATCCGCATTACAGTTGTTTGGTTTCGTCCAACACGACTACCGATTTTCCTGAAAGATAATCCACAATCTCGGTAGGCCACTATCCTTCCTCTGTCGAACTCGGATACTTGATCAAAAGATGATCGCTGTTTTCGACGAGCCATAATTGATCGTTTTTTGAAAAAACCACAAGAAAAACACAATTGCCGAACTTGAAATCGTCGAAATCTCCAAGCCTTAAATAGCGCTTTGAAGTGGCGCCACAGATGCGCGTGATGTGCGTCTGCGCTGAAATTCTAATCATTTGCATATCTCACCTCCTCTAATGCATGTTGTAAATTTCATGTTATTTGCATGTTTCCTTCAGGGTATTGCATTTACAGTGGCCAGCAGTGTATATATATATTCATATATATATATATATATATATATATATATATATATATATATATATATATATATATATATATATATATATATATATATATATCGATAGATAGATAGATAGATAAAGGATATTATAATGATGTATATCCTTTTATTTGAGTTGGATTACTGTGTCGTTACCGTTTTAAAGTACTTCTGAACTACCCAGGTAAGTTTGAATATGATTTCGTTTTCCAGTCTGAGTTGATTCTTTGTTCGGACAGTAAAGAGTGTGTCCTATTTGGTGTCTTTGTTTGCCTGCATATATCAGGTCGATATAGAAATTTAGTGCAATGAAGTTTTTGTATAAGTCCTGGGAAAATATTTTATAATTAAAAGGAATTAATAGAAGGGTCGGAAAAAATTGAAGGATCGCGGATAGTTTGAATTAAATTTATATCAAAATGAATTATTTATCGTATTCTAGAGTATGTTACTTATATATTTCAATAAATGAATAAAATAAGCAATTGTGTAAGTGTTTGTTTGAACTGAAATTTAACACGTCCCTGAAATATATTCCACTTTAATTTTATATTTAAAAAATGGAAAAAAAAATTTTGCGAGGGTGCTCCAAGTTTCAATCATAGTTCCAAGGGTGTTCGAAACTTCAAAATTTTGACAATCCCTGCTTTAAGGGGTTATAAATAATTTGGGTGTAGAAGGAATCCTAATTATTTTAAAATGTTCAATATGAGAAATTTTAACTCTGATCATGTTTCAAATTTCTTTAATTATTTATAATGATTGCAGAGGAGATTTAATCACGCATCCACATACAAACAAGCGTTATCATCCCCAAATACGTGGGTGTTACCCTTGCTAATAAATTATCTTTGTGACCCAACATTTAAAGCACTATGGAGAACTTACAACTAGCATATACGCTATTATACCCCCTAATTGTTCCCAACAGTGCTTCAAGCGTAGATAATTATTTGCTCATCTACTATTCATTCATTAGACACATAATTACTTAGGTCCGCCAAGCTTGGTTCTGTTGTAACAGATCTAATTAGTTATGTCTGTTGTGATAAAAGTACGACTATTTGAAATAAATAATAAAGCTACGCATCCTAAAAGTTTTAAGAATCATCAACCCTCCAGAGTAAATTTTCGTGATAGTAAATTTATAGTAAATCTCTGTTAAATTTACCAAACAATGACACAGCTTCTCTCTTCTAAAGAAACAGGCCAAAATATTTACTTTACATTTAACTAGTAAATATATTTCGTTTTTGTATGTTATGTAATTCAATAGGGAATGACTTGTTTTCGTGTATTTTATAAGTGAAACAGAATCCAATTAAATTTCCATTTTCCATGTCTCAGATTGGATGGCAAAGAAATTATCATTGAAAAATATACTTATGAATGTTATTTAACTCTGTGGCAGTATGGAAGATGTTGATATGTCATTTTTTCATATTTTCAGGAAATTAAAAGTAACTTTTGTAGAGAAATATAAAATCGTTCAATTAAGTTTTTCAATCGAAATATTCTTTAGTTAATATTCATATTCATTTTAAACCATATGGCTGGTCTTCAATGAAAATTTTCAATTAGGGACTGAAATATTTAATTAGGGACGTAGTAATACCTCTTTTATACATTAAATTATTTACAAATACGAATAACTTAGCATTATTTCATAATTCCATAATCAGCTTTTGCCACATTAAAGAACCAATTTTAAGTGTGACATATCAACTTCAAACATAAAATTGAATATTTCGGACATATCAACATCCGCTATAACGCCACTGAACTAATTCTCAAGTTTTGATAATAATGTTAAGTGTGAAACATAAAAGAATTTACTAAAAAGATAAGTAATAAAAATACCATATTGATATAAAAGACTAAAGCAAACTAAAACAATTGAAACAGAAGTTCAAAATGATCCGAATAAGGTACATGAAAAAATATACTGCTAATGAAAGCAAAATAATATTTCTTCGAGTTTAATATGAAATTACTTAATTATTATTATAGTAACACCTTGAAATACAAGTTCAATTCGTCCCGTGATGAACCTCGTAACTCGAACTAATTTTATGTATATTAAATCAATTTCCCCAATTGAAATCAATAGAAATGCCATTAATCCGTTCCGGGAACCCTAAAACACAACAATTTTTTACATGTATTTAAATAAGAAAAATTCAATTGTAAATAACGATTATTGTATATAAACCCAATACAATAGAATGTACTGCAATAAACTGGTTTTATTAAGCAAAATGCACAACACTTACCTTGAGGATCAGACAACTTGAAGATGCTGAAGGAGGTGGAGGAGAAAGACTGAATTGAATTATTGAATTTTATTCGCTAATTCGCCCTTTTCGCCCTACATTCCTCACTCCCTACATTCCTCAGGGGTTTCGATAAAAACTTCTCCAATGAGGTCTTGTAAGTCCACACCCCCTTTCAGAATGTTTTTGATGTGAGAGGTTGGACGCCGTTCGGTTTTGGAGGGCAACTCAAGTGGGGGTTAAGTAATTCAATAGAGAATATATATATATAAATATATATATATATATATATATATATATATATATATATATATATATATATATATATATATATATATATATATATATATATATATATATATATATATATATATACACGACGAGGCTTAGATTCAACAAGTTTCGGGAAACATTCCACGGGTATGGCTTGCCAAATATTGGTTAAAGCTGTACATAGTTCAGTAAGGTTCTTTGGTGCCGTGTGATGGCCTTTCACGCCTTGTTCCAAAACATCCCAAAGATGCTCAATAGGATTGAAGTCTGGGTTTCTAGGTGGCCAATTCATGACAGAGAAGTCAGAGGAATGCTCATCAAATCAGCCAGTAGCCAACAGGGACTTGTGAGATGTACAGTTGTCTTGCTGGAAAACTCCATTACCGTGCTCATAACAGAACAGCATAAACGGATGGAGGTGATCACCCAGCAACTCTACGTACCGAATTGCATTGAGGGAGGTTAGTACACGCATCAAAGATCCCAAACTGTGCCACGAAAAAACACCCCAGACAATGATTGAGCCACCATGCCCTTGTACACTTCCAGCCAGGCATGCAGGATCCAGGGCTTCATGAGCCTGACGCCATATTCTCATCCTCCCGTCGGCGTTAAGTAGTCGGAATCGAGACTCATCACTCCATGCTACTCGTTTCCAGTCCTCTACACTCCAGTCTCTGTGTTCTCTTGCCCAGGCAAGACGTGCAGCCCGATGGCGAGTATAGAGCAATGGTATTCTCGTAGGTCGACGGCTTCCGAAACCCATACGGCGAAGCAAGCGTTGCACAGTCCGTTTACTGACTGTACGACTGACACCGTCATTAAACTGGGTGGTAATTTGAGCTAATGTTTGGTTTCGCTGGCTACGTACAATACGCCTGAGCAGTCTCTCACCACGCACTGTCAAGGCTATTTGTCCTTTGCAGTTTGCCCGATTGCTAGTTTTTTTTCCACCATCCATATATTCTTGGCATACTCTTGACACTGTCGACCTTGAAAATCCTAGCTGTCTTACGATTTCGGAAATTGAATGGCCCATGCGTCGCGCACCTACGATTTGTCCGCGATCGAAGGCGCTAAATCAGGCAGTTTACCCATACTGGCAATTCCAACAACTAATTTAGAACAACCACAGTACGCGCTATATGTGGAGTTTCCACAGCGCCCTCACTTGAGCATACATGATGCGCAGCGCTACACAATTTGCATAGGCTTTGCTATCCCTAATTCAGTGGCACTTCAGTGTATATATATATAAAAAAACATGTTTAGATCTAGCTTTGGTGCTTAGATACAATACTGTCTGTTCTGTTTTCCTTCTGTCTCACAAATTCCCTACTCTGTTTATTAGCTTCGATAACGATTGTTTTCCTTGCATGGGCTAGTGGTTATAAAATCATTCCCCCTTGTTTTCTCTATAAAGTTTTTTCTATTTCCATGTGTCTACTTCTTTCAATTTCCTGTTGTTTTCCCTATTTATACCAAACAACTCCATGATATCACACAGGTGAATGCCTGTAGATAATACCACACTTCATGCTTTACGGTCTGAGTAGGAACTATTTATTAATTCGAACCTATTTACCAGACTTCGATTTTTATTGCGTATATTAAGATGTTCGGGCTTGTTTCACGTTTTTAACAGGTTTCCTTTAAGTTGCTACTTATGAATGGCCACGTTTGAAAACTCCCTTTATTCTGCTGAAAATCAAATACAAGCAGGTTTTGTCTATACTTTAAATTTGAGTGTGTCGCTTCAATTAAATTAATGAAAGTTTTTAATTGAAAAAAAGTTTCTCCAAATTTATATTTCACGTATCAAGTCTGAAAGTTTGTCACTAACTCCCCAGTGTTATTTTAGAAAATAAAAATTTTAATTCAATTTGTTTATTGCTTTGTTTTGTAAAATTATTCGGGCTAATTCCCTTTCAGTATATTGTAAAAAAGCTTTCTATATTTGGAAAAGTTCATTTGAAGACTCTTGGGGCAAAACACTGATTACATTTTATTTAAATGATAGCAAATTAAAATCTAAACTTAAAAATATCACTAATTTCCACAAGCAATCTTTAAAAATATGTATATCATTAATAACATGTTTATATTTAAGTTTAGTGCTTGACATAATACCACTTCTGGCTTCTCGGTTCTGTTTTTCCTCTTTCTCACAAATTCGCTTCTTTCTTTATTATCTTCGTTAACGGTTGAGTTCCTTGTATGGGCTGAGGGTCATAAAATCCTTTTACCTTGTTTTCTCTATAATGCTTTCTCTCTTCCATGTGTCTACTTCTTTCAATTTCCTGTTGTCTCCACAATTTATACCGAACAGTTCGAAGATCCTCGCATTTGTGAATAGTCTATAGAGAAAACCACACCTCATGCTTTTTGGCCAGAAAATGAGCAATTTATTAATTAAATTCTAATTTCCAAACATTTATATTTATTATGTATATTAAGAAGATATTCGGGCTAGTTTCAAGTTTTTTTTACGAGTTTCGTGTAAATAGTTGATTATGGAGGACAACAATTGAAAAATTCCTTTTTTGTGCTACAAATGAAATAAAGGCAGGTCTTATTCATATTTTTTATCCGAGTGACCCGCTTCAGTTGAACGTGTATGTAAGCTTCAACAGAAAACTTTTTGAATAATCAATTAGCAATTTAGTTATATGCAATTTATTTTTCAGACCACTTATAGTCAGTATTTTAAAAGAAAGAAAATTATAGCCTTTCTTGAGAGAAATTATTATAAAGTAAGAATTTCATTATGTAATTATCTCTATGGATTAAACTAACGTAAATAGCAAACTCCTTGAGGAACATGCTTTGAGTTAACTATTTGTCTTAATTAACTATCTTGATTAACTATTTAGAGAAAGTTGTTTGAATATGTAGGGTTGTATATATTTATGATTACATAATTTGCGTTGTTTTTAATATTCTGTACAAGAGAAATGTATTTGTCATTCAAATTAAAGCATAATCACATTTGTCTCTAATTATGTAAATACACAATATATGCATTTTTCTGATCGTTTATCATAAAAATATTTCTGGGATATTTATGAGACAGTTTTAAGGGATGACTGAAACTCAAATGATTATAACTAAATTATTAAAATAAGCATTATATATAGATAATTGTATGCATAATGACAAGATATATTTTGATTAAAAAATAAACTTTTTTTCCCTCATAAATGCAAGTTCAGATAAAGTTACAAGAAAAACATTCCTTCATAAGAAAATTATATAAAGAATAAGTATCATTAATCTGCAAATATGTTCATATGTGCATATGTGTAGAAAATGCGCCAGCCTTCTTTTTTTTGAGAATTAATAAGAAATACGCATTTTCCACTTAGGGGACTAATTGAATTTTTTATGTAAAAATATTACATCGTTTCAATACTCTGGAAGATTATACTTAATGCGTTTCCAGTAAGCCCAATTTCTTCAGAAAAACAATCTAAAACACGATTATTTCATGCCCAGATAATATAATTAACCATTAGATAGTTACTTTATCATGAAATCATTTCCTACACAGGAATAGTAGCTAGATAATATAAGCTTCATAATTACATTAAACTCTAAATTAATGCTTCTAAAAACTGATTTTACCATACCATTTCTCACCCTCAACACTGCAAAAGGTAACCAATTTATTACAAGTCAGCAAAAGGAACTGCTATTATTGAGTACCTTATATGACTAATTGCATAAAAACACTTTTCCATTATGTTAAATATTCTTTATATATTTTGTCCTTTTAATCAATGCGTTTTAAGCCTTCTTTTATTAAAGACAGAATCATTTAGTTTAAAAGGTATTGATGAATTGTTTTAAAAAGAAAAGACCATGTACTATTTTAAAAACTTTTTCGTGTAAGCTTTTATTGGAAAGAAATAGCGTGGATATAAATAGCATTTTGATTCAATCATTGATAATGCATTAGCAGACTTTAAAACGTATTTGTTTTTGCCAAATTGTTTATGCTATACCTCTTTAATAGATTTAAAACACAAAGTAATATTGTTGATACGTACTTGAGTGTTATTTATTTTTACCTAGACGGTAATATACATATAACAGAGAGATTGCGGCAGAATTTCACTCTTACTTTTCTAAAGGTCATTGGCAAGGGAGTGGTGGGTGTAGAAAGACGCGGGAAACAGTTCGGGAGAGTTTTGTAGTTAACATTACCCACAAAGAGGCGTTCCGGTGCACATCGCGATTTCGTTATTGAGGCGATCCTTAAAAAAGAACGATTATGTACCTGTGACAGAGAGGACATTTAAGACGTGGTACGGGCATTATGCAATTGATGCTGTTACTAATAGAAAAACAATTATGCGATGTGTTTCAAACGTGAATACAAGTGAGTTTGCAATGACCAAGTAGTCGTCGACGGAACATTAGAACACCCGAGAAGATGCAACGAGTCCTTGATTCCGCTATTCATGAAGAATTACCGCCATTTCCCCAGAGATGACCAATACAGTGATGGAAAACATTAGAGACCGGCTTCAGCAGTACATCGCAAATAGCATTCAACTTCTTACCCTTTGATATGTGGGAGTTAATTCTGCTATGCCCTATATATAAGGTTTTTAAATTAAAATCCTACCAAAGCTGAGACAATGTAACACTAATAAATTTTTAATCATTGTGGTTGCAATAAAAACCCGATTAGATAATTTTGTAAGTATAGAAATCCTTGGGTGGAAAAATCCTCTGCTCGCTGTGCAAGGTTTGGAGGAAAAGTACAGAAGGTTCCAGATTAACAAGAGTGTAGACCTCTATATTATTTTTTGGTGTTGACAATGAAGTAAACTGTTCAAGAAAGACTAATTTTGTAAAAATAAAATAAAAAATAATATATATATATATATATATGTAACATGCCAGGTCAGACCCAAAAAGATAATCGAATTAATGAATTAAAGACCTGACATCGAAATAGCTTATCGTAGGCCGGGTAGACGAAGACAATAGACCTATTCAGTCTCGGGCATTATTTTTATTTGAGCTGACAACGATGCGTCCTCTCTGGACAGTTACAGAATCCATGAAGAGTGCATCTACCTGACCACAGGCCCTTATATAACTTTCATAGACGGCCTGTCATGTGACACTGCAAAAGTGGAATGATTGGGTGAGCCTGGTTCTCCGGGCTTGCAAAACATAATGAAGAGGGATTATATCCAAATTTACAGCGATCGTATAGTATCTGTTTAAATCAACTCCTTTGTTCTTAAAATGAAAGTGAACAACGTAATTAATCTGCGCACAAGGAAATTTATAAAGAAGTTAGAATTTTGAAAGGGTTTGGGGTTTTATACGTTATATATATATATATATATATATATATATATATATATATATATATATATATATATATATATATATATATATATATATATGTATATATATATATATATATATATATATATATATATATATATATATATATATATATATATATATATATATATATGTACATATATATATATATATATATGTTTGTTATATATATATATATATATATATATATATATATATATATATATATATATATATATATATATATATATATATATATATATATGTATATATATATATATATATATATATATATATATATATATATATATATATGTTTGTTATATATATATATATATGGCTTGAGTCCTGTACAACGTTCACAGTAGCATATCGCTTTTCCTAGCTGATGCCCAACGACGTATTAGACAGGTATCCTAATTTTTTACTTCCGACACTTCAGTGTATATAAAATTAGGTGCATAGTTTAATAGGGAAGGAAAAATACCTTAAAAATCCAGAAATTCAAACTTCGACTCCACCTCGAGGCAGCTGAAGTCGAAAAAAAAAATCTTAATATTCACTTTGAGGCAGGAATTTTTCTGCCTGGTATTTAAACAGTTCAATATAAAATTTGACAGAAGATATGAGGAGGTTGATTGGAAAGTGTAGTACAGACAAATGTTGATAAGTATATGAAATAGACATTTTCTCATCAGCATCTATGAACACCATCTGTAATTAATGATTAGAGGGCAAAAGTTACCTGGAAATCAAATGAATAGATAAAACAGGGTTTAATGTTACGTTGAATCTTATTATTCCTTTAATGGGATAAGGGAATAGTGATTCAGACTGATTTTTGCATTTTCTAAAATTAATAAATTTATTTATAATTTCCTTTAAAATAAATGTTTCTTAAAACTATATATATGATTGAAATGTCAGTAAAATTTGCTAAGTATTTGAGAGCTTTTATCATTGTGTTAAAAAGTTAATTAGGTGAAAAACTTGAAAAACTCTAAATTGTGTTATAATTATTAATTAATTAATTATTAATAATAAATTGATAATTAATCAATTATTATCCTATGAGCGTTGGTAAATTATGTAATTTGAATTTTAGTTATTAAAAAATTAAGTAAATAAATGAATTCATCGTTTAATATTTTTAATTCCCTAATTGCCTATCTCGTATTTGGTATGGGTTACAAGTTTTAGAAGGTTCTTTTTAAATCAGCTTTCTAACACCTATATATTTTCAGATAAAAAACTTAGTTTTATGCTAGAAAAGTGCTTTCTAAGGAAATCTTTTAGCATTTAAACTTATTAAAAAACTTTTCATTTTTTTAAAATTAATATTATGTTTTACTGGATTTTTTACAATTTCCCCTTATTTGTTTGTTTAAACTATATATTCACATTTTCTGTAAGGTTCAGACATACATCACCCAAAAATGTGCTGATATTAACGAATTTCTAGATATTTGCTCCGAACAAGCGAGGATATCTCAATTTACATAGCATTTAAATATTCTGAAAACAATGTAATAAATATATCGATGATGATCGCTTTTATTTCCTTCCACCTATTCACCAATTACCATTTCTATCCTTTGTCCTTTTGTCCTGAACACTGTAATGGTCGATTATTATATATGTCTAAGATTTCCATAAAATTTCGATAGGGATCCTTTTTTGTGGATGTCTTATGATCATTATAAAACAAGAAATATCGATAGAAAATTTGAATTTAGCCAGATGTGTACAACTATAAGCTAATCACAATACCAATAAAACGTATCCAAAATAACATACATTTGAAATAAGGTGTGAAAGAAATTTGCACAAATTTAGCATAGTTTATGTCACAAAAATTGCATTTTTAATCTTCAATATACAAATAATTATCAATATACGCATCAATATACCAATAATTATCAATACACCAATCAATATGCCAATCAATATACCAATTATTATCAATACACCAATCAATATGCCAATCAATATACCAATTATTATCAATAATCTTCAATAATTTAATCTGCAGTCATACATGAAGGATAGTAATGAAATCTTTATATAAAATATTAAACATAACCAATAAAATATCACACAAGGAATAATATTATTTTTTTAAAAATAACACCTGTAATTATTAAGGCCTGCAAAATTTGAGTCATAAAAAAGTGTTTGCAATGTAATGACTGAATTTTATATCATTTGGTGCGCTGATTTCAAATATGACATCCTCTTTTCTCAATCACGTAAGGGTTCTTCACAAAATGGCATTGAATATGTGGATAAGAAAGCCTACTGTAAATATTCTGGGGAGAAGGAGGTGTTTTCAAAATATTTTTAAGTGTTTTATTTACGAATGAATTAATACATCAAACAATTGTAAATTCTTTGCTAACTATATTTTAATTAGAAATTATATTAATTAGAATATTTAATGGTTGCCATTGTTTAATACATCTTGGATTCATATATCCTTTACCCATTAATGCCGACTTCGTTTTCTTTAACCATTTTTGTTACTTCTCTCATATTTGTATGTTTTAAGTCTATTAATGTGTATTATACTAAAATTATATTTTTAGTTGCACTTTAACTATGTTTTTTTTACTGGTATGTTTTCGTACCAATCGGCGTATGTGTGTAGTACACATCGAGAATAAAAGCTAACATTAAATTTATTTATTAATGAAAATAATAACAAAATCGGGAATACCACAATTAAATGAAAAGCACATTAGATGAGTTTCTGACAGAATAAAACAATAAAATATCTATTGAGTTCAAACATGATAGTTTTTATGGCATTGAGGATGCAGTGGCACATTACACTTTTCGCACTTGTAGCTGCTTCTACCGAAACAGTTCTTGTAACGGACATGTTCTTGATCTGATCTGATTCACCAGTGACTATTCTTGTCAAATCTTATTTGTGAGGCCGCTTTATGTCTAAAGGAAATTGAATTACAGCAGGCAGTGTTCCATAAGTATACTCTAGGCAGTGTTCCATAAGTGTCTAACAGTTCCTGTGCGCATTGTAGTACGAACTCAAGAAGTGGGATTCCATCAATATCATTTTTTCATTTCATACAATTTCCATCCATTTATAACACTGGCACTAAGTACAAACGAAAACAATTGCCACCACCACTTTTTAGAACGAATTCTTAGGCAATAATTTGCCACAGCTTGATCAACAAGGTCTACACCACCCATATGCTTATTATATATTTTTAGCTGTTGTGGCATGGAAACATTAATTTTCTTTTTTTCTGCGGCACTCCATCGAATAGCAGATGCAATAGGTTTTGTATAAACTTTGTTACTTGCAACAGTAACAACTTTATTGTCATTCCATTTGACGAAACTGATATCTTCATGGCATATATAATCATATGTCCCCCTTGCCGACTTTTTCAAGATTTCTTTGGATGATAAAATAACATTTTTCAGCCTGTTTTCTCTCAATTTCCCGGTTCCTTCTATGCCTCTTTTCGATAGCTCTTTCAGCAAGGGAATGCTAGAAAATAAGTTGTCCATGACAACATGTGTCCCAGGTGGTATCTTGCATTTGTCTAGTAACCCAAGAACAACATCGGCACCTTGGCCTAAATCAGATTTTGATAATTTTGTAGATGCTCCACAATAAGGTTCAGCATGCAATAAAAGACCATTAGAAGAACACAGAGTCCAAAGTTTGAAACCAAAACGTATTTCCTTACCTCTTATGAACTGTTTTAGTCCGTGGTGCCCGAAATATGGAATTATAGACTCATCTACACTCAAAATTTTATACCAACAGCATAAAAGCATGACTTTCAAGGGGCAACAATTTATAAAATACACATTTATAACAATGATTAAACGACACAATATTATTTCAAAAAATTCTAATTCAAACGTGAAAGATTTTCGATTTTAATTCAAACGTGAAAGATTTCCGATTTTAATTCAAACTTGACTATACATTAGCCGGTTGGTACGGTTTAGTACCAACGATATATAAGTTTTTATATTTTATAATACAAAGCAAAACATAACTTTCGAGTGGCATGAATTTATAAAACACACTTTTATAACAGTGATTAATAGTCAATATATAATTTTGAGATAAATCCAAAACTCTAAACTTACAATTTTTCTATGTGATGCCAGAGTCATCTTGTTTCACGACGCTTTCACCCGAGCATAACGTCAAATAACAACAAGAACTTGAGATCAAATGGCGAAAAAATCTATTTTTCCCGCTATCAGTGAACTATTCTTGAAGCACATGAACAATATTGGACAACTAGACACATTTAGTGCAGATAAAAATAACTATTCTTAAGCTGGTATGTTTTCGTACCAATAGGCATTAATGGGTTAATACTTTCTTTTCCTTTTTCCCTGAAAGATCATTTTGGCACTTTGTTCTAGTTAGTACGTTGGACTTCTCTGTGTAGCGTCCAACAGTAGTCCCCATCATACTGACTTTCCCTCTATCTTGGTATCTAAGCTCCATCTCTTTGATATCTTGGTGAAATCTTTAACCCTGTTCTTCACTAATTGCCCCAAGATCACTAACTGCACCAAAAAAGGAAAGTAGTCCAAATGCGGATTTAAAAAATGCACTTTCAAACTCATTGAACATCCCAAGTCTTTGAATTTTATTAACGTGTTTTCCACAAAAGATCTATAGTTGGGGTTCTTAACGTTCCCAACGAATTTTGTGACGACTTCCTTGAAAGCTCTTCAGGCCTCTTTTTCCCTCGAAAGCATTTTACTTTCAATCACTTCATCTTTAAAAAGTTTCCGAATATCTGGACCTACGAAAACACCTTCCGTTATTTTTGCTTCCGACAGTTCTGTAAAATTGTTGCCTAGATATTTAAAGCACTCTCCTTCTTTTGATAGAGCTTTAACAAATTGTTTCGTCAAGCCAAGCTTGATGTGAAGTGGAGGCAACAGGACTTTCCTGGGATCAACCAAACTTTCCTTTACTACATATTTGTTTCCATGTGTTAATGCTTTCCTTAGCGTCCATTCCTTTTTAAACCAAGGATTCTTTTACCCCGACTGTCCCATTCAAACACGAAGAAAGGGTACTTGATGTTTCCTGCTTGTTATCCAAGAAGCATGGAAAGCACTTTTAGATCACCGCATATTATCCATCCATGTTATTTATATTTCAAATGGGTTAGAATCAAAGCTAAATTCTCTTAAGATTCTTTCAGGTACACAGAATGTCTAATGGCGCTGAAGCATACTTGCTGTCATTAGGCAGAAGCACTGCTTTGAGGCTTCTTTTTGAGGAGTTAATAAAGAGCCTCCACTCGTTCACGTCATACTGTATGTTAAAATCCTCCATCAATCCAGGGACATTGCTACAGTAAACCAAGCCACTATCTCAATAAAAGTATGGAACGAAATATGTTTCTCTTTTTCTGAACCATGAGAAAGAGGTACCAGGAGCCAACAAATTCTTTTGCTTTAGACTAGAGCCAAGAGTTCGGCAGATTCTTTAGATTGTTTCTTTTTTCCGTTTTTTTCGCACCAGACACAGAAAAATCTTCAGTTTTCTCCAGTAATGACGAATTATGACACTTCATGCTCATCCCCTTCCTTAATTAACACAATCGATCGGTGGCTACGAAAATCAAAATTTTCAATTTTTTGAAAAAATGGTACGTCATGGAATTTTTTTACTATTTTTCCTGAAATTAGCGTTCAAAAATCTACCAGTATCAGCTATTGGTTTCTAAACACTTTTTTGGTTGCAGGCCTATGTATTTAATATTAATTATTCATTAATTTTGATCAAATTATAAATTGACTAATTTTAATGTGTATACGAACTCAATTAATTGAAATTATTATTCCTTTATATAAAATCACAAAATAATCGGGTATATTTTCACAAAATTCGTAAAATTTTTATGGCTTTCAATTATGAAAAATTTAATTATTTTATAATCAACAAGGAATTCTTACATATATCGCCATGCAATGAATATATAGTCTGATGCACATAAAAATTTGGCAAAATGTTAACACCATATGTACAATACAGGATATATATAAATAAAATAATTCTCTAGAACTACGTTGGTAGAACTCTGACAAAAGAAGTATGATGAATGATTGTGAAAACCTTAACTGAAGAAGTTAAATTAATTAGGCACTACAAAAGTCTGAAAGTCATCAATTATCGAAATATGAGTGATTAAGAAAATTTTTCGTTTGATAAATAAAAATTTCTCACGTCTTAAATGTATGATTCACTAAATTGCATTTTATCTAATTTTTGAAAAAAAATTAGATATTAACATTCAGCTATTTAGAATTTTTTATAACGTATTCCAGAAGAATTCAATTAATCTGATGAGTGATAAATTGTTTATGGAACATAATAAAGTAGTATAAATACTTTGAACTGAAACAAACAAAAAAGTGAAATTCAGGGTTCAGATACAAAATCAAACTTTCGTCTATTTCATTTTCGTCTATTTCATTTTAAAAAAAATTGAAGAGCAGTAAGGCAATTTAAATGTTACACAAATACTAAACATGGTAGAAACAACTTACATAAACGTATCATAATATACTGTTATCAGAGAATGTAAGATTGGAAAATAAACGTAAATTTTAGTTTTCTACAAACGACATCTCAGTTCAATTAAAAAAGTTCTGGTAATAAATAATGAACTGAACTAATCTATGTGGTCCCATTATCGGTAATTACAATGCAAAGAAATCGATTGCGAGTGGAACTTTTAGGCAGGTGTATTTCTGAAATTGTTATAATATGTTTAGGGATAAGCAGAAATTCATTGCTGTATGTAGCAGAAATAAACTGAAAAGGATATTTACTAGATTTTAAAGCAATGTTATAGTAAACGTCTGGAAAATGCGTGTGTGAGAAAAACCTCTGAAATTTTATATCCGAGTCGAGAAATATATTCTCAAGAAAGCATCAAGGAAGTGTTTAAATGAAATCCTTAATCAGCTTCTGAAAAGTTCTGTCCAAACCACTTTAAAGAGATACATTCGGAAACCAATATGAATCACCGAGGGATATAGGCAAGCTGCTTCAGAATAACTTTGGGGAAAATTGTTCCAGGTTATTAGACACCAATATCAATAAAATATTGTGTAAGCGAATTGCTACGACACGAATTCCCTGAAGATCTCTTTCACAAGACACTACTCACTCTTGATGTCCACTCGTCAGTGTCAATTGTTGAGTCCAAAGATGAAAATAATCACGGCTGATGAACAAGACGATGCTGTAGTTATGAGGTACGAGGAACCTGATGATAAATGCTGTAAATTGACGATTTAATTTGTAGCTTCAGCAATGGGATACTTGCCTGCTACATTGTTCACTATCAGCTCCTATTGATATTATGCATTTTATGGGAATTCTCCTGCCACGAATATTGTAGCGGAAACGATTTGGTATGGCTGTCGTTATCTATCATTGACAAGGTATAGTCTTCATCAACTGCATAATGCAAATATGAGTTCCTATAATGCAGCCAATTATATCCCCTGATTAATATATCTACGTTTAATATAGATGATGCGGCCACCTGGGAATTTCTAAAACCGGACGCCAAAGAATACTATGCGTTACGGCCATACAATCTGTCTAACTTAATCTCATGTTACTTTTATAGAACAGTTTAACGAAAGCTCCCATGAAATTTCAACCAGCCGTAAGGAACAAAGATGCATTCGTTAAATGCTTATTCGAGGTGTGATATAAAATACTTTTATTTAGCTCTATCCCGCTATCGTCTTAGAGGTATTCGGTTTTTTTACAAAACATCTCACTTCCTAAACATTTTCATGTTTCTTTTATCGATTCTAGGTTGATATATGATGTCAACTAATTGCAATGCAAGGGAGATTATACCCTAATTCTCTTTCGACGTCGCGTTGTGTTATACCAGTGTCAGGTGGACCAGTCTATAAAAAATGAACACACCCAATATGATACAACTATTAACAAATCTCCTTACAGAAGTATTCGAACATTTTTCTTAATAAAGTATTGGTAGGAAAGCTTTATTTTCTTCATTGCGTCATAGTTAGCTTTACTTTTGCAGCTTTCAATAAAAATAGCTAAATTTTATTTTATAATCATTCATCTTGCATTCAAAACATTTTTTATTTTTATTTTAACTTTCTGCTCTCAAGTCACATTTGTATAATCATCTCACTGGATATTAATTACGATAATATATAGCAAATGTTAATATTTATATTGTTCATACTAGTAATATTTTAACCGTTTATGTACCACATTATGAATTAATAAACGAAATCTCACATAAATGTTTATTTATATTAATTCAATACTAACTAACAAACAAATGTAAAAAAAAATACATACCTTCTTAAAATTTAATTAATTACCACTAGTTAATTGAAGTGGTAGTTAAAAGTACCGCCTGTTTTATAGGCTTAGAAAAATCTTCATACTTTGAAAATTAATCATAATGTTTAAAGTTAATCAAAATGTTTAAAGTTTAAAATTAATCAAAATGTTTAAAGAATTATATAACTATTTTTTCTGAAATGCAGAACAATTTTAAGTGTAATGAAAATTTAACTTTGATTATATTAAGAAAATTTTTTTAGAAATTTACTCAAAAAATTACAAGTATATATGCTGCGTTTTGAATGAGATTTTGATTGAAATTTTCTTTGTGCACAAAGCGCGCAGAGATCTAGATTTGGCATAAATGTTGGCCAATGGCATCCTTTATTTTAAAGTTGTATGTCATTTGAAACTGAAAAGTCTTTTTTTTCGTCTTTTTTTCTAATTTTTTTTTGAGGCATAGAATTAGAAGGGTATTTTGAGTCATCATTTACGGCTGATCTCAGTTTTCCTCTTGCTTTAGGTTCTGTCTTCGCTTTCACAAGCAATCCCTGTGTTACATGACGTTTGTACTCTACCAGGGAGATTTATTCACGTTTTTCGGTATATATTATGCATTAATTTACAATTGCTATTTCCAACACAGCAAAAAAAGATCCTATGCCAGCACTCTTTTGATTTTCTGTCTCTGTCATAGAACGATCGTAGCATATGTGACTTGTCATCACCGCCAATGTTTGCGTTATAGACTTTAACTATAATAGGTGGAGATACTTCTAGTTTTGTGCCAACCTTCTGTATTTTGCTGACTGTAGCATCTTCAATACTTGTTCATTAGCCGTCAGGAGTTTCTTTCCAGGTATACTAAATGTATTAAAAATTAATAACAATTACTGAAAACTGATGAAAGGCATTCAAAAATATCATCTGTAGACAAAAAGTGGAGAGCAAGATTTAAGGAAATGTAAATTTATAATGTATCCAGGGGATGTATATTTGGAGTTTTATATCAGAAAAAAAATAAAATGCAAAAATCATAAAATAAAAAATGTACATTAGTATATTGGGCACTAAGATCTTTCATGTAACACCAAACTTCCTATTTCAACTCAAATGTTTAAAAAAATAATAATATAACATTTAAAATTTCTCATAAGTTCATTTTAAAAAATTCATATATTTCTTATATATCTTATTTATTCCGCATCCATATTTTTCCAGTACAGATGCAGGAAAATACTTCTTACCAAATTTGAAAAATCTATTTAAAACGTCAACTTTTTCTTAGAATTTTCCAAGATGTCTCAGCAAGCATTGTTAATTAACAAAAAAATAAACGCAAAAGCGTAAAAATCCCATATTTGAAGCATTTCTAAACCTCAAAATAAAAATAGCCTTTTTTTTGTTCTATAACTAAGTCCGCGTTGTTTACAACGCTCATAAGTGCTGATGGTACTTGTAAGTACCAGAAAGAAACTTGCTCGGTAAACAAAATATAAATGTCATATAGCTAAACAACTATTCTAAATAATACTCTAAAATCATATTAAACATGAAAATATATATCATTCACTTACCTTCAATAATATTTGAATAGCTAAGATGTAAGGTTCAGAGAAAATGACGTTCACAAAATGGCTGTTTCAAACGCTATAACGGACGCTAAAATAAATTTTGCATCCAAAAATTGGCTAGTTAAAACTGCTAATACTATCTAGTAAGAATAAAGAAACTATAAAGCAAGGATTAAGTCTAACATAATCAATTTTTCGAATTTCTCAAGACATTCTCTGGGAGATAAAAGATCTTGAACAGTGATTATATAATTGTGTGTGTTTGCTTGGGTATTTATACTGACAGAAAAAAATATTGTTATTTTGTGCAGAAATAAGTTCCCATTTAAAATTCTTCACATGTAACTCCTTTTAATCTTATTTTTAATTCAAGGCTTTAACTTTGAATAAAACCCTAATATTATACAATAAGATAATAGATAATGCAATACAAAATTCTATTTTATTAATCTCCCTCTTCTGACATTAATATTTGTTTCGTAGGTATTAGTCTGTATAATAACGTGTTGCGTTAAGCAAAACCAAATATTTGTTATAAAAAGAAATACCTTGATTCCTACAAGTGACTAAATTCTTCCTAGATAAGTCTTAGACTAGATAAATGTAGATGTTGAATATAGAAACTATGTTTTTTCCCGGACAAAATCCCTTATTTCTTACAGTAATTTCACTTTCAGTCTGCTTGATTTGTCACATCTTATAATTAATTGTATTTAATTATATCATTATCCGTTAAAGGTAAATTAATTGAAGTTTGGTGATGAGTTAATTATTCACGTAATAATTATTAATTTATCCATAATAAATAGAACTGTTGGATTGAATGATGATAAAGAACGTAGTTAATTGGTTTATTCCTTACCATAGTGAATATATAGTGTTATATATTACAGTATATATTTTAAACAGCAGATTTTGTAGAGTAGTAAAAGCATAAAAAGTCTATATTCTTTTTAAAATTTGATAAAGTAATATTAAATATCTTTCACTGTTGGAACTCCAAGTGGTATGCAGGGCTCACAGCAAGAAAAAAGTAATATACCCATATTGCATGTAACAAAAATTTTTTTAATATGTTTTTTATTAAAAACGATTGCAAAATACAACTAAAATAATTCACACTCTATTTCTAAAATGACATGAAGTTGAATTAAAATTATTTTATTTTCTTGTTAAAATGTTCGCTTATCGTTTATAACATGCTCCTTCTGCTACATCTTTTAACAGTTTTATTTTAGGTATCCAGTTACGATACTCTTGATGCCACGAGGTATTAACCAAAAGTTCCCGAAATCATAATCACGCGCGTAAACGGCCGTAGCTACGTCAAACGCCGCTAGAGGGATCTGCGTATATTCTTTGTAATTTAGTATACTAAGCGGATTTATTTTAAGTTTATATATTCTTTGGTGGTAAACAAGTTTTGATTGTTTTGTCTTGCTTGTGTTTCCGATTTTGCACTATTGCCGATTTTGCACTATTCCGATTTTGCCGATTTGAAGGAACAGCGAATTTGTTTCAAGTGTTGTTTTAAACTCGCTAAGACTGCTGGAGAAACACACTGAATGTTAAAGGAAGCATTCGGGAATGACGCTTTAGGCCAATCACAAACTTTCGAATGTTTCAAACGTTTCAAAAACGGCCGAACATTAGTTGTTAATTGCTGCACGTACCGGGCGACCATCATCCAGAATTACAACTAAACATGTCGTTTCTGTGCTGAATGGGACATCTGTAACTGTGAGATTATCTTATAGCACATGCCAGCGGATTTTATCTGAAGTATAAACGTGCGAAATATAACATCAAAGGTTGTGCCACGACTCTTAAGTGACGAACAGAAACGATGTAGCATGAATGTCTGTACAGACTTTAAATAACAGCTGCGAACTGATCCAGATTTTCTCTACGGGTATGGGTATGATTCCGAAAGAAAACAACAATAGTCACAATAGGAGAGCTCATCTTCACTTCGGTCAATGTAAGCCCGTGAAGTCGAGCAAAATCAAGTCCTTACTGATCTGTTTTTTCGGTATTCAGGGGATTTTATACAAGGGGTTCGTGCCTGCTGGTCAAACGATTAATGCAGAGTTCTAACGTGATGTGCTGCGGTGGCTAAGTGAGGCCGTGATAAGGAAACGTCAACAGAAGAAACATAGGAACAACTGGTTTCTCCATCATGATAATACGAGGCATGATTCGGGAATTACGGAAGATGCCCTCTGAAATCACCAAAGGAAGCTTCAAAATGACAAAGAGGAAATTTTGAGTATTGAAGTGACGGTCAAGTTTACCAATCTCACTAGAAAGACAGTGCTGTAGTAACTATGCCATCCTATTATTCGACACGAGAGCGTATCAGAAAAACCAAGCGATTTTGTGGACCATAAAAAAAGAAAGACTTGATGTTTCTCAATCACGTCTGATAAAATGTATAATGGGAGAATGGGAAATGTCGAATTGCTAGACACACCTCTTGGATCATATCGACCTATGTTTAGAAGTAAAAAATGGTGTTGGGATCTATTTAGGAATGCGCTAAACATGGCTGCTTAAGCTGGATGGATTTCGCATTTACATTTGCACAAACGCACAAAAACAGAACTGCTACATCTCAATATCCGGAGAGAAGTAACTTTGTGTTCACTTCGCACGAAAAAGAAAATCCACTCTGTCTCTGAACTTAGCGTACATTGCTCTGAATCTTTGAGACTATCAGATGCACATTGTCTTGTGCTGGCAGTTTTTCTGCTTTACCAGTGTTATTTCTGAATAGCTTTTAGAAATTTACTTATGTCAACTAGAAGTCTTCTAATTGGCCATAGATATCGAAATTTGAATTTAAATGTTTTAAATCGTATTTTATAAAACCATGGGAAAAAACTAAGTGTGCCCCACCAATGTTCCATATTTGGAACATGTTATAGATCCTATACAAACATTTTTCTTTCTAAAAATTACTATTAGTTCTCATGTTTTAGATTTAATGTGATTTTTATTAATAAATAGTGTGTGTTATCTTTCGATCATAGTGCGGCGTGTAAAAGGATACTAGATAAAATCATCCTATTCCTTGATAATAAGATTGTAACATACTTGTTTCTTCCTTACCACTATGAATAAATATTATATGTAACTATAAAATATTTTAAAGGAATTTTCTACAACAAAAAACTATAATATGTCTGTTATACACTGACACATAATATTTATTCGCTGTGGTCACTATTAATGCACTAAATTTGTCACATTTTTATTAAATGGATTTAATTATATGATAATTCGTAAGAAACAAAACTAATTGAGCTTTGACCATGAGCTAATTACTCAAGTAGAAATTATTAATTTATGATAATTATTAATAAATAAAATCGTCAAATTCGATTATAATGAAGAATATAACTAAACGGTTTCTTCCCCACGACGGCGAATTAATATTATATGTAACTGTATAATATTTGAAAAAAAAATTACAACAAAAAAGTATGAGTCTATTTATGAAAAATGCTTTTATTTCATGCAAGAATAAGTGGTTTCATACTTTTTTTCAGGAAACTCGTTTAAATGTAAAACAAAACAAAAAATAGAACATTAAGTTGGAAGAGATCATTATTTTAAGTTATTTTTGTGCTAAGTAGACAAAAAAAGGTGCGAAGAAAAATTAGTATTCGTAAAAAATGTATAGTACTCGTATATAAAGTAAAAAAAAAATAACCATGTAAAAACATGTCTCAATAAGTAAACGTGAAAACATATGAATTTTAATTATACTCCTTTTATTCGAATTAAAGAAAGTAAAGGTTAGTTTAGACAATCTTTCCTCTGCGACATTTTCACCTTAGAAGGTAATTAAAGTTTTTTTTTTTATAAATGTCTCCCTCTGTCCTAATGGAAAAAATATAATGCAATAGAAAATGTATGAGTTGTTTTTTCCAACTCAAAAAACAACAGTAACTGAACAGTTAATGATATATTTTTGTCCTATTTTTGAGTAAATATGTTTCATTAAAGTAAATGTGTAAAACGTGAATTTCGTGGTTAGACTAAATGTTAAAACAGTACAAAGTTTATTCAGGTTTGATTTGATTAGATTTTCGGCACAGGGTCCATCCACATTAAATATACCCCGGTATTTACCGAGGACTGCAGTATCAGAGGCAGTAGCGTATAGTAAATACAGGGTGCGGCACAATGGATTCCCAAACTTCTGAAGGTCACTTGTAAGGGAGTGGTAGGGGTATGGAGACGCGGGAAGTGGCAAAAATTCTAGTTGTTAGTAGACACCATGAGTTTGTCCGGTGAACATCACGGTTTCGATTTCAAGGCGTTCTTATAAAACGAAGATTCTGTAACCGCGACACAGAGGACATTTGGGACGCGCTTCGAGTTATGCGCATATTATGTAATTCCTGGTCTAAAAATAATACTGCGATGGGCTTGTAGCAAAAGAGCAATTAGGACTGCATTGCCAAGGAAACCAAGAGTTCGTCCTTCGAACATTTGAACACCTGAAAATGTGCAAATAATTTGTCAGTCCGCTCTATTCGCGGAAGTTCTATTCGCCGCTCTATTCGCCACACTTCCCCCAGAGCTGGAAAGCGATGTGATGGAAAAATTTAAAGATCTACTTAGGCAGTGTATCGCGAATAACGGGTATAACCTGAGTGATTTTATTTTCAAAACCTAGAGGGAGAAAATACTAGATAGTTAGTACTTTCCGAAAATATAAATGCTTTTTTTCTTTAAATTGTTTCTTTCGTTTATTATTACCCTTTGAAATATCGGAGTCATTACTGCTACACCCTGTACTGACGATAAATAATTACAGACATTGATCAACAAGGCATAATTGAATTTATGCCCATATTATGAGTTTGGCATTGAATGTGTGGTGAACTCTTTATTTTCAGTGCCACCAGATGTCAGCGGTAGCGAACGTCGGCGTACAGATACATGCGTAGATGCGCGCGAAGAAACGAATTGGAAAAAGGACAGTGGCAAAAGCAGTCTGAGAGTTCACGCGAGTTCAAGCAGTACTCTGTCCGGGCAGCACATTGACACCTGTTGATCGAATTTCGTTCGCGACCCGTGAATTTTGGTCTTCTTGTATTTTCAGTAACGTTAATAGATTTAATGGTTACTTTGTTATAAAAATTGGCTATAACGGAGAGAGAAATTAGAATTTGTCTCTCATTAAAGGATTACACACACACACACACACACACACACATATATATATATATATATATATATATATAGATATATATATATATATATATATATATATATATATATATATATATATATATATATATATATATACAGAGGATGTTCACACATTTTTTAGACGATGTATATTGTATTCACAAAACTAAATTACATAAAATTCTTGTGTTTTAAATGTTCTATTTGACATCCTTTATTCTGAACTATCTTTCGACACCGCAATTTCCAGGATAATAATGCCTTTTGAAGTGTCAGAAGAGGTATTCTATCCCTTTCCTCCTGAACAGCTTTCCAGAGTCCTGTATGGGTTTTGGGACGACGTTTGGATAATGCAGATTTTAAAAGTCCGAAATCACAAAAATCCATCGGGAGATTTAGTAGGAATATCAGTGAAGGGTATGGCCTTGATACCAGTTTTTTTTCCATTTCTTTTAGGAAATTTACAGTGGATTTTGATGTGTGACTGCTAGCTTTGTCCTGATGGAGTCTCACAGATTGATGGCACTGTGGGTAAAGCGATGGTATTTAATTCAGAAAAATTGGCGATAAAATATGTTCCTGATAGTATTTGGAGTTAATCTTGACATTTTTTCCCACTCTCTTTATTTTTAACTTGCCATTATAAGAAAAACCAGCAACAGTCATGAATCCCTTAGAAAAACTTTCTTTCGATTCTTTGAACCATGTACTTAAATTTTTTTCTCCCCTTTTATGATAATAAATGGCTCTTTTTTGTTGCAATCATTTAAATACACCCATGATTCATCTATTGTGACAATTGTTTTCCCTTTTTCTTTGTATAAGTGTTTCTCATAGAGAATTCTGCAGCGTGTCCTGCGTTCAGCGATATGATTTGGAAGAAGACGATGCACATTGCGTTTTTTCGCTTTCTTAAGATTTAAATCAACGTTTATCATTTTGTTTACAGTGGACACCGAGCATTTTAATGATTTTGCAACTGTCATTTGACTAGGGGGGATTTTCTTTTAACATTAAACAACGTACCTTTGCAATAGTCGAAGATGTCCGTTTTTTCCTTGGATACTTGTTTGGAATTTTTGTCCCACTTGAGGCTCCAATTTGTCGTTTTTTTCCTTTCTTATTGACGATATTACCTTTCGACGCTTTAGATATCACAAAACCATGACTCTCACATTGTTTTTGGATAACGGAGTATGCATATTTCTCTTCGTAAAGAGCATAAATGTAGCCTTCGAACCACAGCTTTGTTAAAAACGCCATTTTGAATAAAAACAAAACTTTCAAGCCGCAGACGATAATTTTGACTTTTAAAAACATTGGCAAACAACAGCATAAACGGATGGAGGTGAACACCCAGCAACTCTACGTATCGAATTGCATTGAGGGAGGTTGGTACACGCACCAAAGATCCCAAACTGTGCCACGAAAAAACACCCTAGACCATGATTGAGCCACTATGCCCTTGTACAGTTAGAGCCGGGGTATGCAGGATCCATTGCTTCATGAGCCTGACGCCATATTCTCAGCCTTCCGTCGGCGTAAAGTAGTCGGAATCGAGACTCATCACTCCATGCTACTCGTTTCCAGTCCTCTACACTCCAGTCTCTGTGCCTTCTTGCCCAGGCAAGACGTGCAGCCCGATGGCGAGTATAGAGCAATGGTATTCTCGTAGGTCGACGGCTTCCGAAACCCATACGGCGAAGCGAGCGTTGCACAGTCCGTTTACTGACTGTACGACTGGTACCATCATTAAACTGGGTGGTAATTTGAGCTAATGTTGGGCTTCGCTGGCTACGTACAATACGCCTGAGCCGTCTCTCACCACGCACTGTCAATTCTAATTGTCCTTTGCAGTTTGGCCGATCGCTAGTTTTTTTCCACCATCCATGTATTCTTGGTATACTCTTGACACTGTCGACCTTGAAAATCCTAGTTGTCTGACGATTTCGGAAATTGAATGGCCCATGCGTCGCGCACCTACCATTTGTCCGCGATCGAAGGCATCTAAAACCGGCAGTTTACCCATACTGGCAATTCCAACAAGTATTTCAGAACAACTACAGTACGCGCTATATATGCAGTTACCACAGCGCCCTCACTTGCGCATACATGATGCGCAGCGCTACACAATTTGCATAGGCTTTGCTATCCCTAATTCAGTGGCACTTCAGTGTATATATAGTCGTGTTTGTAAATTTTACTTGATTAAAATATTATGTTTAATAATTTATTATTTGATTATCAAAGTAGTCCAAAAATGAAAAATTAGTATAGACCCAAAATTTTAATAAATATAATTAGGGTAATAATTATTAGAAATTTCAAAAAACATAATTTGGCTAGTAATTATTAGAAATTTAATCAATATAATTTGTGTAATAAATATTTTAAAATTTCGATTTATAGCAAGTTGCATTTACCCGAACAAATAAAAGTTTAAAAAATTAGTATAAACATTACATTATAAATAACGGAATGAAACGGCAATATTTATTACTCATGCGAAAAAAATATAAAATTATTGGCTCAGTATTAATCCTTTACTAGCAAATGAATCGTAAAATAAAAAAAAACAGATGCTTGTATTTTAACGACATAAATTTTCATTATTCATTTTAGAATTTCTTCCTAATAATAACCATTATTAAGTTTCTATTGATAAATAAATTCATTTTAAAATATTCTGAATATTTTTTTATTAGAAATAAAAGAATTATTGTAGCAATGAATAAGAAATATAAATTAATATAATTGATTTCATAACTAACGAGGTAGCAAAGATTAAAACATCCGGATGGTTTAAGTCTTTTAATAGTAAAAGCACATACATACACTGCTGTAATTTATAACAAAGCATTAACCTAATAAACTCTCAAAGCAACGTTCCTTCTTTGAACCCTGTTAGTAATGACTGAGTTAATTTAAAAAATATTTTGAAGATATTTCGACTTAGAGCTGAAAAAATTTCTTGCACTAAGGAATGAGTAGTAATACATAATGAGTGCTTTAATTATAAACAAGGTAGTGTAAATTTAAGTGTCTGAATACGTATATTTATTTTAATTAGTTGCTATTAATTACATGAAAAATAAAGATGAAATATATGCTATATTTTACTCTCGACTAATCCTCTTCACTTTGTATTTATAACTAAGTCGAATTTCTGGAAGGCAAGTATTTCATCTGGAAGGCAAGTATCATACTTTTCACAATATTAAAAGCTATGTATATTTATTATATCTTCATGAGTAAAGCAAGTTTTTAGGGAAACTATTAGGGATCAATAAAAATTTATATCATGCTAGATATTTTTTTAAATGTTTTTTGTCTACGTACGATCGCATAATTTTCAAGAAATCGGTAGTAAATGGGCCTATTTTTTCCATAAGGTTCCATTGTTTTCTTTATCTGCCACATCTAGTTTATTAAAAAAACATCCTAAATTACATTATAAATAGTCTAGTGCAGCCATCTGGTATGTAAAATAAGTAATTAAAACTTTTCAGGATAAATAAAATGAATAATTTTAATCTTTTTGGTGCGTTACTTTTAAACACTATAGCCCGGAAATATCACGGGCACGAGAAATAGAAGGCGAAACCTCACGCCATAATTTTGACGGGAGCTAGATAAAGGGGTTAATACTTATCTCTTGCCGTCTTCATGTCTTAGGGTTGTAAGCATTAATTTTTCTTTTCGGAGGCAACCATATATCGAATTCACAGTTAAATTTCTGTACCCGATTGCTTTCAAAATTTCTTTATACATTTTAACTCTGAAAATGTGGTCCATGGTATAAATCTTGTTCTCTACGCTTTTTCAGGTTTGAAGGCTACTATATTTCTTACTTACCTTGAACTATTTACTATTGAAAGGCCCCCACTGACCAACACTGGTACAAGAGAAGTCGTCTCAGCACTCCCCTTTATCTTATTTGTAATAAAAGTTCCAAAACTGTGCTTTCTAGGCTTGCTAGTGGACATGACAGAAAACTTTCTTTTAGCGAGGGCAGAATGGTCTTCTCTATTTCCACCAAGTGCCATGTCTAGCAGGCCACCCATAGCACATTTTTGAGTGCATAGCCCATACTAAGGAGTATTTCATTTCAAATCCCATTCTTGTCATTGACTTTCTTCTGGTTAAAAACTGCATAGATTTCATCTGAATTTAGTTGCTGGAGGATAAGCAACAACAAAAACAAAAATATCAACAGAGTTAGTTTCTTATTGATATTTTTAGTGAATAGTTTAATTTTTATATTTGTCTAGCTACGTAAGAGAGTGCAGTTTCTCTGTGTATAAAAAAATGCATATTTCCCGAATATAAATTTTGAAAGGTTGTGTTTTCTGCCAGTATTTTGAAAATTTATCGTGCTGTTTTTTCTTTGTCATTTCTTAGGAAATACGAAATTGATATCAAGTGATTATTTATTATTTGTTTAAATACCTAAATCAATCTTTCGTAATTATTTAATAAATATGTCTATGTGATACGTGCGATATATGAAACATTGTTTTCTACGTTGTTTTTAATTACCGTTTATATAGCTAGCAAATGCGCTGTCATTTCTTAGAAAACAAAACCATACAATCCATATTTGAATGCACTATCTACGGTGACTTACGTACAAAATATGACGTGTAATATATCCAGTACTTCCAAAAACCGTTTTAAATATAATAATTGCTGATTTTATAACATTTGATATGAGAGTCGAATTTATCGAACCGTTTTTGACTGAAAATGGTTATATATATATATATATATATATATATATATATATATATATATATATATATATATATATATATATATATATATATATATATATATATATATATATATATATACCGGGTGGCCATAATTAAACTGACAGTGCTCACAGTGTTCTGTAGCGCGATTTATTTGCGAGAATGACGCCACATTTTGTAGGTAGATTAAACAAGACGGGGGACAAAGGATTCCGCGAAAAAATAAATTAGTTCCAAAAGTCACCGCTAGGGGAATATTTGGCGCTGTGTAATAGAAAATAGAGTGTTAACAAATGCAAATTAATACGGAATAAAATTACCTTTTATTATGCACATTTTCTTATTTAGTTCAAGTGCAATATGGCAACACTTTTAAAAAAGCGTAAAATCTACATAAACACCGATAAAGTCTAGTGATCTGCAATATTACGTACGCTGAGCAGAAGAAGAAGTTCTTTATTCAAATTTCACGTTACATCCATTGGCACAGTGCCAGCTGCTTGGGTTTTAAAAGGCAATGTGTTACGTTTCGAATCAATCGGATTGAAAGTTTATGTGCTATGTCTCCTTCTTTAGTCGAGCGTGCGTTACTGGTCAAATTCTTTTACCTCAACCAGTGCAACGCGTCAGCCTCTCTTCGTTCTTTTAGAACGCACAAAAAAATGCGTAAAGGTAACGGTCCTGTGTCAGTTAATGGGCTAAAAGCAATGGTTGCGACGTTTGAGAAAACAGGTTCTCTGAAGGTTCAGTCAGACAGAGGATGAAAACCTGTACCACAGGATACAATCGAAGCAGTTGCCACGGTGATTGTCGACAGAGGACCAGACAATATTGCTGCCACCTCTAGCGCTCGTGGATTAGCTCGGAATATGGATATGCCTTACAGTACGGTATGGAAAATCTTACGAAAGATTATCAACTTCTATCCGTACAAGATCAGCCGTGTACAGGAGTTACTGTACCCCGACCATGATAAGCGATTGACTTTTGCTCTCACCTTTCTAGCTAGAATGGAGGTGGATGATGCTTGGCCGTGGAAAATCTTATGGGGAGACGAGGCCCACTTTTACCTGCATGGAACTGTGAATACCCAGAACTGCCGAATTTGGGATGACAAATCACCACATGCAGTCACAGAAATTCTCTTACATTAACCAAAGGTAACTGTTTGGTGTGCGTTCACAGCGGAATTTATCGTAGGTCCATTCTTCTATGAGAACATTACCCCGACAGGACTGGAAACCTGTTCTGTTACCGGAGAGAAATATCGCCACATGTTGAACAGTGTCATTCCGGCAGTTCAGCAAAGACAATGCCTGGGGGAAATCATTTTCATGCAAGATGGAGCCCCTCTACACGTTGCTGTACAGGTGCAACAGCTGCTACGACAGAAATTCACAACAGAAAGAGTCATTAGCCGCTACTTTCCAACTGCATGGCCACCTCGGTCGCCTGATCTTACCCCATGCGACTTCGGGCTATGGGGTTACCTTAAGTCCAAGGTCTATCAAGGAGTGGTGCAGAACCTGGCTACGTTGAAGGATAACATATCACGGACTGTACGGGAGATTCCTGCAGACATGTTACTTTCTGTTGTTGTGTATAGTGTGCACAGAATGCAATATGTGGTCCACAACAACGGCAGCCACATTGAACCTCATTTGAATGCAAAATAAAATGTAATTTATGTATTGATTTGCATTTGTTAACACTCTATTTTCTATTACACAGCGCCAAATATTCCCCTAGCGGTAACTTTTTTAACTAATTTATTTTTTCGCGGAATCCTTCGTCCCCCGTCTTGTTTAATCTTCCTATAAAATGTGGCGTCATTCTCGCAAATAGATCGCGCTACAGAACACTATGAGCACTGTCAGTTTAATTATGGCCACCCGGTATATATATATACAACATATATATATATATATATATATATAAATAAGAATAAGATGAAAGAGAAAACCAGTAATAGCTCTAAAGCTACTTATATATATATATATATATATATTAATATTATTTTACTAAGATATGTGTAATACAGTCGAAGCTCGTTATAACTCCCCGACGTTATAGCGACCGTTTCAATATAACGACCAGTGCAAAAACTGCCAAACAGTATCCCCTTTAAAGTTTTTTTTTTTTTTTTTTTTTTTTTTGTGCAATATAACGACTCTGTATGTAATATAACGACTCTGCAGTCTATTTACTCCCAATGCAGCGTCTCCGATCCACTTCCGACACTAAATCTTTAACTGAGGAATGAGATGATGTTTTAAAAACTTTTGGAATTCACTGAAAACCAACAACGAATCCTGATTTTTTTCCTAGGTTTAGTTTGGTTTGGTTTGGAGCTCTATGGTCAATTTCTTTGCTATACGAGGGCTAATTATACCGGGACCTATTGCTTAAAGCCCATTCTGAATAGCTACAACTTCCCATGCCAACAGAGAAACTCGATTCCATGGACTTAGGTACAGAAAGTCATCGCCCTAGCCATTTGGCCATTGTCCAGCTTATTTTTCTAAGAAAGCGATGGACGGAAAACACACATTTTTTGTGATTTTATTCATTTCTATATAAAGTTTTAATTTTATAAATAATCTTTCACTTAAATTGTATTTACTGTAACTAATTTCCATTGCCTATGTTTATTGGATAACAAAGGGAACAATACTATGTAGTAATTATGTACTAATATGTAATTTATTTAAACATCTTAATTTTCACGTAAATGATAAGATTTTATATTGTAAAATGTTAATCAATTTTCGCTATTGCTACCACTCGTTATAACAAACTTTATCTATGAGACGAGATGAGTCGTTATATCGAAAGTTGACTGTACTCACCTTCCGGCAGTATTTGAGCGATTGACATACCGAATTATTTAAGTCCACTTTTTGACTTTTTTGTAAATTTTAGTTTCAAAGCACTTGATTGACTTCTAACTTTTTATATTAATAATTTTTTCCAGATAATAAAGATTTACACCTATTAAGGAGAAAATTGCTTTGGGCGATTGAATAATAATTAACTTTTCGCAGTCATTCAAGTTAAGTCCATACTCTAATGTATATCAGTGCAATAATGCAATTCAAACGCATGGGGCAAGATACTTGATGATAACGGTAAATCGCTTAGTGTAGTTTCATCACAAAAAAGTAAAATAAATGAATCAGTTAAAGTCTAAATGATGCAGAAATATTGTTAAACACTGTTAATAACTAAACATTTAAATAAATTTTTATTTCTGCAGTAAAAAATAATCTGAAGTCTGATTTGGATGTTATTGCTTTTTTCCACTTAACTAAATCGATTAAGTCCCTTAGTCCCTCAAAAATTGTAATAATAATAATAACAATTACTTCAAGGATATTCCCACTTATAAATTTTACAAGTCGCCCGATAAAAGCTACATCTGCAATATTACATTCCACAATGTTTATTTGAATTTATATTTTCAGAGGAATTAAATAACAATGTACATTATATTATCAATTTTCTCCACTTTTTGTTTTACGAGCTTAACAGATTTGGCAAGTGAGCGGCAAATATAAAGCTATAAATAATAATATTGTAATACTGAAGTCAGCTCAGTAATTAGATGGATAGTAGTAACGTGTAAGTCACTAATATACTAAGGAAATTTATTAATGATGTTAAAGTAATTTTAACACCTTTTTCGCAATATTCTTCTTCTACTCTTATAACTATGAACGTCCCCGAAAATTTCTCGAAATTAGAACTTTAATTCCTTTGTTTGTTCGAATAAAGTTTCCTACACCTGATTATTCTACAGGAGGACAGTTAACTGTCAAGGCTTCTGTTTTAAAATCACCAGTGTATTTCTCCGGATCTTTCCTGTGTTACTTATAATATTTTGGAACATGAAAATTTATTCTTAATGTATAAAATATTTTAGGTCACACAAATTTTGATGCTTTGATATAATTAACTTCCTTTCAAAAGTTTAATAAGACGAAACTTCCAATACCTGTTAACAAAACTTAGCATTTATTATAAATACACTTTGTATTATCAATAATTTTTTTCACTTCGATTTTTTTTTCTGTTCAAGTAATAGCAACTATATTTTAGTAAGTGTAGAATTTTACTAATTTTTAACTAGTATTAAAGTTCTTTTTTATAATATATAATTAATATTACACATTAAGAATTCGTTCTAAATTTGAAGACTACATTATTAAAATAAGTGAATATATATATATTTAAAATTTAATGCAATGCATTTTTAAAACAATTAATATAACTGCAGATGTAATTGTAACAAAATATAGGTCTTGAATACTGCTGATTAGGGATTACGTTTAGAATGAACTTCCTTTGCTATGATCATACCACTGACGTCTATTCTCCTGCGTTTACCAAAGTCTTTCAAAAGCCCATAATCCTTTTCAAAATAATCTTCTTGCATTCCTACTGTATGTAATAAGACTTTTAACTCATTATCATAAATAGAGGAATATAATTTAAACTCTGACAGTCCGGACTAATTTCCTTCCACTGCACTTTGCTGGATATTTAAGAGAGCAAACTGATGGTATATTAACTTTGACTTTATATAGCACCAGAAAGCTACTGAGTATGGACTCATTTATAAGGACATTTACTTGGGCAATGCACTTACCATTAAAGCCTTTTTTCAAGTATTTATCAAAACCAACAATCCTTTTCAAAATTATCTCTTAATTCCTATTGTATATAGCAAAATTTAAATCATGCTGAAAAACAGAGAAACAGAATTGAAATTCCTACAATGAGGCTACTTTCCTCGTTGTGCAATTCACGAGCTACTTCAGAAAGCAAACTGATGGGATATTAAATAAGACTTGATATAGCACCAGAGAACTTCTGATTATGGATACTGTAGAAGCGCTGGATGATATAATTCCAAGAAGTAGAAACCTTGGTGTGTGGTCGGAGAGACTGTCAATAAAAAAACTTTTATAACCACTCCAGAGAGCAAAATAAATAAATAAATAAATAAATAAAAAATAAAGACTTGAGGAACACTATGATAGCGATGATAAGAAAACAAAGGTTTTAAGATGGATGGTGACGTAAAGTTCAAGTTATTTTATGGCCCAAAATAAAATTTTCAAATAACTGTCAAAGTGGTATCGCAAAAGAAAATTATAGTGAGGAAGCACTTGGTCTACTGTGAACATGAGCAGTGAAATAAGGGACCAATTGGGGCAGGAGCTGTTAAGATAAGGACAGCCCACTGTCCAATGAGAGAGAAAGAGGTGGGCCAAAATGGCCCCGGGAAACGGACGAGCCCCTCCAAAGAAAAAAAAGGGTCCAGAGATTTCGCTGGCTTATCCCCGAGCTCTGAACCTGTAGATGCGATTACTCTCTCGCGGAGACTTGAGGAGGTTCCTGTAGTCTGACATGATGATGCCGAGTCTGACCTGATCTGGGTACCTGTCAACGGAAGCCTTAATTCCTGAATTCTTCAACAGTCGTAAGCGCCTCCCGAATTAACTTAGAAATATTTGCTTTCACTGAATATTTTCCCTCTGCTTTTGGATTTATCATGTATTAGTTGATAATATGATTGTGAACCTCATTTTGTTATTAATTTTGCTTTAAAAAAATTTTAGCATTCTTGAATAAAAGTATGATAAGGGTCAATTGTCTATGTTTCCTTGCTTGTCCCACACATGCACACATCAATTTATTAAGGTTCTATTCTGATCTATAGATACGTTCATAAGGAACTTTCTTTATGCAACGGTCATACCATTGAAGTATTGTTTCATGAGTTTATGAAAGACCACAATGCCTTTTAAAATGATCTCTTGCATTTCTACTATATATAATAAAGATTTAACCCATTTAGGACCGCTCCATTTTTCCTTTATTAGAAATGCACCAAACACAAATAAGTTGTTTCCATAAAATTAAATTTATTTTTACGAGAGTTACGAAATGTTGCGCTTTGGCAACATCAGTCAAAAGCGGTATAAAAATATTAAAAATATCAAAATTTAAAATTATAAAATGTTTTAAATAATTTAAAAGTCTTTGAAACTTTTCGCATGAAGAGGTACATTACACTTATTACATACAGAAATTGTTTGACTTTTGCAGTGTTTACATTTTTCTGTTTATTTTCACTATTTTTAGTAATAATATACGGCCCATACGGTCTTTCCGAGTTTCTTTAACAATTAGATTTTGAATTGAAGATGGCCTTCCAATATGTAAAGTTTCAGGTAAAACAGAATTCATCTGCATTTCTTCAAGCCTTTTTATCAAAGATATGGCTCTCTCAAAGATATAGATCTCTGAAACTCTAATAAACTTATTTTAGAATTCATTACATCCATGTAGAGTCTCCATTTTCCCCATGCAATATGCTCCTTTTTCTTACTATATTGCTTACTTTTACATTTATTAGGAAAAAATGTCGATTTCACCTGCAATGTCTTTAGGGGATTCGACATTTTCACATAAAATATTATCATCAATAGCTTCTTCATCCTTCAAATCATCCGGATATGGAGGGATAATGATGAATTGTGGTTCATCATTAGCTTATGTTGAGGACGATTCTGAAAAATTATCATCATCTAGCTCATGAAAATACTCCAATGTTTCTTCCAATGTCAAAAATCGATTTTTTCTAGAGACAAACTTATCTGAAATTTTAAAAAAATACCAATCTACTGCATAAAAACTAGGCCGCATATCCAAATGTTAAATAATACACATTGGACTGATGTTGCGTTTACACAACATTTATAAAAATATGAATTGAGAAACATAAAAACAAAAATTATGCCTTACCTGTTGAAGCCATTTTGTTCTTTAATCTCTAGTAAAAACGGAACTAGCATCAAATCGGAAATTTAACATGTGCTGCTATCTAAGGTTATTATTTAAAATTAGTCATTTTTTTCCTTTCAAAACACCAGAAAAAAAACAATTTTTTGCAAGTGCTAAAAGCCGGCAAATGTGGAAATAAAAATTATTATGATCAATTAAAGTATAGAGAATAAAATAGAAACGTTACTTCAGACGTACAAAACTTAGAACATGCCTTTAAAAATACAGAAATCAATGTTGCGTTTTCGCAACGCCAGTCTTAAATGGGTTAACTCATGATAAAAAATAAAAAAAAATAATAATAATTTTAAGTCCTGCAATCAGGGACAATTTCCTTGCACTGCACTTTTCGAGACATTTCAGAGACTGTGGTTTCCCTGAATTATCGAAAAAAGGAAGAGAAATGAATCTAACACATTGAATATTTTGTAGAATGCGGTTTTAAACAGTGTAATAAATATGAATGGAGAGGTCTAACTAAAACATAACGTGGCACAATAAAACTGCTAATTCTGGAAATGTGCATAAAGATTCATGCGTTACAATATGCTCATACTACGGAGGTATTTTATAATGTATTTAGCAAAACAATCAAAAATCCCAAATTCGCTTCCAAATTATATCCTCACATTCCTACTAGATATAACTAAAATACATGCTGAAAAACTGAGGAAAGTTATTTTCCTTTGATACCTCGTATAATTAGGGATAATTACCTGTTCTCTGATTATGGATACGTTTCAAAGAAACTTTCGTTTCGCTATGAACATACCACTGAAGGTTATTGACATGTACTTATAAAAAATTTTAAAAGCACAAAATCTCTTTCAAAATTACATCTTTGCATTCCTACTGTATATAATAAAAATTTAACTCATGCTAAAAACAAAGAAACACAATTTTAACTACTGTAATAAGGGAAAATTTTCTTGCATTGCCGATTATGCATACGTCTAAAAGGAACTTTCTTCATGCTATGAACATACCACTGAGGTATATTAGGGTGGGTCGAAAAAAATAAATATAATTTTTTTTTCGGAAAGCTTTAGTGCGGAAAATTTGCCTATTGAAATGAGAAGAAGACCGGCATAAAAAATATTAAAATCGGTTAACATCTTCTGTTCATGCATCGTACTTAAAATTTATGAAAGATTGCAAAAATAAGGATATTTTTGTAACTTTTTCTGCTAGTTTAAACTTTTAAAATAAACACGATTTAGTTTTTTATGCTTGTTTCATGGTTTAAATAATCTAAATAATTTAAATTCTGATCAAAAATATAATTTTTTCCATTCGCCCAACGTCTTAGAAAAAACAGAAATATATCAATATTTCACAATTTTCACTGTGCTACTCTTCGCTCGTTTTGCTATAACAAAACACAGATTCTTTCTATATGGTTGATAAGTGTAAAATATGAAGAGACAAGAGTCGTGTTACGACGGATTTGAAAAGTCAATTCACACCTCCTGAGGAAAGTTGGGGTCTTTTCTTTGACGGACAAAAAGATCATACTTTGTTCGACGAAAAATTTAATGCCAAGCAATTTCACAGGAATGGGAAAGAAGAACACTATTCTCTTATCGAGGAACCTGGATCAACTTATAATTGACATGTATCTCTTTCCTGGAGTTCATCAAATTATTTAACTCAAAGCATTATTTCTCGTCTGTCTGTACTATCAATATCACTAGAAAAACTAGAATTAGTAAGATGTGATGGTACTATAACCAGCACTGGATGGAAGAACGGTGTCATGCACCGACTAGAAAATCATGTAGGACGCCCGCTACAGTGGAGCATATGCCTCCTGTCTTTTAATGAGCTTCCTTTTCACCACACTTTCCAACATATTGACGGTCAGACTGCAGGACCTATTTCTTTTTGTGGGCTAACCGGGCAGTAGCTCACTTGCTGTGAAAACCTCCCTGTGGTTGATTATGAACCCATAGATTATTCGATTCTTGATATAGGCAAGAATTTGTTGATCAAAGACAAACAGTACTTGTTGGACACTTCAAATGCAATCACCTTGGGAAATTGCCCAGAAGAGTTGTCAAAGAGGAACCTGGTCCTTTCTCCCATTCCAGATGGCTATCTGAAGCCAACCGTGTCTCTAGGTTTTATATAAGTTCATCAGATACATCCGGAATTTCAAAAGAAATAGTTGGCTTCATCTTGAAATCATATATGCCTATGTGGTTTGCCACAAAAAAGAGCAAATATTTTACTAACGTACCAAAACAGGCATATCAAGCAATCCAGATATCACGGTATTTAATCGGACGAATTACTTAAAATAGTTAATCCAGTAATTAAACGAAATGCATTTTTGCACACCCAGAGAATGTTCTGTTGGCAATGCTTGTTGATGAAAGAGCTTGGTTACAGAAGTATCTTAAAAGCAAGAGAAACCGTCCCAAAGAAGAAGAGTGTTAGAAATGTTGAACTACCGAAGATAAACTTTCAAGCTTCCAAATACACTGAAATTATTAATTGGAATTCTTGTATGGTGTATCCTCCACCAATGCTTTGGAACCTAAGTGAAGATGATATTAAATAATTAATCAATTCTGACATTACGCCCATCAGAGAAATACTAAAATTTCCTCGTGACACCCAAGCTGTGGAGAGGTGCGTAAAAATTATGACAGAGGCCTCGAATAAAGTATGTGGATATGAAGCTAGAGATGTCTATATCCGAGCAACACTGAAGTCAAGATCGGTTCTGCCTCATTTCTCAAAAAAATCAGACTTGAAATGTGTATAGATATAAAAAAGTAAAAGTAAAAACAGGGTAAGCCAAATAATCCTACTCTAGGGATTAAATATAATGTAAATACCACACCCAGCAATTGGATGGTTGGTTGAGTAGGGTGTGGGTGCAACTCGACGTGCAACCACCACCGCGTGGTGAGTTCTGGGTCGTTTTGATCTAGCAAATCGAGTGGAGAGTTGCACATGGAAAATTGCGAAAAATTGTTAAATTTCTGTTTTTCAAAGACATTGCGTGAAAGGTAAAAAATAGATTTTTGATCAGAATTTAATTTATTTAGATCATTTTAACCATAAAACAAGCATAAAAACTAAAGCGTGTATATTTTAAAAGTTTAAACAAGCAGAAAAAAAAATTACAAAAATATCACGATTTTTGCAATTTTTCATAAAATTTAAATTCTATACGCGAACGGAAAATGTTAGCCGATTTTATTTTTTATGCCGTTTTTCTTCTTATTACAATAGGCAACTTTTCTGCACTAAAGCATTCAAAAAAAAATTTTCTCGACCCACTCTTAGGTATATTCTTTTGTACTTAAAAGCGTTTCAGAAACCCCAAGTTGCTTTCAAATTATCTCCTTGCATTCCCAGTGTATAAAACAAAAATTTAACTCATAGTAAAAAACAAAAGAAAATAATTTTAAATCCTACAGTTAGGGATACTTTCTTTGCACTACTGAATATAGATACGTTTAAAAAGATATTTTCATTGATGTCTATTCTCATGCATTTACATACATTCTCCAAAAGTCCACAATCCCTTTAAAAATTAGTTCTTGCGTTAATAATGTTTATAATAATAATTTAACTGTTGCTAAAAAAACAAGGATCATCATTTTAACTCCTACAATCAGGGCAAATTTCTTTGCACTGCTGCTTATAGATATGTTTAAAAGAAGCTTTTCTTTGAGCCAAGAACATGTCACTGAGGTCTATTTTCTTGTATTACCTAAGCATTTGAAATGCCTACAATCACTTTCAAAATTAAATCATTGCATCACTAATGTTTATATTCATACTTCAAATCATGCTCGAAATGAAAGGAACATAATTTTAACTCATACAATAAGGACTAATTTCCTTGCACTGCCCATTGGGAGATATTTCAGAGAGAGAGTGGACTTTTCCCACAATGATCGAAAAATGAAGAGAAACGAATCCAAACACATATATCTCGCTATCTTAACATTTTACATTTTCCGCATCCCTCTGCTTCTCCCTTTGCATCCATTGGATTCGCCTGCCGCCAGAGCCATCGTTAGAGAGTGCGGAGCAATTCCGAACATCAGACGCGATTGTGTCTCTCCGCAGGGCAGACCACCTTAGCGGAACCTCTCTGTTCTCGCCAATAAATGGTGAAGTTTTCCCCCAAAACATATAGTTTGATGGTGTGGTGATCTGGGGGTGAAAGTACCGTTTCGTGCGAATGATAAAATGACTTTGTACCCATGTTTGACTCGGTCTGATCGCCATGGACTGGATTTTTAAGAGTTTTGGAAATAAAGGTAAGGGAAGGATATGTGTTTTGTTTCTCTGTAACATGTGGGGTTAAAAAAGAGTGGAAACTGTTCGATACCTAGATATCTAGGTGTCAACTGCGCGGAGAAATGATAAATGATATCTGGTGAAGATGCAAGGTGGAAGTTGATGGTTTTTCCTTTCGGCTTGAAGGGCAATATATTGTGGGGGTAAACTATATAGCAGTTTAAATAAACTAACATTTATTGAACTATTACATGGGAAGGGGAACTTATTAATATTAAGGTTTATTTTTTAAATAATAATAATATTATTTTTTTAAATATTCAAATTTCTTTTACAGTACTTATTCGTAGAAAAAAGAGTCTTCATAAAAACTAAGTTTTAGTGTTTAATAACTTTTAATATAATAATGAAGAGTAAAACAGTAAACTATTTTTTTTTTAAAAATTTACGAATAAATTAAATATTTTTTTTTTTATTTTCCTCCTTCTTCTTAATTTAAAATCATTAATATTCTGCTGAAACACTGGGATATGGAAAATTTATCACAAGATTTGGTATTAAAATATCTGAAGTTTTTAAAAAGCTAGGAAAGAATTAAAAATGTATTTAAGATGTATTTTATTTTTCATTCAGAAATTGATAACACATATTGCTTTAAAATCATATCAAAGCAACATTTCAGACAATAACTCGTGTTAAGATTTAAAATGTAAAAAACTCAATAATCAGTTTTACGTATTATCAGATTACAGAAAGAATCTACTTTATCAAACGCGGAGGCCCTGTAATAGAAATAATATTTTATCCCATTATGAAAGTAAAGTTATAAATAGTGGTTTATAATAAAATGCAATATGATAAAAATTTTCCGCAGATGATGTTTGAAGAATTTATGCTGTTGAAAACATGGTTTTAGAATTTTTTACCCAAAATATATTCACATTAAATTGAACAATACACGTTTATCTTACATATTGTTGTTACTCTGATCATAATAAATTCTTAAAATTCTATTGTATCACATATAATATTGTTGTAAAATTTACAAATACAAAGTTGGTTGAATAGAAGATATAGTAACGGAATAAAAATATAATTTTTATAACTACAACAAAAAAAATATAATATGATTTTACATCTATATATATTCCCATTTCTAATAACATAAATAGAGGAATGAATTTTAAAACTTTATAGAAATAACAAATAACCAGCCATTATTTAAAAAAAATTAAAGTCAGGTTCCCTGTTAAGGTTCATTGATAATAATAACATCATGTGATAATTTTTATAATAGTTATTTAATATATTGTATTTAATTCAATATTCTGTAACAGTTTTTTAATAATTGGATGCACCTGTCAAACAGAGAAACGTAAGTTACGTGCTATGTATTAATAAGCATTAGAGGTTTTGGGTCATAAATACTAATGAAACTTTAAATCATTCAGAAGAATTTTTTTAATACAAGATTTCTACTTCCCTTCGCATTAACAAAGTACATTTTAACCTTAAATGTTAATTAGATTTTAGGACTAAAAAGAAGCATTTACGATGCAGAAAAGAAACAGATATTATAGGTGAAAAAATAACAGGAATATATGCGTAGTATTTTGCGCAAATAACAGATTGCAGAGTATTAGTGAAAATATTAACGATTTTGTATAAAGAAAGGTAATTAATACGTATGTGTAAAAAATTTCTACAACATATACTTGAATTTATAAGATAAGAATTTCAATGATTTTCTTACGCGTATTGATTTATAATGTGTTGGTGACTAATTATAAATATATATTTCATTTTATATCTGAATAAGTTGTAATATTAGAATTTCTATATGAATATTTTATTTTCAAAAAATATGCACAGCAGGATAATGAGACGTATGATTTAATTCCAATTGTTTCACTTCTAAATTATTTTGATATATTGAGAGAAAGGGAAAAAGATAGAGAGAGATATGAAAGAAAAATTACCGTTGTCGAACTATATCACATGATTGTAATCTAATTCATATATAGCATTAAACATATGTTATAATGTAAAATGCAATCGAAAGCCTACCTTAAAGAAACCTGTTATATTATTTTATTCAAAATATGTCAGTACTTTTTTTCTGTCTAAATATTGCTATACACCTCATCAAAATACTCACGTTTAGTTCAGAAAACAGTTTTAATGTGTCATATGATATAATATCATTTGTATTGATTCTTATTACAAAGTTCGTGGATCCCAACTCCGTTTCGATCAATGACGGGGAAAGATATCTGTTATCTTGTTGAAATATTGGATTATATAGAATCAGATTATTTCTTTTGATTCAATTTAACAGTTTTATATGTCGTGAAATAGGAAATTTAATTTTTTGCATGTCTGAAGCCATTATATTTAAAGGAAAATGTATTTGGTAAGCGAACATTCAGTTGGAAAATTTGTGATTTTTATACCTAATTAATAAGGTTCAATTTTAATTGAGACTTGTCCACTTGTATGCTTCAACTCTTTTTAACCTTTTGCTATTTATTTTTTTAAATGTGGAACCAAAATTGTAGGAGTTGTCATAACTGAGTAAAAATAATTGCATCCTAGAAATATGTATTTATGCTATTACTTTATTTAGTACACATAATTAAAAAATTGTCAGTTAAGAATTGTATAAATAAAGGGGAAAATCCTTCTTGACCTCATTTCTATCAGCAGTATTGAAAAAAAAATTTCGAGAAAGATATGGCTGTTATGCTTGCTTAAAGCCGGATGAATAGCAATCGATCATTCTGTGCATTAATGCGTTTTTTGTTTTTAAGTCTACTTAACTAATACATTCGATTGTTTCTGCAGGAAAAGGAAAATGAACTAATCTATAAGTTTCTACTGAAACCATTATTTTTAATGCGTAGTTTAGAGATTATAGCTTCCCACGTGGAAATGAGTTTTGCGCGACTTTAATTGCTTTCCGAAGACAATTCTGGATTTGCCAAGACATCATGGAATGTTTATGTAAAACTAATTCTGTTTGCAACACTATCTTATGAAATACTTATTCCAGGGATCAGACATAATATTCAGGCTTAATATTTTAAAGTTCCCATTAGAGTTTGCAAATAACCTCCGTACAGTTATGACGGAAATTATAGCTCGCATTTCAAGAGTAATTATATAAATTCTCACTCGCGTTTTTAGTCAAATTACCTTTTAGTAAAATTAAACCGCAGATTTCCGTTTATATTAGGTAGGATATCTCTCAAAATCTGCTCCTTAGCATTCGTACATTGGTGTGCGGGTAAGTCTCCAGTTTTCATTACCCCTCCTTCTAATCTTTATTTTTCTTATATGTATGTATGTACGTGATCGTTCGGGAATGTTCATAAATTTCACACCATTTTTAAAGTGTTTGAAAAGGAATCGTACCAGCTTTTGTTAGAAGATTTTAACAAGCAGGAAATACAACGTAAGGGAAAATGGTTCCAAACTGAAATCTAGGCATTATCATGCAATCTTATACTATTAAAAGTAGAAAAAAATTACTTAAAAGTTAAAACTATATATATATTTTAATGCGTAATTTTTGTACAAAGGAGTACATTTAAGCGACGTATAATGTACAGCAGGCAGTTACTATAAAATGCAGAAATTACGGTGAAGACATAGGCAAAAATTCTGCAGCGTGAATATAAATTTTTGACATAGCTCTTCATACACATTCCTGTTAGTCAGAGTGACTAAGAAGGAATATAACAGAAAGGGAAATAAGTTGAAATATTATACAAACATAGGAAAAGTGTATAAAATATTATACCTTAGTATGGATAAGGTTTTAGTCCTATAGTAAATAACTCTTAGCTATTCGTTTTTCTATGTATATCGTAGTTCTCGTAATTGTAGAATAGACAGAAAATCACATAAATCAAATAGCAAATAAAATTTACCTGTGTAATTTCAGTTACATTTCCAGAAGCAAAAGATCCCTCTATACTAAGATGAAAATATATCTCTTACATTTCGAACTTAAGGTGGCGCCTCAGTTGAAAAACCAGATATTTAGTCCCAAATACAAACTGCAGAGGTGTATCTTTCAGTCTTATTTAACTAAATATTAACGAATGTATATTTTGGAAATATATTTTTCACATATGGAAATAATCATTTCAAAATAAGGGCTTATTCAGATTCACATTAAAAACATTTAATTTTTTTTAAAAACTTGTCAATCATTGCATTAAATCATTATTGTACATCAATATAAAATAATTTTTATTTTTGAAAATATGAAATGCTTTTTAAATAGACATGCACTGAATTTTAGATTTATATTCGTATACAGAAATCAGGTATCAAATATGCTCATATGCTAATGTGTGATTAAAGTTACGCTGAAACTAATATTCCGTATAGTTTAACGTGGGGCGAACTGATCGCCGCAGCTGTTGTCATAAGTAGAACTCAAGTTCATCTTGTCATGAATACAGCTACATTCTTTTATGCATTCAATATATATGTATTCAATACAATATTCAGTCTTAATATTTTAAAGTTACCATTAGAGTTTGCAAATCACCAATGTTCAGTTAAGACGGAATAACTGTTCGCATCTGTTTCGGCTACTGCTCGCATTACAAGAGTACTTACTCGTATATACATTCTAACTGACGCTTTCAATCAAATTATCTTTTATCTTTTAGCAAAATTAAACCATAGATTTCCGTTTGCGTATATTTGAATATCTTTCAAAATTTTCTATTCAAAGGAAAAAAAGCTTCTTTTGAATTACTCAGAGGAAATAGAATTGCAGATATTATGTGGTAATATTTCAACTGCTAATTAAAAATAAAGCAAAAAAAAGACAATATTTATTAACTTTGAAATACGCCTCGAGTAAAACCGTGTTTCAATACTTTTTTTTTCACATATTCATGGCATTTCTTTATTTTTCCGTTCTTGAAAAAAATTCCTCATTTTTCAAAAATTCTGACCTTTAAGACAAATGAATATTCTAAAGCGAAAAAAAAACCCAATATGTGCTGTACATAAAACATTTCGAAAAACATGTCTAAAAGAAAATGCATAAAAGATGATGACAGCTAATAAGGTAAAAATTTATTACCTGTCAAACTAGTTTTTTTTTTTTTTTTGATAAATTTTTATTTTTCTTGCGAGCGAAATGATATTCACAGTTGAAACTAAATTTATTGGAGATTTTCAAATTACATTTCATATTTCACATCAACACAGAAATATGATAGTTTCATTTTTATCGTACAGAAAGTATTATGTTTAATAACGAACCACATTTCATACATGTAGCTTATGATTTTTTTATTACAATGATCATTCTGCTAAAATTTTTACCAGGTTGAAACACACTTTTCTCTATAGATTTCATTCCTCTCTGTATTTTGTATCACCAAATCCACTTCTATAAGAAATTCAATTTAATGCGGCATCTTATAAGAAAAAGGGATTAATTCAATGTTTAAATCGCGATATTTTTCAACCTCAGAAAAATTGCACTTGGCATATTTCCTTGATATATTTATTTTTATCCATAAGTTTAATATTGATATTAAAGTATAATTTTTTCGAAACTAATAAAGACGGAATATATGAGTTTAATATTTTCTGAAATGATATTCACAGCTATTTTGTTACATGGGAGATTTTGTTTATTTGTTATAAGTCCGACTTAGTATATTTCTTATAAGTGGTAATAAGTTTATTTGTGATAAATGATAATTAAATATTTGTTATAAGTCAGAATTAATTTATTTCTTATAAGTGAGAATTTATTTATTTGTGATAAGGGAGACTTAGTTTATCTGTTATATGTGAGAATTTGTTTATATGTGATAAGTGGAATTAGTTTATTTCTTATATGTGAGAATTAGTTTATTTGTTACATGCGGGAATCAGTTTCCTCCATGTAATCCCGTATTGTAAGTAAACTTACATATAAACAGTAGCTTACTATCTTCACTTTCTCGTTTTACCTTGTAAACCCTTTGTATTACATATCAAAAATTATACCTTACAAGAAAATTGTGGGCAAAAAATACGTAAGAAACACATCTTAAATTCCCCTTTAAATAAAAAAGGATAGCTGCATGTTTCGAACTAGATAATAGTCCCCAATCAGTCCAAATTGCATTGATGTGATTTTCGTAATTAACAATTTAGGAATGAAATCGAGTTTCTGCAAATCAGAGAAGAGCATTCCGACAATCACACCAAAACTATTCGACCTAATGTCGAAGTGTTAACTAGTTTTAAACAGTTAGTCTTTCTTTTTAGTTTATTGTGAAATTTAAGAAATGTTCATCAAATATCAAAACATTAATGCACTGTTTCCTTGAAGCAATTTAAAGTAATATTAATAATTACAATTATCTTTATGATCTGTTACCCACCGCAGTTGGTAACTTATTTTCTATATAAAACTAGTTTCTACATCCTCATTACATCAACTTGGTAATACTAGCACTCACACAAATGGAATGTCCTTGAATGAAATGACTTCACATTCCCAAATAATATTTCGTGCCGACAAAAAATCTGATAAAGAAGGAAAAAAAAAGACAATATTCACTTAGTATAACTTCTCGTTTTAACTTGTAAATACTCCTTTTATAATATAAACACATTATTGCAGTTTTTCCTTGATGCGATTTATAATTAAAGTTACTACAACAACTTTTATGGTCTGATACCCACCACAATCGGCACATCATTTTCTATGAGGAAAAATAAATGTACATACTCATTACCTCAAACTTAGTAATGCTAGCTCTCATGCTAATGCAGACCTTGTCAAAAAATGACTTTGTTTTCCCAAACGACGTTTCGTGCCAACCAAAAATCTGATAAAGACGGAAAAAATACAATAGTCACGAAGTAGAAATTTTCATGTTACCTTGTAAACAGTCCTTTCATAATATAAATAAACTAGCATTATTGCCCGGCGTTGCCCGGGTTGATATACAGATATAAAATTTTTGATGCATTCCATCAAAAAAAAAATACTGGGCTGCACCCCTCGCTCTTCATGTTCATCTGGCTAGACAGATTGCGCTTAGTGCGTTTCTATGAAATGATATACAAACAATAAGAAAAAAAGAAACTTTCGGCCTGCGGAAAGAAACTGAGCCTGCAGACCTTCGTCTGATTATATGTGTGATTTTATTGAGAATTAATAACACAGTGTTGCGGGATTCGCACGTTTGGATTGAATAAGTTTACTGTTTAATTATCTTTGTTAAATACTGTTTAATTACATTTAATTAGATTTGCTTGGTCCACTGTTTAATTAAAAATAAGTTTTATAATTTACATTTGCCTTTATTATTTATTTTTCCCTTAAAAGCTCAGTTTTTTCCACATCACCCAAGAGGTAAAGTGCAAGATGCGTTATCCCCTTTATTTATTCAAAGTAAGGCGGGATTCCGCATGAAGCCTATTTTCCTTACTTTGGTGATTCGGTTTTTTAATGTCGACAGGCCAAAAACCGTATCGGTTTTTAATTTTCCCAAAGCCAAAAACCGTAGAAAAAGCGAACTGTAATTCGGTTTTTAATTTTCCTAAGGCAAAAAACCGTAGAGAAAGCAAATTGTAAATCGGTTCAAGCGATGAGAAAAACTGCAAATAATAAAGGACACAAAGCAGAGCCGGGAAAGTTGTGTTAAAACATACTAATTTGAACTGCATTCTTAAAAATCTCCCATCTCAGTTAGTCTAGTGGTTAAATTTTATCTTTTACCGTATTTTAATATTTCTTTTGTCAATTTATTTCGTTGTTATGCACGTGACGCAAAATTAATTTAAAGTATCACAAAAGAAAAGAAAACACGTGATCAGCATTTCATAAATAAAATTATAAAAATTAATCTTTAAAAATTCACCAAAAATCAGAAAAGGGAGGTAAAGATTCGAAAAGGATTTCGTTTTAAGGGAATTTTTAGGATCTTTCTATCGATATAAATTTTATAACCCTCGGATTATCATTTTAAATGCAAACTTAAAAAAATTAGAAAAACAGCTTAAAAATATAATTTTAAAAAATCGAAGAATAATTTTTCAAAAATCTTTATCAGTGCACCCCTCCACTATAGACTCCACTATAGAAGAATCGCCATGAAAAATTTCAGCTCTTTATGTCCAACGGTTTGGACTGTGCGTTATCTGTCAGTCAGTTAGGCAGGGCCAAAGTTTATTTCCATGAAGCTCTGTAGCTTCATGGTTATTACCAACCCCAAGAGGGGTTGGTAATGACCGCGCAGGGGATAGGTTTCGGATTTCACTGATAACATGTTGTGGGGAACGGTCTGTATCCACAGGGGGTACGCGCAACTCTTACGGGCACAAAATATCATTAAAAATTTAATTAAAAAACTAATTGAGCCTCAAACTTCATTTTTGCTGCACTGAGTTTCTCGGGTCCTATACATTATATCTGCCGAATTTGGTCCCGGTGGGTGAAACAGTCTATTATTCTATAACGGACAAACAAACAGACAAGATCTTTTATAAATATAGATTATTTCAGTTTTTCCTTAATGCAATTTATAATTAAAGTTCTTACAACAGATTTTATGGTCTGATACCCACTACAATCGGCACATCATTTTCTATGTAAAGAAACAAAAATCTCCATTCTCCTTACATAAAACTTGGTAATGCTAGCTCTCATGCTAATGCGCACTCCTTGTTTAAAAATGACTTTCCTTTCCAAAAAATGTTTCACCCGGCAAAAAATCTGATAAAGAAGGAAAAAAAAGACAATAGTCACGATGTATAACTTTTCATTGTACCTTGTAAACAATCCTTTTATAATAGAAACACATTATTTCAGTTTCTCCTTAATGCAATTTATAATTAAAATTATTATAACAAATTTTATGGCCTGATACCCACCGCAATCGGCAGATCATTTTCTACGTAAACAAAAAAGATTCTACATCCTCATTACTTGAAACTTGGTGATGCTATCTCTCATGCTAATGTAGATTACTTGTTTAAAATTGATTTTACCTTCCCAAACAATGTTTCGTGCCGACAAAAATCTGATAATGAAGGAACAAAAATACAATAGTCAAGAAATAAAACTTCTCATTTTGCGTTATAAACACTCCTTTTATAATATAAACACATTATTGCAGTTTTTCCTTGATGCAATTTAAAATTAAAGTTCTTACAACAGATTTTATGGTCTGATACCCACTACAATCGGCACATCATTTTCAATGTAAAGAAACAAAAATCTCCATTCTCTTTACATAAAACTTGGTAATGCTAGCTCTCATGCTAATGCACACTCCTTGTTTAAAAATGACTTTCCTTTCCAAAAAATGTTTCGCCCGTTAAAAAATCTGATAAAGAAGGAAAAAAAAGACAATAGTCACGATCTATAACTTTTCATTGTACCTTGTAAACAATTCTTTTATAATATAAACACATTATTTCAGTTTCTCCTTAATGCAATTTATAATTAAAGTTATTATATCAAATTTTATGGTCTGATACCCACCGCAAACGGCAGATCATTTTCTACGTAAAAAAAAAGATTCTACATCCTCATTACTTCAAACTTGGTGATGCTAGATCTCATGCTAATGTAGATTACTTGTTTAAAATTGACTTTACCTTCCCAAACAATGTTTCGTGCCGACAAAAATCTGATAACGAAGGAACAAAAATACAATAGTCAAGAAATAAAACTTCTCATTTTGCGTTATAAACACTCCTTTTATAATATAAACACATTATTGCAGTTTCTCCTTGATGCAATTTATAATTAAAGTTATTACAACAACTTTCATGGTTTGATACCCACCACAACCGGCACATCATTTTCTATGTGTAAAAAAGATTCTACATCCTAATTTCCTCAAACTTGGTTATGCTAGCTCTCATGCTAATGCAGGCTCCTTGTTTAAAAATGGCTTTACATTCCCGAACAATGTTTCGTGCCGACAAAAATGCTGATAAACGAGGAAAAAAAGGCAATAGTTAGAGGGAATATTTAACGGTTCGAGGCAATGACTGCATAAAATTTAAACTCATTTTAAATAGAGTTATTTGGTGGCGGATATTCGATTCTTGCTATCGCAGTAAATTGCTTTGGCTGTAAAAATGTTTCAAATAGCAAGTTGAGATTTGATCAGTATTCGCTTCATGTAGCGCTTTAATGAATAAAAATATTACATATTAGTGAAAATATTTTAAATCCGTCAACCGATGCTTGGAACGCAATAAAGAATCCTCTTGTCACGTCCAACGTGTTAACGTTGAATAAATATTGTTGTAATTATTCCGTAACAATAAACTTCAAATTAGGAAGAGAATTCTTATATTATGGGCGCTATTGAAACGGAAGAAGATTGTTGATTATATGCATTTAGAATTAAAAGAATTAACGAATAAATTGGTTTGGAATATAATGGATTTAAATTCTAGCATGTTGCATAAATATTGATATGGCATTTAAGTATGTTCAAAATTATGTCGATTTAAATTTCGAAAATCCTGAAAAGGCGTCTTTATTTAGAAACATACAATGGCATAATCCACGCTTGAAAATAAAGACTTAAAGTTTCAGCATCTCCTATTCTTAATGAGAAATGCACCGAAAAACTCTTTCATTTCATGCACAAATTGTATTTTTAGTACTTAAAGGCAGCATAGCATTTATAAGCTTAAAATCTAATTGTATGGAAAATGAAAGATTCAGTTCTCGATCTTATCACTATTTTAGTATATTTTAGGGAAATTTACAAAACTAGTTTCAATTTCTATGTTTAAATTTGTAATCAGTCAAGGTATTAGTTTTGAACGATACAATACAAATTTTGTTTTTTGTAAAGATATTTTAATTAAAATGCTTACTCATACAACATTTTATAAGAAACATTTCATAAACCTCAGTATTTTGAACAAGGAAAGATACATATGTGCAATCCACCATATTCTAGCATTGTTGTCGTCGCAAGGGATATTACTCAGAAACACAGAATGGCACCTTATATGTGTTTCTATAGTATTAAGTTAATTAATAGTGGAGAAAAAAGGCTGGAAATGACAGGTTACAGCCAATTTACCTATTGTCTTTATTGCCAAAAAATCTTAATGTACTAATACACCTGATCTTAAAAAAATACGCTATAGCGAAATATATATTTTTTCTAATTTTGATATATAATTTAAAATATTTTTGAACTCCCGTGTCTAATCTAATACAGTTAAAGAAGCAAATTGCGTTTGTCCTTGACATTTTCACTGAAATATCAGTACATAGCTGAGTTTAAATGAGCTGCTTTTAGTTTTCAGTGGAAACAGAGGTATAGTATTTACAACAAGCGGAAAGTTTTGATTTCCCGTTTACTATTCTATTCAACTTTATTTTCGTGAAGAAAAGAAAAAAATCACCACGTGAATAAACTCTGAGATCTATTTAATTTACATAAATTCGAAATCTGGAATGACATAAAATACGCGATACAAAGACGCATAAATTATTGTGAAATCAATTTTCGGTGAATGTAATATCTTGAGTGTCCAAGAGCAGTTGAGTAGTTTCTGTAGAAGTCATTATTTTGTTTGTTTGGTAGCAGTGAGATTGGTGTGTGATGATTTTTTCTTTTTTCTCTGTATATTATGGACTAAATCTTTAACTTTAAAATAGTCATTATTTGCTTAATGATTTAATATTAATCATATGCTTAGTAATTTCATGATGCTTCAGACAGCTGAGATATTAATCTATTACATGTAATACTATAAACATATGCTATGTCTAATATGGTAATTTATTTATTTTTTATGATGTTTTAAGAATATATGTATATATATATATATATATATATATATATATATATATATATATATATATATATATATATATATATATATATATATATATATATATATATATATATATATATATAAACATTTTCATACGGTTATTTATCTTAAATTCTTTTAAGTTTTTGAAGAAAAAATGAGACATTTCTAATTTTTTATTTGCAAAGTATTTTTCTATCAAATCTGATTATATATTTTTTAAGTTTTCCATAAAATCTTTTACAACTTTTTTCAATATTTTTAATTGTAAGTTTAATTATCTTTTTTCACATCAGTCGAAACATGACAGAATTAAATTCAAAAACTCTCAAAAAATACAATGGAAGTACTCTTTTAATTAAAGTAGAAAAGTGAACACATTAACGATGCATTATCGTTGTATCAGATGGTTCACTTACTCCACTTTATACGAATATATGTTCAAGCCTCAGGACAGAATCAATAACTGCCAAGTGGTTAGTGACACGAGATGTTACATGTCAAAAGGGTTCCAGAAATTAACTTCATTTAGAAACGGAGGGCGTCTAAACTGCGTCCCTCTCCGCATTATTCAAAATTCATTAAGGATACCTCAAATATATTAATGTAGAAAAACATAAGTGCTAAAAGCAATGCAGGACTATCGTTTTGGTTCTATTATTTTCAATCCCTTATTTAGTTAATATAACACAAAGGAAGATGTTATTGAATACGAAAATGCAAACAATATTTTTCTTATCTGAGCCTAAGTCTGTAAGTAAAAGTTTAAAAAATAAAGTATGATTATCTTTAGTTATTGGATTACTGTTTTTTTAAACCTATATACTCAAATACACGTGTTGGTAATGTATTTAAATAAATAATTAAATAAATAAATAAATATATACAGTCGAACCTCCATATATCGAACTTCCCTATATCGAAATTTTCTATATATCGAACTCTTAGCAAATCTCCATGTTCATTACATAGAAAAATTGTTTCTATATATCGAAAAATTCTCTATATATCGAAATTTTTTTCAGGACAAATTAGGAGATTTTATTCCACTTTAGAATAAAATCTCCCAATTTTTGGCTTTTGAAACAATACGTAGTGGACTGCAATTCGCGGAAAATGTCCCTGATAAAGTTTTTAGTGGGCTGAATAAATGCGAACATTTCTTTGAACTTTCCGCAAACCTAACTGTTCAGCAAGATACTCGTAGTTTTTTTTTAAGAATGTAACTGTGATCATTGTAACGACTGCTTGCATTATTGTTTATTTTATATTAATTCATTTTTTAGTTATTAAATTTCATTTAATGAGATTCGCATATAAATTAGATATGGACTTTCGTATACGAAAATTAGCTTTAACCTTTTTTTTAGGAGAATTATGATAAGACTGAGCTCAATTCTATATATCGAAATTTCTATATATCGAATTTTTTTCGCGCAATTTGCTACTTCGATATATGAAAGTTCGACTGTATATATATATATATATATATATATATATATATATATATATATATATATATGTGCATAATTATTATTTGAAACATATAAAATTCTATTGATATGCCACTACCAAAAAAAATTTATTTTGCAGTGATTTGCAGCAAGTTTTAGAAACTTAAATTGTATTATTAATCCTTTGTGCAGAAAAATACTAACATGCATTAAACAATAATCATTTCCCTCAATTCAAAACTGTATAGTGATGTTCGAAAATTTGTCATTTGCATTTCATATTTGCTCATTATTCCACTGCATTTAATTATAAGCATTAGGCTTGGATTGCATGGTAATACTGATTGCTTAAAAGCGTTAGTATATACGGATACTGGACAAGTTACTTTAATAATGCTAAGTGCAGTTATGTTTATTAATGCTACCATGTGGTTAATGGGTTTTAAACTGCATTAAGTTCTGAATAATTCCTTATCCCTTTTCAAACGTGCACGAAAACAAATGATCTCTAATGTGCAACAGTTTCACAAATCCGTCAGTTAACTATTCTGAATATATTAAATACTTTTCAACGATATATGATTTAAAGATAATTATAATACTTAAATTGGATTCCATTTGGAAAATGTAAAGTGGTAATATCGTCAGAACAGAATAGAAACCACGAGAGAATTATTACGAAATTTAAAATTTGTTTGATAATACATTATAAATGTGGCGTAATGTAAAGCTTTCAGTGTTTGAAATTTATTAATAATTCTTCCACAGTAATAAAATAATAGTTTAAAAGAAATGTTTATTATTATTAAAAGTCGTTTCTTTATGTATATATGTATGCATTTTAATAATAATGGTGTTTAAAAATACAACACTTCTTAAATACTTTTGGTGTTAGATTGTGCCATTTTCCGATAGCTGGTGCTAGAAAGCTGTGCAATATGTCTTTTTTCTCCCTAAAAGTGTACTTTGTATTCATGAGATTGATATTCCAAGACCACATATTTTTCATATCATGTACATAATTTGTTCAGTGCTGTTCTGTACTTGAGTGATTTCAAGAAATTTCTAGAACTCTTGCAAACCTTTTAGAGTTCCTAGAAATACCGAGAACCATTTACACTTTTTAGAACTTCAGGTTTATTTTAATAAATCTATACAACTAATGTAAAAATATATGAAATTGCAAATCTAGTTTAGAACTGCTGTATAAATATTGGCAGGGTATCCTTTGCTATTCTTATCCTGAAAAATTCATTTGTCCATTATTAAAAATTCCAGGAAAACATGATATTGTATTCAGAGGAAGTAAATATCACTTACACCTAAATGGACTGAATTTTGATTGTTTCTACGAACAACAATATGGCGAGAATACAATGAAATGGGTTTTGATTCGTGAAAGTGTTGTCTGTACCAACATGATCATCGATCTTTTGTAATCAGATATGTTGTCTCTTAATGCATACATGTCATTTTTCATTAACTTCTCTATATTTTTGGAAATTCGTGAAACTAAGGAGAAATTATCTGAATTTGTAATTCTACTTTAGAACTACTGCGCAATTTTTGGGCTTTCCATTGCACTGTATTCCAATTATACTAAACTTTATTAATTCCAGGAAAACATGAGATTGCATTCACAGGAGAAATATGAAGTCTTACATTTAAATAGTTCGACCCTGATTGTTTTTACAAAGAACAATATTACGAGAACACAATGAAAACTTGCATTTGAGTACTAATTCATGACAGTGGTTGTCAGTATCATAGTTTATCATGGAAACAGTAAATAACAGATCTTTTGTAATCAGTTATGTTGCCTCTTGATAGAACTTATTTTTCATTAAATTCTCTATATTTTGGAAATATGTGAAACTAGGGAGAACAGCATGAGAATTTGATATTCTAGTTTAGAACTACCACGTGAATGATGTGAGAATTTTAACTGCACTTTATATCCTTTTTTATAAACTTCATTATTTCCAGGAAAGGAGGAGATTGCATTCACAGGAGAAATATGAAGTCTTACATTTAAATAGTTGGACCCTGATTGTTTTTACAAAGAACAATATTGCGAGAACACAATGAAAACTTACATTTCAGGACTAATTCATGACAGTGGTTGTCAGTAATATCGTTGATCAGACACACAGTAAATAATAGATATTTTGTGATCAGTTATGTTGCCTCTTAATAGATCTTATTTTTCATTAAATTCTCTATATTTTCGAAATGTGTGACACAAGGGGAAAAGTATGTGAATTTTTAATACTTTAGAACTACTGAGTAATTGTTAGGATTTCCATTGAACTGTATTCCCATTATACAAAACTCCACTAATTCCAAGAAAGCATGAGATTGCATTCACAGGAGAAAGATGAAGTCTTACACTTAAATAGTTCGACCCTGATTGATTTTACAAAGAACAATACAGTGAGAACACAATGAAAACTAAAATTTGAGGACGGATTCGTGACAGTGGTTGTCAGTATGATCGTTGAGCATAGAATAAGTAAATAATAGATCTTTTGTGATCAGTTATGTTCCTCTTAATAGATCTGATTTTTCATTAAATTCTCTATAGTTTGGAAATATCTGAAACTAGGGGAAAAAGCATGTGATTTTGAAATTCTAGTTTAGAACTACCACGTGAATGATTTGAGGATTTTATCGCACTTTAAACCCTTTATTCTAAAATTCATTAATTACAGGATAACATGGGATTGTATTCACAGAAGAAATATGAAGTCTTACATTTAAATAGTTCAACACTGATTGTTCTTACGGAGAACAATATTACGAGAACACAAGGCAAGCTTGTATTTAAGAACTCAATCGCGAAAGTGATTGTGAATAAAATCGTTAATCATAGAAACAGTAAATCATGTGTCTTTCATGATAAGTTATGTCAGCTCTTAATAAGTACTTGCAATTTTGGATTAAATACTCTTTATTTTGGAAATGTAGGAAACTAGTGTGAAAAGTATGTGAATCTGTAATTCTACTTTAGAACGAATGCGTAAATGTTGTTAGGATTTCCGTTTCAACCCTATACCCATTATCCTAAACTTGATTAATGTGAGAATAACATGAGATTGTGTTCACAAGAAAAAGATGAACTCTTACACCTCAATAGTTCGACCCTGATTATTCTTACGCAGAACAATATCACAAGAACAGAATGAAAGCCTGCATTCGAGGGCTCTTTCGTGAAAGTGATTGTCAGTTAATCATAAAAACAGTAAATCATAGATCTCTTGTGATCAGTTATGTCATCTCTTAATAAGTACACCTATACCCCGCTATACCGCCGCTCTTTATACGGTATTTCGCTCTAACGGCCTTTTTTAATTATGGCACTTTTTAGATTTACGGCCCACAATGTTTCGTTATACGGCGACAACAGCAGAAAGTGATGATGGCAGCGTATTAACTCTTAGTGTTTCTTCATGCTATTATTCTTCATCATATTAAAACAGTTTTTAAAATTTTATTTTATGTTTTTTTATTATATGTATACATATAAGCATATGGTTTCCATTGCTTTTTATTTGTATGTTTATTTTTTGAATTTCTGTTTGTTATTACTTTGTTTTGTGCTTTTATTTTTATGTAAGCATATTTATAGGAAATGAAAAGAATAAAATGCTTTATGAACTAAAAACTATATAATTTATAAAAAAAATTAGAACAGTTCCAATTAAATTTGTATGGGTTGTATCAAAATAATTGATTCGTTATACGGATTTTCGCTTTACGGCCAACTTTTTCGGAACATATCTAGGCCGTAAAGCGAGGTATGTGTGTACTTGTAATTTTTAATTAAATACTCTTTATTTTGAAAATGCTTGAAACTAGTGGGAAAAGTATGTGAATTTGTGATTCCAATTTAGAACAACTGCGTAAATGTGTGAGGATTTTCTTTGCACTTTATATCCTTTATTTTAAACTTCATTAATTCCAGGAAAACATAACATTGTATTCACGGGATAAAGATACCCTCTGACACTTAAATAGTTCTACTCTGATTGTTATCACAAAGTAAAATATTGCTTGAACACAGTGAATACCTGTATTTGAAGACACATTGGTGAAAGTAATTGAAAGCTTGAAACTAGTGCTGAAAATATGTGAGTTTGTAATTTTAGTTTATAACTACTGCCTAAATGTTTACAGAATAGCCTTTCCACTCCTTATCCATTATTCAAAACTTCATATATTCGGAGAAAACATGAAATTGGGTTCAAAAGGAAAATACTTAGATAGACTGGCCTTTGATTCCTTCTATAAAGAACACCATGGCGAAAACACTATAAAATGCTGCTTTTCAGGACTCATTCGGTAAAGTTATTATTAGTATCATCATAAATTTTGAAGCGTTAAATCATAAATATTTTGTAAACCACTATGTTGTCTCTTAGTATATGTTTTTTTTTTCTGTTGAATTCTCTTTATTTTGATAAAGTGTGAAACTAGTGTGAAAATATAAGAATTTGTAATTCTGATTTAGAGCTACTGCATAAACATTGTGAGGATATCCTTTTCACTTCATCCTTTACACTCTTTATCCTAAACATCATCAATTCCAGGAAAACGCAATACTGTATTCACGGGAAGAAGATGAACGCTTACACGTAGATAGACTGAACTTCTAGAAAGAACAATATGGCGAGAACACAGTGAACGGCTTCATTTGAGGGCTCATTCGTGAAAGTGATTGTCAGTTTCATCGTCAATCATTGTAACAGTAAATAATGGATCTTTTGTAATCAGTTATGTCATCTCGTAATACATATTTGGTATTTTCCATTAAACATTCTTTACTTTGGAAATAATACGTGAGAATTTATAGAGAAGAACTATTGAAAAAGGAGTTAAGGAACATCCATTCTAGTCCATACCTTTGATGCTCAACCTAACAAATTACAGGAGGACATGAAATCATTTTGACAAATTGTGACCGAACAAATTGACTGTTCACTCCTGGATAAATTGGTTTTCGACAGCAACCGTAGCGGAAATATCATAGCAGTTTCTTTGAGGAGCCATACATACATATATATATATACATACAGTAGAACCCCGATTTTACGCTGTACGTTTCATACACTATCCCGCTTCCTACGTCATTTTCTGTTGGTCCGTGAAAATTGCCTATACCAATAATGTTAAAATATCCCAATATGTAAACCAAGGAGCAAAAAAGCAAAAAATTGTCAATATTGAACGTGCTGTAGTTGAAATTGCATCTAAAAGCAAAAAACAAGTAAAGATAACGCATTTGTTTTCCAATAGTTTATTCGGTAAGTGTCAATTTTTGAATAACATATTTAGATTTTTTTTTACCCCGATTTTACGTTTTCCCGTTTCGTACGTTTTTCACCGCTGGTCCCAAGAAAAGCATAAAATCGGGTTTCACTTTATATATATATATATATATATATATATATATATATATATATATATATATATATAATCGATATCAAAGTCTAAACTAAATAAGCAAAAGGGCAAGACTATAACTACACAGATTTAAGAAAAATTGAAGGTAAAACTTAACAGATATGGAAGTTTTGTAGTTGATGACCGGGAGGAGTTGTGACCTCCTACTCCGGTTAAACACTGTTTTATGCCCAGGCAACACTCCCGAAGGTCTGATACAAAACTTATAAAACCCAAACTAAAACCTAATATATATATATATATATATATATATATATATATATATATAAAAGAAATATAAAGAAGACAAAAGAACAGAAAATTAACAAAAATTTAAATTCAAACATATATTGCCAAACTATCACTACAACACCAAGTCACCAACTCAACCCCCACCCGCATCACTGCCTTTAGCTCTATTCACTTCACACCCACTTAACCATATATAAAAACGACTTCTGTGGTTGCAGTCATCAAGGTAAAAAAATTGGGTTAAAATAAATTTTTAAAAATAAAAGGGAAAACCCTTATCACTAGCATCTTGCAAGAATTTATTTATTTTTAAGTTCATTTCTGCTCGATTAGTATGTAATCTAGAACATCTTACCAAGTAATTTATAGTAACGTTGCGTTTGGTGTTCTTGTGGACGTCACTATTCCAGGGCATTATACGTACTGATTTAAAGGAATAGTTATCTCGTTTATCGTATAATTTGTAAGAAATGTTTTGTTTTGCGTCAATATATAGTGTTAGGTCAAGGAATGCTAGTCCTCCTGTGTTGTCACGCTCTGTTTCTACTTGTTTTAAATTTTAAGGGTAAAAATTAATATCCAATGATGTAAAATTATTATTAAAACATACTAGAATGCCGTCGACGTATCTAAAATATATAATCCCATTCAGCATCATTACTCCGCGTTCATAGGTGGTGCAAATAAATATCAGCCAAAGACGACGAGCAACCTCCTCCCATTGGCACTCCATGTATCTGTCTATAAAAGTTAGTTCCATTGAACAAAACAGTCTCACGCAGTACGATGTCCAAAAGAGCTCGAAATTTATTTAAAGAAATATATTCTTTTAAATGATATGGTTCGTATAGGCCAATAATAATATCATAGAGGTCGTTTAAATTTATGGAATTAAATTGGTCGGTAAAGTCGTAACTTTTTATGTTAGCAATACCTCCCATACCATTTAACTGTTGACTGAATAACTGGTTTTAATAAAATATCCACCTTCTGCAATAAGTTTTTTCATAACCATATCAAGAATCTTTAAAAGTTTATCATTAGCTATTGCTAAGTATGTATTGCATCCTATTGTAACGGACGAAATTTAATTGGAGATTTATGGAATTTTGGAATTAATACAAGATAAGGAAATTTAATTTTTTGTTGTAATTGAATGCCAGCTCCACGATACAAGGCCCTTATACGATTTTCTATAACACAACGTGGAGTATCGAGTTTATTGTAGATCTCATCATTTTGATATTGACCATGCAAAAATTGGCAATAAAACTTTTTACAGATAAAAGCATAGTTGGAAGCCACTTTATCAACGTAATTTATAACATAATCACTCTGTAACTTACTAATAGCCGATCGCAAGTATTTTAATTTGCTATTTTCATCCCTACACGTAATACAGCACAATATGTGTTTGTAAAATCCATTAAATAATGGCATTTCCACTCATTAAATGCATCATACGGAATGCATCATACGGAATAGCAGTTCGATATACAAATTCATCTAAATTTTTTCTAAAGATAGAAAAAAGTTTTTTTTTCATGCTTCTCGTTTTAGAAGCTGTTTGTGAGTAATGGATTTAAAAGTTACGAATTCATTCACCACAATATTCTCACCTGAGGTAGGTAAGTTTGGAAATACAAAAAAAACTTGTTCTAAATACAAATTTTGAAGGAAAAAATCCCCATTTTTTTATATTGTTAAGCCACATTATGCAGTGGTTAGCACTTCAAGCTTCTACAGAGTTTGTTTGGATTTGAATACTGACTAGGGTATGGACGTCTTCTTAATATTTTTATCACCTGATTTTAAATTATACTTTGCATTTTTTCGATATGTTTTGAAGAACACAGTAAATAACAAAATTGGGGGGGGGGGGGATTCTTTTAAATTCGGAAGAGTTTCTATAAAGCTTCAAACCGTAAACTAACACTGGGGAGAAACATAAATTTTTGCATTTCAGGTACATTTATATCTGTGTTTGCAGTGTAAAGAGTGTTAAGTCAAAAATCGTTGTTTTGAGAAAAACGGGATTGAAAAAAAAACAGCTTTTGTAAAAGTCAGCTTTTTTAAGTTAAATTTTTAATTTTTCTTTTTAAAGTAAATGTTTCTAATTTTATTTTTGTTGAGTAAAGTGTGTTAAGTCCTTGATTGGGACATAACCCCTTTAACACTAGAATGCGTGTTTTTTTTCCAGATACCCCAAATTTTCCCTGAGGAATAAAAATACTCGTAATTTTGAGTGGAATTGGACGTAGCTTTGCATACCCTGCAGTAGCTCTTGATCTTTCAAACATGCCTGGTGTGATAACTCACTTTAGCCCATTTTGGACTTAGCACCCTTTGCACTGCAAACACAGATATGAGGTGTTCAAGCTCAGATTAAAATAAAAGTGTGAACGAAGTTTACACTGATTTCTTTTTTTTTTCTTTTTCCGATGCAGATATATTGTATTCTATATGCCATATCCACCAATGTCCACCATTTTTTATATACGAGAAATATATGGCATTTTTTAAAATTAAAATCTAATAATAGAAAATTATTAAATATAACATAGTCTGATGACAGAAAATATGACCAAAATACTGTTCCTATCGTACAAATACATTTTTCATTTTGATCATTAAGAATTATATATAAGTAACAAACTTTTTGCTTTCAAATATATGTTAATTCCTTAATTTGACAATCGGAAATTTTATCGATTTAATTAAAAAAAAGAAAACTTCAGGGCTTTCTTTTTGTTGTTTTATTTAGGAATTTTAGAAATTACAAAATCTGTAATTTCTGTTGCAAAAGCTGCTTCTAATGTATTCATGTAAGCATAAAGCCCTAAACCAGTTATTTTAACAGTACGGAATGCGGTTATGTCTAATGGTGCGCAAAGTTAATGGATTTTGCACTGCATTATGTACTAAATAAACGTTTCGTTAGCCATTCGCGAAATCGGGTGAAAGCATGTATACAATTTTAATGCTTGATCGATTCACAAATTCTATAGCTGTATTGCCTTTTGGCACTTTATTTGGCTTTCAAATAGTCATAATATTGATATCAAATAATAAAATGTATATTTTATATAAATAAAATACGCCAAATATGAGACAGCCTGTAAGGGGCTTCCTTTTCATATTCTAATTTTGTCACACAGGATTCGAAAAAAACTGATCTCGTAATTTTTAAGAAGGTAAAAGACATACTCTCTTTAGATAATAAATGCAAGCAATGGTGAGGATTCCATTCAATCCTCTTGATGAACTCTTAGTCTGGAGTTTTAGTTTGACCCAAGAACACTATGGATTTCAGTGATATATTTTCCCATATATTTGCACGTTTAAACACCTAACTGTAGGTTTACGTGTCGATGCATACCTATGTAATTTCATTTTTATTTTCTATGACGTATGTGCGATTTTACAGCTTTTAAGATTATAACTAGAATATATATATACATATATATATATATATATATATGTGTGTGTGTGTGTGTGCGTGTGTGTTTGTTTGTTTGTTTGTGGGAATATATGACGTATCATTACTATTTATGAAACATTAATGACGTCATAAAATATGTGTATCATAACTGGACAACAAATATGTAATCAAATTAATTTCAAACTATAGTTAACAAACTATAGGTAACAAACTATAGTTTACGACAGAACTCGCTTCTAATTAGATAGCTTCAAAATGTCACCCGCAAAAGAAAATCTGTTCTCGAAATGCATATTTTTCTCACCTTTGCTAAACAGGCGTAAAATTTACATCTTATTTTATATGCAGCCATTCCTTTGAACGCATCGCGATTTAATATTTATGGTCAATGATTTCTACTAATGCGTGAAGCTGCTTCGCCGATCAATACGTTCAAAATAAATAAAGCCAGTTACCAAAAGATATTGCTTTAAAATTCTTCTTGAATTTCTTTTATTTGCATATTTTGTGTGGAAAGAATTAATCTTTATTCTCAGGGGATGGAAGCCGATGGATGTTCAAACGAAGACTAAAAGCTTTAACGCTGAGCGCCTTTCTTAGAATTACCAGAATGATAAAATTAAGCTAATTGCTCTTTTTTTATATAATTTATCATGAAAATGAGACTTTCTTTTGATGAAACTGCAACTCCTTTGTGATTAACGATACTCATGATTTCTTTCGCTTCGTAATTATTAAGGGAGATTCCTTTTTTTATGAAATGCAATGCAATTACCAATATCCGAAAGAAGAAATTATCCAATGAAGAAGGCTAAGATATTGCATTATTTTTGTCTTTATATCCTTCCTTGATATATATGAACATACTGAATTATTTCTTTCTTATGGTATGACCATTCTTTCTTTCAATCCCTCGCTTTCTTTCTCTGAAAATTCATATTCTAAGAAATGTTTTCGAGCACCTCTGTTAGTTGATTATATATATATATATATATATATATATATATATATATATATATATATATATATATATGTATATATATATATATATATATATATATATATATATATATATATATATATATATATATATATATATATATAAGTATATATATATATATATATATATATATATATATATATATATATATATATATATATATATATATATATATATGTGTGTGTGTGTATATATATATACACATATATACACAGGGAGATTTTTTTAAACTTACACTACTTAGAGCCATCTGTAGCGCGACCTATCAGCCGGAATTCCAACAAAATTGATAGAGGGACTAAGGAAGACATGGGAAAGATTTTCCGTGAAAAAAAAAATGTTCCAAAAGTCGCCGATAGGGGACGATATTGTTGTCGGCTTACGTTGGTCGGCTTACGTCGGTTACGTTGTTGTCGGCACATCCAAGTATTTACAGCAAAGGTAAGTAAAACACCAAAATGCAAATTCGTAGTCGACAGCTGAGCCAGTATTTTGGGCTAAAAAGATCGGTGTGGAATCTCTTTCGCCTTTGCTTTACAGGTGAAAGGGCCATCAGTCGCTTTTTTCCACTTGCATGGACACCTCGCTTCTTAACCTAACCCCTTTGCCATCTTTCGGTGGGGTTATTTAAAGTCTAAGGTGTAACTTGGTGGAGTGTGGAAGTTGGTGACCCTAAAGGACAACATATCCCGGACTTTGATGAACACTCCTGGTGACATATCACGGCAGGCCGTTGAGAGGTAGTGTTCAGGATGCAACGGATCCACCAGGACTGTGGTCACATTGAAGGAGGGAGAAGTGAATTTGTTGCTTAAAGTGGTATTGCAGTGAAATTTCTTTGATATTCATTTCTCTGCTTACAACATTTTCGGTATCCATCCCTTATCTTTATAGACCAATATACTGGCGCTGCGGTCGACAACATAATCGTGAATTTGTATTTTGATGTTTTATTCGCCTTTTATACAAATTATCGGGTGCGCCGAAAACAACAGCGCTATATCTTCCACTATTGGCGACTTTTGAATATTTTTTTTTTCTCGGAAACTCTTTCCCATGTCGTCCTCAGTCCCTCTATCAATTTTGGTTGAATTCCGGCTGATAGATCGTGCTACAGATGACTCTGAGTAGTGTAAGTTTTAACACTAGAACAACCGACATTTTGATTTACATAGAACGATCATACCGGTCATTTTGACCGCTATAGGAAATAATTAATGTATATTTATTTTTAATCAATAAATCATAATAAAAATCAAAAGCACAACAAAAAGTTAAAATACTTTTAAATATTTTTAAATATTTTATTTCATAAACCAACAAACCTTTTTTTTCTTATTGAACATTTGTTTTCCCATTATAACTGTTGACACATGATTTGCAATAAATGTTCTTGATGCATCGTTCTTGATACTTTCCACAAGTGGGTTTGATACAGAAAGAACAGCATTCTTTTGTTTTATTTCGGCAGAACGAGCATTGTCGACGTTTATTTCTTGTAGTTTCACTAGAGCTAGGAAGGCATTCAGGTATGTTCTTTGACGAACAGTATGGCAATCTCAGTTCATTGATAAGGTTTAAAATGAAGGATCGTCGAGAAATTTGTGAAGAATTACATGCTCTAAATGAAATACAGGAATTTATAGCTCCAATATCTAGAACGTTATAAAAATATACATAGGCCATCTTCATGAGGCCGATCGTGTTGTATACAATCGGCTCATCTGATCGAGTACATCCACACCACACTTGTTGGAATTGTAAAAACGTACTGTTTCTGGGGGCTTTTTGGGGTTATCAAATATTTTGACGCTTCTGTGTAAAGTGATCAAGATTCAAACATTTTTGTTTGGTTTACACCAGTATACAAATAGAGTTTTTTTTTCCGTTCACTAAATTTTTTGACGTAAAGCGTTCGGGAGTGGTATCCTTGCATATAGGTGGGAGTTCTCGTCGATTTAGCCGTATTGTACGCAAGATACATGAAACCATTCAAGAAATATTTGGTGTTGACATCTACAGCCATCCAGAATTTCAATCCAAATTCATCAGGCTTATTTGCCATATACTGTATGAATTTGCAACGTGTTTTACACGGCAACAACTGTTATGTTTACACAACTGTTATGATTACACGGCATCGACTGTTATGTTTTCGCCTGCTATGAAACACATCTGAGAGTTTTCCACAAACGGTGACCATAACTCTCTTGCAAGGGCGAATTTGTCGTTTGTGAGTCGCGATGAACGAGTTGATTTATAATAAAAACGCAAGAATCGCAGAATTGCTTTGAAGCGGTTTCGTGACATAGTGTCACTAAATATCGGGAGACCTCACTGTTTTGACCACAAGTCACTAAAGTCTAACGAAGAACAACTTATTGCACCTCTTGCATACACTAAATCAATAAACGCATCAATTTTTTCCAATGAAATGTCCCAATCTGATTTTGATTGGCGGCGAGCTTATTTGATCGTACATTTTGGAATATGTTTTACTATGGATTCGGAAAATAGCAAACGCCAAGATGAAGCTTCATTCTCTCCAATATTTCTTTTAGCATACGAGTAGGTCCCGTCTTTTCCTTCAAGACGTTTGACGACGCATATCTTCCAGAAATAGATGAACTTTCATCCATTATCTGCCATTGAGTTCCATCCGAAGCCTGAAGATTAGCTGATACTCCAACATTTGGTTGAACAGAATTGTCATTGAATGCACTATCGTTATCAGATGAGTCTGAACTTTCTTCTAGTATTTCGCTTCCAGCTGGAATCGGAAAATCTGGATCACTAAATTCACTACCATCCCTACAATCCTCATCCAGTTGATGCAAAAGGGCTAAACACTCATCAATACTCAGTCCCTTTGAACGAGACATTATAAAAGCAATTTTCAAACACGTGCAATTATTCTTACTTGAAAGTCGATGTTACGCACACATTTCACAACGGTCTTCTGATGACAGAGCGGCGAAACCAACCGTGAATGACATAGTTACGCGCATGCGCAAATAGAAGCGCCACCAAGGAAGGAAATGCGAAAAGGAGTATTTTCTCTCGTTTCCTAACCCCCCCTCCAATGTTTTTTTTTTTTTACTCTTACTTCTCCCGCTTTGCTAACTGTGATCGTAGTAGTTGCGACACTTCTTCCTTTTCTTTTCGTTGAGTCATTGGGTGTGTTTCTAGAGCGGTCATTCTTACCGCATTCGTCGTTCTAGGTAGAATGTTCATTTATACGATTATTAAAAAATATTAAAATAAAATTTTAATATGAGTTTAATAACTATAAAAACGTAGGAAAAGTCATGAAATTTCAGTGAGATGACATAAAATTTCTAAGAATAATCGCTTTTGGAAGTAGGTTTGCGTTCTAGTATTAAAAAAAATCACCGTGCATATATCTATCTCTCTCTCTCTCTCTCTCTCTCTCTCTATATATATATATATATATATATATATATATATATAGAGAGAGAGAGAGAGATTTAAAATTAAGATTAAAAGGGCAGATGAGACCATTTAATACTCCTATAACCTGAAATAAGATAGACATATAAAAATAAGCAAAAAACGGAATTGGAGGTGGTATAGTTCATGACTGGGGGGGGTTGTGACCCCCCAACCCCGGTTAAGCATGTTTTAAGCCTAGCAACACTCCCGGAGGTCTGCTATAACACCAAGACAGTAATAAACAATTATGAAGAGGAAAAATATTTTAGATGAAATAGATAAGTTAAACCAGATGTCTTTACCAATATAGTCAACTAAAACATAATTACAAGATGAATAGCGTTTTAACTTTTTAATAAAGAAAAAATAAAAAGAAAAAAAAGAAAAAGAAAAAAATCTTAATACTAAGATACAGAAATACAATAATACTAATTAACTAAATAATTACTCACTAACATATACACTATACACATTAAGATACAAAAATACTTAGCTCCACACCAAGCAATGAGACACGAAACTCATGCACACTCACTTTTATAGACATAGTAGGGATAAATATCGCCGTATTAGGGAAATTTTTGGTGTTGCCAACTTATTTTAAAACGATTCTCACAATCTTTATTGCCTAAATTAAAAAACTGGGTTAGAATTGATACGATGAAATTGACAGGAAAACCCTGGTCAATAGCTATATTTATGAATTTAATTATACTGGCGTCCATAGTTTTTTTGTTTGAATGTAAACGTTGACAACGTATTAACTGATTAGTAACTATATTGCGTTTAATATTTAAATGTAGAGCATTATTCCAATTCATAATCCTAAGAGTTTTAAAGTTGTGAAACTCGCGTTTATCATATAGACTGTATGATATTAGATTTTGATTAACATTTAAACTCAAGTCTAAAAATACCAAATTTCCATCGTTATCTTTAAGAGTCTCCACCAATTTAAGATTTTTAGGGTAAAAATTAATATCTATTGCATTTAAGTTTTCATTAAAACATATGAGTATATCATCTACATATCGGAAAAACATAAGTTCATTTAGAATCATTACTCCTCTTTCGTAAAAGTGAAGGTATATATCTGCTAAAGCAGATGAGCATCCTCCACCCATTGGTATTCCATGTATTTGCTTATAGAAGTTTCTACCATTATATAAAACTGTTTCATTAAGTACAAGATCTAATAACGCACGATATTTATTTTCAGTTATATATGTCTTTAAATCATATTGATCGTATAATCCATGTATAATACTATAGAGATCTTTTAGGTCGATAGAGTTGATCTTTTCAACCTTATTCCATTAAATGTATCAAACACATTTAAAATTTACAGGTTTTAAAAATATATACGTTCGCGTAAACTTCCCTCTTTCCATCGTGGTACTCTATCTTCCCGAGAATACTTTTTACGTGGTTATTAAAGGATGGATGAGCAAATTCAGCATTAAAAGTATATTTAGCCCTCGTGTATGCATTTTATAAAGGTATGACGATGCTCATAGAAATTTATAAGATAGATCATTCCTCATTCAAGAGTGTTAGAGACGTTAGAAGTATATACTTTTCAGTCAAGGACGCAGGCATGCAATTTAACTGATTATTTTGTTTACGTGGGTGTTAAAGTTAATAAAACAATCGGTTCCGCGACAACAAACTGCTACGATTGCTTTAACAGGTATCGCAAACTTTTATGGTGTTATTCAATCTAGTTTGCTATACTGATCATTCCCAATTTCCTGTTGTTCTAGAGGTATTAGAAATAGTATTTGGATAGCAGAATAAAAGCTCATGAATTTATTATATAATTCGACGAAATTTTGTAATTATGTTTGAATGAAAGATTATGAGGTAACAGATGCGAAACGAAAAAATAGTATTCTAATTTCTCGAGCAACTACTGCAAGCATTTCCCAATATCTGCAGATTCACTAAGAACTTTATTTAGTGCCTCGACATAGTCTAGAGGTTGGCGGAGGGTGATGATTAGTTAAAATCGCACGAGCACCATTAAATGCTTTCGTGTCTAGGCCGGATATGGGCACTTTAAATCCGTAGACTAGCAAGTTCTTTCGTAATATCATTGGGTGAGGGAAAATCGAACCTTCCAGAGTTCGCCTCTGGGGTTTCTTGGCAAAATTTGGGGGGGGGGGTGATGAGCAAGATTGATATAAATATTATTTTTATTGTCATTGTCATTTATTCAGGTTTGATCACAGTTCACAATAGAACTATAAAATGTAAATCTAAGGGCACACTGAAAATTCCATTTAAGTAATTTTAATGCAGGTGCGTTTAATTGAACTTTTTCGTTTACGTACTGTTTTTAATAATTCATGTTCAACTTCTGTTTCGTGCGCAGGCTTGATATGGGCAATTACAATCCGTAGACGGTAAGATTCTTCTATGAGGTCAGTGGGAGAGGGAATGTACGAACCCTCAAGATTTTGAGTCTGGGGTGCATGGTCAAAATTGCGGTGGAGCTTGGCCAAGTCGGACTTCGATCCTCATGGTGCCAGTGTAAACCAAACCCGCATTCCTCTGCCAGCTTTCATCTGCTGACTTGGTCTGGAGTTATTCCGGCAGATGACGTGGAAAATTTATTAATCCGTTACATGTCTGGGAAGTATTTGTATAGTTATGAGGGTAGATGTCCCGATAAAATAGAAATAAAGCAACACAAGAAAAAGCGTCTGAATATTCTCATTCAGGCATTTTTTAAAAGACATATTATCTTTGTATCCCCTGAAAGGGAATACAAAGTAAAATACACAAAGTAAAATACACAATGTAAAATATCTGAGGACATTTAGAAGATATCATAATTCAGGATTCTTACTTTTATAAATTATAATTTTAAATTATACTTACCACTGTTTGAACAGCTTTGCATTAATTTTCTAAACACTCCTTCATATTGACAGCACAAGAAGTTAGCTATCTAAGGTAGCAACACATAAATTTCCAGTTTATTGAAACATACATTTTCGGATTTAGATGACAGAAAGATGACTGTTTAAAATAACTAGTTTGAGTGGAAAGAACACTGGTTTTCGATCATCGATAATGAATTACACGCATTAAACATTACACAATCTGAGTGCATTGATTAACGAGCTCCCATAAACGGAAAGTAAAGGCATAATATTCTCACTCGTTTGTCCATTTTAACACTTGTTGTATCCCCATATACCTTGATTGTACAAAGTATGCCCCATACGTAATTAGTCAACATTTTGATGCTTCTTTTAATAGCTTTTTTAAGCGTAATTACATTTTCTTTTTTTTTCTTACTTTATATATTTTTCCATATTTCTTGATACTTTATAAACTATGTTATGCTTAATTTTTAGGTAATGAAATTTATATAATTTGTAATTTCTATTTATTTTATTTATGAACTACTCGTTTGCCTTCATTGCAACAATATCTTAAAATTTCTATGCTGCAATGTAATACGAATCCATGCATAGGAATACCTATAAAGATATTAAAAGCAATTTAAAAATATTACAAGAAAATATCATACGATTTCTTGAAAGATAAACTTGTTTAAAATTATCTTGTTTAAAATTCATTTTAACATTTATGAATAATAATTCCAAAGTTACTGTTCAATATTAAATGACATAAAATGCGTTTTATTGTAGGTAGATATATTTTTCACATTCATTCATATTGGAAGTTTAAATATTTTATACCATAGACATTTTACATATTTTATCTTTTTCCATAAATTTACAATTTTAAAGAAATGTTTAAAAGTTTTTATCCGCAGTTGCATATCCCTTTATACCACAAAGCTTTTATACTCCTTTTTCCAATATTATATAAGAATGCAAAAATTTTATGTTGGCTTCCCAGCTATGTTTGGTTTTCAAACCCTTACATGCTCCCTTTTCCCAACCTAAACGAGATTTTGCGGACTAACGAACTTAACTTGAAGAACCGAACCATCGATTTTTATGCCACAGCTTATGTATGAAGTGCGGAATAAAGGTTGTTCATAAAATATCCCGAGAAAAGAAATTTGTGATAGCAAATGCTTTCGACTGTTTACTTAAAAATAGCAATTTATAAAATTTACAATTTCTTTTCTGTTGCATTGAATTAAAATTTATGTTACGTGCGTATATTGGATTACTTGCTTTAAAATGGTGAAACATGTTTTCTGTCATATCATTAAAAAAAGAAAAAAAATTGCATTAAGAAATATCAGTTGGGCGTTATATACCAGTTGCGGTCATTACTTTCCAGGACTGATCTAATGACTCCAGAAAAGATTATATTAAATACATTTAATATGTTTCGAAGTAACTCCCACCTGCCATAATGCACTTCTGTGCTCTGCTGTATAAGTTTCGGAAACAACTTTTAAAGTCCTCTTTCGGAATGCTATTTAATGTGGTCGTCACCATTATCTTGATAGCTTCGACATCCTCAAATCTTGTTAACTTCAGCAAATTGGCCCAGCATGAGGTCGTGGAGTTGCAGCATCTTCCAAACTCTCCGACCTTAGCACCGGCAGAATTTTTATTGTCTCCAAAGCTGAAAGATTTGCTGAAGGGGACAAGATTTGAGGAAGTCGAAGCCCTCGTGAAAACGGTTACGTCCATATTAAAGAGCATTCCGAAAGAGGACTTTAAAAGTTGTTTCCGAAAAGTATACAGCCGAGCACAGAAGTGCATTACGGCAGGTGAGAGTTACTTCGCAACATATTAAATGGGCATGCATGTCATGTAATATTTTCTGGAGTTATTAGTTCAGTCCTGTAAATTAATAGCCGCACCTTGTAGATTCAAAAGACAACGCTTTGAAATTATTGTTTAAAAAAATATCTCTCCCTGAAGAATAAGAAACAATACCTCCTCTCTTCGAGTAAATGTGTTCCTAATGAAAGAATAACCTAGGAACCCAATAAAAATCATATTAAAACAATAAACAACGATATCTCATTTCTTCCAGTAAATTTGTTCCTAAAAATGACTTTGCTATGAACCTAACAAAACCCATATTAAAACAATAAGAAACTTCTCCTTTATGATTACATTAGTTTCTAAATGAACGAATACCGTAAAAATCTACAAAAACCAATACTAAAGAATATGGTACAATATTTTACCTTTACGAATAAATTTGATCCCTAATGAACGAACAAATTAAAAATCTACTATGATAAATACTGAACAGTAAGAAATAATATTAGACATTTAAGAGTAAATATGTTATCTTATGTACAAATAATCAAGGGCTCTACTCAAACTAAAATTTATACAATAAGCAACAATACATCACCTTTGCAATTAAATTTGTTACTAATGAACAAATAACCTAGGAATCTGCCCCAAACCCCTATTGAAACAATAAGAAATAATTTTACGTGAAATTCCTGATGTGTCTTGCAATTTCGAATTTTGTCCGTACTCTGTTCCGTGTGACCATTATTTAATGATTTTGTTTCAATATTCATATTTTGTTTTAATATACATAAGACGTATTTTATTCTGTTAAATAAACAATTTTATCCCAAGAATATGCATTTTATAAGGATATTTAAAGAAAGGCAATGTTTTAAAGAACTCACTATTTTCTGGATAATATTAAGGTATCTGACAACATCCAGAGCTCTTTTTATCTTCCTTTTTATTAAATAAACAATGATAATTAAATACATAAATTTTTAGTTTTAATTTGCTATAAAATTATGGAAATATAACTCTAGTAAAATTTTCATAAAATTTTAAAAAGTAGGGATTTTTTTAAATAATTTTTTAGTAAAATGTAATGATTAGGCAAGCCATCGTAAATTCAATTCAAATAAATATATTTTAATTTCCTTTATTTTTTTTATTTTTTTTGCCAATGCGGAGGCACTTGTAATGAAACATTGGCCTATACTACACCGCAATTTTACTGCCCATTTTATTATGGGGGCACCATGTAGGCGGACAGCATTACCCCCTATGAAGGGACGACGCGAACGGAAGCATTTTTCGTGGTGCCACGCCGGGATTCGATCTGAGCACCCTCAGCACCGTAAACCAGCGCGCTGTACCACAGGGCCGCCACAAGCCCTTAATTTCCTTTATATTATATACTACTGTGACATTAAGTTGTGAATAGCAAAATATGGAGAAAAACACAGTTTTTAAAATTTATATTTTCTGTGTAAAATGATAAAATTAACACATGAAGCTTGGCTTTTAGCACAAAACATAGTTATCAATATGTAAATTATAATCGCAAAATTTTAGTGAAATGTATTCAAAATTATGCTTCTCGTATACAAAATTAACTAATAGATAAATTTTCTAGAAAATGATTATAAAGATTTTACTTACATTTGATAACTTCTTAATTGTAACACTCAAAACTCTCTACTTTTATATGCGAAATCTCCAGAACTTCGATTTTATCCAATCTTAACCTCCGTTAACTCCTCTTCTTTTTTTTCCTTGTCATTTTTGCCAAAGTTAAAGAACGGCGTTTCGAATTCTTCATTCGCCCATTGTCAGTCCCCCAAGTAATTAGTCACCTTATAAGGTTTATTAAATTGGTCGTAACTCTTCTTCCAATAATCGTTGGAATTAAAATAAAAGAAAATTAGAATCCTGAAAGATTGTCATTTGAAAAAAAAATAAATAAATCGAACATTTTCACTGTAACAGCAACTTCAATGTAAAGTGTAAGAAATTCCGAACTGGGTATCCCGGTACCAGAGGGAAATGATTGGACACGCAAATTAGTTCCAATAGTTGCAGAACCGGGTATTTGAAAATAGTTTATCTTAGGCTTAAAAAATAACATTCCGATGGGGTTAAACAATTTTACCATGCTTCACGATTTATCACTATCTAAATCAGGGTTGTCCAACCCGCGGTCCGCGGGCCACATACGGTCCAAAGCAATTATTACTGCGGTCCAAAAAGAGAGCTCTAAGGAAAAAAAAATACCACTAGCCCAACTCGGCGATGATGGCAGGCGACCATTACAGATCCCTCTTTATTCATTCAACATATCGACAATATATGATTTTAAATATCTTAGATTCTACACAACATTCAGTGTGCAATTTTTGTATATTAATTTCATTACAGACATGAAATGTGAAGGTTTTACACAATTAACATTTCATATTTGTAATGATATTAAAATTAGTATAAAAAATTAAACACCATGAACACACAATCTCCATGATATTATGGATACAACCACAAAATAGGCCATTAGAAATATTGTTAGGGAGCCTACTCGTTCATTCTCAATTTTGAGACATTTCCCCTTTTGAGAACTTCAACGGGAATTCAATAAGAACTATGGAGGGGAAAACCAAATATCACATTAATGTATGTCACCTATAGTTATCTTTATAATTATAAATAAAATTTATAGTGAAATAAATATATTAACGACGTATATATTAAACTTTTTTTACTCATTAACTATTTTTAATGTTAGTATTGTTTTGTGTGGCCCAAACTATTCGTCTTCTTTCAGTATGGCCCAAAGAAGCTAAATGGTTGGACATCCCTGATCTAGATCTATGGAACATTTTCTCTTAAGGCTGACGATACTTACTATATTGGAATCGTTCCCTTCAATGTTGACCTATGGAGAAAATGTGTCCAAGGATTGTCGACTTGGATTTAAGCATTTTTTTTTTTTTTGACTGCGCTAAATAATAGGGAAAATAATTTTACACATTGGGGCATTTTTCGTTTAAATAAAATGCAAATAACATTTTAAAATATAAATTATTCGGGGAAAAAATCTAGTGTAGTGTGTTTTAAACGCTCCTAAAAAATCCTTTGGTGGGCGGAATTTATAAAATTAATCCTACTGTCAGGTGCAGAAAAGTTCAGGCTATCTGAAAATACCATTTTTTATCGTATTATCAGCATTTGTGTAGCTGTAAATAGTAGACAAATTTTCTCCATAGGTTAACATTGGGATGTGCGTTTCCAACAGGTTTAGTACAAAACAGCTTTAACGGCATCCACTTTATTAACCACTATATCCTCCTCTACCATCCATATGTCAAGTTCATCTACTTGTTACATTATGGCAGAATATTGATTTTTTCATTAATATTTAAGGCGAATGTTTTGAGTTATTGTATTATTCAAACCCGGGTTATATCCGGTTTCCCGGTCCTGCGAAAATTTGAGAACCGAAAACCGGTTCCGCAATCTCTAGTAAGGAGATAACTTAATCTCTCGTTTTCATAGTCTAAGAATAACTTTATGTAAAAACTAGCTGAAAACCCGCACTTCGCTACGGAGTACATTCAAATTAAATACAAAGGTCAATGTATGCAATTAATGCCAAAAAAATAAATATGTACATATATTTATAATAAATACAACGATCAATGTATACAATCTAAATTAAAAAAAAGAATGTATTCATAAAAAAAATCGTAAGGGATATTTTTATACACAAAATAATGTAGAAGAAAATATTCAAATTAAATCTAATAAAACATACTAAACAATATATTACAGTTTGAAGAATATTTCTTTTACTTTTATTTTAATACTAGCTGAAAACCCGCGCTTCGCTACGGAGTACTTTCTAATTAAATTCAACGGTCAATGTATGCAATTAATGCCCCCCAAAAAATATATATATATTTATAATAAATGCGACGATCAATGTATCCAATTGATGTAATATATATATATATATATATATATATATATATATATATATATATATATAAATTCGTAAGAGATATTTATTTTTTTTATAATATCCAATCGTCTGCCGCATTAGAAAGAAAAAAAAATTGTTTTTTTTTGTTTATTTAGTTGTTATATAAATTTATTTAAAACGATAATTTTGCACGATAAATTTATTTAAAGTACCAGAAAAAGAAATCATGTGATCAGCTTTTAATAAATTAAATTCTAAAAATTAATCTTTAAAATTTCACGAAAAATCAGAAAATTGAGGTATAGGTTCGAAAAAGATTTCATTTTAAAGGAATTTTTAGGATCTTTCTCGTGATATAAATTTTATAACCTTCAAATTATTATTTGAAATGCATACTTAAAAAAAATACTAAAACAGCTTAAAAATTTAATTTTTAAAAAATCTAAAAAGAATTTTTCAAAAATCTTTCTTAGCGCACCCCTACACTATAAGAAGAATCGCCATGCAAAATTTCAGCCCTCTAGGTCCAGCGGTTTGGTTTGTGCGTTGTATGTCAGTCAGTGAGTCAGTTACGGAACTGTTATATATATATAGATTTTTTTTATAATGTCCAATCGTCTGCCGCATTAACAGGAAAAAAATATTTTGTATGTCTATTTCATTGTTATCCACGAGACGATAAATTATTTTAAAGTACCAGAAAAAGAAATCACGTGATCAGCATTTAATAAATTAAATTCTGAAAATTAATATTTAAAAATTCACCAAAAATCAGAAAATGGAGATAAAGATTCGAAAAAGATTTCATTTTAAAGAAATTTTTAAGATCCTTCTTGAGATATAAATTTTATAACCCTCAGATTATTATTTTAAATGCAAACGTTAAAGAATTTTACAAAATCAGCTCAAAAATTAAATTAAAAAAAATCTAAGAAGAATTTTTCAAAAACCTTTCTTAGTGCACCCCTATAATATAAGAAGAATATCCATGCAAAATTACAGCCCTTTAGGTCCAGCGGTTTGGTATGTGCGTTGCCTGTAGGTCAATCAATTAGTCAGTCAGTCAGTTACGGAACTGTTTTATATATACAGATTATAACACCCACGTGGGTGCCAACATTTAGGGCCTGTTCACAGAGAATCCGTCGGCGTAGAAGATTCCGTTGGCGCTGATTGGTTAAATGGGTCAGTGATTGGTATATGATTGGTTGAAAAATGTTACGCTGATGCTGATGAATTCTATGTGAATAGGTTTTTACAGTTGTAAATAATTATCTTCAGAGATAATCCTAAGTATATTGTCGAAATTTATAAGTATAAAATTGTAAATCAAGTTTTTTCACTTTAACTCGAAAATATATATAGGAAATTTATATTAATCACTTTTTATATTAATTATTTAATAACAGATAAATTAGTATTTATCTGTTATTAAAATAGCTTTTTTTCTTAATACATTATATTTCATTTTATTAATAAAATAATTTTGTACTACAAAAATGAGCTTTTAGGACAGCTTTATATAATGGGATTCCACTCTTATGGACACCCACATTAACGGCCATGAAAAATTATTTTACGATTTAATCCTAAGTATATTAAGAAAATGTATAACCATAAAATGTAAATCAAATATCCTTTTTCCTGAATAAGAAAACATATACTGGGAATTTATGTTAAGTAAATTTATTTGCATATATAATTTTAAAGACAATATTTCTGTACTATTAAAAAATATATATTTCTGAAAATTTTATTAATTAATTTTATTATAAATTTAATTATTTTTTTTATTATTCGCAAAATGTATTTTACTCATATAAGAGAAAATACATATTATTACTATAGGGAAAAAATGCTTATTTTAACGAGAATTTTAAGAATGGTTTATCGGAAAGAACAAGCAAATTTTACTTAAAATATTAAAATGTTATTTTCGATAGTGTGGAAATAATTTTATAAAAAAAATAAATCCTGGTAACGCCCACACCTACACACAATGATGTATCTATAGATTTAATCCCCTGCGAGTATAATTATTTTTTTTCATTTTTTCTGTGATTTTATATGACTAATAAGAATCTGATTGGTTTACATCAATAAAACAATGTCTATGTTCTAAATTCTGCGTATGTCTGTGTGGCATAATGCCACTATGTAAAATTTATTACTCAAGAATTTAAAGACTTAATGATAACCGCTAATAACTTAACTTAATTAATATCATCTTTAAACGATTAATTGCTAGCTGTATTAATATTAATTTAAAATAACTATTTTCCAGATACATATTGTATGCTTAAAGCGATTATACTGTTAATATCTACAATAGCTAAATATGTTTACATTTTCCAATAATAGAATCGATTACCTCATTCGAATTTCGCATCGCGATTCGATTTCTCAACTTAACTGCAAAAATAACTACTTCCCACGTGTGCAATAGCTTACATGTATTCATACGCCGATGTTTCCTAAAGATAATAACAATATAATCGCAGTTTAATTTCTCTGCTAATTTAGTCCTTTGATACAGCTATTATTAAATATTTATCCCCTTCTACAGACATTATTTTGTTGTTTATTCTAAAAGGAGATGGGATCTCTTTATCAGAGTAGGCACTTTAACCTAGGCTTGTGTGAACAGGTTCTAGGTACAAAAGGTTTGCTTCCCCTCCATAAAGAGAGGAGCTCGATTTGTTAGCGACATGGATAGGGATTGGAATTTTGGAACGTGTCTCCCCAAATTTTTATATTCGGACATTATTTTTTGTGATACTGGCTGGCTGAAGGTGTAGAATGGAAATTTTATAAGGAAAACAATAAACAAGTGTTTCTCGAGGAGATCTTGTCTGTGCCAATTTCTTTGACATCAGTAGGCGTGATTCTGCTATTCGTCATCTAGAGTGCTGAAGGGTACACAGTCTAAATTTTTTCAAGTTCCAATGATACAGTGTCTTCTTGCAAATTACCCTGCGTTTCGTGCTTGGTGTGTGATTCCAGTTTTATCTGCGAGTTTGATACAGTTCTAGTAAACAACGTACCGATAAGGAACCGGTCTCCACGTGGCAGAAATCGATCCATCATTTACGTTAGCTGAACTGAAAACCTCGACATCGTGGGCTTCATCTGTTCAACGTTGCTCCAGTTTACAGAACTGTTTCAGTCTTTCGGTATCCCACCTCCAATGCTCAAGTGGGAGAGACACAGAAGTGGGAGAGTCAAGAATTCCAACAAAGTAACATTTTCCGGGTTATCTGCATGTCAAGTGAGTTGATAAAAAATGAAGTTATTTAACTTTCAATTTGTTAATACTGTCAGAACATGCACAACGTCTTATTGCAATGTACACATGTAAAAACCACTATACCTCTCTTTAATAACCTTTGAACTAACTTTGTTTTACCTCTTTACCACCACAATATCACCACGATTTTACTTCATTGGTGCCGTGTTCAAAAACTAAAGTAATTTAGGTTCGAATCAGGGTTAGAAATGTTCTGATAGTGTTAATAATTATTTTGATAAGAATCAATCAATGCATGAAATATAAATAATTGATCATACTTAAAATTTATAAAACATTGTGAAATATAATTCTTATTTGATAGTGCATACCATTAAGATAAATTGAAATGGATATATAGTGTGTTATATATATGCAAAAGTATTAATATTCTGTGTTTTTTATAGTGTATTGTATGATATAATTGTGTGAAATATTGTGTATACAAGTGTAGGTTAATATGGCTAACAAGCAATCATTAGCCAGTATTTTGCCAAAATTTGCTGGTACTGGTACAGACAACATATCTTTCTTTCTAAAACAACTTGATGAAGTTGCAAAATTGGAAAATTGGTCTGATTCCAAAAAATTTGTTTTTCTTAAACTTAATCTAACAGACAGAGCTCTAAGTTTCATAATTGATGATACCAATGCATCTAAGGCTGATAACTATAATTCACTTGCAACTATCTTAGAAAACAAATTCAAGAACCAGTCATCATTTAGTGAATTAAATGAAAAATTTGAGAAACTCAAACAGCAACCAGGGCAAAGTCTGGATGATTTGGCAGAGTCTATTAGAAAAATTGCTACAAAATTAACTGGCGTAAATAATTCTAGTGATGCAAACACACTAAAACTATATGAAAATATGACTCTAAACAAATTCATTGAAGCTTTGAGACCTGATATAAAATTTGAGGTAAAAAAATTAGGTCCAAAAGATTTTGATCAGGTACTTGCAATGGCTAAAAACATTAACAAAGCATTTCAAGATGAGGAAGTACAGATAGTAAACACCCATGTGCAGCATTCTGAAATTGATACACTATTGCAAAACCAGTTAGAAACCAACAAAAAAATTTTGGAACTAAGCAAACAGTTACAAGAATTGCAAGCACAAAATAATATGCAGATGCAAAGCAATGTTGCTTCTTCGAGTAATTTCTCAGACAATGTTTCTTGCCACATTTGTGCAAAACCTCATCGTACAACTGACTGTTGGTATTTTCCCACAAATATAAATCCTAATACAGCTGAAAGTAATTATCAGGCTAATAGATTCAACAGTAACAATTACAATAATCAAAATCGCAGAAATAATGGTAGAAAATACAGGCATTCAAATAATAGAGCACATTTTCCTAGTCATCCCTACAGAAGGCATGCCGCCAACTCAAATAGTAATCGTAGAAATAGCAGGCAAAATTTAAACATAAGGGGATCTTATAGAAAAGATAAAAAATGCTGGTATAAACAAGTAAGTTCCCCCAATAAAGCTAATAATGAGACACCAGCAAATAACAATAAGCAAAATTCTAAGAAAAGTAAAACTTCAGAAAGGGTAAATAATGCTAGAAAAAATAACCCACAAAATATTCCAACATTAAGACTTTCCTCATGTAATAGTAACAATTCTGCCTTACCTCTAATAACGTTAAGTTTTGGACAAAGTGAATATCAAGCTTTATTAGATTCTGGTGCAAATTTAAGTCTGATTCCATTTCAAGTGATTGAGAACATCAAGGCTCACACCAAGGTGGAATACATATCTAGATTTGTTCGCATTCAAACTCTAAATAATAGTACTATACCATACATGTCTGCAGCTAATATCAAATTTAAAATTAACAATAAGTGGTTCAACAATCTGTTTTACATCACCAAGCAACCTTGGAATTCTAACTACCAAATAATATTAGGATATGACTTCTTACAAAGAAACAAACTTGTTCTTGATACTGTCAATAGGCAATTAATCCACAACAACTTAATTTTTCCATTCCAAGAAACCTTTCCTGAACAAAACTCTCATCAAAATGATTCTACTCCTGAAAGCAATGAACACACTGTAAACAACATTAAAGCTTCATACAAAATTTCTATACCTGCTCAGCAGTTCAGGATTGTAAAGCTCAAAGCACCTGATAATTTTTCTTCTCAATCTCAGATAATATTCACTCCAAAATTAAACAAATTAAATTATGTAATGTCTGATTCCATTAATGTTATTGACAATGATAACTGTTTTTACACCTTGATTGAGAACAACACCTCTAATAAAATTACTATCAGAAAAGAAACCATATTAGGAAACATTGAAAATTTTTCTCAAAAACAGCAAGTTGATCCAAAATACTCTGAAATTCTTCAGATTAACAACTTAAGTCTTAATGAAATAATACATCTCAGGCAGCAAGAGCTGGAAGAATCTGACTTTGACCTACAGCATTTAAAACCTAATGATAGAAAAGATATTTTAAATCTTCTAATGTCAAACTACAAAACATTTTCTAAATCTTACTCCACACTTGGGTCTACTGACCAGGTAATTCCTGACTTTAAACTCCTACATGATTTTCCCTTACAAACCAAGCCATATCCAATTCCTAAAATTGCTAAAGATTTTGCTAGTAAAGAAATTTCAAAATTGCTTGAAGCTGGGATAATTGAACATTCTTCATCTAGCTACAGTTTTCCCATAATTTTCGTAAAGAAAAAGCCACTTCAGGGTCAAAATGTTAAAGATTTAAAATTTAGAATGGTTGTCGACTACAGACTATTAAACAGCATAACTGAATCTTTCAAAATTTGTCTTCCAAAAATTTCAGAAATTCTACATAACATTTCAGGTAAACAATATTATTGTGTGCTAGATCTTAAATCTGCATTTTTTCAAATTAAGTTAAAAGAGTCTGACAAACATAAATTAGCTTTCTGTTCTGAATTTGGCAATTTCCAACCTACTCGTCTTCCTTTTGGTGCAAAAAATAGCACATCTTATTTCCACACTTTAATTTCAAAATGCCTTAATGATATTAAGGGGGAAAACATTCAATTTTTCCTCGATGATATTATTATTGCTGCTAATTCTATTTCTGAACTTAAAATTTTTCTTCAAAAAGTATTCGATAGGCTTCAAGAATTTAATTTAACTCTGGATCCAGCTAAACTTCAATTATGCAAATCTCAAATAACCTATTTAGGTTTCAATATTGATAAAAATGGTTTCTCACCATCAAGTGACAATATTCAAAAAGTAACTAATTTCCCTATTCCTAAGAATGTTAAAGAAGTGCAAGCATATTTAGGTATGCTAAACTACTTTAGACATCTCATACACAATTATGCAGAGATTGTAAATCCTATTGTAAGACTAACTAAAAAAATACACCTTTCATTTGGGACAAGAATTGTCAAACAGCTTTTGATCAAGTGCAGAACATAATATTAAACAAACCCACTTTAAAGAATATTGATTCTCGTAAAGAGTTATTTTTAATTACTGATGCTTTTCGTATTGCTATATCTGGCATTCTTTTACAAAAACATAATGATAAATTTTTTCCAGTCGAGTTTTATTCTAAACAGCTAAATCCTGCTGAGTCACGTTACCCATCTATTAGGCGTGAACTTTTTGCTATATTTTCTTCCATAAAATTTTTTCATGAGCATCTATATGGGACAAAATTCACAATTTTAACAGATGCCAAACCACTCACTCATCATCTGCAGTTAGACAAACAACCTGACATTGTGTCAAGATGGCTTCTCTACATTCAGCAATTTGATTTTACTATTAAACATATTCCAGGATTTACCAACCCAGCTGATTACCTTTCTCGTGTAATTAATGAGCAACTATCTGTACATAACCTAAATATATTTCCTATAGAGCAGAATATCACTAAAGAATTGTTAAACTCTCATCAACAACAGGACAAATTTATTAGTGAGATAATTCAAAAGCTTAAAGATAGTAATAACGACTATGGTAATTACTTTATTGATAGCAGCACTAATCTGGTAATGAAAAAAATAAAATCTAATAATACTATAACAGAGAAAATTTTAATTCCAAGTTCTTTAAAATTGAGTTGCTTAAAAATTGCACATGCTCCTCACTTTGGAATTCATAAGACTTTTGATTTTTTAAAATCCAAATATTACTGGCCTAATATGTTTAATGATACAAAAAACTTTTGCAATAATTGTCACAAGTGTCTACAAAATAAGCCAAAACCATCAAAAACTAAAACTAAAATGATTCCCAAGCATGACTATGCTCCTGGGGAATTCATAGCCATAGATATTGTTGGTAAACTTCCTCGTTCCCATGACAATAAGAATTACATACTAACAATTATAGATCATTATTCAAGATTTCTCGAAGCCATTCCTTTACATAGTGCCAAGTCATCAGCGATTATATCTGCACTTAATCAATACTTTTCAAGATTTGGTATTCCAAAAATTTTACTTTCAGACAATGCTTCTAATTTTACATCACATGAATTCACTAATTTTCTTAAAAACTTAAACATTGACCACAGAAAAAGTAGCATTTACTACCCACCTTCCAATGGAGTTGTTGAAAGGGTCCATCGTACCATGAAAGAGAGTATTGCTTCATTATCTGATAATACTTTTGAATGGTCTGATAGATTATTATTCTTTAAATTACATTACAACTGTGCCAAACACTCTGTGACAAAGTTTAGTCCTGCACAACTATTTTTCGGCAGGGAATTAAATTTACCTTTACATATCTATGATGAACCTCAAGTTTCAGAACAATATTCAGAATACATTAAAAAACAAAACCAACACATCATTTCAACTAGAAAACTTGTCAAACAAAATGAGACAAATTACTTTAATAGCCAATCCCAACACATCAAGGGCAGAAATATTCCTACTTTTAATATAAATGATGTTGTATACGTAAAATCTTTTACGGATCCTAATGTTCTACACCCAAAATATAATGGACCGTACACAATCACAAGAAAACTGCGTAATAACAATTACATTATTAGGAAAATTGATGGCGAAGACCAAAAACAAATTAAACTACATGTTAGTAAACTTTTTCTGCAACCTTCTCTCAATGTTACCTAGTGCCATATTGTAAAAATGGAAATTTTTCTTCAAATTTTGTACAAACCATGCTACCAAAATGTTCATTATTGCTTCCTTTTGTGAAAACTATTTTACACATGTTTCATCAACAATCTATGTAATCATCTCTGTTGCCATTCCTTTTCATATGAACTGATAGACGTATCAATGCATATGTGCTGATTATTTTGCTGGCTGGTCCGAAATTAATCAGGGGAAATTTTAATTCAATATGATTTATATTTATATGTTCAGAATAACAAAAAAAATTTTATCTGCAACTATCATAGTTTTTACAATACCCAATTATTTTATTAATGTGTGTAATGTGTTTTTTCAAAAAAAAAAAAAAAAAAAAATCTTCAATGAGTTAGGTACTATTTTATGAATATTACTGTTCAGTTATCGAGTTATGCGTATAGCATCCTGTAATTACATGCAACTTCAAATTTGAAAGTTTTTGCGTTAGCAAATTTGCCACTGTAATTAGGACTCATGGAGACGCTGCAGTTATATTGGAGTTCTCGTACTCAATTGTATGGCAATTTATGTTCATGTGTTGAAACTAGCATTTGTATAATTTGATAATGGCAGACTTAAAATGAAAATTTAGCAATGTGTTAAAACAAATAATTTTTTGAAAAGAAAAAATCTGAGCTAAATCACAATTAAATACAAAGTAAAATGAATCAAAATAAAAAATTTTTTAGGTGTGTGCGAAATTTCAAGAGTGACAAATAATGCAAAATGATGTATACATCCTTTCGCCACACCACATGTTTGCTCAGAATTTCAAATGGTGTAATTAAGTAACAAATCAAGGTTGAAATGTGTTTAAGTGTCAAAATTTTGTTATAATGATGTATTGATATTTCACAATTAGTATAATTAACATTGATTGATTGATTCTTATCCAACTTTAATTGTTTCCCAAGAGAATGGATTAGATAACTTCACATAAAAAATATTCAGGAGATTATCACTATTGGATAAAACAAATTTGAAAGTGTATTCAATGTCAAACTGTTAGCACAGTAAATCACAAATATTTTAATTGTATTGAATCATGTAATTTTATAGTTAGCATCATGTAAAAAGTATTAAGTCAAGGTATTTAAACCTGTAAAAAATTCTTCATGCCAGTCAGCGCTTAAATGTGTGTTAGAACAGTTTTTAAATGTGTTTTATAATAGTTTTGTAAAAATGTTTTAAAATTGTTGAAGGTGTGTATCTGCTCTGATCAGTCAGAAATCCTGGCTACTTTGTAAAGATCCATCTCCTTTTTCTTTTCTTTTCTGTAGGGGGGAGGTATGTGGCATAATGCCACTATGTAAAATTTATTACTCAAGAATTTAAAGACTTAATGATAACCGCTAATAACTTAACTTAATTAATATCATCTTTAAACGATTAATTGCTAGCTGTATTAATATTAATTTAAAATAACTATTTTCCAGATACATATTGTATGCTTAAAGCGATTATACTGTTAATATCTACAATAGCTAAATATGTTTACATTTTCCAATAATAGAATCGATTACCTCATTCGAATTTCGCATCGCGATTCGATTTCTCAACTTAACTGCAAAAATAACTACTTCCCACGTGTGCAATAGCTTACATGTATTCATACGCCGATGTTTCCTAAAGATAATAACAATATAATCGCAGTTTAATTTCTCTGCTAATTTAGTCCTTTGATACAGCTATTATTAAATATTTATCCCCTTCTACAGACATTATTTTGTTGTTTATTCTAAAAGGAGATGGGATCTCTTTATCAGAGTAGGCACTTTAACCTAGGCTTGTGTGAACAGGTTCTAGGTACAAAAGGTTTGCTTCCCCTCCATAAAGAGAGGAGCTCGATTTGTTAGCGACATGGATAGGGATTGGAATTTTGGAGCGTGTCTCCCCAAATTTTTATATTCGGACATTATTTTTTGTGATACTGGCTGGCTGAAGGTGTAGAATGGAAATTTTATAAGGAAAATAATAAACAAGTGTTTCTCGAGGAGATCTTGTCTGTGCCAATTTCTTTGACATCAGTAGGCGTGATTCTGCTATTCGTCATCTAGAGTGCTGAAGGGTACACAGTCTAAATTTTTTCAAGTTCCAATGATACAGTGTCTTCTTGCAAATTACCCTGCGTTTCGTGCTTGGTGTGTGATTCCAGTTTTATCTGCGAGTTTGATACAGTTCTAGTAAACAACGTACCGATAAGGAACCGGTCTCCACGTGGCAGAAATCGATCCATCATTTACGTTAGCTGAACTGAAAACCTCGACATCGTGGGCTTCATCTGTTCAACGTTGCTCCAGTTTACAGAACTGTTTCAGTCTTTCGGTATCCCACCTCCAATGCTCAAGTGGGAGAGACACAGAAGTGGGAGAGTCAAGAATTCCAACAAAGTAACATTTTCCGGGTTATCTGCATATCAAGTGAGTTGATAAAAAATGAAGTTATTTAACTTTCAATTTGTTAATACTGTCAGAACATGCACAACGTCTTATTGCAATGTACACATGTAAAAACCACTATACCTCTCTTTAATAACCTTTGAACTAACTTTGTTTTACCTCTTTACCACCACAATATCACCACGATTTTACTTCAGTCTGAAACAAAATCTTTATGACTATTCTAACGTTGAATTAATTGGAAACATAAGATATCTTTAACCTGGAAAACTGTTTATGCGAATCAAATATTTATAGTAAAATTTCCATATACTACTACTCATTACATGGAATGGGGATTAATAGATTCATTTTATTACTGTGATTACTTCATCATCAATATAAGCACGGTATCCCCGGGTAGGCCCTAGCATTTCGCTGAAGATAGTGCCACTCATTTATTCTTCTAGCTTTCGCTCATCAGTATCTTATATTCATTGCCAGGAAATCCATCCACATTGTATCTTCCCTACACAATCTGGGTTTTCCCCACTTTTGCTTTCCTGGGTGTTTTGTAAGAAAGATCTTTTTCACGAGATTTGAGTCATCTATTCTTTTAAGATGAGCAACTGAATTAAAACGATTTATCTTGGTAAACTTTATTGTATCTGGGTATTTAAAAATCTCTATAATTCAAAGCTGGAAAACCGTGTCCATTGATCATTTTCCATGATACATTAGGATTTCCAGAAGGACACTTCTCAGTATTTCTCGTTCAAATGAACTATTTGTTCAAAAAGAGCTAGAAAAATAAGGAAATAATTTTTGGTCATTGTCCAGGTCTTAGATCTGCACTGGATAAAGTTATAGAAAGAAATTCCTTCGATCTGGAAATGAACTGTAATTGTAAGTCATCTGACACTAGTTGTATTTATTAGTGGAATTAATTGTCCTATGTATTTCTCTATATAGTTTTGACACTTTAATCCAGATCCAAGATAAATAAAAATATGTACATTCTCAGAAATGTATAGACCTATTTCAATACAAGAAGGATCGTTTTGCTAGGCATTTTTGGAGCAGTACATGTATTTGCTATTATCTTGCTTAATTTTAAGGTTCTCGTTGCTTGCATCCGCTTCAAGACAAAGAAATGACTGTGTAAGTACAATGGTGGTTCTAGAAACAAAATCAATATTGTCTGAATAGGCAAAAATCTAAAGATTTAGAAAAGCCGTTGTCTTTTGTTCTAATTCCTGAATCACTTATAACTCTTTCAAGACATATGTTAAAAACTAAACACGACATGGAATTTCCATGAAGCCTTCCTTTTCTTATATACATTTCACTAGAAAGATTATTTCAAATTTGGAATTTAAAGACAGTTTGTTCGAAAGTGGCTTTAACTAAACTAATAAGTTTCAATGGACTACCGAAAACCTACATTGCTATAAACATTATTTTTTGGCAGATGCTGTCAAATGGTGATTTAAACTCTCCGTAATCCGTACTCCTCAATGTACAAGGCACATTTTATTCACCGAATCAATTACGAAGTTTCTGATTACATTTTAAATGAGAAACTACTGGATAATTGTCGTAGATACAATCGCTTGAAACTCTTGCAATCCGTTTTGTCTGGAAAACAATATTCTTGGGATCGATATCTGGTGTGTTGATGTATACACTTTGGACATTGTCTAAGTAGTTATGTTGTACGACTTAACAGAACATCTTTGGGATAGTGGTAGTACGAACCATTACCGCGAGTATTAGAACTTTCTCCATATAGCAGATTTCAACTCATTCAAACATTTGGAGATCCAATTGTGTAAATTTTCAGTTTTTTGTTTTCTAGTTAATCTACACGTAGAATTTAGCATCTTTGTGACTTTTAAAGTTCTGAACATCGGGACTGAAATTCTGTTCGAGTGTTTACTTTGAATGATGAAATCTACATTCATTTAAAGTAAATATTCTTACATTGACGGAGTCATCAGATTGTATTAGGAATTCGAAGAGATTTGATTACCAATGTGGTTAATCTACTTAAAAAGGCCTACTATTTCTTCCTTAAATGTTTACTTCTGTATATTTTCATGAGTGTCTGCTTATTTTTTAAACAAATGATTCCTAGCAAACAAAATAGATATTCAGCGAAACTTCTCATGGTGGCCAGTAATAGTTCCGAAAAAAACTGGCCGTTTTGAGGAGTGGCCGCCATAAAGAGGTTCCTTCCGTAACTATGAGCTCTATGGAGTCTAATCGGTATCGAACAAAGTATGACAATTTGAAGGGTTGTCCGTCTAAAAAGGGCTGCCAGCTAGAGATGTTTCGCAGTATACGGTGAAAACACAAATTGAAATGTCAATGGATAAATATTAAAAGCCCAAGTATTTTTTTTAAAAATTATAATGAAATGCAGATATTTAGTTGATGTAGAAAGAACACAATGCCAATGGTACAGGAATTATATATATTTTATCTGAGAATAGTCATATATTTTATAATAAACATTAATTTATGATATTATTATTTGTTTTAATCTTCACTTATGCTGTATTTGAACAATGAACTCTTGGAAAAATGCAGAATAACGAACGCAATAATAAAGGGACAAGTGGTCATGTTTATTAGAACACGTGGTCATGTTTATTAGAATTTGATGTATTTATCATCGAATAATAAAGAAAACGAATAATAGATCAAAATAGTTCCCCCAGAGAATAGTTCACACTGATGAGAAAATTGATTAAAAATGTTCTTTTTGGGCGTAAACCTAACTCAAAATTTATTAAATACATTTCAACAAAAGAGACATTTTTAAAATAATAAATTATTACGGTGTTTCTGAAAAGAATATTAATCATACGAAATGTTTCATCGTAATTAGTGAGGAATGAGAGCTAGTACTGAGACAAAGAATTAAGCCTTTTTCAATGTATAGACAGCATCATTTTACCGCTTTCTCCCATCGTGGGATTTAATTTAGATAGATAGTGTTGAATTTCTTTAGATGAAACAAGTCACGCTTTTGCTCATTAACAAAGACAATTATAAAACAAATTAGATTCAAATTTCCTGAAGGAGAAACGAAATGTTCAATTAAACTCTTACTTTCTTGATTGAAAGAAACATTTCGATGCTTATGCTACTATAATTTACGTAATTATTTTCAAATTTAAAGATGATATAGTGTGAATATTCAAATACTATAATGTAACGAGAATATTTTCCGGATGAAGCTAATTATTGATTTTCGGGTATTAAATAAACATTGCATTGGAATGTTAACTAAAGTAGTTTTGGCTAGTTAAAAATTACATCATTACAACTATACTAATGTGACGTAAACAATTGTGTTCATGAATTTACATTATAAACAGAGACCAGTTTTGATTAAAACATTATTAGCAGTTTTCGTATTATAATCTCAACTAATAATCTTCCATGATGTAAACCTACCTTAGATTATACCTTCAGGAAGTAGTTGAAAAATTATGAGAACAATGCTCTGGCGCAATAGTCTGGAGTAAATTTATATCATATTGAATTAATTAATTTAAAAATGTGTAATAAATATCCTGTAATTACATATTTATTAAGACTTTATTTATATTTTTATATGTAAATTACATATGACATGATTTGTTAAATAAGGTGTCAATGAAGTTCATAATTTTCAATATTTTAATAGTAATCTTATAATTTTGAAATCCTACTTATTTATGACATTAATTTCTGATAATTTTAACCGAAATAGAACAAAAATACATATTCCTCTTAAGTTTCAATCACACAACATTTACTAAAAACAAGTAAAATGTTAATCAAAACATTTTTTATTGTCATCATGCTAGGTAAATATAGACCCAAAATCTACAGTTCATTGATTTCTTAAAAAGTTTGTAAAAATTTACTTCTTTCTTTTCTTATTTTTTGTTTACATTTTCCTAATTTTCAAAAAACATTTAGCTACTAACAGAAAATTTTTGAGGGTTCGACAGATATTTTATTTAAATAAGGGGCGGGGGGTGGCAGTCGAAAAATATTCGTGCAACACTACTTTAACTTATTAAAAATTCGATAACAGGAGATCATTAGTATGAAACACCCTTCGACTTTGCCAGCAAAAGAATATCTGGATTCCTTTGTGAATAGAAAAGTTCTCCGTTATTATATATAAATATATATATATATATATATATATATATATATATATATATATATGTTGCATTCTCAAAATGTCCTGAAAATTATTTAGTTTTCAAATGAATAACAAGCTGTAATCTTACCTAGAAACAGGCGCTTGGAATCAGGTACATTTTGCACATAAAACTTTATACACATGTCTTAGAGTTACCAAATTTCTTATAACATATTCACATTAAATTTAAAATATCTATAGTTATGTAGATTCATTTTAATTGCAGTAACATTTTAGTCACAAGTTATGGAATTATTTGTTGCAATCCTAAAATTATAGGAAGTAAATAAGGAATATTATTTTTTTTCTATAAAACAGAAATCGCTTTGCTCTTACTTCCCCAAATAATCTTATAATTAAACACACTATAATTTAGTACCACAACATAATAAACAGAGTGAACCTGTAGTTACGTGCATTCCCTTTAACTGACATAATATTTTAGTCGAGATGCTTGAAATAATTAGTGGCTTCATGAAATAATTAGTGGCCTGACGTTAGTTAATGTAATATAAATGTTTCTCTACTAGCAAAGAGAATAAACGGACATGTATTAATTAAACAATTATAAAATTTATATCCCCAGAATATCGTTTTCGACATTTTAAAGGAATATAGATGGTAAAGTAAAACGCACAAGTTTAATAGAACTTGTTGTACGTATTCTCTTTTAAGTTATTTAATATATAATATTTTTTCTTTTAAAATGATTGAAAATTAAATTTCTATCTTTTGAGGATGATTTGATCATTAAAAGTGTTCAATACCAAAGTCGCGAAGATTGAAACATGCCTAAAAAAATGTGGCATGACCGTGCCTGGCATACGTTTATTTTAATTGAGTGGAATTCCGACTATATTTTAGCTGCGATGTAATTTGTGGCTTAAAGTCTATCTGAAGTTTTTTGCGTGCAATGTAGATGTCCCTCATGTGGTATGCTTACAATAAGAAGGGCATGAAGAGTGATTGCAATTAATATTCAAAAATTACTCTTTCATGTTAAGGAAAACGTGGACCAGTAGGAAAATAGTACCAAAATTATTTTTTTCAAGTAAAAAATCATTTATGAAGCTTGTAAGATGTAATTTATTAAGGGTAAGTGGAACAATAAACTTTAAATCAGTTTTTCTCAAAACAGATTTTTCAAGGTTTTTAGATTTTTTAATGCTACATGTGGTTTAATTTTTGTTCAAAATTCATGAAATTGATAAGGAAAAATTCTGATACTGTTTACACTGAAACGGTTTATGCAATTTACAATTCGACTTCATAAAGGTAATTAAATTTGATTTATAACTAATTAAAAGGCAAAATTTCGATAAAAATCGGGATTGAATTCAGAAAAAAATCGCTCAAAAATTAACTATTCAGTGAGTAAATAATTTATAGCCAGATTTGTATGTAATACAGTTTAAAGTGATTAAAATGCAAAATCGAGAAAATATCTGAATTAAGTAGCAAGGAGAATTTAAATTTTTTTTTTAAATTTAATTTTTTTTTTAAATCTTGAAAATTATAATAAGATTGGAAACTTTTTTAGGGTTTTCTATATAGAGAAAAGTTATATGTACAAAATTTCGATCTCTATGATAAAAAGTAAAAAATAAATAAATTTTAACGTTCACAGTTCCCTTAATATAAACTTTTATAGCGAACATTTAAAACTCGTATTTTAAAATTAGTCATATGTTTTTTTTTATAAATCGTTAATACAACAATTTTCTTCCTTTTAAAAAAGGCTAAAATTAAATGGATTTTTATGAGCATGATTTGGTCCTTAAAAGTTTTATTACGTTCCAAACTGAACTTTAAAACATGCTCTTAAAAATCTGATAGTAACTACAAGATATAGATTTCCTTTAGCTCCAATTGTATATTAGTCGCGATGTTTAAAGTCGAATTATCAAGTAATCTTATGTGAAATGATTTTGCATACAAATTAAATGACAGTAAATTTGATATTCATTAAATAAATTCAATTTTTTTTGGGAAATGATAGGATAAAAACATTTAGAGAGTAAAAAGTGAAAGCATTTTTCAATAAGATGATCTTTGCGTTTACAAGTTTATTTCTCTTTTGAAATGCTTTAACATTCAATTTGTTATTTTAAAAACAATTTTTCCACAGCTGTTAGACGCGGGAAATCATTTTTATTAGACATTTCAAACACGCATCCAACTGCTACGAGATTACAGTCTTATCCCTTCTTCCTCATAATCAATAACTCAGCATGTGATAGAACATCTTGTCCCTCCTACAGTGTCGTACAAACATTCAATCAGTCACTCTACACGGGGGAAGAAGAAAATGAAATCCTATTTGCAGGCCGCAGTGAGGAAGCAAATGGCGACATTTCTCTTCAATGAATTGCAAGGAGAGGAGTTTTATTTTTCAGCACGTGAAATTAGTGCTTCTGATTGAAACTAACTGATAATCCCCGACAGTTTTTTAGTGAAAACTGTAGTTTTTCGGATTGATTTTATTTATTTCATTATTGTTCTTCTTTTGTTAATTTCATACTGAAAAAAATGGTTTAATAATGTTTTACAAATTGCATCCTAAACAACTAATCTCATATAATTAAAAAGTCTATGAAAAAGATCATATCATGATATAAAGGTCTTACATAGAAGTTCCATTATAATTAAAAGTTAAGGAAGGTATTTTATCAAATAGAAAATATAACAATGAATTTGAGTAATAATTTTTCATATTTGCTTTTTTTGTGGCACTGCAGCTGTTAGTGCTCCATTTACAAATGCTAGGCATTAAGAAGTTATTCCATTCCGGATATTGATGTTTTAAAATAAAACTTAACAAATTAGCAAAATTTTAGAAAGTTCAGATTTCGTAATCATATTTTAGATGCTAAATGATGTATACATTCACTACTTACTCAACTGATAAATTTATAAGTATATGTATGTACACACGCACACACACACACACACACACACACACACACACACACACACACACACATATATATATATATATATATATATATATATATATACATTATTTATTTCCAAAGGCAAGGTAAGTGACTGACACATGCGACTGACTTGACATGCGACTGACTGAAATGAAATTATCACAAAAAATAAACTCATTGAACCATACGCAGTCTCGCAAACGAATATCGCTCAGTCTCAGAATTTCCACGGATTGCAATACACCGTCCAAGGTGGTCTTTATCCATAATACCGTTGCTGCAAAGTGGGCAGGCTGGACTCGTTAGGATACCAATACGAAACAGGCACGTCGCCAAGCAATCATTTCTAGTAATTCGAAGCAATGTCGCCACAGCTCTAGGACGAGGCCAATCAGGGATATTGTCCTGGTTAGTCTTCAACCAGCCCTTTGTGAAATTTCTATACGACAGTTAAGATATATATATATATATATATATATATATATATATATATATATATATATATATATAGATATATATATATAAATATATATATATATATATATATATATATATATATATATATATATATATATATGTATATATATATATATGTATATATATAATATATATGTATATATATATATATGTATATATATATATATATATGTATATATATATATGTATATATATATATATATATATATATATATATATATATATATATATATATATATATATATATATATATATATATATATATATATATATTATATATATATATATATATATTCTCACGTCGTTACATTTTCGACAGAACATTGGTGGGGTGTTCGAAAACACAAAGAAAATAATATTTACGACAGAGCATAAAATACAGCTGCTTGGTAATGGAATCTTAAATATATACAAAGGAAAATATGTGGTGAATATAAATCGAATTAGAAGGAATTAACATTTTGTGTTTTAGATTTAAAATAAACATGGGAGTGAATTCCTTATAGATTTTCTTCCAAAACTCATACAGCCTAGATATAAAAGATCATATAAAATAATGCAATGCAACACTAGAGGTTCTATTTACTTTGCATATAATACTTAATTTGTCATATATTTTTATTGTCAAATCTTAAAGTAATCCTAAATGAACAGACTCATTGACACATACATAGATAAATTTATTTCATACAAAAATATATAATTAGCTATCACTTATCTGACAAAATTTTAATTATCTGAATGACACTCATAATTAGTGTTTTGACATTAGATGATAAGATGCAACTGAAGTATGCTTACCGTTAAAGAACTTCTCAGAGATGTAATCTATGCTGCTTACTGAAATTAGCAGACATTTCTGGAACAAAAATATCCAACTACTACAGCCATATTCTCATTCTTCGATTTTATGTTGGACAGAATTATATGGCTTCCTTCCTTCTTACATGCGTAAAATTGCTGAACCCACCCTTAAAGTACACCTTGAAAAATAAATAAAATAATAAAAAGAAGTTGCTTTAGGGCATACGCCCTTCTTGTTGACATACCCTAGACTTCCCCCGCTCGCTGCCGCAGAATGATTTCATTTCGTGCAGGAGGGGGATATCCGTTAATAAAGGGGTTCGAAATCAACCATGAAATGATATATTTATTAATGAACTTTCAGGATCAGGCTTATAAAAATTAATGAAACTTCGACATTAAAGAAATTTCAGAATTTTATTTAATTTAAATATGAATAATATAATATACCCCGGAAACTAATAACACATTAAAAATCCTTGTCATAAGCATGTCCTATTTAGTTAAAGTTCCCTTCAATATATTATTGCGATGGAAATGTATATAATTCAATGATATTCCAATATGTAACAGTATATAAATTTCGGCAAATTAACGCTTAACTTCAGCCTTCATAACATTGATAATCGGATGGAGTATGCATATTGAAAGAATAAGAAAAAAATAGGATTCAGTGTAATATTACACTAGAGGACTACAATGGAAAACACTAAGAAGAGTTTTGTTTTTATTAATATGAGACTTAATATGTTTTTATCAATGTGGTCCTTTGAGTACAAATGTTTGATATGAAATTATTATTTATTTTAAGGGGATGGAGGACATTACAAAGCCCTTTTCGAAAGATTTATGTCAGAGATATGGAATCGCGCATATATATTCATTAAAATATCACTATATCAAACACCTTATAAAATGTTATAAATATTTTATTTTTTTTATATTTAAAAAAAAATATTTTTTTATTTTTTAAATGCTCCTAGCGATCCAATTTTCAACTTCCCCCTTTAAATTTGCATTTATATTGCTTATAAATACATTTTGAATAGAGTTATGTATTATTTTGTGTTTTCGTTGAATAGTTATTTTTTAAGAAGTATTTTTATGCTTGTACTCTGAATTTTCGAGATTTTTTTTAAACTTTTCTACACTTAATTTAAACTTTGATAATTTTAATGATGCCGAAACCTGAAATGGATGCATAATTTGAAATGGATGCATATTTTAATGTATTAGGGGAGTCTTTATTTTAAATTTTATAATATTTCGTGGAAAACTGTGACGCAAGGAGCATTTCAAAGACTTACAAATCTGGAAATTACATATTTTGATAAAAAGACATTTGAAAGCTATTTTTTTCATCTACCTTTAATATTTACTTTTCTAAATCCACCAATTTTGCATTTTACCACTCATTACATATTTTAAATACATTTTATTCAAATATTTACATATTTTTTAAATAATAATACAGCCCTCAAATGTTTGAAATTTGAATATGTGGTTAGTACCATAGATATGTAAAATTGGTTAAAATTTAAAGATAAAATATTAATAATTTATGAATTATGAATTATTAATTATAACAAAAATTGGCCTAATTAAAAATGTTTCATGCGCATTTCTTTTGCATATAATATGGTAATTTTTATTTACAGGATACCTTATAGAACTAACAATGAAACTTATTGCTTATTTTAACATTCATTAAAAATATAAAGAGAAAAAAATAATAATAGTGAAAACACCCATTTTATTAAGCAAAATAACTATAAATCATCTTTTCAAGTTCAAAATTTAGAAATTCTGAGATACAAAGCATATTTTTTTTTCAATAAGATTTATTTGATATACATTTAAGTATATAAAATTTAAATTTCAAAGCAATACGATAATTAGGAATGCGCCTGCAGCAGTTTGAATATTCGTATGACATGAAAATTTTTATTTTTGAGAAAAACACATTTAAAGTTATTGCTATTAGTAACCACATAATATCTAAATTAAATACAAATGCCTATAACTAAGAAAGTAATCACAGAAATTAAAAAATATGTTTGCAACACATTCCTACTCGTCCGTATTTTCACAATTCAATAAAATTTAAAAAAATCCATTTTTTGGACAAATTTCACATTTTTGAAACTCTACTGTCCCCTTAAGACGGCTATATTTATTTTTTTTTTGTTTATCTCTAAAAAAATCTCGCGGCACACTGGTTGGGTATCACTGGCCTGTTTAAAACCGTAATTGTTGTCACAGATCCGATGAATTCTGAAACCCTAATTGTTATTGTAAAAAAAAAAAGTGAACGAATTTCTGCTAGTTGGAGAGGACAATGAGGCAACTCCGTTCCTAGACTGTCAGTAAAAAAGCAGCGTTAGCGAATGAACCTCATGAAATTAAGTAAAAAAATCTTGAACTTTTTATCTATAGAATATTTTATGAAGCGGATAAAAGGGTTTCAGTGCACTACAAGTCTTCGCAACGAACACGCAGAGGGGAAAAATAGATATATTTTATGTCTATATTACAGTGTATGACGTATGCAAAATATTTTTTTATATATAAGAGCATATAGCATTAGTGTATTTCCTTCCTAAAAAACTATAAATCAAAATCAGTTATCATACAAAATGATTCAAATTTTAGAAATTTTATTTGCAGAACATTTAACAAACATAATTTACATCACCCTTTATTTTAGTTACATCTACTTAACAAATAGCTATAGGGACATTATTTTTACTTTCATGCGTAAAAAAATTTAATTTCATAGAAATAACTTGCAAGGAATTTTAGTTAACTCTTATAAAACATACCAATTTATAATAAATTCCTTTCAAAAATAAATGGACATTAATATGATGTATCCGGAAATTAAATTATTCTACCCAAGTGCGATCTAAAAGTTACAAATTAATGTTTTGGATTCTAAAATTTTTCACTTATGAGTTTATGTGCAAATAGATCAAAATATGTTCATTTTTTTTAGAACTTTGTGTCCAGACCCTTTTAAAAAATAATTTGTTTCAAGTTGGTTAATATTTATTTTAAAAGAATAGTGTACGTAATTACTTTCAGTGTATAATTAATATTTTACATACAAAACATTAATTAGCCAAGAAAGAGGTTTCAAGTAGTCTCTAAAACATGCATATATATTGAGTGGGGCCTACAGGAGAAAACAATTAATTCAAAATATTTAAATAAGTTTTTGTTATAGTACTCTCTCTATAAGAATAACTTATTTTATGACATATTAGCTATTTATTTCTTAAAATATTTTAACACGGAGGTTTTAATGTATTTCAGAATACATTATGATAACATTCATGGAATTTCAAAAGAATAGTAAATCAGTAAATAACAGATTCTTATATATATATATATATTCCAAACAACACCTATGATTTTAATTATCACTGTTTAATTATTGTTAAATAAGATTTTATTTTAAAAAGTCTCACAATTTCTAATTTAAATTTGGAAACATATATGCAATTTGAAACTTTTAATCTGGTAGTTTTAGTGGTTAAATATTCAAGAGTTCTGGAGGCGAAAGTAAATGTGAAAATTTAATTGGAACAGGGTTGGCTCTTTAAAGTCATAAGGTGCAAAGTGTTTTGAAGTAATTGTGCGTAAACTGTAAAATATACGTTGAGAGGCATTTTGTTTATGTTTTCGTGAAGCGTTAAGAAATAACTATATCATTTGGTGTAACATGAAATCTGTTTTAATGGTCTTTCTACCATGAATGATTAATTCCTTAGTGCTTCGCTAAATCTTTTGTGTTTATGTTCGATCAATATGTTCCATGTTAAGTTTTATACAGCAGAACCTATGCAATTTATGATGCATAAATAATGGTCGAAATGCACAAGTAATTATCTCAAAATATAAAGCATAATTATTGATAGTGCTAACAAAGAAATGACGCCAGCAAACCAACAAGTTAAAATTTAAAGAAACATTGATGTATTACGATCTGTTAAACGTAAGCAAGTGTGCACATATCACTGAAGAATGGCTGGATCTTTTAAAGCCTTTTAAAGAAATAATTAAAAACCACATAATGCTATCTTTGTTTGCACATTATGTGTTAATTCATATATTACGAATAAATGCATTAATTGCGAGTAATATAATAATTATTAATAATAAGTAATTGTAAAAATAGCGAATAATTAATAAGTAAAGACCAATAACTGCTATAAATTGCGATCAATTGTTAATTCATATATTTATAAATTGCGAAACATGCCAATTTGGTTTTAATAAATTAGTGTGTTACATAAGACATGTAGTTAATTTAAATTTGACTGAATAAAAAAAATCATTGAAAACAAAACTTTATAAAGAAAGTATATTAAAATTAAGTCAATATCTTTTCATATATGTGTTCTATTCTAACATAATTTACTGCATGGCATTTAGCTTACGTTTTCGAGAATTGGAAGTAAATTAAAATTGGAATTATTTTTAATTTAGAAGTTAATAAATCCATCTAAATTCATTCATTAAATTCAATTATTTGTTACATTTATCGTCTCTATTAAGGCTCAGAAAATCCTTCTTTCTATGGGAATCTGATGGTATTCATTGCTTTAAATGACTTCTACTTCTTCAAACTTGCTCCTTTGCTGTTAGGAGAAGATTTAAATTGCCTGAGGGGGTTTTCTGAAAAGAGTTTTTTTTTTTAAACGTTAAATATTTGATGTTTTAATTACATGAGCTCTATCAATTAAGAAACATGAAAAAATGTCATTCAATCTTTACTTTTTTTTCTTCAAGAAATATAGAAATGCGTTACATGTGTAAAATTCATTAAATTAGTTATGAATAAAACATTCCTCTAAAACTGGAAATTTTCTAGTAAACGAAAATTTTAATTTCTGATGGAATTCATTGGTGAAATTGGATTTGTATAGGATATTGTGATAGCACGTGGAATGTTCGAGGAACGTAGTTTAGCTAATTTTGTTAGCGAAATTCGTGAAAGACGTGTGACGACCACGTGTGCAAAGATCTGTTCCAATGTTTCGAAACTTAAAACATAGTGATCAACTCTATGCAAATTTATGGAGTTTAAAGTTTAAGAGATTTTTTTTTTTTTTCAAATTGCCAATGTGAAGCTATAAACGGAAACAATAAGATAAAATAAACAACAAGATAAAAGTGAAAACGAAGAAGGAAACCGGACGTATTAATTGTTCGATGCTCTTGCCTCCCAATATCAGTTACAAGGAATCTTAGGTGACAGGGCCTCACAGGTCTGGAGGTGGGAAATGCCCATCACTTGTGGTTTATCCCAAGTAGGGAAGAAAGGACTTTGCAGAACTTTCCATTCTGCTCAGATGTTTATTTAAGCAGTTGTGACCAGTTAAAATCCGTATCATGGCTACCAAGTCCTTAAAATTCTGGAAAATCTGAAATTAATGCACTATTATCAACTTATTGAAATTTCTATCTATTAATCTATATATATAAAACAGTTCCGTAACTAACTGACTCACTGACTGACATACAACGCACAGACCAAACCGCTGGACCTAAGGGGCTGACATTTCTCATGGCGATTCTTCTTATAGTGTAGCGGTGCACTAAGAAAGATTTTTGAAAAATTCTTCTTAAATTTTTAAAAATTAAATTTTTAAGCTGTTTTAGTAACTTTCTTACGTTTGCATTTAAAATTATAATTTGAGGGTTATAAAATTTATATCACGAGAAAGATCATAAAAATTCCTTTAAAATGAAATCTATTTCAAATCATTACCTCAATTTTCTGATTTTTGGTTAATTTTTAAAGATTAATGTTTAGAATTTAATTTATTAAATGCTCATCACATAATTTCTTTTTCTGGTACATTAATAAATTTATCGTCACGTGCCTAACAACGAAATATACAAGAAAAATGTTTTTTTTTTTCTTGCTAATGCGGCAGATGATTGGACATTATCCAAAAAAATATTAAAATACAGTAAAAGATATCTTCCTTAAACTGTACTATATTAACTGTACTTTACTCTTTAGTATGTCCTATTAGATTTAATTTGAACATTTTCTTCTACCTTTTTTGTCTATAAAAATATCCCTTACAATTATATATATACATATATATATATATATGTTTACATATATATATATATATATATATATATATATATATATATATATATATATATATATATATATATATTTCATCAATTGTATACATTGATCGTCGTATTTATTATAAATAAATAAATATATATATATTGGCATTAATTGCATACATTGACCGTTGTATTTAATTTGAATGTACTCCGTAGCGAAGTGCGGGTTTTCAGCTAGTTCTTCATAAAAAACATGTCCGTCTAGTTTTTCGAGATAAATATCCTTTAATTATTATAGTTTAAGACGTAAAATATAAAAACGTAAAATATAAAGACGTAAAATATAAAGACGTAAAAGTAAAATATAAAAATCCCCTTGTCAAATATATTAGTTTATTTATAATTTCATAAAATTTATAATAAAATGATGTTTGAGTACTATGTCTGTTTAATGCCTTTTTAGTGTTTCATCCGCTATGCAAAATCATCAGCTATGCAGTTTCATCCGCTATGCAGTTGTAAAATTACATGTGTCAGCAATAAAAAACTTTGTTTCCATTTTAAAACATTCGCATTGTATTTGCAGCAAATCGTATTTTAATACACAGAGAAGTAATTATGGAAATTTACGTTTCTAATGTAGCAACAACACGATACCACAGGAATAGTAAACACACAAAATATAAATCTGTAAAAACAATGAATACTATCAAATTATTTACCACAATAAACGTTTATATCGAATTATTCCTTAAATATAGGTATTTTATAACAATGCCCAATTAAAAATCAAACAACAATAAATTAAAGAATTATTTAGGATCATAAAAAAAAATTAACTCTGTAATAAATAGATTGCAATTGTTAATTATCTTAAACATAGCTTAACAATTCACTTAACAAGTAAGTGGTCTCATCTAAAAAATACTAAACAATGACAAGAAAAACTATTACAAACAGTAATTATTATATAATGTCCTGAAAACGCTAAGATATTTTGATGTGAATTTACCCGATTAGAACACACTTCGAATCTAGTTGCTAATATGGTTATATTTGCTAATAGGGTTATGTTTTGCTTTATTATGCTTTATGATTATGTACTTTTTTATGAATGGATATGCTTTATGGTTATGTTTTGCTATATTCTGCTTTATAATTATGTATTGTTTTATGTATGCTAATATGGTTTGTTTTTTAGACTATCTCTAAATGCAAGCTTACAAAGGAATCTTTAGTACGTAATATATTATATATAATAAGACTATTTAAGTATTGTTGTAATGGGAATCCGTTTAAATTAAAAATGAAGGTATGTTTTCTTGGATCAGACAATTACTTAACAGATTGATTCATGGTTCTATCATATATTGCTATTACAAGAAATTCTCAAAAAAACAAAGTTTATTAAATGTTGAAAATAGGGTTAAGTCATTGCTAATCTTATAGGAATCGGATATCATTGAAAGAAATATCGATAGCGAGATATTAGTTACAAATGTTGACAAATTCCTTATTCATACTGTAAAAAAAGTTTATCTGCTACTCCTCCCTTTTAAAATCTCGGATTATTTCACATGCGTCCGATGAGGAAGAATGAATTAATCTTTTATTGAACTCGAGGTCTAGATTGGAAGGGAGTGTTTTCTTTTAGGGGAAAGCATGACTGGTGTCGTAATTAAATCTGAAATTCCTTGCGGAAAGGGAAAATCTTTTGAAATTTGAAATTAGTTATTGCAGAGTAAACTCCTTTCGCATCATGACTTTAAGTCAGTATTTTTAATACGTTGTATGAGTTCTGACTAAAATTTTATAATAATTGCCAATAGTGTGTTTTTTCACCGAGTACATGGAAATATAGTATATTTTAATGAAAAGTTTAATAATAATTTGATGAGTAATAGCCTACAAAATAAATTAACACAAACGCGCGCGCACAGACAGACAGACACACACACACACACACACACACACACACATATATATATATATGCACAATGTATACACACACACATATGCACAATGGACATCAATGGATGTACATTATCGGGCAGGATGCTTATGTTCCCGATACCTTTCAGACTCGTCTAATAGACGTATCAGGGGTCCCATATCACGTCAACTGCACACGCCCCGTACCATCACAGAGGCTACACCATTTTGATTGGTTGGTTGGTTCGTTGGTTAAGTTAGGTTTTATGTCGCAAGCTTCACTTAGGGACAAGCTGCGCCAACCATATGGTTTACTAATAAACCAGAACTAGTATAGGTTAAGAAAACCAAGTTTCGAAGTACTTATAAAATCCATTGAAAGTAAATAAGATAAAAAAAACAAGCAATTTAAAAGCATAGAACATGGATAAAATGTGAAAATGGTTAAAAAGATGGTAAATCTGAAGATACAAGATTTTGAAAACTAAATCTAGAATAAAAACCAATCATACGTATGAAGTTAAAAAGATTAGGATGGGGGTATTCCTTCAGTAAAATATCCAGACTAGGTGTATAACAATTGTAAAGTTTAAAATAAATAGTTTTAAAAGCAACACAGCCCGTTAAAATATGGGAAATGGTAAAAGGACATCGGCAATATAGACTTATGGGAGCGCTCTATCCACCACTTTGAAGAACCCCTTGTTGACACGTGACGTACACGGATTCGTCAGTCTGTCTCCATACCCATACACGTCCATCCGCCAGATACAATTGGAAACGTAGTTTCTAGTTATAAACAGTGCAATGGAGGTGTTGGCGGGTGCAGGCAAAACATAAATCTTTGTGCCCGGCAGTCATCAACGGTACACGAGTGAGCCTGAGGCTCTGGAAGCCCTGATAAATGATGGTTCGTTGAACAGTTTGCACGCAGACACTTGTTGATGCCCCATCACTGAAATACGCAGCATTTTGAAGAATTGTTAAATGCCTATTTTGTTTAAGGATTCTCGGCAGTCATCGACGACCCCTTTCTTTCCAGATCTTTTTCCAGCGACACTGCTGTCGGAGATCTGATGTTTTACCAGATACCTGATATTGACGGTAATCTCGTGATATGGTCGTGCGCGAAAATCCAAATTGCATCGCTACCTCGGAGATGCTATGGTCCATCTCTCGTGCGTCGACTAAAACGCCACGTTCAAATTTCCATAAATTGTGTTAACCAGCCATTATAGCTGCAAGAAACGATCTAATAGCTTCGCCAGACACATGTTGTCTTATATAGGCACTGCCAACGCATTGCGTTACGCTGATTGGTTGCATATCTCCGTTATTTGCATACGCACGCCTGTACCAGTTTTTTTGGCTCTTCAGTTATATTATGTTAATGTCTTTCGAATAGTCATATTAATAATAGTTTATAACGTTAACCATGAAGCACCTGTTTCTTACATAACTTTTTGAGAAAACTGAGGTTAAAAAAATAAATCATTAGCATTCTTTACATATTCAAACATTATTAATCTATATAATATTGTTGGAATAAACTCTATTGTCCTAGGTAGATATTTTTAAAACTGTTTTCTGATGACATATAATTTATAAGGAAAAAATAAATATATAAATATAATTTTTAGCATTAAATATTTTTTTAAAATTTATATTCAGTATAAATTTAAAAAAATAATATTTAAAATTAAAATTGTAAAAAAATCACAGCTATTCAATAATTAAATTTTTAAAGTTATATGTCAGGACTGTAAATCATATTACATACGTCGTATGTTTATAATTATTATATATTTAAAAAATACGTAATTTGTAAATAAGAAAGTGTTTAGAAAGTATGAATAAATGAGTCCATTATAAGGTATAAAAAAACAATACAAGAAAAACGTATAATGACATAATAACAGAAAAACGTATTTAGATAGTTTTAATAGTTACATACAGAAATTCTTGTGGATTTTAAAAATAATTTTAATTAACAAAATAGTCCAGCTTTAAATGTGACACAAAAGCAACTAATTTTTGTTTTAAACCTACTCTTTTCTATATTACACTAACTGCTAATAGCTGAATTTAATTCTTGCAATGGAAGTTTTATACTTCTAATGTAAATTACCTCGTGTACATTCTACAGCATTTTAAAACTATAAAATACTGTAGTAGTAAAACTAAATTAAATGTAATAAAAATATAAAAACAACCCTAATGAAACAGCTGGTAAAAGAATGTGCCATAGGAAGGATAAAATTTATACCATAGGAAGGATAAAATGTTATTTTAGCGAATTATTCAAGACATTTATTTATTTATTTATTTTTTTTTTTAAATTAATTAATTTATTTTTTTTTTACGGCTAGATTTGCTTTTGTAAATTAAAGAGTTTTATTACTTTTTTCAGTAACTTAATGTTTTGAATTATTGTACCTCTAAATGTAATTTTTTTTTATCCGATGTTTTATAATTTGTATATAATTTCATGCCTTTTATTCCCATTGGTAGAGAACTCGTTTTTCCTCAATCCCCATTGGATGATCGATCAAGGTTCAGAATCCCGCTGAGAAATTAGCAATTTTCCAATTTTCAATGGATTTAATCTTCGCATGGTAAAACAAAATATTTTATATTGTATCGCTTTGTTCGACTATATCTGTTAAGGGCGACTCCATATAACTGTGACACAAGTTTGTTTTCTTTTCACAAAGCGTCCCTTAGGAATACAGCGAAGTTCAGCAATGACATTCAAGGCTAACAGAACACACACAGAAACAGTAATCAAAATTCTCGATTTGGAAAATTTTAGACTTCGATAACCAGATATAGTTATCCGATTGGTTCACTGGACACTCTAAAAGGTCTCAAAATATAGCCAAATTTGTCGACAAACTTGCCAAAATTCTAGAAAATATAGCCAAAGTGACATATTAGGCGGTGAAAGGCAAAGTGGTGTAAATCACATTTTCAACTTTTTTTATTTGAAGGCAAAAATGTAATCTCCATGTTCATTTTATGGGAGAATCGCAAATAATTATTATTTGAAATATTATAATATTTATTATGAATTATAATTTGTTCAATTTATAAAGGAATTTTTTGTAGTTTTTGCAGTAAAACGCTTTGTACTTACACCACTTGACTTACGGACTTAAACCACTTTTCCTTTCATCGCCTTGAACGCTGAGTTCAATAAATAAACGGTATTTAAAACAAAATATACACTAATTGTAGCGAAATAATATTTAAATTAATGTTAAAATAATTAGTATTAAAATATAATTATTAAAATATTTACAGCTATTTTTCAATAACATTGATGATCTTCTTACTTGTTCTTTGCATAAACTTCTTCATTTAATTTTCTCTTTTTTCCTTAACTATTAGATCTACTTTCTCACTTTCCAGTGTATGTAGTTATATTATTTTCATGATCGTTATAGTGAAACATGCATGTACAGTTACAAATATCTGCAATTCAGGGCAGGACTCACGCATTGGCGTTACTTATATTTTCCCCGTGGAAGTCCCGTGAATGTCTATTATATTCACTGATTGAAGTCAATCATTTATTTACTGAAAATATCGCAACTACTAAATGAAAACTCCACGTTTATTGACAGTTAATTTTTCATGCATAAGTAGATATAAAACATGTAAAATGAGGGGTATAAGAATTATTTGAATATTACCGCAAGTGCAATTGGAAGTTTAAAATACATGTTTATTTTAAAATTTAACAATGGCATGATATAATTTTCTAGGTCGTGAGATATAAATCCTTTTTAAACACCATTGTTGTTTAAAAACGTCAAAAGATTGTTTAAATGAAGTAGTCATTCCTTCATGAAAGAATACGGAAATTACCCTAATTCAAAATCATTCTCTAGAGATGATAAAATCTTAGTGTTTGGAGGTATTCAATTGTATAATTTCCATAAGTGTAATTAATAAAAGAATTTTTCTAGCTAATGCAAAAGGTTTTTACTATGAAGGCAATTACTTATTGCATAGCAGTCGCAAATTATTATTTTCCATTTTTCTAAATAATTACAAAATGCAATTATTAACTTAGAAGCACATGATATAAGCATTTAAAATAATCAATCTTTAAACTGAAACCAGAAATAAACTTACATATAGTAACGATTGACACAGTTAGGTCTTTTCCTATCTGAATCAATCAACTATTCAATCCATACCAATCCAAAGGCAATTATTTATGCCATAGAAATCGAAAAGTATTAAATTACATTTCATGAAATATTAAGAGACTGTAATTCCTAATTTAGCAACATCAAATATAGGCTTTAACCAACCTATAAACTGAAAAAAGAATTAAACTTATATCGAGTGAGGAATGATACATTTAGGTCTTTTCCTAACTGAATCAATGAACTATTTATCCCATAGCAATTATTTATTCTATAGCAAGGCAAATTCAAAGGCAATTATTTATTCTATAGCAATCGCAAAGTATTAAATTACATTTCACAAAATATTAAGAAATTCTGATTCCTAATCTAGCAACATTTCATATAAGCTTTATAAAAAAACCAATATAAAACCTGAAACCAGAACTAAACTTACATATAGTAAGGTTTGATACAGTTACGTCTTTTCCTAACTGAATCAATCAATTATTTATCCCATAGCAAATCCAATTACAATTATTTATTCCATAGCAATCGCAAAATAATAAATTACTTTTCACAAAATATTAAGACACTGTAAATTCTAAAGTAGCAACATCTGACATAAGTTTTTAAAAGAACCAAACTATAAACTGAAACCAGATCTAAACATACGTCTAGTAAGGATTCATACAGTTAGGTATTTTCCTAAGTGAATCTATCAATTATTTATTCCATAGCAATGTAAAGGCAATTATTTATTCCAAGGCAATCGCAAAGTATTTAATTACATGCAACAGAATATTAAGAGACTGTAATTCCTATATTAGAAACATATAATATAATAACCAATCTATAAGCTGAAACCAGAACTAAACTGGTATCTAGTAATTATTGATACAGTGAGGTATTTTCCTAACCGACTCAATCGGTTATTTATTCCATATTAATCTAAAGGCAACTAATCATTCCGTAGCAAATGCAAACTGTTAAATTACATTTCATAAAATATTAAGAGACTGTAATTCCTGATTTAGCAACATCTGATGTAAGATATTAAAAGAATCTATAAACTGAAACCAGAACTAAACTGGCATCTAGCAATGATCGATGCAGTTAGGACTTTTCCAAATGAATAATTGAATATTATTCATCATACGAAGGTAAGAATGATAAAAAAGCAGAAACTTAGGGCCACTTTTTTAGATTAATGAAGATGGATTGCACCTAATCTTGTATGCAATTGTTTTTATTCTAAGATAATATGTTATGAATAGTTATTTCTCTCATTTTGTTACAATTCTTCTCTATACTTATTCTGTAGCACTGCTGGTAATTTGTTTCCGAAAAAATTAAAAAAAAATTAGTATACAGTGTATATACTAATTACTTAGTTTCCCAAAAGCTTAAATGTATAATAAACATATCATATCTATTTTGTTTTATTTAGCAAACTGAGATGGATAATTAATCTATCAACATGTAGTTATTTTTGTTACCACTATTCAAACAAACAGAGACTATAATTGTTATGGAATAAAATGCATTGCCATAAAATTAGAAGTTGCAATAAATAACGGGTGATAAAAAAAAGAGTAAACAATTTTAAAAGCCCTATTATGGTCAATTATTAACACTAAATCGATAATAACACTAAGATGATAATAACACTAAGTCAAGACTCATATGATATAACATTTGGTTTTATAATGGACCCGAAAAATATTAGAAATATATCCACCAGATGGTGCTTCAAATATAACAAAAGACAATGTTCCTCAAAACAAATATTCAAAATGACGACCATTATTCGCGAACAATAATTGAAGACGGCATACGATGTTATGGACAGCGTTTTTGTGGATATCATGATGACGTTCTGACCTTCATACAGCGAAACGATCGCAAAGCAGCAGCTGGTAGTTCAGTATATATATATATATATATATATATATATATATATATATATATATATATATATATATATATACACTCATGGACAAAAAAATTAGCGCACCAAGAAGGAGTCGTCAAAATGAAACGAAATTTTACATACGTAATGACTACTTTGATATAAGTAAATGATAAGAAAATCAAAGAAAAAGGATAATTTATTTCAGAGAAAAAGGCAAAAGAACGGAGGAGTTAATACTCTGTTGGACCCCCTCTAGCGCGAATGCACGATGCGATACGATCGGGCATTGAGTCATACAAGTTCTGTATGATGTCTTGAGACATTTCGTTCCATATTTGCTGTAACCTTGCCTCTAGTTCGTACAAACTCGTGGGATGCCCAACTCGTCGTCCCAAATGATCCCAGATATGCTCGATTGGAGACAAATCTGGGGATCGGGCAGGCCAAGGAAGGGTAGTAACAGTGCGGAGACAGTCTTGTGACACCCTTGCCGTATGAGGCCGAGCATTGTCTTGTTGAAAAATGGCTCCTGGGAGCCGTTGCATGAGTGGCAACACATGTGGTTGCAGGATTTCATTAACATACCGCTGGGCTGTCATGGTGCCACGGAACAATACTAGGGGTGACCGTGTATTGTAGGCAATGGCACCCCATACCATCACACCAGCTGTGGGAGCGATGTGTCGCTGTACAGCAAAGGCAGGATTGAAGCGTTCACCACGGGCTCTCCATACACGAACACGATTGTCATCACTGCCGAGATTGAATCTGGATTCGTCGCTAAAGACGACCTGGTTCCATTCCACTGCAGTCCAGTTTCCTCGTGCGCAGCAAAACTCCAAACGGAGGCGTCGATGGGTGGGCGTCAAGGGCAGCACACGTAATGGGCGCCGCGATACCAACTGTCCTTCAGCCAGGCGCCTTCGTATGGTTCGAGAAGACACAGAGGCCCCTAGTGAAGGTGCTACATGTGCCTGGATGGCGGCCGATGAAGCAGTTTGCTATACGCGTGCATTTCTTACAATGTGGCGGTCTTCTCGACGACTGGTCTGTCGAGGGCGTCCTGAGCCTGGTCTTCGTGTACATGACATCTCTCGGGTCCACTGGTCCCAACACCTCCTCACAACACAATCAGAGCGGCCTAATTGACGAGCTACTCGCCTAGCTGACCACCCAGCTTCCATCATGCCGACGATTCTCCCCCTTTCAAACTGCGACAACTGCTTATATTGTCATCGAACAGGGCGTAATGGCATGTCTATCGTAGCTCTTCCATTGTAAATGATTCAGCACACTCAAACAAGCTTTGGTTACCTGTTTTATACTCCACAGAGTACGATGTTCAACGCCCTCTACCGGCTATACGTAATGCGCAATCACGCTGCATTTCTAATCATTTGCATATCTCCCCGACATGTACCTTCATTGCAAGTTTCGTTACGATCCCACAATTATTTCTTGGTGCGCTAATTTTTTTGTCCATGAGTGTATATATATATATATATATATATATATATATATATATATATATATATATATATATACACTGCTGGCCACCCAAATTGCAACACCAAGAAAGACAAGAGATATCACAGCAAAATTTATTTTGTAGATAACATGTTGACCAAGTATCAAATCATTAAATTTATAGACTTCTGTGAAGTGTGGTTCTTGCCAAAATCAGTAGCCAGAGTAGCCGCCATTGTTCGAGATCACCGCTACCACACGCCTCAGCATTCATTCAAAGAGACTTTGGATGAGTTCTTGGAGTACAGCAGACCAAGCAGCTTCCACACGTTGCCAAAGTTGATCTGCTGTGGCAGCTGGGGATGGAATCTGGGACAATCGTAGAGCAACCATGGACCACATGTTTTCTATCGGCGAAAGATCCGGAGAGCGAGGCGGCCAGGGAAGCAATTCAATCTGGCGATTGACGAAGAACCGTTGGACAATGCGTGCCACGTGTGGTCGCGCATTATCCTGTTGAAATATGGCTGTGGTCAAGCCCTGAAGGTAAGGAAGGACAACTGGCTGCAACACCTCGGAGATGTAGCGCTGGCTGTTTAAAGTACCGGCAATGCGTACTAGAGGTGTGCGAGAGTGATATACAATACCGCCCCATACCATAATACCCGGTGCAGGACCAGTGTGGCGGTGCATAACGCAGCTGTTCAGCATCCTCTCTTCACGGTGTCTCCAGAGTCGAATGCGACCATCGTGGTGTTGCAGACAGAAGCGTGACTCGTCAGTAAAAACAATTTCATTCCATTCTGCCGTCCACATCCTTCTGTCATCGCACCATTGGCGGCGGAGACGTCTGTGGTTCTGCGTCAAGGGTAGACAAAGCAATGGACGTCTTGCGGACAGACCACTCTGCAGTAAACGGCGTCGAATGGTACGCGCAGACACTGGATGATGCGTTACAGACTGCATGTGCTGTGCTATGGTTCGTGATGTGACTGAGCGATCCGTCACTGCCATGCGCACAATTTGCCTGTCATCACGTGGAGTGGTGCGCTGAGGTGGATGCGATCGAACACGCCGGTCCGTCGTACCCTCCTGCATCCAACGATCACACATCGGCATTACAGTTGTTTGGTTTCGTCCAACACGACTACCGATTTCCCTGAAAGATAATCCACAATCTCGGTAGGCCACTATCCTTCCTCTGTCGAACTCGGATACTTGATCAAAAGATGATCGCTGATTTCGACGAGGCATAATTGATCGTTTTTTTTGAAAAAACCACAAGAAAAACACAATTGCCGAACTTGAAATCGTCGAAATCTCCAAGCTTTAAATAGCGCTTTGAAGTGGCGCCACAGGCGCGCGTGATGCGAGTCTGCGCTGAAATTCTAATCATTTTCATATCTCATCTCCGCTAATACATGTTGTAAATTTCATGTTATTTGCATGTTTCCTTCAGGGTGTTGCATTTACAGTGGCCAGCAGTGTATATACAGTCGAACCTCCATATATCGAAGCAGCAAAATGCCAGAAGAAAATTCGAGATATAGAGTTGATCTTAGTTTTATCATAATTCTCCTAAAACATTAAAATTAAAGCTAATTTTCGTATACGAAACTCCATTTCCAATTTATATGTGAATCACATTAAATGAAAGTTAATAACTAAAAAATAAATTAATGTGAAAGATTTATTGAGTACTATATACCTTTAAAAAAACAGTAGTCCAGTTAGTGGTTACAGTGATCACAGTTACATTCTTTAAAAAAAACTACGAATATCTTGCTGAACAGCCAGTTTTGCGGAAAGTTCAAAAAAATGTTCGCTTTGAAGTCCACGAAGTATAGTTTCAAACGCCAAAAATTGGGAGATTTTATTTTAAAATGGAATAAAATCTCCCAATATGTCGTGAAAAAAATTTCGATAGATAGAGATTTTTTCAATATATAGAAGCAGTTTTTCTATGTAATGAACCTGGAGATTTGCTAAGAGTTCGATATATAGAATATTTCGATATAGGGAAGTTCGATATATAGAGGTTCGACTGTATATATATATATATATATATATATATATATATATATATATATAATGTTGATTTTATAATATATAATAAATAAATAAATAGGGAAGCACGTAGGGAACAATATTTCGTGCCTTTGCCTTTTCAGGAAATAAAGATAACATCAATAATAGAATTTCGTAAACGAGAGAATCTTACATTGGAGGAATAGTTCGGTTTGATGAAAATGTCCGGGATAGAAAGGAGATGATCTGGAGGCCCTTAGGGTCGGACGTAACAAGATTTCCTTTATTCTTACTTTATGTTTCCGTTATACTACTTTGCGATTTTTTATACTTCCCATACTGCAAAACAAACTACAATTTTTTCTATAAGGAAACTTTGAAAACTTAGCTAAATCTAGAAAATTTATATATATATATATATATATATATATATATATATATTACCCCATAGTTTGTTGTCTGGTTTGTATCTGCTTTTTTTTTTTCAGTATTTGTCAGTCGTCCAATGAAACGGCAAGTTCCTTGTAGAAAGCACTCAGGAAAAATCCATTTTCTTACATAATTAGTGATATTTACAACGACTAGTCCATCAGTATTTCCCGTAATCTAATTAAAAAAAACAAAATGTTATCGTTACATACAACATCGGGCTTCTGGTTGTCACACGCTACTGAATGCTCGATGGGAAAGAAGACTTGTTAGAGTTGTTTAGTCCAACAGAAGAGCAACAATACGGAACTAGCGGGGAATCTTAATCAAGGAGCAACTGCGAACGTCTTTGAACGGAATGTTCGCCGCACATTACACCGTATAGGCGAAGGAAGCAGGCCGCCTCTTCAATAGCCTCTACTGTCTGCCTTGAACAAGAACAGACGTCTCCAGTTCGCATAGGATCACAAGGATTGGACAGTAGATGGCTGGAGAAGGGTCAAGTGGTCCGACGAATCACGTTTTCAGTTACATCATGCAGATGATAGGGTGCGAATATGCAGAAAACAGCACGTAAGCATGAGCCCCAATGGCATTGCCACAACACTTCAAGCTGGTGGAGGCAATATTATGGTTTGGGGGAGGTATTCTTGGAATTGTATAGGTCTTTGATTCCTGTGAAACAACGTCTGAATGCCAAAGGGTATTTAAGTATTATTGCAGATCAAGTAAATCCTGTTACGATAATGGTGTACCCTGCAAGGGATGGATACTTCCAGCAGGACAATGCTCCTTGTCATAAAGCTGACGTTGTCTTCAGATGGTTTGAAGAGCATGACGGAGAATTTCCCTTTCTTCGTTGGTCTGCACAGTCGCCCGATCTCAATCCAATTGAGAATTTGTGGGATGAGATCGAACGGGGCATCCGGCAGCTGGATCTAGTACCATCAAGTCTTAAGGAACTGGGAAATGCAGTTCATCGGATATGGTCTCAAATTCCTCATACCACCTACCAACATCTCATAGAATCCATGCCAAGAAGAATTCATCCAGTATTAAGGACAAAAGGTAGTCCAACATTGTATTGAGGGGTTGGTCATAATATTTTGGCCACTCAGTGTGTGTATATATATATATATATATATATATATATATATATATATATATATATATATATATATATATATATATATATATATATATATATATATATATATATATATATACACAAAAGTTTATTTAGTGTGGCACACTGTTTAAAATATATGCAAAATTAAATAATTTTATTTAACATTGTATTTTCCCCCCCAAAGTGTTTTTTTTTTAAATTTCAATAAAAAATTTTTATTTCCGTATTTTCATTTAAATTTGGGTTGAAATTTCTATGTGCGCACATGTCCTTTTCTACCAGGCATTCTTAAAATACGATTTATTTTTGATAATTGTTTCCACTGAACATTTAAATACAGCTAATAAGGAGCCTTGAGAGCATGTTTAAACGGTATTGTTTCCCGGTGAAGTTTTTAAACATTAGTTCCAGCCAGGGCTTTTGAATTCCCTCAAATGCTAATTAAACTACATGAACCACTGAAGACCTACCCGTATCGTGATATATACCTTTGGGGAAGTGATATTTTTGGTATGCCTTCATAGTCATTTATTATGTTGAACGTTTACACAAACGACTTTGAGTTACTATTTCCTGCAATATTAAATATTACGTTAGTTAAGCTCGTATATTTCTTTAAATTGCTTATTTAGTGAATAGAGGAATATAGTTCTAAATGTTCTCATTCTTTTACTATTTTCCAATAATTATTTTTTTAACAATAATTTCCATTTCCATTTATAGAACTTATATATCTATGATCAGATGGCAAAATGTTATAAGAAACTTTTCTTTAAAAAAGTGGGTTTTTCACATTCCTGATTCTCGTTCGCCGATATTTTCTATTTACTGTAAGCAATAGCCAACTATCTTTCTGAAACATTGGTACCACGTTTGCTCATGCAAAACGAACTACTGTTTTTCATGACATCTCGATTCTTAGAATTACTGTCACGTAAATTCATTATAACATTTTGCCATCTGAGCACAGATATAATATACTAAACCTGTATAATACTTGGTATTGAAATTAATTTAGTACTTTTCAATAATCTGAATTACTGAACAGCTCATTTTGCTAAATTGTAGTGATAATTGTGAGAGAAAATTAAATTTCCTAATTTTTTCAGCACATATTACTTTACCTGTTACGCTTTATATGTAGATTAAAATGATTTCTATCATTTACAGAGCATTGGAGTTGGCTAGAAACTAAATTCTTGGGTGTACAGTTTTTGTATCAGGTCATTAAAAAAAACCATTAGGCTCCTGTCTACTAACCCTATTAGATTAGCTCACCTCAATATAAACCTATGGACAAAATTTGTCCAAGGATTGCCGACTTGTATTTAAGGGTTTTTTTTTTAATTAGACTCCATAATAGACAAAGAAATTTTACACCTTAGGGCATTCTTCGTTTTAAATAAAATTGCAAGTAATATTTTGGAATTTAAATTATTTGGGGAAAATATCTGGTATAGTGTATTTCAAACGCTCATAAATTCCTTTGGGGAACGAAATTTATAAAATGGATCCTGTTGCAGAAAAGTTCAGGATATCTGCAAATACCATTTTCATTTGATTTTCAGCATTTATGTAGCTATAAATAGTAGACAAATTTTCTCTATAGGTCAACATTGAGGTGAGCATATCCAATAGATTTAGTACATAGTAGCCTTAATAATACTCGAAATTGTAGAGCAGAATCAATCTAAAATTTTTGCAAGAAATCTATGTTTAAACTTTGCAATGAATTGTTTTACAGCTGGGTGGTTCTATAAAAGTGAGGTCATAATTTTAAAAGTTCATTGATATAATGTTTAAGGACAATTCAATATGGTATTTAGTTAAACACAAATTTTAAAGAAGATGATTCAATATCACTCCCTTTTCGGGCAGACTTTTCATCAAATACATGACGTCGAAATTTGCATCTAATGTACATATATATCTTCCCTTTTTACGGGATTTCATTTCTGGGCTTCAGACACACAGAAACGCATTTTTCTTTGCTGAAAATATCAATGTATAGAACATTCAGGAAACGGTTGTCTAATAACAATACATTGCACTATATTGCTGAACAACACTCAGACGTTTTGTCAATTGACGAGACGAAAAGGTATTTTACATCCGGGAAAAATGATGATTTAGATAATTTTTGAAGTGTAATGTCTGTGATGAAAAGGAACATAGCTTAATTAAATACCCCCAACCTATAAACGTTTACTATCTCTACAAATATATATTAAGTATGGTGCATAGAATCATATATATTATTTCTAGAAGGTGATTTTTGGGGACTATCCTTTTTTATCCACTCTTAACCCAAATTGTTAAATAAGGTACTATTTTTAAGATTAAGTTCTCCGCTTCTGACCAATTGTTAATTTAGGATTGTACATTCTTAGTTAAAAATTTACTTTTGGCCACATATTTCTTTCCATGGATACTTCGATTCTGCACGATTAAGATGATCAGGTTTGCTTGGCTAGTGGATTGGACCATCGAGTGATACTTAACTTTCAATATTGTCTACAAATGTGTTTTGACGTGTACATAACTCATCAGTGGCTCATCAATACTTGGATTCAGGACGGCATTATAGAACCCTGTTCATCAGACTACTTGACTCAAGTTGTTCTTGTTAAAAAGAAAGACGGAACCCCACGACTTTGCATTGACTATAGACAATTAAATAAGCATATAGTTAAAGATCGATACCCTTTACATCTCATTCACGAATTACTCGACAAACTTCAGAATGCTCGAGTTTTCAGTACTCTAGACCTTAAAAATGGATTTTTCAATGTTAATTTTCATAAAGACAGTCGACGTTATACTTCCTTCGTGACACATTCAGGTCAGTTTCAGTTTCTTAAAGTTCCCTTCGGTCTTTGCACATCACCTTCCGTATTTCAGCTATTTGTTAAAATAGTCTTTAAAAATCTCATTTTATCAGGTCAAATCTTGTTGAATATGGATGACTTAATCATTCCTGCTAAAGATGAAGAGGAAAATATCGAAAAAATAAAATCAGTCTTTTCTGTCGCTTCTGACTACGATCTTGAGATAAACTTTAGAAAATGTAAATTCCTTCATGCACAAATTGAGTTCCTTGGCCATATTATTCAAAACGGACAGTTATTTCCTTCCCCTCTTAAAACAGCCGCCGTTCTAAATTATCCGGAACCAAAAAATCAAAAAGACGTCCAATGTTTCCTTGGTTTGGCTGGTTATTTCCGTAAATTTATCCAAAACTTTTCAGTTATCGCTAATCCTCTATTTACCCTTCTAAAAAAATCTACTATTTTCCATTTTGGTTTAAACTAGAAAAATGCTTTTCATCAATTGAAGCAATGTTTGTCTAATAAACCCGTTCTTAACATTTATAATCAGAAAAGCGAAACTGAATTACATACTGACGCTTATTGTCTATCCATGTCTATCCATGGTTTTGGATGCATTCTTCTTCAGAAGTCCACTGATGATAACTGTTTTCACCCTGTATATTTTGCGAGAAAATGTACATCCGACGCTGAGAAAAATTACTCAAGTTATGAACTCGAGATGTTAGCCGAATTCATGGATGAAAAAAATTTAGAGTGTATCTACTTGGTCAAAAATTAAAATAGTAACAGACTGTAACGCCTTCAAACTTACTATGAGCAAGCGCGATCTCAGTGCTAAAATTGCTCGATGGGCACTATTATTAGAAGACTATAATTACACAATTCAACATCGAACTGGAGCAAAGATGGCTGATGTTGATGCGCTAAGCCGCTATCCGACGATGCTTATTACCGCCTATTCTTTGACTTTCGAAATACAAAATGCTCAGTCACACGACTCTAACATCCAAGCAATTAAAGAAATTCTTAAGACTAAACAGTATAACAATTATTTTATCAAAGCAAATGTTCTCTACAAGTTAGTTGACTGTTACGAAGTTCTAGTCGTTCGAGACTCACTGCAAGACGGCATCATCGGAGACGCACACGAGAATGGACATTTTGCTACTAAGAAAATTGAGGAGCAACTCAAACAGCAGTTCTACATACCTAATTTGAAAGAGAAAATTGCCAGGTGCATTGCCAACTGTGTTCCATGCATCTTGACGAACCGCAAGTGTGGTAAACAAGAAGGACTCATACACCCTTTACCAAAAGAGGACACCCCACTCCATACATATTATGTCGATCACTTAGCTCCTCTCGCTACTACTTCTAAACGATATAAATATATATTTGCTGTTATCGACAGTTTCACCAAATTTGTGTGGCTTTACTGTATGAAATCAACTGACGCTGCAGAAGTACTCTCTAAACTAGAAATTCAAAAACACGTGTTTGGAAATCCCGTCGGTATTATTTCGGATCGAGGATCTGCTTTTTTGTAGAATGCCTTCAAAGATTTTTGCGACCATGAGAACATCCAGCATTTGACTATAACCACTGGTCTTCTTCGCGCAAATGGACAGGTTGAACGTCTCAATTGTATAATAATTTCTGTTTTATCCAAATTGTCCATCCAAGATCCTACGAAGTGGTATACACATGTGGCTGATATCCAGCAAATTATCAACTAAACTTTCCAACGCATCATTAAGACGACTTTTTTCTAACTCCTGTTCGATACAAAAATGCGTGTCCGCAACAATCTCCAAATCACAGAACTTTTGAATGCCAAAATACAAACTGAGTTTGTAAATTCACGCGACGACCTCCGCAAAGACGCCAAACAACAGATTTTAAGAGTCCAAGACGCAAACCGTAAAACCTACAATCTACGACGAAAGTTACCTCCGAAGTTCAAGTTTGCACGATCTTGTCGCCATAAAACGCACCCAGTTCGGACCTCGTTTAAAACTCCATCCAAAGTTCTTCGGACCCTACAAGATCATCAGACTTAAGCCCAACGACACCTACGATATTCAAAAGTGTGGACATTTCGACGGACCCATGCATACCAGTACATGCATCAAGTTCATGAAACCATGGACCCATAACCTTACATAACCCGTTTGGACTAAACATACTTTAATTTTTTTAACTATATTTTCATTATTTTTTTTCTTTTTCAGGAATACTTCATTAGCCAGGATTGTTTTGCTGTTTAGATGTTACTACAATTAGTGTTATATTTTTCATTTTCTTTTCCAGCTGATTTTGCTAGTATTATAACCTATGTGTATTTTTATAACTTTTATACTTTTTTTTCATTTCGTCATAATAAATTGTCACCTGTATTTGTTTGTGCCCCTACCAGCATCTGGGGACAGATGCTTTTTGTCGGATGGCCGATGTGGGATGCCATCCATACAGCCCCATGCATGCCACTTTCACATGGAGTGCTCCCTTGTAAGCTCCCGTGAGCGCCACCTAGCGGGCGCCACCTAGCGGGCGCCGCGAAAAACAAAATAGATAGACGATGTTTTGCTTCTGACGAGCGTGCATGTGTCTGTGCCGCGCTGCTTTCCCCCCCTTTTAGACGTTAGTTCCCCCTGTAAATAATGTCCCTCTTTAAATAGATGTTACATATGTTAACGCTGTTTGTGATTATTACCCCAAACCCCCCCCACATATATATATATATATATATATATATATATATATATATATATATATATATATATATATATATATATACAGATGGTGGACAAAATAATACGAACACCTGTGAAATAATGGAAAATCTTTATTAATAGGGGGTTGGACCACCCTTTGACTGAAGTACAGATTTAATGCGACGTGGGATATATGCATAAAGGTAATGGACAATATTTAAAGGAATATTAAGCCATTACTCCTGCAGAGCGGGGTCTAATTCCGAATGTCCGGATGGAGGTGGAAATCGGGAACGAAGTTTGGACTCCAAATATTGCCATAAATGTTCAATAATATTCAAGTCCGAAGACTGAGGGGGCCAGGGGAGATGTTCAACTGCATCGTCATGCTCTTCGAACCATTCTTGAACACACCTAGCAGTGTGGATAGGGGCGTTGTCGTCTTGAAAAAGCGGTCGCTCTCCAGGAAATACAGTCTGGACAAAAGGATGGATATGATCCCCTAGAACGCTTAGATAGTGATTGGATTTGATCCTCCCATGCAGAATAACAAGTGGCCCAAGAGCGCGCCAAGATATCGCACCCCATACCATAATGGAGCCACCCCATGCTTCACAGTCGGCAAGAGGCATTGAGGATGAAACGCTTCTTTGGGCGTTCTCCAGACGTTAACGCGTCCGGTCGTCTGAAATAGGGTGAATGACCATTCGTCTGACCATATTACCTGTTGCCACTGAAGTGGGGACCAGCCTTTGTGATCTCTGCACCATTGGCGTCGCTTGAAAGCATTAGTTGCTGTCTCCAAGGGTATACGAATTGTCACTCTGCCATAAATGTTCGCAGCATGAAGTTCCCTTTTGACAGTTTTTGTTGAAACGGGGTCCTGGAGATGACTGTTCATTTCGGATGTTATCTCGGATAACGATTGCTTGTGCTTTCGGGCTACTATGCGCTTCAAGACCCATCTATCCCTATCAGAAAGCTTGGACTTTCGGCCACTGTTGTGCTTTGAAGACGTAGTCTTACCCTCTTTCGTGTACGCTGTCATAACGGCTGATACTGTACTCCTTGCAGTCCCCAAAAGGTTTGCTGTTTCCGTAACCGATGCTCCACTTAATCGCGCTCCAACTATCATTCCTCTTTGGAACTCTGACAGGTCTGACACTTCAACTTATCACAGACAGTTCGATAGAAGCATGCAACGTAGGTTACTGCTGTTGAGAGACTGATACCTTCCTTTTCACGCTCACTAGGTGGCAGACTTCTGTTGCAGGTGGTGCGGCTGTACTGCAGGTTTGAAATACGTCATACTTTTTCACAGGTGTTCGTATTATTTTGTACTTCATCTATATATATATATATATATATATATATATATATATATAATGTGCTTTTTCAAATCTTGTATATCAAGGATCATTAATTTTTTGGTATGATCCTTGATATAAAAATATTTGAAAAAACCAATTATTCCTTTATAAAATTGAGCTGCGATTCCTTTTTCTCTCTATTTTTATAACTAATGATAAACGTTAAGAACCTCTGGTATTTGCCCATAGTAGTGATTAATTGGTTCCTTCTTTTTATTTCAAATGTTGCTCGAGGAAATAAAACAATCTGTTGATACTGAAATTAATCTAAATTAATGTATTGCTAATACTAAAATCTTCAACTTTTTATTTTGCTTTATAATACCTTAGTTTTTTTCACAAAATAAATCCTCAATAATATCTGTCTCATTGTTACGATTGTGTTATTTGTTCCTTTTACATAAAAAAAACAAATCATGAAATACTGGGTTGTTTATCGCTTTTCCTATTTTTCATTAAATTTTTTCATTTGTTTTATTACGTTGCATACAAAAAAAATGCACTTTTACTAATGGCATTAATGCTGGTCTGCTATTTAGTCGTTATGTTTTTTATTCTTGGTTTTGCTTGTTTTAAACATGAAAGAAGTCTATGTTTAATGCATGAGATGTAATAGAAAATATTTTTTTCTTTTCTTGGTTTTACATTTAAAAAATATTAATATGGTTATTGAGTAATAGATGTTATTAATATTCAGGAGAAATTAAACTGAAGTCGTCCATGCATGCGTAATTAATATTCATATCGACATTTGGCCTGCGATTTTTTATAATATATATATATATATATATATATATATATATATATATATATATATATATATATATATATATATATATATATATATATATATATATATACTGTTGATACTTATTTTATATACTGTATATATAAGCATAATAACATATATCATAATTCACCAGGAAAAAAATCATATTCAGAAATATATTGAAAAAAATGTGAATTATATCAATTGTAGTCATAAATTTTATGGTATACTAGGATTAAATTTTAATTAAAATAAATAGGTTAATTTCTATGCAAGAAAACTTATGATATTATGCATTAAACAACTTATTAAATTCACAACTAACCAGTTTTTTAGAACTTAATTATGACGATCTCTTTAACGTATACTCTTATCGTGTAAAGAGATTGAAAAGAGCAAAAGGGGTAGTACTATCCAAAAGTTCATGAGAATTAATGGAGAATGTTTACGTAAAGAACAAGTAAGAAGTTTAAAATTATTGCAAATACTGTAGCTGTACATAATTTTAAATAATTAAATTATTTATTGCTGCTTAATATACCTTTATATCGTTTTAAATATCGTTTATTTACTGTAATTTAGCGTTAGGTTTCAATTTATGAACCTTTGGCAATATTTTCGATTTTGGAGAATTTGGGGAATTTTACGTAAAGAACGAGAAGGTTAATATTGATGCAAATACTTGTACTTATTTTTAAGTAATTGTATTGATTATGTCTCCTTAATTTATGTTTGTTTTGCTTTAAATATAGTTTATTTACTGCAATTTAGCGTTAGTATTCATTTTTATAAACCTTAGGCGATATTTTCGATTTTGGCGAATTTGGTGAATTTTGGAGTACTTGGAGACTAAACGGAATACTTCAAAACCTTAATTTTATGTATTACCTCATATCCTTAAATCATGTATTTCGGTACAATAAACAAACTGAAGTATTTCATGCATGATATTGGCAAATGAATCTTTGAAAAATTTCATGTGGAATATTACAGTTAGTAGTTAATTAGTTTCAATACTTCCATTTGGAAAAGTTGAAATGCATAACTCTGCAGAATATTTGTTACTTGTGTATAATCCTCTCGGGCAACAAGCGACATCATGGAATTATGCTCTAATCTGCTTACAATAACATGATTCATGAAATATAGAAAATTTAATATAATCTGATGCAGACTTCATAGAAATATTATACAAACGTGCCTCGTACGTAGCTTATGAGTTTTAGCGATATTGTTCTTTTAAATATTATTATATTTCATAGTGCTATATTTACGAATTTGGAAGATCTTTTTATATAGGTATCTAACATTTTTAACATATATAGTTTATCATTCGTCAATCATAAACAACATTTTTTTAAAAATAATTTAATAGTATTAAAAATATGATCTGTACTGATATGGTGTTGACTTAGTTGTCATGAGGAAGAATGAGGCTTTGTCTTCAGAATCAGCTGCATCAATTTCATTTAAAATCAATCAAAAATATACTAAAAGAACGGTTTATTTTCGTTTAAATATTATGTTTGCAGTTTGGTAACATAACCGAGCCATTATGTCTAGACCAGCGATACCGAAATTTGTTTGTCCCGTAGACGATGTGCCGATTTTTCCTGTTTTGGGTAGACCCCTGCAATCCTAATATTTTTTTTTACAAATTCATCAACTTTAGATGTGTTTCTGAAGCTGAGAAAGAGCTATTCACTTTGATAGGGTTTACTGTAGAGTGAAAAAGTTTAAATTAAAAAAAATATGTTAACTATTATAGTTGTATATTTATTAATTAGCACGACACAAAATGCAAATCTAGTAACATTTTTACATAATATAAATACACAACAAAATCAATTATTTTAATGGGAGGGGCGAGCCTGATGCTTTGATAGCAAAAGTTTTATATTTGGCTTCAGTTTAGTCACGTTTAACCTTAAGTCTCCTGGGCTAGTGATTTCCAATATTTTTTTTTGTAAGGAGATTGGCAACCGTACTGAAACCCTTTTCCACTAGGTATGAAGACGGAAAAACTATCAAAAACTTTTTTGCGGTAGTCCATAATGCAGGATATGTAGTAGGTATATCTCTCTGAAGCCAGAATTGCTGATATCCCTTTCTAAACTGCACCTTAAGTTCTTTGTTGGTGATTATTCCTATCAGTTCTTATTGGAACATGACAATCGTTTCTTCAATGTAACCATATGGATTGATAATCCACTGTGATATTTTCATAGTCAATACCTAATAATCTTGAAACCTAATTTCAAAGTCTGTGTGAAGAACATTTAAATTTTGAAAGTAGGCTGAATCGTCATCATCCTGGCAGTTTGTCTGCTCCAAATTGGGAAACTGGAAAAATTCGCGCCGTTCAATGTTTTGCTTCATTAGTTTTATTCTGGTGAGAAATGCTGCCAGTGATGGACTTAATTTTATCAAATTTAAACTGTCACTTCGTAACTGAACATTAACCTCATTAAATTTAGCAAACAAATATGTTAAATAAGCAATTTTGGTATCCATTTGATTAATTTTTCTTTGAAAATGGAATCTTTAGCACCCAAAATGTCTAAAACATTCTCAAAAAGTGAAAGAAATCTTGTCAAACATCAGCCTTTCGACAGCCAGTGTACTTCGGTGTGTAGGAGTAATCAATGAAAGTTCTCGTCATTTTCTTCACAAAACTGCGCAAATTACCCAGTATTCAGCGCGTTTCTCCGAATTTTGTTTACTGCGTTTATGACGATTTGAAGAGATTGATGCAATCTGCCATTGATATTTTTTGCAACTAAATGTTGTCAATGGATGACGCCAGTGGCGCACCCAGGCGGTGGGTCAAGGGGCCATGGAGCCAGGTTTTGAAAGCCCCCCCCCCCTCCCCAAAGAAATAGGAATTGCATTATGAATATTGAATTTGCATTTTAAATATTTTTATCCGTTTAACTCGGTCCCCTCCAAGATTAAATCCTGGGTACGCCACTGGATGACGCAATGAATTGCAAACACCCCGAGTACATTTTGTTTTAGATGACTTATAAAACCACGATAGCACCATAAGATGGCAAGAGCTCCATCTGCTGCTGCTGATATTATATTTCATAAACGGATCACTTTTTCCATGAAAAAATTCTCTCAAAACAATAAATATTGATTCGTCTTTCGTATCTGTCCTCAATGTCCTCGCAAAGAGCAGTTCTTCATGGATTTCTTGGACCATAGCAAAACGAACACATGCCAATAGTAATGCTTCATTACGAGGTAAATTTGATCCGTCTAGTTGTATGGAGAAATGGGTCGTTTGCGGATAATTACACAAGCAGCTCTTAACATCATAACTCATTTCATCAATACATTTCATCAATCTTTGTGCTGTGTTGTTGCTCAAAGTAATTCTTTAAACCGCAATTATTCCGCAAAGTATATAATAAGTGGGTTTGTGTAGAAGAGTTTTTAAAACCTCTTTAATGGCTGGCAAAATTAGCTGTTCCCCGATAGTATGCGGATTTCCTTTCTTTGCTATGAGTAGCGAGATATTGTAAGGCGCCCGCAAACCACCATCGTCTCTTTTTGATGTCGAAGCGAACATACTGTCCACCGTGGGTCTCTTCTGAAGTTGTACTTTCAGTGTTTGAAAGTATTTCATATCTTTATCTGTTTTATCAGGGTGACACCTTTTCAGATGATTCTCTAGCTTGGATGGTGTCATAGCATCATTGCTTAATACTTTGTTGTGTAAAAGGCGCTTGGGCAGGTGTTTGTCTGGCAATGATTGAATGAAGCCAAACTTCAAATAATCAACGCTGTATTGCCTACCGTATTTTTTTAGATTCGGCCATCTTTAGCAGCATTGATCTGGGAACGAAAATTAGCTTAGGAAATAACTTGGAAAATTACTTCGAGATTCTTTCCAACACCAATAAGTTTATTCACAGACACAATTGAGTACACGTTCGTAATTTCTACTCACAACAAAAGACACAGTTTGATTTACAGTTGAAATTTACATCAGTTCAGTTCACATACACATAATATAAAATTAATAAATGCTTAATTAAAATTATAAAAATCCTTTTAAGTGATAATAATTATCTACTTTACAGCGACAAATTTAATATTCTTATTATTTTTCTAATATTTCTTTTTTACTTTTCGTAAAATCGATAACTGTTAACTGGTTATGACACAATACAACTTTATTAGTGCAGCCATCTATTGACAGGAATCAGAATTATTCTGTGCCAACAAAAGTATTATGTAATTACATATTTAGTTACTGTGTTAGGTGAATTATTACATTTATGGGAAGCCAAAATTTTGGTAACGACCTGTCTAATTCGTGGATCCCCATTTACATCTTTTGCACCCCCAATTTATTTTTTCACTGGCATGGATCCCTTGCAGGTCGGAGTTGTCCCCTGGGGATCGATATAGACCACTTTGGGAATGACTGGTCTAGACAATACTGAATATTGACTGACGGGAGTATATCCAAAAATTAGTATTTTAGTGATATTTTCTTAGAATGTTAGATATGACGTAAACATATTTTCATTGTAATTAATTTTTCACGTCCCACTTAAACATTTAAAAACATAGCCTCACAAAAAATATCATTTTTTTTCAATATTAAGTCGAATGTTACAATAATTTGATCCCTATTTAATAATTGAAATGAAAAATCCAAAAATAACAGTATTTAATGACTGTGGATATTAACTGATATTTATCATATATTACAACTACTCACGTAGTTTTTAATTGGTTAGATTCCTTAATTCCTTATAAATAGAGCTCCATAAAATGACCAACTACGTCATTCAGGTTACGTTCTCGACGATGTTGACAGATGGGTAATCTCAATGAAAAGTACTCAAAGATTCATTACTGGAGTATTTTTTTTCAATTCAAACACCTGAATAGAAAAACAGTTTCGGGTTAACAAGTACGAAAATTGTTGCTGTTAGAATTTCTGCCCTTCTGTGCCGGAACAGGTCGGACCATGTTCTTTGATGGCAGCGGACAGACGAATACGGCCCCAGTTAAAAATGCCTCCCCCAGAGTCCGAATTAGCCAGGTGCCACCACAAATTTGACTGTGCACCCCTAGGAGACATCAGAAGGGCTCGTATATTCCCCCCTCCCTCTGGCCACATTAAAGGACTTTCCGGTCTAATAATTAAACGTGCCCATATCTGGCACTAGACACGAAGCAAAAGCTGCACACAAATGTTTAAAATCAGTACGTAAATCAAAAGAACCTGCATTTAAATGACTTAAATGTGAATATCAGTTGTTTACTTTCATTAAAATTTATATGACAAATTATATTAAAATATCAGTATAATTAAATTGTCAAGTGTGACCCTAACTGAATTATTCATACTTACAGTAAAAGTAATATTCATTTCAGCACACCAAAAAGTATAATGTTTAAAACTTAATGTAGAAAAGTTAGCTTAAAATTTGAGAATTAAAGCTAATGCTACAATAAATGATCTCTAACAGAATTGTCGGTCTTATAATACAAAATATACAGAAAATAAATTGATTTGCTGTACGCTGATATAAAGTTTTATGTTACTCTTTCACTTAAGCAATAAAGTTTCCCAGAAATACCGCATATAAAATTATTATCCTTGATTAAATTTTCCAAAATGTTTATCTTGAATAATTATAATCAATATTAAAGTGCCCTGATGATAGAGTAGGATAGAAAAATATTCCCTTAATATATTCAGTTTAAAATTTAAATAGGGCGATCATATATATTCTAGATATATTGTAAACATTTGTACCCTACATGAATCCTTTTTTGTTACATTTAGCAAACACTAACAATAAAATACTACGAACTGCTATTGATAATATTTGAGCTTTAGCATTTATGACTCCTTTTCAAACACATAAAATATTTATAGACTTTTCTAGTTTTCTGCGAGAATTCAAGATTAAAAACTGAATTATGGATAAGTTTTACTCCGTATACTAACCAATAAAATTTCATGTAACATACAATTGATAGTTATTTTTTATTAATTAAAAAATCATTCAAAATATTTCAATCCACATCTGGAATTTGTTGATTGTAGTTTTTTATGCATTGTTACGGAGCGATTTAAATCTAGACCACTGAGATAAAAGATAAGTTCACTGATAAAGAGAATAAATCAATAACGATACTATTGGATTTTGATAGTTCATGAGACAGATAAAATTCATGCAAAACTTCTTTTTTTATAAACGCATTACATTAGATGAAATCACTTCAAATTAATTCATGGATTGTAATTTTACAATTCAATACGATTTAAAAAATTGTCATTCATTGCTGTTTTCTAAATTTATGTTTGGCTTGTAAAAAATCCGATCACAGCAAATGGATCACAGTGAATCTATGTCAAATATATTATTCCTTCTTGTAAGTTAAAAAACAATGATTTACAACACCATATCGTTTAGAAATTAGGAATAAATACATAAATTTATAATTACATAAATTAGTTTAGTATTGATTCATAGTTTTTATAAAATTGCTTTCATGCATTTAGTCGTTATGTTTGTTATAATTAGTTTTGTTTTTTTAAACATTAAAGAAGTCTTGCTTTAATGCGTGCTATGTATTATACAATATTTCTTATTTTTAATTAAATGATATGAATATGGCTATTTTTTAGTAATATACAGATGTTATTAACCTTCAGTTGTAATTAAGTTTAAGTAGCTCATACTAACATAATTAATATTCATATCACCATTTGGCCTGGGATATCATATAACGTATTTTTAATGTTGATACTTATTTTATATACTGTATACATAAGCATAATAACCTAATAATAATGTAAATAGTATAATTTATTAGAAATAGAAGATTTATAATTTTTGAAAGGTTCAGAAAAGTGACTTAATCTATTTAACATATACACAGATGTGAATTTTGCTATATATGTGTGTTTGCTGTGCAAAGGCTGTTAAGTCCAAAATGGGCTAAAATGAGTTATCAAACCAGGCAAATTTTAAAAACCAAGGGCTACTGCAGGGTACCGAAAGCCAAGTCCAATTCCACCCCTAAATATCTTTTATTCATCAGGGAAAATTTGGGATATGTGAAACAAAACATGTTAGTGTTGAAGGGATTATGTCCCAATCAAGGACTTAACACTCTTTACTCAACAAAAATAAATTTAAAAATGACTTTAAAAAAATTTTTAAATTATACTTAAGAAATAGTCGTTTTTTCCCAATCACGCTTTTCTGAAATCTACGATTTTGAACTTGACATTATTTACACTGTAAACACAGATATATCAAAATATCATATATATTTTAATTGGAAAATCCTTAATGCATTTATTTGGTTATCTGTAGAGATTATACTAAGGGCACTCTATTTGAATTTGATGCAAACACAGTTTATACATGAAACAATGTTTATTGAATTCGTTGCACATATAGAATTTGCTTTTCCAGCAATAAGCATACGTACTAATCGTACGGAATATATATTAACATTCAATAGAAATACAATTAGCAAATACTCACAAACCAGCAGAGAGTCAAACCAGCAGTTCTGCCACGTAAACTTTGGGCCCCCTAAGCACTAGCGCAGGAAAGCGCCTGGAGTTGCTTACCTCGTAGCTCCCTCTCATTATCTATCAACTTTAACAACCTTTTCTTCAACCTCTGAATTAATCAAGCTGCTTGGTATTTATACCAAGCGCGTATGCCGAAATTAGCATATCTCAAGCAGCTTCTTTAATTCATTCACTCAAAAGTTCGATTCTTGTGAATCGAATCTTGTGTATACCTTACACTGGCCTCCCTCGAAAAAAAATTAGGTAACTGAGGTCTGAACGGCTTGAGTTAACTAATTGAAAACGCGTGCTGGTCTGACTTTTTACATAATGGGTGGCAAAGCCAAAAAAACCTTCCACACGTTGTGTGGGGGAAAAATGCCACTCCCATTTTACAAAACTAACCCCGAAGGGTCCAGGTGACACCATCAAACAGTGAATTTGCAGATTTGCTGATACTGGGCTGCCAACTGCGCCCTAGAAAGTCTATTTTAGTTAAAAGTGTCAACACAAGTGCACAGCATGACATTTCTTGACTGTTTGTATCTGCTCTTCCCCAATTCATAATGCACATGTGTTATATTTGTGAAGTTAGTATATTAATAAGTTAGTTGTTATGTGTAGTTAGTATGTATTTTTTTCCTAGTCACTACATGTCCCCTTCAAAAATTTATAAAACAACAGTATGCCGTTTTTTTTTTCAGTGGCTCACCCCTTCCCCTCAAAATGTTTACACAGTATATACAATAGGGAATTTCAAAGCAGTTTGGTTCGATTTTATTAAAGGGTGGGAGTTTGAATAAGAGAATTGATACAAGACTTGTTCATGAAGGCGGCAACTTCCCTGCACCAGTCTGTCCATTCCGTGGAACCTCTCTTGATGGTCGCAGTCCTAGTAAAGGAGTTCGTTGACCGTATGGTCATCCTTCGTGCAGCAGGGTGTTGGTCCTGATGCGCTGGTCTGGCTTGACGATGGACAGGAGGTCTCTTGGGAGGAGGCCAACCTTGCTGGGCGGCTGATATCTTGCGTTTCCTGTACTTAAGCAAAGGAGCTTTAAAACTGCAATTCCTCCTTTTGATAACCTTGTGTACCTTATGTGTGCCACGTTCATCCTTTGATGGAGGATTTGTAGTGCACACTTTACTTTACTCCGTACTTTTTAGAGTATAGGCATTAGATTTTAATGCAGATTCTATTTTTTCAAACATATACGCCGAACCAACGTGTTTAGTTACTGGCTTTATCTCGCCCTTTATGATACTTTTACAATTTATTTCGCCGCTTGTTTCCTGTTTTTCATCTACTTGACTCTGTTTTTCGTATTGGTGCTTATACGACCTATTGTTTACCGATTTAATTACTTCAGTATTAGCAGTTTTAATGCTGGAACCTGAAGGCATTTTTTCTCGTTTTTATCCCCCTTAACTTTAGTTTTATCCTCTTTTGACGAACAAGTCTCTTTGAAACTTGCGACATCAGAATCGTTATCATTTAAATTATTTAACACTACTTCAGTTTTGGGAAGATTAAGCTTTTCGTACTCGTGCGTTTTAATGCAAACTACGTCTATAACTTCCGAAGCATCAGCTAAACTACTTACAGTATAACTCTGTGTCAACTTTTCATCCTGATTCTCGGTCTGGTTGTCATGTACTTTATTTAAGACCATATTATCATCCTGGCCTACAGCATACCCATTCGGCTGGGAACTTGAAACGATAACATCATTACCTATCGAGTTCCTAATATCGTTTAAAGAATTTTTATTGTCGTCAACTAATAAGTATTCACTAATTTCCGTAACACATACTTCGTCATCTACTAAATTTTCTTCAATAACAGATGTGTGAATATCATCTAAAATATCGGGTATAGCATTAATAGTAGTTCCGGATAGTTTATTTTCTAAACCACTAGTATTAGTATCAGCACTACTTTCAGGAAATTGCACTGGAATTACCGCATTATTCCAGCTAGGCTCACTTTCTTTATAAGCCACAAAAATACCCCGACTTTCACTATTCTCAAAATAATGATTACTGCTCGGACAAGTTAATACATTTGACCACACAGTTTCAACAGGTTGAACCATAGCACGTGAATCAACTTGCCAGTGCACTTAAGGTGCTTGCATATTATTTACTTTTAGTGCATTAATTTCATTGTAACACCGTGAGCTTTTATTATTTCGACCGCGATACTGGTTTCGCTGTTGGTTTGAAACACGCGAAAAATTTTGGCTGGGGGGGGGATAAAACTTCTTATACCTGAATGAGAGTCAGGGGTAGCGAAGAAATGCCTATTGCCATGTTTAGCTAAAGCTTGAAGGAGGGTAACCTTGCTTGTAATATTTTGATTGTGCAAAAAATCTTGAACACTTGGATTCAAACTTTGGATAACTATTTTTAAGATTACCGCTTACGTCATCTTTTCTAAATATTCCTCACACTTTATAATCTTTTCCATAGCAAAATCTAACGCAGACTGACCTTCACGTTGTCTTAGCGAATAAATTTCCGCTTCTATTTGACTTTGATTAAAGGTCTTGGGAAAAGCGCGAAGAAACTGTTGCTTGAATGACGAATAGTCAAAAATCAGATTACTGCTTTGCATACACGTGTACCACTGAAATGCACTACCTCTTAAAGCGGATAGAGCAATTTTAAGTTTATCCCCCTCTGGGGTGCATTGTTGCTGAAAGTAATACTCAATTTTCTTTAGAAATTGACTTGAGGGGCCGCCATTGAAGGTGGCTTCGAATGGCGCAATTTGCTGAACCATAATTACCCGGGGAAACTTTCCAGTAGGGTTTTGTTCTACAACACTCATTTTCAAATAGTATATAAATATAATAACAAGATACTTCCACAATTTAATTTTATCAATATTAGAGTATACCACAGTATAAAGTTCAAACTTCAAATATGTTGTTCGTTATAAATGTAACGAGAACAACCAGGGTATATATAATCTTTCGGGCGCCACTATAGAGAATATACTAGGGGGCACTCTATTTTCAGAAATTTAATACAAACACAGTTTATACATGAAACAATGTTTATTGAATTTGTTGCACATAAAGAATTTGCTTTTACAGCAATAAGCATACGTACTACTTGTACGGAATATATATTAACATTCAATAGAAATGCACTTTGCATATACTCACAAACCAGCAGAGAGTCAAACCAGCAGTTCTGCCACGTAAACTTTGGGCCCCCTAAGCACTAGCGCAGGATAGCGCCTGGAGTTGCTTACCTCGTAGCTCACTCTCGCTTATCTATCAACTTTAACAACCTTTTCTTCAACCTCTGTATTAATCAATCTACTTGGTATTTATACCAAGCGAGTATGCCGAAATTAGCATATCTCAAGCAGCTTCTTTAATTCATTCACTCAAAAGTTCGATTCTTGTTAATCGAATCTTGTGTATATCTTACATATCATCTAAATGATTTCATCGTAATATATATTTTAGTTTTAGAGTACAGTAGGAACTACAAACACATTAATCAAACGTGAGTTCTTAGAGAAAGAAGTATGTTGTTGTTCCAAATACCCCTCTTGCCGGATGTTCCAGATGAGGTCCATATAGAATTCGGGATGATTAGTGCGGTTCCGGTTTATAATACTGCCCTCCTAAGCATAAATGACGTACCTAATTATTTTTTTTTCTGAGAAAAAAAAGACTGAAATATGGCCTAATGCTAAAATCAACATTCATGATAGCTATGGTGCTACCGATAAAAAAACAAACTAGAAACCAAATACTTGACTAATACAAATTTATTATCTCTTACCTATGCTTCTGGAACTGTGTATACAGTGTGAAATTGCAGTAGCTTGAAAAGCATGGGGACATATTCCCTTTTCATACACATTCCAGCTAGACAGTCTCCGGTGGTTCTGGTGTTTTTCGAAAAACTTATTTCCGGAAGTGCTGGGAACGCCCTCTTGCGGTCTATACGAAATTGTTTACTTATTTATAGTTGGCTTCGTTACATGGCCAATTCCCTTAGGACAACAGATTTTTGGAGACATGTCTTATTTCTTTAACGATTCTCTTCTATTTCTGAATGAGATACAACCTTATTGCTGAGGAATAATGTCAGGTAGCTCACAAACATTACTACACAAGAAAAACCGTAAAAATTAAAAAAAAGTGATATACACCTTTTATGCTTAGAATGGCAGAACAACACCACAAGGATCTGAGTCCGAATTAGATAGATTCCACTACAGTTTTGCCAGAGCACCCCTAAGGACGACATATGGGGGATCGTACCTTCCCCACACACTGACGTCATAGAAGGACTATCCGGTATACGGATTTAACGTGTCCATATCCATTTAAATACAAAGGTATTTAAATACAAAGATATTTAACTGTTCTTGTCGGGATTCGATCCGAATACCCTCAGTACACAATGCCGGTGCTCTACCGATAGGCTACCTCGGGCCAGAGAAAGAAATCTTTTTAGAACAATTTGTATATGGCAAGCAGGTCACAATGTAAAATAAATGTTTGAAAGTAATTTTTAACAGTATCTCTAAAACTCCTATTACATTTCAAAACTTTATTTTTAAATCGTGTTCAAGTTTTTAAGAAATAAGTATATTTATGCCTAATTATAATAAGTATGATGATAATTTCAAAATAGGTGGACTCCAAATAGGTAGCCCCAATCCTCTATTTCCGACCAGAACAATATCCCAAAGTCATGCATCAGCATAGAATTATATTAAGTGTGTTTCACGTACATAGATATAATTCCCGTATGAACATCGTTTTGCCGCTCGGGGCTGCTAAGCTTCATTCACCTTTAGTGTCTGCGAGCTATCTGTAATCCTGTCATACATATCTCTAGGGAGTCTGGAATTATGTTCTTATCTGATTATACCAAAATGTGTGATCTGGAACACCATTGCTTATTATATGATAGCTACATATAGTAAACCAGTAAAGTATATAAGGATAGTTTACGTACATTAATTTATCATATTCAATACGGGAATTACTTTTTCAACGTAAGCTTATAAGATTATTTCGAAATAATTAAATGACACCTATTTCGAAATTAGATAAAATCAAGGTTAGGAAGGGTTATTACCTATTTTTTCTACAATATATCGTTTTCTACAATATAATTCTTCATGAAAATCTATGAGTTATATCTAAGCTGAAGTTTTGACTCAGCTTAGATATAATTAAAATTATGAGAAACAGCGAAAACCAAATTTAATACTTTTCAAGTTTAAGAAATTTCTTTCAGTGGCTTAGCAAGCATAACTAGCGCCCGGGGCACGATACCGTTCTAGCGCCCCCCCCCCTCATAGTTTCGGGGACCAAATGGTCCAGTGGTCTTGGGGACCATTTGGTGCCCCTCTGCGAGTTACCCCCGAGGCATGATAGACCCCCTTGCCCGCCTCTCTAGGCCACTGTTTTCCTTTTTCAAAAGTGATACATTTGCAAATAAATGCATCTGACTAATATGTCATAGTATAAGTAATGACAAAATTAAGTAGCGTAGTTGGTTTCTTTTTATAGTACCATCAACTGGGTTTAACTTTGGCATTTGCAGGTAACTTACGCTTTTGCAGGTAACTTTGGCCCAACAAACGAAGAAAGATTGCATGTGATGTATCTAGACAAAGGAAAGTGATTATGACTTATTTATTGCAAGGATCAATAGATGGTTTAAATATAAAAGCATAATAAGTATATAGGTATATAGGTACTTGTATATTATAATAGGTAAAGCAAAATTTACCTCAGTTTACGATGTTTTTTTAAATTTGAAATATTCTATATCAAAATGTAAAATAGGTCAATATAGTGGGGTCATAGTAACCCTTTTTTTTCTCTCGGGTCACATACATATGTTCGCAATCTGTCGTGGGTCGCCAGATAGCACACTATAAAATAATGTAAAAAAATACCACTCAAAACCCAAATGTATTCAAATGTTTATTTAAAAAAATTAGTGAGATTTTTTAAAACTTTTGATCATTTTAGACAAATCAGGTTTACACTTGCTACATGCTACTCTGAATGCGTCATCAAAGTAAGAATCAGTAAGACAATTTCTATAATAATTCTTAGTATCAGCCATTTAGAAATTGGATGATTTACATAGCTACGTTGATGTGAACAACGTGAGCAGAAGGTGGCACATGTTGGTACAGATTTGTTTTTTTCAGGCACTGATTTCCAAAATTGTGTTTACGAAACCACTTACCTGATAATGAGTTATGTTTTTCGGGCCTCACATGAATGCTTGCAGGGCCGCAGTTTTAGTACCCCTGATATAGTTGGTAACTTTATATTGCTTTATATTAATGTAGAGATGTGATTAGTTTTATTTTATTTAATCTATCCAAGTGGATTGTACATCTACTAGAACCATATTTATTTCATTTATAGGGATCTCACGTTTTTTCCTTCCAATGGCTGGGAACTGAGCGATATTCTTTCCCCGGGAGAAGGCAGAAGCGTGTGACCACTTCATCGCATGCATTGCATGCGTTGACCCTGGTTCACCACAGGGGGTGTGTCCACGTTACACCCGTATCGGTCCCTTAATTTTGAACTGAGTCAAGTGACGAGAACGGAACACTTGACCCCGCACCTCCAGAGGTAATGTTGGGAACTTGGAGGACATTCCAGCTACGGTAGATTTTTGTGCACCAGCCGCAATTAGTGTACACTTCGGTGGTTTTATCAGAGTCGGGTATCGAACCAGCAACTTTCAGATCACTGGCTAGACTCCTTTGATGGCCGATCCACCACGCCCATACGGATCTAACTACATAAAGATAAACTAAACTTGGCGTTGGTATGAACTGAAAACATTATACATCATCAATATACGTCTGAAATTTAAATATGAGTACTGATATTGACAAAAACAGAATATTTTATCTTCCCTGTCTCTGGTACTGTGATCGATTGAAAATAATGATCGTTCTTTTAATATACGCATTGTTTTTCACTCCTTGTAGTGATTTAAAATGAAAGTGGAATTGTAAAATATATACTTCAATAAACAATCTTAAGAGTGCCTAGAAATAGTTTTCTATACGTCGTAGCGTTAGGAACGAAACACACTTATTATTGTATTGCATACAATTATCGGTTTACCATTTCAGATAAGATACATAATAAATGCTTATAATGTCTTCCTAAACTTTTCTGTAGAAAATAGCACTTGAGAAAGCAATATCTGATTGTACCTTTATGTTCAAAAATGTAATAAAGTGCATTTAATAGCATTCATAAAAATTATGAGTACACTTTCCATTTTTAAAGTAATTAAATGGGCCTTAATTACGCAATTGTTATAAATTAGGGTTTTCCTTAAGTACTAAATTCTTTTGCTATTTCTGTATTCTAATATATTTGAACATTTAAGGAAAATAAAGGAATATTTATAAAATAATGGGTTTGTAATTAGATTGGACTTTTTTTTCACGTATATTAAACAATATAGAAATTAAATTGAAAAGTCTAACAAACTTTTGACAATACAAAACATTTTACATTTTTTTAACCCTAGATCCGTGGATCTTTTAATAGACCATATCTCAAGAAAGAGAAAATTTCATAACAATGTTATAGCAGGGCTAAAACTAAATGCGAGTATCGTAACCCTCAGTCGGCCGATCATTCAACTGAAATATTCCAGCTATGTGAGGGAATATTGTCCTTTCATGTCTCCATTTTAACATAGGATTACGTTCCTCCATAACGGTCTTCCGGAAAGGAACATTTCACACGCAAAAACCGTCCGTCCGTCCTCGCGAGTTATAATTTTGGCAGCGCGCTAAACCCAGTCTATCGCTTGGACAAGTTAAACAGAAATGTACCAAGATGCGTCAAAATTTTGACATACATACGTACACACACACACACACACACACATATATATATATATATATATATATATATATATATATATATATATATATCTATATATATATATATATATATATATATATATATATATATATATATATATATACATATATATACATATACATATATATATATATATATATATATATATATATATATATATATATATATAATATATATATATATATATATATATATGTATATATATATATATATATATACATATATATACATATACATATATATATATATATATATATATATATATATATATATATATATATATATATATATATATATATATATATATATATATGTATGTATACATGTATATATATATATATATATGTATATATATATATATATATATATATATATGTATATATATATATATGTATATATGTATATATATATATATATATATATATATATATATATATATATATATATATATATATATATATATATATATATATATATATATATATATATATATATATATGTATATATATATATATATGTATATATATATATATATATATATATATATATATATATATATATGTATATATATGTATATATATATATATATATATATATATATATATATATATATATATATATATATATATATATATATATATATATATATATATATATATATGTATATATATATATATGTATATATATATATATGTATATATATATATATATATATATATATATATATATATATATATTAAATAAAAACATTTTTAACCCTGACAACACCAGCACAATTCATCAACCTGAAAGATGAAGAATATAAATGACCGGGGGGAGTTGTGACCCCCAACACTCCGGTTAAACATGTTTTGTACCTAGGTAACACTCCCGGAAGTCATCCTTCATCTGCAACCTGACGTAAAGTCAAAACAAAGCAAGGAGCGATGAAATAAAAAAATAAAGGAAATGGAACTTCGTACATTAAAAACCTGGGTCAAAATTATTTCAAAACCACCTGTCAATTCACTAAAACATTACAGCCATCCCATATATTCACTACACCTATAAACAATGCATCATATAATAATTTTTTTAAAAATATTTAGACTTATGACTAAAATATAACTTTATCCGCATATAACCACTTCAAATAAGCACCACCTAAGTATCGAAATATCCACACACAATACTGGTTTGATTTCTGATTGTACTTTTGTAGACATGTATCGTTGCATTTTGTATAGCTGCATAGCGCTTATGGATTGTCAATGTTTAATGGTATTTTATACGACACTAGTACTTTTTCTTCCTGTAGTCATGTTGTAGCTGGGTGGCTGTCTTGGAGTCGTTGTTCTATCTGGCTTTCTGATTAATACCTTTTTATTTTAATATTTTATTATTAAAACTTGGTGAGTTGGTGGATGATTTTATAAGTACCGTTTTAACTCATTTTTAATTGCCTTATATAATGTAAATGTGTTTTAAACTTTAAAAATTTTAATGTTTTTTAAATATTCTTTTAAAAAAACTTTTAAAATATAATAAAAATTGATAAAATAGTGATAAAATTACAACCCTTGTTAGTAGTGGGAGTAGCGGTTATACGGCTGTGTATATTGTTTTTTTTTGATATAGGTTCCCTTGTGCTATATATAATGTTGGCCTCGATACGAGGCTTTATCTTCCCGTGATATTTATTATGTTCATCTTCATCTTTTACATTACACATGTAGAGAAATAATATGTCAAGAGATGGCGCTGTAAGCCCATCGGTTTGATTTTATTCTCAAAATGTTTAGAATTCGCTTGTTCTTGTCTTAATAGAGAGTGTTGAATCAGTTGTCAGAATGTAGATTTCTTTGAAAGGGATTAAGATCCCATAATATGTCTATTCTTTCGAATTTAGTCAATGTAGAGGCTTTCCAGCCTATTATTATCTTCTTGTAAATATGTAAATATATTAAATTCATTAAAAAATATGTAAAGATGATTTAAACTTTGCACCACTTTCGTTTTGAAGATTTCTCACTCCTTTGTTTAGTTTCTAGTAGAATATAGTAGTTAAATTTCTTCATGGTGCATCGGTCTCGCGAACCTAATAGTTTAGTATAGAGTAAAAATATTTAGTAATCGTTGTGTGTTCGTGATATTTTCAAGCAATTGGATAGCATTTTATGCGAAAACTGCCAAAGGTAAAGTTTTTGATACTTTATTTATTATGGATGTCAAGGCGTTAAACAAAAGAAGAGCTACTTTACGTTCTTCCATCACGAATATCGTTAAAAATGTTGATAAATTGATTGAAGACCAGGATAAATCATGATTGGATGATTGTTTTGAACTTTTAAGTTCGAAAGAGATAGAAATTCGGGATTTAGATGAAAAAATCCAAAGTTTGATTAAAAATGAGGATGGTAAATTAGAATTAGATATTGTAACTTCCATGGAATATAGTGATACAATAATAATAACGAAATCAAAAATCAAACGTTATTTCAAGAACGTCGAATCTCAAAAATTGAACTTAAATATTTCTAGCGACTCGCATTCAGAAATCGGAAGTAAAAAAGAAAAAGAATCTGAAAGTAATGTTAAATTACCCAAAATGTCGATACAAAAGTTTTATGGCGATTGTAATGAATGGAGCAACTTTTGGAATTCATTTAAAATTACAATTCATGAAAATACAACGCTTTCAAAAGTAGAGAAGTTCAACTATTTAAAATCGTATTTAGGTGGAAATGCAGCAAGTTCTATTGATGGATTTTCGATTTCAGAATCCAATTATGATTCGGCTGTAGAGATTCTTACCAATAGATTTGGTCAAAGCCAGTTGATAATCAATATGCATATGTCAAATCTCTTGAATTTAAACCCTGTACAAAACTCGAATGATGTAACAAAATTAAGAAAATTGTATGACACAATAAATGTTCAAATTAGAAGTCTTTCCTCTCTCGATGTAAAACAAGAATCCTATTCTAACATGTTAATTCCGGTTTTGTTGAAAACCATTCCCAACGATATTGCTTTGGAGTTCCATCGTACTAATATAGATAGTCGAACTTTTAATTTAGACAATTTTCTCAAATTTTTACGGACTGAGATAGAATCCCGGGAAAAAATCTCCTGTTTGTCGCTTTCTCACAAATTAAAACAACTTCTGGAGTCCAAGAACACATATAACAAATTTGACTCAAAGTATACGTGGAATTCTAATGTTAAAAGAAAAGACTTTAACAAATATTCAAAACAAAAACCGTCGGTTACCACACATGAATTTATTGCGACAACATTACCAAACCGGAAGTGTATTTTTTGTTCTCAGGAACACTTATCGGAAAACTGCGGAGTGTTTACAGTAAATGAAAAAAGAGACATTTTAAAGCAGAGCAATAGATGTTTTTTGTGCACGTCTTTGAAACATAAAATTGCATTTTGCCCTTATCGACAAACAAAGGCTTGTAGGATCTGTGGGGGCAAACACTATGAAGGTATATGTTTTAAATCAAACACGGCAGTCAAAAATTCGGAAGCTGATAAATGTGAGGTTTCTTCAATTTCAAAAATTGAAACACAAGTTGAACCACGAAGTGAAAAAATTGTTTCCGCCGTTTCGCATGTTAACAATGTGATACTTCTGCAGACCTGCACGATAAAAATTAAAGCAGGAAAAGAAAAAATGTTTGCCAGGCTCCTTCTTGATACGGGTAGCATGAAAAGTTTCGTCACACGCGAATTAGCTAACAAATTAAATCTCGAAGTAACTAGGAAAGAAAAATTAACTGTTTACACCTTTGGGAACACCACACCTATTCAAAGAAATTATGACGTGGTTAAATTGAGTTTGGAACATAAAAGTTCTTCTGACTCTAGAATAGAAGTTGAATTATTAGTAACGGATCAAATTTCAGGCTCAAACGTTCCGACTCCTAGATTAGAAGAAATTAGACAAATTCGACAACTAAAGAATTTGATACTCGCAGATTCCCTCGATAGTGAAGAATCAATTGGCATTTTAATCGGAGCAGACTATTATTATGATATTGTCATGGGACACATTAAGCGTTTGAATAAAAATCTTGTCGCAGTAGAGACTATTTTCGGTTGGTGTTTACAAGGAAGGGAGAGTCAGAATGAAGTCTCTCTATCATTCAATGTTATTGTAGGGGAAGATCTAATTTCTAAACAAATAACAAAATTTTGGAGTCTAGAAAATTCAGGACTTATTAGTGAAAAAGAAAATTTAGATTCAACCGAAAATGAAGCACTTAAACATTTCGAATCCAATATAACATACGAAAATTCTCGCTACAAAGTTAGATTACCTTGGAAACATGACACTTCAGATTTGAATGATAACTGGGAAATCGCAGAACAAAGGTTCGATCGACTTAGAAAACGGTTTAAAAGAAATCCAGATCTATTTTTTGAATATCAAAATGTAATACAAGATTACTTAAATCAAAATATCATAGAACGAGTAACAGATGTTCAAGGTGAAGAAAACGTTACATTTTGCTTGCCACATAGGGAAGTTATACGCGAGAATCGAACCACGAGCAAATTACGTATTGTTTTTGATGCGTCATCGCATCCCCCAGGCTCGAATTCTTTAAATGACTGTCTTCATGTAGGACCCAATTTGTACCCTGAGATATTCGACATCCTATTAAGGTTTAGATATAATCCTATTGCATTCACTGCAGACATCAGACAGGCCTTTCTACAAATTCTCATAGATGAAAGAGACCGAGATGTAACTAGATTTCTATTCTCCGAAATTCCCTCTGATGAAACCATCCCCCCTAATATATATAGATTTACTCGAGTGTTATTTGGGATGAACTGTTCTCCGTTTCTGTTGGCAGCGACTATTAGATACCACCTGAAAAAATATAGAGAAGTCTATCCTACAACTGTGGACCTTTTAGATGACAATATTTACGTAGATGACGCAATCGGAAGTCAGCTGACAGTCAGAGAAACTTTGACTACGACTCTAGAATCGATCAAAATTTTCAAAGAAGCTAGTATGCATTTGCATAAGTTTCGTACTAACTCGAAAGAATTACATGAACTGTGGATAAAGGAAGGTATCGTTTCAGATGAAGATCCCGAAACTTTTGATAAAGAAAATCTCCCATTTAAAGTCCTAGGTATGGCGTGGGATAATTCTAACGATCTGTTGTATTTTGATGTTCGAAGTCTATTGTCATTTTTGTCTAAACCTATAGAAACAAAAAGATTTATCCTACAGGTGTTGGGTCGGATTTTCGACCCTCTAGGAATTTTAGGACCCTTCACTGTTAGAATAAAGTGTTTGATACAAAGGATCTGGTCATCGCGTATAGATTGGGATGAAACACTGCCAGAAGATTTATCCTCCCAATGGAGAAACTGGTGTGAGGAGATTCCTCAAATGGCCGAATTTTCTATCCCTCGTCATTACTTTTTCAAATTCTCGAACTTTGATGTCCAAAATATCGAATTACATTGTTTCTCAGACGCAAGCACGAAAGCCTATGGTACAGTTGCCTACTTACGTTTCACAACAAACAATAATGAAATTAAAACTGCCTTCGTTGCTTCTAAAAATAGGGTAGCTCCACTAAAAGCTCTCACTTTGCCTAGATTGGAGTTGATGGGAGCACTATTGTCAGCAAAGTTAAGTAACAATATTTTGAAATCGATAAAGTTAAATATACCTTGTTTTTTTTGGACAGACTCGACAATTGTTTATTTTTGGATCAGAAAACAACCGGCAACTTTCAAACCCTTCGTAAAGAATCGTGTCGAGGAAATTCAAAAATTGACCCCGCCTCAAAATTGGCATTACTGTCCAGGGGTGGACAATCCTGCAGATCTCGTATCTCGGGGAACGAAAATATCTAAATTAACGAATGAGCCCATTTGGACCCAAGGTCCACGGTGGCTTCAGCTCTCTCCTGATCTTTGGCCAAAATTAGACCTTACAGACACAATTGACGAAACCAAACTTGAATATCGGAAAAAATCTACTGATGTACATCAGCTTGAATGTACTACCGTAAATATTGATGACCTCTTTGACTTATCAAAATATAGTAATTTAGAGAAACTGTTGAGGGTCACCGCTTGGATAAAACGCTTCGTTTCAAAATTGAGAAAATGTAGTAGCGTTGAGGGAACTCTAAAAACAGAAGAACTATTAGAAGCCGAAAATTTCTGGATTCGGTCTGAACAAAAAACGTTTTTTGCCGAAGAATATAAATCCTTAATAGAAGGTAAACCGATTGACAAGAACTCCCCTCTGTACAACTTTGTCCCATATATTGATGAAAAGGGAATCATGAGATTAGGAGGAAGATTAGAATTTTCTGACTTTACACTAGGTAATAAGCATCCAATAATTCTGCCTAAAAATTCTAGATTGACCTATTTAATTGTACGTAAACAACACGAGAAGACAATGCATGGAGGGACTGCTGCAACTTTGGCTAAAGTTAGATCTCGCTTCTGGGTCCCGAAAGGACGTCAGTTAGTCAAAAAGACTATAAAAAGTTGTTTAATTTGCCAAAAATATTCAGCCAAACCTGCAGACCAGATGACAGCGCCCTTACCTAAAGACAGAATCCTTGAATCACCCCCATTTGCTGTTTGTGGAGTTGATTTTGCTGGACCGGTTTACGTAAAGAATTCAAAGGATACTCAAAAATCATACATCACATTATTCACATGTGCTGTAACCCGAGCTATACACCTGGAACTAGTTTCAAACATGTCGACAGAATCATTTTTACTTGCATTTCGCAGATTTTTGAGTAGAAGGGGAAACTGTAAAATCATTTATTCTGATAACGCAAAAACCTTCAAGAAGGCTAAAAAAGAAGTTGAGAACTTTTCTAGAATTTTAGAAGATGATGTGTTTAAAAATTTCATTGCCAAAGAGAGAACTCAGTGGAAGTTTATCATCGAGCGAGCCGCATGGTGGGGAGGGTTTTATGAAAGACTCGTAAGATCCGTCAAAAACTGTTTGAGAAAAGTTATAGGAAAAGCGTTGTTGACCTTCGAAGAAATGTCTACTCTACTCGTCGAGGTAGAAACTGTTCTTAATTCACGACCTTTGAGCTACGTTTATAATGAAAATGATGAGCCACAACCCTTGACTCCAATGTGTTTCCTGAACTTTGGACGAACTGATCCTACGTACCCTTTGACTTTCGCTGAAATCATCGGTATCGAAACAACAAGAAAGACTCTCTTAAAAAGAAAACGCTATCAAGAATTGCTGTTAAAACAGTTGTGGAGTAAATGGAAACAGCAATATTTGTTAGACCTTAGAACCGCCCATTCTTTAAAAAATCCTGACTTTCAACCCGAACTAAAATTAGGAGATGTTGTGCTGATTCAAGGAGATAGCAAAAACAAACTGTTATGGAAACTAGGTAAAATCATTAAAGCCGTTCCTGGACGTGACGGTAAAGTTCGATCTTATGAATTAAAAACTGGAAATGGGACTTTGAAACGAACTGCACAACACTTATATCCTCTTGAACTATATTGAACTCTAACGTTTATATATCCTTTTTTATTTTACTTAAATATTGAATTGAATAATTTGAAATGTTCTTTAGTTTATTATTCTTTTAAGTTTGAAGTTTCAAACTTCACTATTTGAATTGTTTAATAATAATTTTCTTTATATTTGCATTTATTTTAATAATAATTCCTATTACTTTTTAATTTGTTAAACGCTTTCCTATTTTATTTTAGATAGAACTTTATGCCTATTATATACTCTAGATATTGAAAAGTATTGTTGATATTGATGTGATTTAATTCAAGTATTAACCTATTGTTTATTCTCTCTTTTTTGCACTGTATTTTTGAAAAATCTGATTGATTAGAAATTTTGCTTTTTAGAAATGGGAATTTTTTGTTCATGATTGTATTGGAGTAGATGAACTCCTATCAGAGTTCAGGTGGGGAGTGTGTAGAGAAATAATATGTCAAGAGATGGCGCTGTAAGCCCATCGGTTTGATTTTATTCTCAAAATGTTTAGAATTCGCTTGTTCTTGTCTTAATAGAGAGTGTTGAATCAGTTGTCAGAATGTAGATTTCTTTGAAAGGGATTAAGATCCCATAATATGTCTATTCTTTCGAATTTAGTCAATGTAGAGGCTTTCCAGCCTATTATTATCTTCTTGTAAATATGTAAATATATTAAATTCATTAAAAAATATGTAAAGATGATTTAAACTTTGCACCACTTTCGTTTTGAAGATTTCTCACTCCTTTGTTTAGTTTCTAGTAGAATATAGTAGTTAAATTTCTTCACACATTTTGTCACTCATTCATTAATATCTTACTTTAATATTATGGAAAGTCACAACATGAATAATATAGCGACTGGCAATATTGTTACAAATGTACCAATTGCCCGGTCGTCCACGAAAAGGGTAAGTGTTCGACCGTTAACATGTAACCCTAATTTAATTACGAATTATTTCTCCCACACTTATACTAAGGGTATGATAAACAAAAAAATTGTGTCTTTTAAGCAAGGGACAACCCTTCCAATGTGCAACAAAAATAAGAAACATCCTGATAGTGGCGATGAGTACTTTGTTAGTTATTATCCTAATATGTATAGATTTAAATATCAAAAATGCCAGAATAATAGATGCAAGCTATGCCCACAAGCTGATCCATGTCAGATCGTAAATAATAAAAAATTCAAGGAATTTTGCAAGTCTTATAATTGCATATATATTATCGAATGTACGGTTTGTAAATTAAAGTATATTGGACAGACTAAAAATACATTAAATAAACGTCTAAATCTACATAGAAGTCAGGTATATAATATTAAGGATAAATCTGTATCTCACGAAATTGAACATTTTGGTAAACATGGAGTGGAAAATATGAAGGTATCTATAATAGACATTGTGGGTAGTCTGTCTATGAGACTTTGGTGGGAAAACCACCACATAGCTCAATTCAACACCGTATATCCGTATGGCTTAAATACAAGAATTTATGATCATATTACCAGTTACGATACAATTTCTGATTGCTATACTCCTAGTATTAGGGATACATATGGTACTAACAATAAGGTAACTAAACGTAAACAAAGAGGTGGTCGTAAGAAAAGCTATAATTGGAATAATTATTTAAGCGATTTAATGGATTTCAGCAAAGTAATTAAAGAAAGTAATATTATTCCATTCAATTGGATAAAAAACTTAATTTATGGTACAAGAAAAAAATGGCTACTGAAACTTTGGCTATATTGCCGTAATAAGGAATTTACGTCGTCGTTTGAAAGGGATTCAATTATTCCTCTTACTTTCTTGGATTTGATAAAATCAAGATGTCACTTTTATAATATTGAATTAACTGACAAAGAAACATCTAACGTTGATAAATTAAACTATTGTAATATTACGTATTCAAATAAAGTATTTGACGATATTCCATTTAATAAAATTTTTAATGATAAGGACTTTAATTTTCCAATAAACGGTATAAAAATTAGTGTGAGTTTTAAGTACAATTTACCTGTTGGACGAAATGTTTTTAACTATAATGAAGTTTCTAAGAATTTGTCGTCGGTAGATCATAAAAGGTGCATCTGTTCGGAAAATGATAAGTATTACGATATACATCACAAACATAACATAACAAGAGATCTTGATATCGTTAAGAATATAGCTTTAAAAAATTTACTACTCTGTGGTACTAAATATCGTATTGAAAAGTACTATTTTGTATTGGAAAGCGTAGAAAAGGAACTTGATGAATTTATTTATTAAATGGCTGTTAAATATAGCTGTCCATTAACTGCTTTTGATGAATGGCGTTTCAAAGTTAATAATGCAATATCTCATTGTTATAGGCCTGAATTAAAAAATGCACAAAATTGCGGACTGTTAGGTAAATTAAAAACTGCAATAAGTGAATTAAAAGACCAGTTTGTAATCACATACGTGGACAAGGTTGCGTCAAGTTATGCTTTCGTATGTAAAAAATATTATTGTGAATATCTAGAAAATATATACAAAGACCAATCAATTTATAAAAAGGATCTATCATCATTGAATGAGAAAAATAATCGTATAAAGGCGTTATATCGTAAAGTTGGATTTAAAATCACGAACATTAAATACCCTTATTTAGTATTGGTTCCTAAATTCCATAAAAATCCGATAAAGTTTAGACCAATAACTGTGGGCTATAAAACGTATTTAACATATGCAAATGATCGCTTATTGGCTATTCTTAAAGTCGTATATAAGGAACTAATTAAGGAGGGAGGTTATATGATCGGGAATAGTTTTGAGGTAATAGACAAGTTAAATAATGAAAGTGGTATTAATTATATAAAGAGTTTTGACTTCGCAGATTTATTCAACACTATTAATATAAACGATTTATTTGAAATTACTAAAAATCTTTATGAAAAATATGACCTAAAAACGTACATAACATATCATCGTTATGAGACTCTAGTGCAATTGGTACTTAAAGAGACATATTTATATGACGGCACACATTTCTTCCGCCAAATACATGGTATCCCAATGGGGGGAGGTTGTTCCTCAATATTGGCAGACATTTACCTACACCATTATGAAATGGGGACCGCCTTATTGAGTGAGCTAATATATTTCAGATATGTGGATGATGTTTTAATTTGCACTAAGTACAATGAGCAGGTCATAGATCTGGGGTTTTATCCAAAAATCTTAGCCTGTTAGAATCTGATAAAACACCGGATGATCGTGTTGTATTTCTGGATTTAAGCTTATGTGTTGATGAAGAGAGTAGTCTTGTGAAATACCAAATGCATGATAAAAGGGACTATTATCCATTTACTACACAACGCGTAATGCATTGGAATACTTGTTTACATAGAAATGTAAAGCGCAACCTAATCATTAACTACATGCTACGTATTAAACGTCTAAACTGTAACAAATTGGAAATACAATCAGGCATAACATCATTTGCAAACAATGCTTTAGAAATGGGTTTTCCTTTGGGATTTTTGTTAAAAACCATGTGTGAATTCCATTCGATCGATAGGAAAGAATGTCTTAATCGATATTTTAGTAATTGAGGTAATAAAATGATCAGTTGGCAATTTACGTATCGCACCTGTTTGTCTTTTTACGGTCTACAATGTAGAGTTGCACTAGGTATGTGTCCTTGCTATTTTAGTTATAATTATGGTTCTAAATGTATATATTTGATAATGTTTAAAGTATTGTGTGTGGATATTTCGATGCTTAGGTGGTGCTTATTTGAAGTGGTTATATGTGGATAAAGTTATAATTTAGTCATAAGTCTAAATATATATAAAAAAATTATTATATGATGCATTGTTTATAGGTGTAGTGAATATATGGGATGGCTGTAATGTTTTAGTGAATTGACAGGTGGTTTTGAAATAATTTTGACCCAGGTTTTTAATGTACGAAGTTCCATTTCCTTTATTTTTTTATTTCATCGCTCCTTGCTTTATTTTTTGACTTTACGTCAGGTTGCGGATGAAGGATGACTTCCGGGAGTGTTACCTAGGTACAAAACATGTTTAACCGGAGTGTAGGGGGTCACAACTCCCCCCGGTCATTTATATTCTTCATCTTTCAGGTTGATGAATTGTGCTGGTGTTGTCAGGTTTAAAAATGTTTTTATTTAATATATAGCAGCTTACGGTTGAGCAGCGTAGCGCCATAGTAAGATTGCCGTTATTCATTGGTTTGGTTTCTGGTTGTACTTTTGTAGACATATATATATATATATATATATATATATATATATATATATATATATATATATATATATATATTTATATTTATGTATGTATATATATATATATATTTATGTATATATATATATATATATATATATATATATATATATATATATATATATATAGCCCCTAATGGCAGTTCTTACAAAGGGGGTAGGAAAGTTCCCTTTCTAAAGATGAAATCGGAAAAATGGGCCCCGTAAGCTAAAGGTTAAATTTTCAACTATTTCGTACCAATATATAATAAATTAGTATATATTTAGATATATTTTTATGCAGGTATGCCGAGTTGACAACTTGGTATGATTTAACAGTAAAAATATATGAATGGTTAGTGCAGTCCTTATTTTTCAACACCAATATTTCCGAAGAGCCAATTTCTGTTATTTGCAAAAGGGGGAAGAGACGAAGTGTAACTAACATTTTTCCGGTATTATTTTAAAGATTTCTGTTTTCCATATTCCCATCAAATTGACTGCTTTCAGTCTTAGTAGGTATACAACACATTTTCTCCCCCCTCTATATTATCGAATATAATTTTGTAAATGTGTGTGCATATTTCGCGTAAAATTAGAAAAAGTCATAAAATTTCAGAAGCCTGAGGACATAAATACAGACATAGCGCTCAATAGTATGTCCGAATCCGTCAAAATGACGGCAGCCGTCTTTCTCTTAGTGTTAAATTAATATTTTTACTTATTTATTTCACTGTAACTGTAATAAGTACTTTTGTAAAAATTAATAACTTTTCTATAGTAAAGCACATAATTGTATATTGAACTATTAATCTGTATATTAAAATAGATATGTTTGCTGGATTGATTAAATGATCATTTTGAGAGCTATTTTGATAGATTCTTATTCCACCACAACTTTATGATGTTCCTAATAATCTCTTTTTACCTGAATTTTTGTTTGAGATCAGTTTTTAAAAATTCATTCGATTTGGCCACACATCTCCAAAGGATAATCCTGATCAAGAATAAATGTCAGTATGTATTGTCTTACGCATAAATCTGCTTAATTATGAGCATCCACTTTCTTAAGGGAAGAAGAAAACCTAACTACCTGCTATAATGCAGTTGTGAGTTGATCAGGTAATGTCTCCCAATATACATTTATTTCAAATCATTTCCCCCCTAAAATCTGATACCCTGAAATCATGGAGGGTTAGATAATTCCCTTTAGCTCAATAAATCGAGGCAGTTTAATAAAGGGAGACAAGAATAAAATAAACATAAATTTTTTGAAAAGGTAAGCATTAAAGTAAACGATGATCACAACACGTGATAACAGTTGTCAACCCCGTAATGGCGGTATGTACACTTATACTCAATCTCAATGAGATACAAGAAATAAAATGAAGTTAAATAAACAGTTACTAACTCAACTAACCAGCCTTAATCGGCAATTCACTTAAGAAGCCGTAATACATGCAATTGTGATGTCATGGTTAGTTGTTGGGTAAGTACACTTTACAATGGGTTAATCAGATTCAATGACAAATCAATGGAGTTAATTTTCAGCGGTTTAGCCTAATTCTAACAAAATCATCTGTATTCTCTTTACAACATATGGAGGGCTCTTTACATATATAGATGTTTAAAGTGAACAAAGTTTATGAGAGTCAGTACTGAGAAAACTTATTTTTCAAGTTGAACGACTGTAATTAATTTAACCCTAAACTTTTGTTTTTTTCTGCTTCAATAACATACAATTTATACTACTGAATTGGTTTGCAATTTCTTTGAAAAATTTTATGATTCATTGTGCCATGGCAGCGTTAATATGAAAGAACCAAAAAAAAAATGGACTAGGTTCACTTTAACTCTCAAAGCTCCATATGACTCTCCAAAATGTTTAAATTCAGAACAAGAAACTATTTTCTGAAATATACATTTTTCAAACAGTCACAAAATTTAAACGCGCAGTATCTTCCTCGTGCTGTAACATTTCGTAAACAAAAAGTGAAGATTTAATTCGAAATATGAAGGGGATTTATAGTAATCACATGAAGACTTCAAAACCAATACTATAAAAATCAAAATTTGTTACCAAAGAGATATCAGATAGAAATCGCGTTATTAAGCCGAAATGAAATGACATCAGAAAATCGCTCTTTTATACTTAGCACTCGTTCCTTTCAACGTCCAGTTCTTCAGACATCATTTTTCCATGTTCCTTCTTCCGAAACTCAAATAATGAAGGGAGGGGGAGGTTGTTGAATGAAAAGAAAACTTCAATAACACGCAAAGTCGGGCCATTGATAGAAATGAAACTGATTCCAAAACCGAATTAAAAGAAATCAGATAGCATCTGTGAGAAGAAAAGTACTAAGTAGTGTGAAATGAAAGCTATGTAACAAAAATATAGCTTTGTGTGCTTTTAGTTCCCATAACAGAAAAGGGAAAAAGTTCTAAAACTTTGAAAGCTTTCGAATTATTTTTTAAGAAACATATACTATCGGGCCATCGTTTTCAATCCTTAGATCTAAACCTATGAGTTATTAACTACAATAATATACAACTTTTTATCCTGAAAATAATACTATGTGATATGGAAACATATATTTATAATACTTAATCAACAATTTAATGATACAGAAGCCAACGATTAAATTATAGGTGTATATAATATACAATTATTCTAAATCATTTTCCCCCTCAAAGCATCTGTATTCTATTTACAGCATATGGAGGACTCTTTACATATATAGAGGTTTAAAGTAAACGAAGTTCATGAGAGTCAGTTCTGAAGAAACTTATCTTTAAGTTGAACAACTGTAATTTATAAACCATTAACTTTTTTTTTCTGCTTCAATAACATAAAATTTATACTACGAAATTGGTTCATTATTGCATTGAAAAATTTGATGTTTTACTGTATCACGGCAGCGTTAAGGCTTTTATGTACTAACCCCATTGGATTGGCTCACCTCAACGGTAACCTACGGAGAGAATTTGTCCACGGATTGCCGACTTGGATTCAAAGATTTTTAAAAAAAAAAAATTGTACTCCGTCATAGAGAAAGAAATTTTACATTTGTGTACATTTTTCGATTTTTTTAAATGCAATTAATATTTTAAAATTTAAATTATTCAGGGAAAAATCTGGTATAGTGTGTTTTAAACGCTCTTAATTCCTTCGATGGACGAAATTTATAAAATGAATCCTGTAGTGCTTTGCAGGAAAGTTCAGGCTATCTGACAATACCAATTTTATTGGATTATCAGCATTTATGTACCTGTAAATAGTTGACAAAAATATATTTTAAATAAAAAATAGAGAGAGAGCCATTACATCCCCTCAAAATGTCAATCCTAAAAGGGGTGTGATTCTCGAACTGTCAACTGGACTCCTCCCACCACAAGAGTCTGCAAGAAGAGGAAAAGGGAAATACGATTTTTTTTCTTAGTACATAGCAGCCTTAATACAAAATAGCAAAAAAAAGACTAGGTTCACTTCAAAAAATAATTTAAAAAATAATTAAATACTTTTTTTCCATTACTTGTGTGATTAAAGATTTTCCTGTACCACAAGGTTCTTAATGTCAGGATCAATACGAAATCCATATTAAATCTAACACTGTTTCGCCTTAAAATAATTCCGTTGCTTAATTTTTCACATATTGGTTACACGAAGAAATAACATTCGGAAAAGTAAGCACTACAAAAGTGTAAAGTAAAAATTGTGAGGATTTTTCCGATAATTCTGTTTAATTATTTCTCCTTAATTTAAAAAAGAATCATAAACATTGTTTTGATTGAAATCAATTCTGAGAAAGCATTGATTTATAAACTATAGTATTATAAGCATTGATTTATAAACAGGTAATCGTTTTTAGATTGCTGTCAAATAACGGATTTAACGGCTATTTTTTTTTGATAAAATGAGCCCCTTATCCACTTTTTAGATGAATCTGAGCAAAGAAATAACGCTGTTAACATTTCCCCCCTTTAAATGTGGGATAAACGTTTAAAAATCGGATTAAAATATGTACATTCTTCCCGTGTTTCATTCATCTTTAGTATATTGAAATAAAAAAAAATCAGCTCACTGCGGAACCATTGATAACCAGGAAAATTTTTTGAAACGCCTTTTGAAAAGAAATGTTTTTTATTAATTCGAGCGCCAAGTTTAAAACCCTTGTACAAGAAATTTTTGCTAAAAATGAACTGATCTGGGTATATCTGCGTATTTTAGTTAAAACTCACGGTATATCTGCATATTTTAGTAAAAACTGAGAAAGCTTAGGTTAGTCGAGCATAAGCAGTCGTTTAGAGTGAAGAACAGAATTTTCAGAGTCTATTCGGAACAGCGAGAGGAAATCGGTATGCATTTGAATTCGAAAAAGAGTGCACTGGAAAGAAAAAACTGTTTTGTGAGGCAAAGACAATTTGTAAAAATAAATCGTACAGTATAAAGGACATTATAAACATATATCCTTTAAATTTATTACTTCGCCATTTATATTTAAATCAATACCAATCAATTAACTTCAAAAACAGGGTGTATCAGAGAGGAACATACTTACCCTTGATCGAGATCAATCCTTACTCAATTCTTCATCCATTATATCATCTTTCAACAATATAAGTCGATGTGCTTTTTGAAAAATCAATTTTGCCTTATTTTACCACATTTTATATGACTTACTTTTTTTATTGATTCGGAGTTAATAAAGAATTTCTGGGAAAACCCACCCTTTCAGCTTTTTCTGCTGATTTTTTGTAGTCCCACAAAAATCTAGCCATCAAGAACTTTTAATTCCCCAGTTAAATGTTTTGGGTATGATTAAACTTTTTTTTTAATTTTCTCCATCTATTTTCACCTGTTATGTTGCACTTCATGCGTTAGATCTGGTTTTGTTGTTGTTTGTTGTTGTTTCCAATCCCCTTGTTGTAGAAAAGCTTACACCAAGTCCAAAGGACTTAGGTCCATGGCGAAGGGTAGTACGCAGCTTCACTTAAAGTGAGATACCAGTAGGGCTAAAGTCTGACTTGACGTCAAAGAACATCGGTCACCTAATTTTGAACCGAGTCAAGTGACGAGAACGGAACACTTAACCCCGAACCTCCAGAGGTATTTGGGGAACTTGGAGGACATTGCAGCTACGACAGACTTTTTCCGTGCACCAGCCGGTATTAGTGTATACGTTGGTGGTTTTCTGAGCGACGGGCATCGAATCAGCGACATTCAGATCACTACCCTTGCCAATTGGGCCATTGTCATAGGGACATGACAGTAGTGTTACGGCCAGGGACAGGAGCATGGAAAAGTACAAAATAAAATAAAATAATTGTTAAATACAATAAAGAAACAGGGCAATAAAAGAGAAGGGAAGAAAGCCATAGACCGGAACGAAATTTAGAAATAGTGTTTGTAGCAATAAATAGAAGATAAAAGTTGAAGAGAGTGAGTTGCAAGAAGAGAATAAAAGAAAATTTATGATGACTATAAAACAGCCCACCCTACTTGAAGCCAAAGCATGGGAAAAAGTTAAAATTGAGGGAGAATTTATAAATCCCGCCCTCGACGCGCATTGGTAAAAGGGGATTGAGGAGAGGCAGCACGGACGAATGGCGATGGCATGATAATTTCCAGATAACCAATGGAAATTATAAGAGGCGGAGACATTAGTAAGAAAATATATGAAATAAAAAATAGTGTGAAGGCAGAGAGATAACCTGAGAAGTGAGAGTCAGTAAAAGTTTGGAGATAGAAGTTGTCGAGCGCCCAGTGTCCCATGCCGAGTGTCTGCAATGAATGACGGATCCGTATTCCAAATAAGAAGATGCCCGAATTCCGTTTGATGATAAAGACGACGAATTCATCATTACGAGTGCCAGCTGCCCAGAGGGATTCAACCGTCATCTGCTGAGGTACCGACTTTGCGTTTCCCTTATATATTGTATCATTGCTTCTCAGTGTATAGTCATAATAATTAAGATAAGAGCGCGATGAGTATAGTTTTTGAATATAAGATGTTGAGTAATAGACCGATAATTCGTACGAACAATTTAATATAATGTTTTGCATATATATATGAATTAATTTAGTAGGAGTAAAATTGAAAATAATATGTATAGAGGCAGTATGAAATATTGTTATAATAAGTGAATGAATCAAACATAGGTGTCGTAAAGAATTAATTTAGTAGGAATGAAGTTATGAATAATGTGTAAATGCCGGAGGAAATATTGAGTAATTTTGGAGTGTATTATTTATGTGTGTTAATATTCAATAAATTGACTTGTCAATATAACCAGAGTTAATTTCCATTATTTGGGAAGCACATCAATGTACTAGCCACAATCATGAACCAATAAGTTACTAAATCAAAATCATAATTAATAAATATAATTAATATAAGAATATTATAATAATTCTCCTTCCCAATCATTTAAAATAATTTAAACAATCACGGTTACATTTGGCGCCGTGCAAACGAAACTTTAAAGGGAGGTTTTGCGGAACTCTGGTTTAATTGATGAATTGATCTGTTGCATTGAAAGAGATATTTTGAATGATTAGAAATGTGGTATTGAATATTTGATAATATTTGAATTAATATTTGATAGTTTGAGTTAATATTGAGTGTATTTGATGATATTGAATTTTTAAATATTGAATTAGAATGTGTAAACGAATTATCAGTTATATTAAGCGTGTGAAATTGATTGTGATGATAAATTCAGAGATAGGTAGAATTGTGTCGCTAATGTGTTGCAAAGACATCGTAAATTGGACAAATTAAAATAAGATAATTCTATAAAAAATTGAGGTAGAGGCAATTAAATAAAAGACGATTATCGATAGTTAGATGCGCGAAATGAGGTTAAAATCACTAAAATTTTAATGAAAGATAAAAATTTTGAAGTTTGCATTGATACAGTATATAAGTGTTATGAGTATAGAAGGTAGGAATGATTACTATGATTTGAATAATAAGTCGCATTGTTGAAATATTAGGTAGGAAAGTCATAAAGTGTGTGTAAGAATATAATGATATGAGGGAAAGAAACGTTAGTGATTACATAGTATATTGAAGAGTGTTAAGTTTGTAGCAAAACAAAAATATTAGTGATACTGCGGTAATGTTAGATAAGAATAAGTACGCAAAATAAAAATTGCAACGGGGCATTGTTAAGAGTGAGTAAGGCAGAGTGAAAAGCGCATGATAGGAAATTTAAAGAGTTGTGAGGTAATCGCGAAAATAACACATTAAAATTAACTGCAATTATTGAATAAAGATGGGGAAACGCAGAAGAAATAAGAAGGTTAGCAACGATGACTCACATTTACAAATTGAAGCACCTAGCGAGCAAAAGGGTGGTTTTTGCCAACGTAGAATATATACATTTATTACCAGTGATTGGAGAGATTGAAAATGATGATATTAATTTGAAATTTAAATTTGCGCGGGAGATTGCCGAGATAGCAAATTGGACTGATAGGCAGTTAGCCATATTAATTAAATGCAAATTTAAAGGGAAAATCGCCGATTACGCAATTAATCACATAAAACTTAGAGATTCGGAGAATACAGAGGAAATCGAAAAGTTGATAATGGATAGATTTAAAATTACACTGTCGCCGACGCAACAACTTAGAGCATTAGACGATATTACACACACGCCCGGTGAAAATATTAGAGACTTAGCTCTACGCATTGAGAATGCCACGATCGAATATTTGGGTCTTGAAAATTCACAAAATGATTTAGGAAATAAAATTAAACTAGCTAAGTTTTTACAAGTAATACATAAGGATATTAGACGTGAACTCTTAATGTTAAATATACAAAATTTTACCGAAGTTGTACAGAAAGCATGCGAATTAGAAGGTCTTTTATTTATGGAGATTGAGGACAATGAAATGGTGATAAACCGTTCGATAATCAAAGAGCAAGCAAATGAAATACTAAAATTAAAATCGATGATACAGATGTTAAAAAATGAATTGGCGGAAGTCACAGACAATCAAAACGAGCAGCAGTTAGAATTGCAAAAATTAGTATCCGAAAATACAGATTTACATTCACAATTGATAGCGGCGCAACAAGATATCGACATAAAAAATTGCGAAAATGAAAGATTAAGGGAAGAATTAGATACAATAACGAAGGTTACACAAATAAAATTATGCGATTTATGTGAGCAGGATGAACACGATGTTAAGGAGTGCGTCATATTGAAACAATTTAAAGAAAGTAGAGATAGTGAAAATAGACCACAAAAGCGGGCAAAAGGGCATAAACGGCAGGATAATTATTATACGAAATCAAAACAAGCGAATATTGAGAGTTCAGATGATGTACAGGATTTAACGCAACATAATTTTCCAACAATTGAGACTAACACGGCTTATATTGGTACCATAATGGCGGCAAATGATTATCAAGATTATCAACAAGTAATTAAAAGCGATAGACAAAAATATGGCAGAAGAAATAGGGATTTCGCTCAATATAATTATTACGATAGAAGGAATACGTTAAATTTGCGACACAATCAATACGAGAGGACAACGCGAAAGTTTAGAAATCAGGTACAACATGGGCATTATTATAATAATAATTATTGGAGAGTTGGAGATTTAGCAACTTTACGTAATTTAATGTCTCTTAGTGCGTTGCGGGCTGAGTTGTCAGGTTTTTTTGAAATTTTACGAATTTTCCCCGATGAAAATGTGTTATTGAGATATTTAAGCAATCCAAGGGTGGTTATAAAGAGCAATTTAAACAAATTACAAAAAGCACGCATGGTTGCATATAATTAAATAAATAAAATCAGGAATTAATGGGTGACATAATAAATAAATAACTAATAATGATAATAATAATAATAAGCAAATAAACTTAAAAATAAATAAATAAAAAAAAAATCGAGTAAATTAGGCATGAAGGAATGAGTCACAAGTAATAAGTACAGTAAGTCAATAAGTGTAAGGTAAAATGCAAATTAATCAAATAAATAAAAAAAAAGAGTATAATTAATGTACAAAAAAAAATGTGAAGCTGGGAATGAATAATATAGTAGAACGCCTTACAAGATAAAATCACAAAGCAAAGGAAACACGAGTAATTACGAGGCAATAACAATAAAATAATAATAAGTGAGGTATGAAAAGAATAATATAGTATAATAAATTATTATACGACTCGATAAAAATAGTGACAAATCAAAATAACATAAGAGCGATATAAATATAGATTGTATGATATGTACAACAAAATATATTAGGTGTGTCATAAAACTGAATAGTAAAACAAACAATAAAAGTTTAAATACATACCTGTAGAGTATACGAATAAAATGGTAGTAACGGAAGAAAGTTTCAAGCAGGCAAGGAATTTAAAAGCAGTTAGGCAGAATTGATAACCAACCGAAGTCAAGTTCATTTAGGTGACGAGGGGCATGAAAATTTGAAGATACGAATTAGTTAAGCATCAAGTGTCAGCGGTAATAAAACAATAAGGATACTTAAAGAACCTTTGAGTCGCAAAATAATGAGATAAATGGCATACACCTTAATTAATCAATCAATAAAATATAGATATTGAGTGTCACGCGAGCACATAAACTTCAGAAGTAAGCACGGGATAAAAAAAACACATAAAAAACAAACAAAACTAATTGTGCTTAATTAATAAATAAAGTCAGATATTAAACAACAAGGAATGACGAAATTACGCGACATTGCAGACAAAATAGATATACATTCATCCACGTGAGCGGCAGACGATAACACAAGTATTAAAATACGATCAAATAAATACAAGATGGAAAATAATTAGATACGTAAATAAGACTTAGAGGTACACGGTACGAAAACAAGGCAAAATAAATAAATAAATAAATAAATGTGTTCAAATAGTTACGATAACGGGAAAGCGAGGGGTTATAAAAGGCCGCCTTTGTAGTGCAATAAATCTGTAAGACATGTGCTCTTCAATTCAACCGCTGAAAATGAGAGGAACTATTGCCAATTTAGAGAACGGAAACTCGATTCTTGAAAGATACGTACCGTGAGGTGAGATTCAGCGAGGATAGTCATTACCGAAAATTACGAGCGTTAACTACGTCATCGATAGCGAGGGGAAGAAAACTGGTTTTTTTTTGTTGGGGGTAGCCGGCGAGAACGAAATGCGATTTTCAGTGCGATGTTCGGAACACACCCACTATGATAACTGTGCCCGTTTGACGGCGGCGTTTGACAACTGGTAAACAAAGATAATTAATGATTTATACTGCACGTTGCTCCAAGAATCCCGGTGTGTACGAGAAAAGTTAGCGTAAGGCCACGAAGCTGAATTTACAGGTGAATCAGCGTGAGAGGGATTAGTTGAATAATACAATTAGCATGTCTTTGCAATACTGATTCAATTAGTAGATATTTTGACGAATTAGTAGTATTGCGTGAGTCTTGAGAAGCAATGGTATGTAACAAAATATGAATTGGAAATGTTATAATAAATGTTATCCATATGTGCAAAAAAAAGACAAAAAAAAACACAGGGTAAAACTTATAGACTTTCCATCATATGTCTGGATAGTCATGAACATTGGCGACAAATACGGAGGAAATATATCTTCATAAATCAAGATATTGAAACTGTTGAAAAGATATTGAAACTGTGGAGATAGACTATGTTGCGAAACATCATCAGATATTTTATGATACGGACAATCATGAAAATTAAAAATCTATGAAAACGTCAGAATATAATTTTCACAAGTATAATTCGTAATGAGCAACGAAGATGATATTTTTTTTCTAAACAAAATTTAGTATATAATGAACGTGTGTCTTCTTTGATGTAGTTATTATTTTTTGTGCATGTTAATTATTATTTCCAATTATTATGAAATGTATATGAATATAAGTTGTATAATATTGCTAATGTAGTATAATATTGATCGTATAATATGGTCATTGGTAAATTTATTTGATAATTATTATTTGGTGGTATTTTGATGTGTGTACATGTTATTATGTTGGTAATTGTTTATACTAAGGAGTTGGTACTTAATCCATAATGGTAAGAATATGCTGTAATATTATGTTAAACCTAAGATGGTTAGCGAAATTGAAGAGGTGAGGTCACTAACTGCACCATGAGTTAGGTAGATAATAAATTAAATAAAAATATTGTCGATGCAATAAGGAATCATATAAATGTAGTTGATATGTACTGTTGAGGTTACGATAAGAAGCTAATGATACGTGTAGGAAGAGAACGGAAAGGTGATAGAGGTACAAGACGATAGCACGGAAGTCGAAGATTGGAGTAACCGATGGTGAGAGGAGGAAGAGAGACGGCAGTCATTTTTTTTTTTGAGAGAGAGGGGGTGAATGTCATAGGGACATGACAGTAGTGTTACGGCCAGGGACAGGAGCATGGAAAAGTACAAAATAAAATGAAATAATTGTTAAATACAATAAAGAAACAGGGCAATAAAAGAGAAGGGAAGAAAGCCATAGACCGGAACGAAATTTAAAAATAGTGTTTGTAGCAATAAATAGAAGATAAAAGTTGAAGAGAGTGAGTTGCAAGAAGAGAATAAAAGAAAATTTATGATGGCTATAAAACAGCCCACCCTACTTGAAGCCAAAGCATGGGAAAAAGTTAAAATTGAGGGAGAATTTATAAATCCCGCCCTCGACGCGCATTGGTAAAAGGGGATTGAGGAGAGGCAGCACGGACGAATGGCGATGGCATGATAATTTCCAGATAACCAATGGAAATTATAAGAGGCGGAGACATTAGTAAGAAAATATATGAAATAAAAAATAGTGTGAAGGCAGAGAGATAACCTGAGAAGTGAGAGTCAGTAAAAGTTTGGAGATAGAAGTTGTCGAGCGCCCAGTGTCCCATGCCGAGTGTCTGCAATGAATGACGGATCCGTATTCCAAATAAGAAGATGCCCGAATTCCGTTTGATGATAAAGACGACGAATTCATCATTACGAGTGCCAGCTGCCCAGAGGGATTCAACCGTCATCTGCTGAGGTACCGACTTTGCGTTTCCCTTATATATTGTATCATTTCTTCTCAGTGTATAGTCATAATAATTAAGATAAGAGCGCGATGAGTATAGTTTTTGAATATAAGATGTTGAGTAATAGACCGATAATTCGTACCAACAATTTAATATAATGTTTTGCATATATATATGAATTAATTTAGTAGGAGTAAAATTGAAAATAATATGTATAGAGGCAGTATGAAATATTGTTATAATAAGTGAATGAATCAAACATAGGTGTCGTAAAGAATTAATTTAGTAGGAATGAAGTTATGAATAATGTGTAAATGCCGGAGGAAATATTGAGTAATTTTGGAGTGTATTATTTATGTGTGTTAATATTCAATAAATTGATTTGTCAATATAACCAGAGTTAATTTCCATTATTTGGGAAGCACATCAATGTACTAGCCACAATCATGAACCAATAAGTTACTAAATCAAAATCATAATTAATAAATATAATTAATATAAGAATAATATAATAACTTTCCTTCCCAATCATTTAAAATAATTTAAACAATCACGGTTACAGCCATCACGCCCTTGCTGGTTTTGTAAGGGACTGATCTGGTTTTGTAAAGGATTTAATGTCATTCAAAGCTTCTGGAATGTAATAATCTTCTCCGAGCTGTAAAAGTTTTAGACTATGTCATATTTTACAGTATCTGTACTTCAATCAAAGTTTTTGATCTCAATAAAGCGTGCTCTGCATTTGTCTACCACGAATTATCAGATCATCCCATAGTAAGGTTGCGACTTTCTCGCCAGAATCGAAAACAAGGAGTTGTATAAGCTGCGACAAGAAAACACATAGTTTTTCTTTCAAAAATATGGCGAAACTCTCAGCCAGTTTGTGCAGCTAGAGCGCTTTTATAGCAAGCATCACCGTGCCTCCAGAAAAATAACCGTCAACTGAAATTGCAGCCATGTATTACGTAGTCATGTCGTGAGGAATCAATTTCAGAGTCCAACCCATATGCGCCATCAATTTGTCACTGAACCCAAAGGATCTGTAAGTAATCAACTTGGATTGATATCCATTGTTAATGATGTATGAAATTGTATTCATATGTCAATTTCACTGCTTTATAAAATAAGGGTCTGTTTACATAGGAGTCCGTTGCGTTGCGTTAAGGAAAAGATGACGTTGAGACGAAAATAAACCAATCATATGCCTCCAAACGATTAGCAATGAAATTGTTAAGGCCTATGATTGGTTTATTTTCGTCTCAACATCGTCTTTCCCTTAACGCTACGCAACGGACTCCTATGTGAACAGGCCCTAACTCTAAAAGTGCAATTCCTTTGTTACACGAAACCTCCACGTCTGGAAATCGTCTCAAAGTATCAGATCGGAAGTTTTAACTAAATCGATCAATCACTGGTTTAAAACAACGTCTCTAGACTAAAACTTACACACGAAGAAGAAAATGTGGAAAGTTTCTAAATCCACTGGATCTTTTTAAGACATATGTAGAGTTCAATAGCAGGGTTATCTCCCTGCCTACATAATCACAGTATAAACCTGCGAAGTTCATTTCTCAAGTTTATGTAATATATATATATATATATATATATATATATATATATATATATATATATATATATATATATATATATATATATATATACCGTCAACTGGGGTAACTTTGTCCCATTTTTGAAAACCAAACATTTAAATTGCTGAGATAGCTTAGGCTAATTTCAGACCATGTACAAGTATTTCAAAATTATCTATCAATAATATCTTATCTACTCCGAGTTAATCCCAAGGTTAATTTGGAAAAAAATCAATAAATCAACATTTTATCTATGCCGAACTTATTTTATTTTTAAATTACAAGTGGAATTTTCCAAGAAAAGAAAATAATAATAGGTAAACAGTAATTTAACAGTGTTATATGTTTTGATGAATTTTTAGTCCAAACTATGGATAAGGAATATAATCCAGTTCTGGAACAATAAACTGATTTCTGTTTAACTCGATTTTTGGAGGACTGATTTTCCCGCACACTTCTTCCCAGTCATGTTTTGTTTCTTACTTTCTGATGAGTTGGAGCATTGTCGTTATCGCCTCTTTGAAACTGGACCCTTTTTAGAAATAGAAGGAGTAGTTGGAGTAACTTTGGCCCAACTGCCATGTTGGGCCAAAGTTACCCCAACTACTGAGACAAAGTTTGTCTAGTGTAGTAAATATTCATTAGTTGGCAAACAACAAAATAAATCAAGATAATGACTGTGAAAATAGTTGATTTGAAACAATAATAAACTGAGGCAATTCGCTAACCTGTTCTGAATCACGTACTCTATCACATTTACAAGGAAAAGTTAGAAGACAACAACAATATGCGTGTTAGTGATACCTAAGTGGAGCAGCACTGTAGTTGTGATAAATTGAGGAACTATAAGACAAAACTATGAGAAAGTCAAGGCAGTACTGCCACCTATTGTCCCTTGCAATAAATAAGTGATAATCACTCTCCTTTGTTTATATACATCACATGCAATCTTTTTTCGTTTGTTGGGCCAAAGTTACCAGCAAGGACAAAAGTTACCCCAGTTGACGGTATATATATATATTTTTTTTTCCTAGAATACGATTCATTCTTTTCCATCCGCTGAATTTAAACAATTTGAGTTTTAATTATTCTTCTCAGACATTCTGTTTTGAAAAATTTGAAGCTTTTTTCAATAAGACTAGAAAATGGCGTCTTTTAGAACCGTTCAAATAACCATTCGAATTTTAACCATACGTATGATAGCATTGAATGTACATTTAGATTTCAATTTACATCCAATTAAAAAAGTGAAACTCGTGGAATCCCTGCTTTTAAGTTTGAAAAATTTAGGTGACTCTTCCCTTTTTTGACTGATGCCTCCAGAAATCGAAAAACAGAGTTCCCCTTTAAAGACGCTAGCTGGCTACTATATTGAAAGTTGTCGAATCGGTCATTTAAGGCCCGGGAACGCATACAAAGAACTGGACTGTTTTCTCCCGTACTTGAATCAGCTCGTTTTCGTTGCAGAAGCAGGGACGTATTTCTCAATCTATTGATAATTAGCTTTAATTTGCCATATCAGTTGCATTTTTTGACTTTGCCACCACACAGGTAGCCCCTAATATACGCCACGAATTAGGAGGTATGGGTTTTATATTTATCTAAAAAACGCAAATGTCTAGAGGGTTGGAAACAAAATGACTGCAGTCGTAGTACCTCCGTTCAAAATTGTATTCAACCTGGTACTGAGAAAATGTGCAGTTTGTATGGTGATTGTGAATGTAATGAATATAGGTGCCATGACTTAGATGAAGGCAAATACAGAGGATTTTATTGTGTGAAAGTTGTCCAACTTGCACTATGAGGTGTGATGACTTTAGAGATTGTGTTGAATGTCAGATATTTCCTGATGACAATGATGTTCTTTGTCCAAGATGTCAACAAATAATTGGCTACAATAAGAAATTTTGCCTTACAGCTTGGGAAACCAATCAGGTAATCGAAAAACCTTTAATTTTTGCTATAAGAACAATGAAAAATTCCCGATTTGAATTTCTAAAAGAAACTTAGCTTTTCTCCTCGGGGGCAGATCAAGAGTTTTCCTGTACAAAGCCTGCCTTGGCTGGAAATGATCTGCTTTGGTTTACCATGTTCACATGCACGAACACTGCTAGTTGTCTGCAAGTTGATATGCAGGATGTAATTTCACCACATATTTTACATCTTGGAAATTATCTTAGTTCAAAGTGGTGTCATGTTATCTTTGTGATACTTTTACTTGTCATATTTCATATATGAACGTATCTCAGACCTGATTTCAAAATATCTTGACTAAATTAATGCAAGTATAATCCCAAACGGAAAATCTCTCGGTCAAGCAATGCGTTCAAGACCTTTTTGTAAAAATGTCATCTAAAAATCGTTATATCTAGGCAAAATATAGGTACAGGGTGACAATTATTGAGCTATATGAAATAAAAAATCAAATTTTAAAAAACTACTCAGTTTAAAAATTTTATTCAAATTTGAAAAGTGAGATAATCGGATTTAGTTTATGACATGCTCGATATGCTTGACATCAATGGCTATGGTGTGGCGCAGGCGAAGAGTAAAATTCTGCAATAATTTTTGCTCGAATAGTAAGCCTTGATGATGAATATACGTTCAGAAACGTTGCATTTCGACATTTTCAATGAAAAATGAACAACAACAATACGAGTGCGCATGCTAAAAATAAAATTCCAACATGTCCTGCATTCAACCGCCAAGTTTTCATTGAAACTCGCCAATGGTTCAAAAGTTATCAAGTTTTTTTTCATATAGCTCAATAATTTTCACACTGTATATGAAGTAACCGAACGCTGCTCGAGTAGGGCACTACCATTTCCTGCGATGTCAAAATTTCAGTGAATCATTTTTGCATAGCCTAAATAAATATTTGAATAAATAAGCTAATTTAAACTCATAGAGTTTCTTTTGTATTATGGCCTTGCACAGAATATTCACATGTAAAAATTTTTTCTATCGGCTCGTATAAATTTCAAAATCCTTTACGAATTGTATCCTTCAGAAATTGATATTGTTTCGTTCGATTCAAAAACAGAAATAATTAACTCTCTCCTTCTAAATGAAAATATGCATTTTTCATTTTATTACAAGGTTAATAAGCAACATTTAATTATAAAGTCAAACATTCAATATTGCAGTATTAGAATACTGTCATTGCCATTCCCTTTCTTTAAATTAATTTGATTAAACATGAATCTTTTAAACAAACATATGCAGGAAAATAAGAGAATTTCTCTCTGCCAGCGCTTATTTCCTTCCATACGGAAAACTCAATTACTTAAAAGCAATTTTTTCCTCTTTTACCATTTAGTCATCGAAATATTTAGCAGACGCATTTCATATGTGAATGTATTAGTCACATAAATCAAAATCTCAAATTTTATTTATTAAAGACATTTTTCAGACTGAAGAAGGATCAATTTTTAAGAGCAGAAAAAATGCTAAAAATATCCCAAAAGTAATATTCTGATAAATCTCCTTACCCAGATAAAAGAAGGAATTTTCAACTCCATAGCATAAAAAATGATAGTAAAATTCTAAAAAAGGGAATCACTGTAGGAGATAACAAAGTTTAGTAAAACGTCATTTAATACTTCAGATAAAAAAAGGGGCAAAAAATTCAGATTCCGATATTTGCTGCAATATTCCAGCCCATTTTTTAAAGGTCCTGAAATTTTTTTCAACATAGTTGAGTGCCTTAGAGTTCATTATACATACTCAGTGAGTGAAATAATATTTCTGATTTAAATTGTTCACGGATTGCAATATGCCGTTTGCTTAACAGCTGTTGATTTCAAATAGTCAAGGAATCATCTTTACATATGGTAATGACAGTTAACAATATAAAAAGAATTTATTCTTTTAACATTTCATATTTTCAAGATAAAAGTATTAATTTTGTTTTACTTAAAAAGTGTAATAAATCAAAATAGTTTTATGTATTTATGTCTTGATATAGAGAAAAAAAATTATTATGAAAAAATGTCTTTTGCATATTATTGCATGTCTAACAAAAATCGATAAAGTCAAATATATTTACATATTTTTCTGATAGCATCAATTTAGGATTTTTCAGTTTGTTCTGGGATATCGATTGCAAGGCTCATGGCTGTGTAGAATGTAAAATGAATTGAGTTCTGAACCTAAATGATTGTTTTTCAATAGGATGAGAAATGGGAAAATGAGTGTTACAGTGTCAATCGAACTAAGCTTGATTTCGTTTTAATTAATTTATACAAATAAGATTAAAATTACACTGAAAGAAACTCTTGGGACACATTTAACAAATGTTACATTTTGAGACTAACGTCGCAATATTCGTCTGCAACTAAACCAATTGACAAAATTTTGTTTTGTTACTCGGTGAATTTAATTAACAACTTCCTTATTTCTGAAAATTTTTAGGCCTTTTTATTTTTTTCCCTAAGCCGATTATATAACATCTTGTTAACAAACGATTACGTTAGATTACAATGCATTTCTTATGAGACTCGTTTACTTTAATTCCTCACCTAAGCTTTACACCATCTTTAACTATATTTTAGAAAAAGTTAATTAATGGATTTGCATTCATTATCTGCTGATGATCAGTGTTTTGTGTGGTAATTAGTATAAAAAGGGGACATTTCAATTTTTTCTTTCCTGTAAGAGCTTGTGAATTTTCACTGAGGAGATTAAAGACAGTTACATCCCAAGCAGAGACATTCTATGTACTGCTTTTGGCACTTTCCTGAACATTTCGTTACGTTGCACAAGTTTTATAAGGTTTACACGGAGATAACCCTGATTTTCATGGACCTTTGGAACACATTACAGATACGCTGTCAACATAAATTGAAACCTGTCATTAAAATGACTAGAGTTGCACATTTCCTTTTAGTGGTTTCTACTATAGCGGTGTTGTTTATCTATTACTCTTTACCTGAATCCTATCTAAATACTTATCGTGACTACTATTCGGAAATTTTTCGCGCCTGAACCTATCATCCTAAGCAATCTTTGGCGAGTTTCCTATCACTAATGATGTCTCAGTTTTGCTGAGTATTTAATAACAGAACACATTTCAACCTTTCCCATTTCAGTGCACATTTGAACTACACACCTGAAGTACGTGACCTCAAATGTACTAAGTACCTATGTACTAACCTATGTACTAAGAAAAAAATCGTATTTCCCTTTTCCTCTTCCTGCAGACTCTTGTGGTGGGTAGAGTCCAGTTGACAGTTCAAGAATTCCACCCCCCTTAGGATTGACATTTTGAGGGATTGTAATGGCTCTCTCTCTAAGGGGGATTAAGCGCTGCACACAAATTTTTTATTTAAAATATATTTTTGTCAACTATTTACAGGTACATAAATGCTGATAATCCAATTAAATTGGTATTGTCAGATAGCCTGAACTTTCCTGCAAAGCGCTACAGGATTCATTTTATAAATTTCGTCCACCGAAGGAATTTATGAGCGTTTAAAAAACACTATACCAGATTTTTCCCCGAATAATTTAAATTTTAAAATATTAATTGCATTTAAAAAAAATAACGAAAAGTGTGCACAAATGTAAAATTTCTTTCTCTATGACGGAGTACAATTTTTAAAAAAAAGCAAATATCCAAGTCGGCAATCCATGGACAAATTTTCTCCCTTGGTTAACATTGAGGCGAGCGAATCCAATGCGGTTAGTACATAGCAGCCTTAATTATTGATGTTTGTTTGATGCGGAGGCACTTTGCCATGAGACATTCGCCGTTTGTTATTCACCACGCTTTACTGGCTACTTTATTATGGGAGTACCATATAGGTGAGCCAGCATTCCTTCCTATGAGGAGGACGACACGGAAACGACCAAGCATTATTCGGGATTTGAACCCAAGCACCCTGCGTGGCAACTCGGAAATCTAACAACTACACCATGTGGCCGACTTGTTAATGGATGGATTGATTGATTGACTGAGAGCGCTACGGTCACTTCTGCTACACGAAGCCTATAATTTCGGGCAAAATGTACGTCGAAACAACATTCAGCGATTGAAATCACAAGCTTGGTGAATGGGCATTTCCATACAATCAAATTCTTTTCCTTACGGGGTGGGTAACATGTATCCCAAGAATACGGGCACAAGAATGAATATATATATATATATATATATATATATATATATATATATATATATATATATATATATATATATATATATATATATATATATATATATATATATATATATATATATACGTATATATATATGTGTGTGTGCGTGTGTGCGTGTGTGTGTATGTATATGTACTGTGTCCCAAAAAGATATATGCATCCAGAAGGAAACGAGCTACTATCACGAAACTTAACATGTATGTAGTGTATGAGGAGATAAGCAAATGATTGCAAAATCAGAAGAATCGTTTTATTAAGAAGATATGGCATGAAAAAGGTTACAAATCAGTAAGTAGAAAATCCACCTCTGGCAGCTGTACAAGCCGAAACACGACGTGGCATCGAATCAATGAGGTCACCTATGACCTCCTGCGGAAGATCATGCCATAATCTTTGGAACTGGGGAATTAATTCACCAGTAATGTGGTGTTGATTATTTAGAGAATTTCGTAAGACAGTGCTTACACCACTAGCACTTTTTTTGCTAACCCAGGTTCAAAAGAATCAAATTTTCCTTGGTTGCCTCTGCACAATATATGTCCATAGAGTGAATAAAAATGACAGACACTATCAATTACAAACACAATCATTTAATAAAGAATAATATTGCATTTCATTACACATCAAAAAAATTAATAATTGATCATTAAAAATTAAGAATTGGTATGTCAAAATTTAATAGTCATACTCTTCCTGACCATTCTAAACACATCATATAAAACATTACTACATATCACAAATAGCATATAAAATTACCCTAGAGGAAGGATTCTACACGGTATAAAATAAAATTTAGGAAAATGTAATTATGACATAGAAAAAAAAATATAAAAACGTCACCCGATTCACGAATTTCCGCGCTGAGAAGGGGTTCGGTTGAAGGGCCGAAATTGCTGAGTTCCAGGCTTCCGGCAGGAATTGCACTCCTGTGTCGTGGAAGAAGTGGCGACTACCGGATCAAAATTTCTGAGGTTCTCCGGTACCCGTCTCGTCGGTGCCAAAAACGGTGAATCTTTGCAGGGTCAAATCCTTGGATCGAGGGAAACACGAGGTCTACCAACTGGAACACGTCAGTACGGATGTGGTTCTGAAGCACTCAATCCCTCGTCGTAACTTAGAAATTTTCAGCACGTCCAGCCTTGCAGCGAGTAAAATAATCTCCGTACTACCCGCTCACGCACTTCAGCGATACTGCCCCACTCTCGCCAAAACCCGTCCAGTCGGTCCGAGGGGACGCTCCCGTGCCGTCTTTTCATTGGACCACGAAGTGGTCATTCAAGCCTAAGTCCGGCCCTTCTCCCCCAACTCTTCAAGAAAAGGAAAAACATGGCGGACATTTCGAACAAAATGGCGAATTCGCCATTTAGCCAAACTAAATAAAAGGAGGGACCGTAAAACACAAAAAAATAAACTATTAATTATTAAAGAGTTAGCTTTTAAGTGAGATGATGATAAATTACTATGACATTACTATTATTTGGTTTAGTTAGTAAAACTTATGGAGTGATGAAAAAAAAAGGAAAGTCGTTATTCGACAGTTAGAACAATCATCACGACAGTAATCCGGACAGCTGCAGTTGCCTTCCAAGCACGTCCCAGACGTGCTCTATTGACGAGAGGTCTGGTGACCTGGCAGGCCATGGGAGTACGTCATAACCCTGAAGATATTGTTGAGAGAGACGCGCAGTTTGTGGACGAGCGTTGTCTTGCTGTTAATGGCACCTGGGCTACTTGATAGCATAGGCAGTACAACTGGCGTTAAAATCTCGTCCACGTAACTGCGTACCGTCAAAGTGCGTTGAAGGACGACTAGAGGGGATCGTGTGTCCCAACAAATCGCTCCCCACACTGTCACATCTTGTGTAATCGCCGTATGCCTCTCGACAACAAATGCCAGATCGGACCGGTGGCCTGGCTGCCTCCACACGCGTTTGCACTGGTCATCAGCATTGAGACTGAATCGGGATTCATCGCTGAAGATCACACGCCTCCAGTCGGTCACACTCCAGCTTGTCCGAGGTCGGCAAAAATCCAATCGACAGTGCCCATGATGTGGGGTCGGTGGTAAGTGTCTTAATGGACGTCTGCTCCTTATACCTGCTTCAGCCAGTCGTCTCCGAATGGTTTCCCTTGATACCACCAGATGTCTGGAAGGTGGTAAATCGTGGCGAACCGATTCTAGCAACGTTGTTGGTGCGGACGTGGCCGCTCTTATGATCGTGCGTTTCTCGGATCGCATCTGTGTTCCTGGGACGCCCTGACCCTCCGCGACGGTAGACTATCCCTCCCGTGATCAATTGTTGCTAACACCAAGCAACTACCATATCGCTCCGACCGAGGTGGCGGCTGATACGCCTGTTCGACCAACCTTCTTCTGTAAGTCGACTGATTTGTTTGATTAACCCAATGGCACGAGCAATCATGCTTTTAAACTCTTCCAGTTGAGCATCTCATATGCGCATAGTGTGCTACCCTTGTCTCATTGGGGTCAAAATTTAAATCATTTGGATATCTCTTACCAGACTACATTCCTGCCAAGTTTCGTGATAGTAGCCGCATTTCTCCTTAGTGCATATATTTTTTTGTGACAGTGTATATAAAATACACACACACACACACACACACATATATATATATATATATATATATATATATATATATATATATATATATATATATATAGATGGATAGATAGATAGATAGATAGATAGATAGATATAGATAGATATATAACCCCCTTAAATGTTGTTCTTACAAAGGGGGTATGGAATTTCTCATTTTAAGGAGGGAATCGGAAAAAAATAGGCCCCGTCAGCTAAAGGTTAAACTTTGTCAAATATCACGAGAAAGTAAAGAAAGTGAGAGATTCAAACAAAAGAGGTGAGCAATCTGAATTCGACAGGAAATTGCTCCAAAAAATTTATGAATCATAAAATATTGCTAATCTATAGGTAATAGGGAATGCGATTAATTATACTGTTTGCGTTACGCATGGGTCACTTCAATAAATTACTCACAAAACTCGATATTTTTTTTAGATCTGGCAGCGAGATAGACAGTGAGCTGGAGGAAGACATGGTGGAAGGCAGTCCTCGCCGAGTGTCGGTGGCTTCCCATGAAGCCACCATCAAAATGTCACTCTCGGAGGAAGAAGGGAAACCTCTGACATCATTACCCCAACAAAAACCGCACGGTAAGGGATATGTTCTGTTCCTTTATGCTAAATCATAACAAAGAGCTGCACATCTCATTGAAATCTTTTTTAAACTGTTTAGGACAGCAATTTTAAAATACAGTAATACCTCGTTACACAACCAGAAGGCAGGACGTGTACCGAACGAATTTTCCGATAAAGAGTAATGTAAACTGAAATAATCCGTTACTGAACCCCAGAAATTTCACATTTTACTTTGTAATTTATAAACTGATGTGTTGTTTTTTATTTTACAAATCTCAAAACTAGAGAGACATAACTAAAAAAAACAATAATTAGATAAAATAAAATGAAATTTAACACAACATAATCTGTATACCGAGAGGAGTTCATGACCTAGTGCAGGGGTGGGCAGACTTTTCCAGGGTACGGTCTACTTCTAATTTTTTCAAGGTGTTGCGGTCCACCCAGTGGCGTAAGTGTGGTGACCTAAAAAAGAGTCTACAATATTTATTATAACTTAAAAATAAATACAGAATATGTACTTACCTACATAACTACAATAAAAAAAAACTTACTCTTTTAAAACTGCGTTTAAAGCAAAACGCAAGATACAAACATAATAATAATAACAGCCACAAATATAATAATATCAAATGATGCATATATTATCAAACAATTCAAAATGCATTAAAAAATAAATCATTTTCATTTAAAGTTAATTCTTGTAGTTATAGCTAATAGAAGACTTAGGGCCTGTTCACATAGGAGTCCGTTGCGTTGCGTTAAGGAAAAGATGACGTTGAGACGAAAATAAACCAATCATAGGCCTCCAAACGATTAGCAAGGAAATTTTTAACGCCTATGATTGGTTTATTTTCGTCTCAACGTCATCTTTTCCTTAACGCAACGCAACAGACTCCTATGTGAACAGGCCCTTAGTCTGCATTCTGTCCACCAATCTTGAATATCTATCCTAATAATAGCCCAGTTCTGTCCGTCTATCTGGAACGCTTCCGGAACGACCGCTTCAAAAATATATCAGCCTATGGCATCCATTTTGTTTTATGAGTTGGGCTTAACAAGTTAAAAGTAAAGTTAAAAAAGATTATTTGCTATCTAAACCCAAATAATTTATTAGAAACAACGTAATATAGACACAAAGCAACTTTATTTCGATTTTTAGACGGATGTAATAAACGGTTATGACAATTTCAAAACAGCTCGCGAATGTGTAAAACCGTTCTCAGAATAAAATATCCTTTCATTCTAACGCATTTTCGTTGCGAAATTCATATTCATTAGAAAATTATCTCTTTTCCGCCACCTTTCGAGTTATCATAGTGTTTCATTTAAATTAATAAGAAGTATTCATTTTATATGCTCAGAACTTGAAAATGTAAACACGAGTGAGTCATTCATTCACCGTGATTCATTCATCGTCGTTAATTTAAGAATAATTGAATCGGAGAATCTTTTTCACAATAAAACAGTTTTTCATGATATTGTTTTTAATATATATATATTTATATTTTAACCATATAATATATATTTTAACCAGATATTACAATAATATCAAATTTAGTATTTTCGGAAAGTTGCAAACTCGACGCATGCGTAGTGATATGTTCCAAACCGTCTGCTTTCAAAGCTTGCATTTCAAAGCAAATACCTAACATAACCGCAACTTTTTCTTAAATTTTTAAAAGTGTTTTATTGAATATTTCTAAATTGCCAACACACGTGACTTTCATGTGCTCACACGTGGCTTTTATGTGATTTTACGTAAAGCATTCTATTACGATGATAATGTATTTAATTTCTGTTTATTATTGTATTTTTAATATTACTTTTAATAGTACTTTATAACGATTTGTGCTCGATTTCTTATTTTTAATATTATTTTTAATATATATACAGTAACCACCGCGTATAGTGATCAGTGGTTATAAGAATCAACCATTTATAAGAATCAATATCGCGAAAACAAAAACAAATGTATTATTTCCATGTTAAAATTTTCGCTTTAAAGAATCAATCCACCGGTTTTAAGAATCAGTTTACACTCTTCGCTTTCCTTTCATTTTTCCAAAAAAGCCACTTAAACCCTCAAAAGGCACGAAGTTCTTTCTTTTTTTAAAAAAAAGAAAGATTGATTCTTTTTTTTTTAAAGAAAGGAAGATTGATAAGATGGGATGGAATATAGTCATAAAATTCATCACTTTCTTTGTTAGACATAACCTAATAGTTTCCCCTAAAACGCTTTAGCACAACACTGTCCTATTAGCTAGACCCGGGGGCATCTTTACCCGTCCGGGTCCGATTTCACATTTCTCCACAGACAAACAAAAAATAGGGACTCGTTTTCCCCCCTCCCACATTCTGGTTGCTGCTTGCTGGATCCTGAAACACATAAATCTTCGGCCAAGTGTCCACTATCACTTAGGCAAACGTTACAATAGTGGATTCAACACGTTATCAAACCGTGAAACGTAAGCTAGAAGATGAATCTTCGTCTGAGACCATTAGTATTAAAAGAGGTATGAACAGCCTCCTGAAAACTTCATTACCTGAAATTACCATAAAAAACTTTTCTTGCTCCCTTCCTGTAGTTGAAATGTTAAAACTGTTAAGCAGGTATCTTGTAACAAATATTAGATTTTTTCTTCTCTTACTATAATCATGTGTATCTACTTATACGTCTAAAAATTAAGTTGTATTTTTAAAATTATAAAAAATAATTTTAATAAAAGATAATTAACGTAAATTAAAGAATATTTTATGGTAAATTATCTAATATATGTATATATAGGTGTGTGTGTGCCTGTCCAAAAACCTAAATTTCGGCTATAAGAATCAACCGGTTATAAGAATCAAAAACAGTAATAACAAACGTGATTCTTATAAGCGGAAATCACTGTATATATATATATATATATATATATATATATATATACTAGCTGAAAACCCGCACTTCGCTACGGAGTACATTAAAATTAAATGCAACGGTCAATGTACGCAATTAATGCCAAAAAATGAATAAATAAATATATATATATATTTACAATAAATACAACGATCAATGTATGCAATTGATGTAAAAAACGAAAAAAAATATATTTATAAAAAAATCGTAACGGATTTTTTTATAGACAAAATAATGTAGAAGAAAATATTCAAATCAAATATAATAGAACATTCTAAAGAATATAGTACAGTTAATATAGTACAGTTTGAGGAACATTTCTTTTACAGTATTTTAATATTTTTCTGGATGTATCCAATCGTCTGCCGCATTAGGAAGAATTTTTTTTGTCTATTTTGTTATTACGCACGTGCCGCAAAATTAGTTTAAAGTATCACAAAAAGAAAAGAAACCACGTGATCAACATTTAATAAATTAAATTCTAAATATTAATCTTTAAAAATTCACCAAAAATCATAAAATGGAGGTAAACATTCGAAAAAGATTTCATTTTTAAGGAATTTTTATGATCTTTCTCGTGATATAAATTTTGTAATCCTCGGATTATATTATCCTCGGAAAATTAGATATCTGAAACAAAAATTAATGCGCATGGAGCATTTTTAAATAGAATAATTAATAAACTGATTTTAATTAATATCTTAATTGATTACATTTTGATTATTTTTATTTAGAATTTCCATCTCTAAACAACACTGTATATGTATACAAAATTTCATAGCAATTGGTTAATAAATAAAAAAATAAATAATGTTTTTCATGGTCCATTTTCGCCTTAAACGACCAAAAGAAAAGTTCGAAAAACAAAACACGGCGAAATATGTGGGGTTATTTATACTCTGGAAGCGAGACTAGGGGCCTGTTCACATAGAATCCGTCAGCGTCAACGTAAGTCGTATTGACATATTTTAAACCAAACACAGGCCTTAACAATTTCGTGGCTGATCGTTTGGAAGTTTGTAATTGGTTAAATATCTTTAAATACGAGTAACGCTGACGCTGGCTCATTCAATGTGACCGGGACCTAACGCGTGTCGGTCTTCGTTTCGTTCAGAGAGATGGAGTTGCCTCATGCAGGTTTTATAGCAAGTGTGACGAGTACCGAAGTAGACGAGTAATGAGGTATGACTGTATATCTGTAATGGAGGTTGTTAGGTAAAACTGTGGTATGGTTTAGGATCGCACCAGCACAGATATTTGGCGATATTTGTTTAGTTGAGTGTGTATTGCCTTATATGGCACTTCAGGAAATCAAAATTTTTCCTACTTTTTACTTATATCTCCATTCTGGAATCTATTAGCTCAAAAGTGCTTTTTGTGCGTCTGACAGATTTTATTTGTTTTACTCACAGGATTTGTTCTAATCCTCTCTTTCATAGGATTCGCACTTTTCTACACATCAAATGCAAACTCGATATAGTGCAAGATATAGCGCAAATATTTATCCAAATATAACTGATACAGAAAAAATACGAGCTACTACGTGAAAAAATTCCATTAGATGTTAAATGAAATTCTCGATTAATATTGCACTAAACAGAAGCGAGTACAATATTAAACAAAATTTAAGGCCAAACTCTACAGAAAATCTTGAATTTAATAATCGTTTAAAGATAAATAATAAATTGCGCCATAGATTTTACAGAAATTTAAATTTTCAACGCTATATTTACCAGAGATATTCTCTTCGTTTTGATATTTTATGACATCAAAATTATTTTAATCAGAAATAACAGGATATTTCTCTGTAAATAGAAGATTTATTAACATATTGACGCACGTACTCATTTTTGTTATTTCTGCTAATACCGTTGAATTTGCTTCTTAATACCAAGAAATTAGTGACCTTCTTCGCTGAGAATCTAGTGACCTTAAAAGTCGCTGCATTATGTTCCTCTTGGAGACAATTATGGTATTCATAAAAATCAAAATTTTAACATTTTACGACGATTAATTATTTAAAAAATTTTCTTATCATTTCAAAAGTCTTCAAAATTTACTTCAGAATGAAATTCTTTGAAGAATTGTTTGTCGTTTAAGGATCATTAAGGAATTCCTGAAGAATATTTTATCCTTTAAAAAAAATCATTAAATTTAAACAGAAAGCAAGGGAACTTTTCAGTACCCTTTGATAATAATTATTATTGAAATACTTGTTATTTATTTATCAAATCAGGGGTTTAAATTGAACAGCTAATTATAAGAAATTTGATATCCTCACAAAGCTTTAGATATTTTATTCTATTTTTGTTTACTGAAGTGGTAATGCTCATTCGAGCATCGCTTAGTTTAGCAATTATAAATTCTTTTATATTTTATCACTGTTTAAAGTAATTATTGAAGATTTTACTCTCTGTAAAGCTCTTAATCAGTAACTGCCTATTAGTTGTATTTTACATTAAAAACAGAAAGATTGATGGTATTTTTTTTTGTTATTTTAAAATAAACTTTGCCGGATAATTTTGTGTTTTCAAACTGGTTTTCACCTGTTCTGTAATTTGTAGAATTATTGAGGCTGGTCCATTATTTTTATAAAAAATATCACAAGAAAATATTTTCTAAAACTTTATCTTCATTCTCGTATTCTTTCCAAAATAATTAATACTCATTCACAAAATTTTCAATCATCTCTTTATTTATAGAACTCAACAGGATGATAAAATGATTTATAATTCTATTTTTAAATCCAAAATAAAGTTTGTGACAAAATTTTAATGAATATTTTGCAGCTCCTGCACTGAAGGTTTAAATTTTACCACGTTTTTATTAACTCGCTTTCTTGTTTGTGTGTTTGTCCTGTACAAATCTTGCAATCGATTTTTAACTAACTTCCCGACTAGCTAGACATTTCAAACTTTTAGAATAGCTCAGAACACGATGACAATGCATTATTTTAACACTTTTAGCCCTCTTTAAGCAGAATTTGATCATTTTTCTTCAAGTTGATGGGATAATTTATCAAAATTTTTTTTTAAAAGTATTTATTAATACATAGAATTGTCAAGTTTATATGATTCAACAGAAAATTTAAAAACGTTGTAGATAAAAAGTTCTTTTTTATCTTGTAACTATTTTCTCTTTGGATAACAGCTAACATATTTAAGTTCTTGAAATCTTAAAATAGACAATGACTTTTCCTGTTGGTAACTTAAAATGGGTTATTTATTCAGAAAATAACACTTTTTCAGTTTTATAGTGAGATATTTTTAAAATCTATGTGACTTTTAGCAAGTTACGTGAAGTTTCTATCCTGCTAGTAAGCACGTTTTTCACATTAAAACGTTTTTTTCGATTACCTAAATTTATAGATAGACCAACTAGTTGGAATTCAAATGGTTCATAGTGACTACTAAAATTTTATGTCATTCCTTAGTTTTTTAAATAGCTTTTTCTAAGAACGGTTTTTAAGATTAAAAGAATGTCAGAAAAGGCATGTTTTTATAAATAATATTTTTATCAGTTTGTGTCGTCATCGGATAAATATTCTCGTAGAATAAATTAAAGTTTCTACCGCTTATCTGGAATGAATGTAATAAATTCTTGTGACAACTGCAGTGAATGCTGATTGCATGTGTTGATACAAATTGCTTCTTTCAAGGGCATATGCTCTAAAGAATAAATAGGCTCTATCTTACAGATAATTGCATGAAAAGACTCAATAAGTTTGGATTGTTTTGCAAGGAACTAATTTTGTTTTACTTTCAGACACCCAAATAATTTGAATTCCTGAACGTTCGAACTCTTTTAAGTGATAATTGTATTCCTTTCTCTAATACCCATTTAGAATTTGTTGTTATAAGCCTTTTGTAAACTAAGGGAGGGGGGCCTTTTGAATTTTCTCTAGTTTTGGAAAACAATGCCATTGTTGGAAGCGCAACCATTCCTAAAATACTAAATAAGGTGCTAAATGACGAGTAAATGTACAAAAGAACTTATGCAAAAGAGCAGACTCTGTTTATAGGCATGTTCGCTAAAAGAGGAAATAGCAAATCAAAGGCTTCGTACGGTTGAATTCAGTTCTATGCACTAAATCGAAATTGTAACAATAGTGAACTAAACAACCCTATTCTTTGACATCATATGCACAAATAAATTGCCATTGTTACTCGAAATTTTTGAACTTCATGCAGAATAAATATCTTTGTTGTTATTTGCTACTTACATGGATGAGACATCAAAAATCGTTGTTAAATTTTTATTCTGCTGAGAGTGCAGAAATATTCCAGAATTTTAACTCCAAAAACTTCTGAGCCTCTGGAAAGTGGGGACTATTAAAAAAATTCTGTACTTTTGAAGGATAATCTTGAAGTAAAAAACAAAATATTCATTATCACGGCAATAAAAATTTTTTGAACTGAACTGTTTCAATTATTTTTTTAAAATTTCAATTAATAGAAGGAATACTTGAAACTCTATGACTGCAATGTAACTATATGAATCTTTTAAAAAATTTTAAACAATTGAAAAAATTTCTGGAGAAAATATCCGTGGTTTTGATTAACAACTTTGCATAAGCATTCTCAAAACTAATAATGAATGATTTAAATTTTGGTGGTAAATTTTATTGATCTTTGAAGAATTAAATATACTTAATAATATATGTACAAAAAGGTTTACTAATACTTTAGTATGTATCTAACACTTTCTGATACAAAAATTGCATAGCATATCGACAACATCAAGACGAAAATACGATCATCAAATGATCCAGATAGTGTAACATGCTTCAAGAATTAAAATACACCGAGGCCTTTGGCGTAAAAACTTTTTATAATTGTATGTTAGATATTGGCCAAAAACGTGCATTTAATGACCCAATTTCTCCCCCTTCACATTTTCATGTTTTTTCTCTCCGTAAAAACGAATTATGGCCAGGACAGGAATCAAAATCAACACATTCTGCATTCAATCCTGTAACATTCTAGACCAGGGGCTGTCAAACTCAAAGGCTAACTTGGGCCAAACAAACAAGATTTAACTATAGGTGGGCCGCAAAAAAATCAATATTAATAGAAACGTAGGTTTATTTACCTAATTACAGTATATTCAACATAATATACGCATTTTGTTTAATAATAGCAAAAAAAGAGTATAATTAAAAAAACATTTAGCGAATTCTTCCTATCTTATAATTCTGCGTCGGTTATTTTATTATATAGTATTGTGTGCAATATATTGGCCGGGCCGCAAAATGTTCGTCGCGGGCCGCAAGTTTGACCCCCCCTGTTCTAGACAATGAATAATAGAAGACAAGAATACATGCAGCTGAATA
>OU015490.1:220259406-220294406 GCA_907164885.2 Dolomedes plantarius
TGAGCGTTTGAAACACACTATACCAAATATATTCCTAGAAATTAAAATTTTTAAATATTATTTGCATTTTTATTTAAAACGAAAAATGTTCCAAGGTGTAAAATTTCTTTCTCTATTACGAAGTACAATTAAAAAATTCTTTAAATCCATGCCCGGAATCCATGGACAAATTTTCCCCATAGGTTATCATTAAGATGAGCTAATCCAATGGGGTCAGTACACGAAGCCTTAAGGAATAAGTCTGAAGTGTTCCTCTTTAGTTTTACTAATAATAATTAGCAAAAAATTATAATTTCACAGAATGCGATTTCTTAACAAAGAGTGATTTGTTTAGCTCTCTCGTCCAATTGTAACATAAATCTGAATTTTTTCTCTATAAAATAAATCATATTTTTTAAAAATACTTTTGTACTCATGGTGTGTTATGCTTCAAAAAGTAATTCGACTCAATAGATCTATGCTAAATTTGAGTAAATAGGAAATTGCTGGTGGGTCTTTAAGCACTAAGATAACTTAGGACTTTCTGAAAAATTTAGTGACAGAAAAAAAACTCTAGATAATTTCAATGACTTACAGATGGACATTATCTATGCAAAATCTATTTAAAAATATTGGTCTAGTCGAGGGATATTCAGACTAGGGCCCAATAAGCTATTTTTTACAGCCCGAAGCATTAACATTATTTATCAGGCAAGTGGTTTTATAAACATATCTTTGGATATTAATGCCTGAAAAATACAAAACTGTACAAAAAATATGACACCATCTGCATTTCTTTCAGAATTGTGTAATTTAATAATGAAATACGTAAAGAACGTCTATAGAAATCGGATTACTGATTCTTATCTTCATGATATATCGAGAGTAGAATGTAGCAAGTATACACCTGATTTGTCTAAAATTGTCAAAGGTTTGTCTCAACATAAAAAAATCATAAATAAACTTTTTAATACCTTTCCGTTTTGTGTTTTATTATTTACTTTATTATAATATGAGGTGTAGTCTATGTTGCAACCCACGTACCGTAGAAAACATTTGTACGTTGCCCGAGAAAAAAAAATAAAAATCTGGTAATATCTTCTAACGAAACTACCGTGGGATATTAATGTAATATTACTTATCGTTGCCTCCCTCTTTTTTGACGCATTTTGGTACTTTTCTGTTTAACTGTTTACTGCTACTGGGTTTGGCGCGCTGCCAAAATTATAACTCGCGACGCAGGACGGAGACTATTTTTCTTCCCGGAGGGCCGTTATTTAGGAACGTAATACTACGTTAAAACGGTTAAATACGGCTGTTCTAGGACATCTTCCCTGTCTTTCATTTCATGATACTTGTTTACCATCTATATTAAACTTATGTTGGGGGGAAAATAATTACGCAGACAGTTTATCGTATGTTAGACGTAAAGTTTCAATACGTTTTCTGATCCATTTATTGATCTTATACCACCTGTAACAAGTCATTGCTTTACATTCGGTATCTTTACACTGTAAAAACCTAATGATGGTTCAGGTTAAAAAGTTGCTTGTTTCAGGTCGTAATGTCTCTGGTTAGCGGAATTATCTGTTTTGGGTATTCCTCTTTTTTATCTTAAACGCATTTTCTTAACCTTCCCTACGTATGTTTTCATTCTTGTACCATAACATTATTTTGTACTGTACTATATATATGGTACCCTGTATAAAGGGCTTAAGTAAAAAAAAAATAATATTTTTAGATATTTGTTTTTATTGATAAAAAATATATTTTGATTTGTATAAAAGGCTTAAATCTATCAATTTTGCATACGAAAGTACATTTCTTTGTACAAAAGACTCAAGTCGAAATTATTGTTCTGCGATTGGTATAAAAACCAGTAACTTGGTGTATTTAAATCACTGTTCTTGACTTAAGCCCTTTATATCTGGCAACATAGATATTATATTGTACTATATTGTTTTGAAACAGCATATCATGTGTAGGTATTTCAAAAGTTGGAGAATGTATTTATTTTAAATTTCAGACAAGAGTTTACAAAATGTTTATGGCGACGCAGGATATAATAATCACACGAGAAAAACAAAACAAAACAATGAAATGAAACTAAGTTGAGCATAACAATTTAATTATCTCTAATGTTGATTAGAATTACTGAAGAATAAAGTGGATGAAACATTATTTCGCTAATTATGTAGCCTTTCATATTATTTGATTTAATCTGATTTTCCATTCAAATGTATTAACTGAATCGAGATATTACTATCTCGGGGTATTTTATTGAGATTCAAAAAATTAGATAGTGTAAGCTTCCCTTGCGAAATCTCTAGAATAGAAACGCTTCTACCGATCCAAACCTGGAGTAGAAAAGGAAAAGAAATACTCTTATTGTATTCGACTGTCTGATTGTGTTTACTGAGCACTTAGCACTGCACACTCCTCCTGCAACTAATTTATTGTACCGAAACGCTGGTTTAAATTTAGCCTAGATGAGAGTTTGAGTTCCTATCTCCCAGTGGTGAATCTACAATAAAATTCGCTCCATATAAGAGGAATTTATTCCTGCAAATCCAATTATTCATCATAAAGATGACGTTGAAAGAATTATAATATTTAACGATAAGACTCCGCTATAGAAAATGAAAAGAAATCATTAAAAAATAGTTACTTTAGTTGGCTGGTATATAAAGTAAATTATTACCTTTAAAAAATATATAACCAGTTTTATAGTTAACTATTACTGAAAGGTTTTACGTAAATAAAATTGAAATTTTTGTCTTTGAGGAAAATTCACCGCTGATAACTATAATTTAAAAAAAATTGCAGTGTTTAAAAAATCTCTATAGTATTAAATATCACGTAAATCATAATAATACGTAAAGAGAAGGTATTATTCTGTCAACTCTTTCAATATATGATTAGAGTAAGATGATTTTTCTAAATTTTACGTAGCGTAATTCTGCCATCCATTTCAATCTATTATCTGTTTAAAAATGACAGTTTCTTAAGCCTTCTCCTATAGCACACGCATCATTTATTTATCCTTTTTTTATATTAACGTGGGCAAAGAAATAAATTTCCTCAATTTGATGCATTTCATTTGAGACCATAAAAAACACAGAAAATTACAATTTAAGCGCTTCGTGAAAGTTCTCTAATTATAAAACAAATAAATAAATATATATATATATATATATATATATATATATATATATATATATATATATATATATATATATATATATATATATATATATATATTTACAGGGTGATTTTTATTAAACTGACACTACTCAGGGACACCTGTAACGCGATTTATGAGCCGGAATTCCACAAAAATTGATAGAGGGACTAAGGACGACATGAGAAAGAGTCCATGAAAAAAAAAGTTCTAAAAGTCACCGATAGGGGAAGATATGGGGCTGTTGTCGGCGCACCGGAGCATTCGCATAAAAAGCAAGTAAATCGTCAAAATGCAAAGTTATGACTACGTAGTAGATAGCAACGCCAGTATTTTGGGCTATAAATATTGGTGCGGAATCTGTTACGTCATCGCTTTGCAGAAAAAAGGTTGTCAGTCGCTTTTTTCCACTTACATGGCCATCTCGCTCCCCGCACCTAATCCATGTGACTTCTTTCTGTGGGGTTATTTAAAGTCCAAGGTGTATCTTGGTGAAATCTCTAACTTGGCAGCCCTAAAGGACAACATATCCCGGACTGTGATAAACATTCCTGGTGACATGTTACGCTCGGCCGTTGAGAACGTAGTGCTCAGGATGATTCGTGTCGTCCACCAGGGTGGAGGTTACATTGAAGGAGGGAAAAGTGATTTTACTTCATAAAGCGGTGTTGATGTGAATTTTTTTGTTATTCATTTGTCTGCTTATTACAACTTTTCATTATTCACCCCTTATAGCCCGAAATACTGGCGCTGCTGTCGTCTACGTAGTCACGAATTTGCATTTTGATGTTTTACTTACGTTTTGTGCAAATTCTTGGGTGTGCCGACAACAACAGCGTCGTATCTTCCCCTATAGGTGGCTTTTGAAATTATATATTATTTTTCCTTCAAGTAAACTCTTTCCGATGTCTTCCTTAATTCCTCTATCTATTTTGGTGGAATTCTGGTTGATAGATCGAGCTACATATGGCTCTGTGTAGCGACAGTTTAATGCATTTATGTAAAATATTACGGTATAGATCAAAACTTAAAATAACAAATCCTCATTTTTTTCCATTTTTGGAAAAATATAATAAAATATTAAAAATGTGTTTAATCATATAGAAAATAGATGTAATATTTAATCTAGGGAATATCACTAAGCCGAAATAGAATTTGGATTAAAAGAAGACGTTTTAGTCTTTAGACTGTCTCAATAACAGAGGCTCGTATTTATTACTCAAACTCGGTGGTTGGAACCAAGATCGAAAAGTGTAGATACTTGGAAAAACTAGTTTATTCATTTAATCACCAAAGATAACTGTTTAATTCACAGTCAAAAAATCAAAGGCCCATCTTTCTATTTTTTGAAAATATGAGAACATATTAAAAAAGTTTTAATTTTATAGTCAATTGCTATAGTGCTTAATATAGGTTACAATACTCCGTCAAAATAGAACTTTGTTTAGCGAAAAATGTTTCCGCCAGTAGACAGTTAATATCCTCTATTATTCTGCCTGTTAATAGTTGATCAAACATTTTACTCGACCTGCTCCTGTGATAAAATCTTAAAATCATCACTTTGAGGCTTTTTGGAAAGAAGGAGATTTGATCCTTTTATGAATAAATAAAAATGATTTTTCTAATTAATACAATAAAATAAAGTACACTCACAAGCTTGCTTGTCAACTGTGGTGAGAAATTAACACCACTGTTTGCTGACGTTATGAGTAACTTCTTTATCTTTTGTTAGAGGATAAACAGAAGGCCACGATCAAAGAATGTATACACAGCGTGCTTTGATATGCATCGAAAGGAAATGTAAGTATTCGTTAAGTGCATATTAAGCAAATTTTCCTTCTAAGTTATAAAAATAGTACAAAGTGATGTCTTAAGTATAAATGTGGGTTCTATTTGCTAAGGCATAATGTAAGCTTTGGAGAATGAGTACATACTCAAAAGTAGAGATGTAAAATTGCTTCTTATATTCGAAATAAACAAGTTATTTTTTTCGTTATTAACATTAACTGAAAAAAATAATTATAAACATAAGAGCCCAATTCATAAATATATATATCTCTGAGGTTCAATGTTAATATGAACCTCGGAGATATATATTTATAAATTGGGCTATATATATATATATATATATATATATATACAGTCGAACCTCCATATATCGAACTTCCACATATCGAAATTTTCTATACATCGAATTCTTAGGAAATCTCCATGTTTATTACATAGAAAAATTGTTTTTATATATCGAAAAAATATCTATATATCGAAAACATCTCTATATATCGAAATTTTTTTCAAGACAAATTGGGAGATTTTATTCCTCTTTAGAATAAAATCTTCCAATTTTTGGCATTTGAAACAATATGTCGTGGACTTCAATTCGCGGAAAATGTTCCTGATTAAGTTTTTAGTGGACTGAATAAATACGAACATTTCTTTGAACTTTCCGCAAAGCTGGCTGTTCAGCAAGATATTCGTAGTTTTTTTTATAAGAATGTAACTGTGATCATTGTAACCACTGTCTGAATTACTGTTTTTTAAAGGTATGTAGTACTCAATAAATCTTTCATATTAATTAATTTTTTAGTTATTAACTTTCATTTAATGGGATTCGCATATAAATTAGAAATGGAGTTTCGTATACGAAAATAAGCTTAAATTTTTTTAGGAGAATTATGATAAAGCTAAGCTCAATTCTATATCGAAATTCTTATATATCGAATTTTTTTCCGGCAATTTGCTACTTCGATATATGGAAGTTCGACTGTATATATATATATATATATATATATATATATATATATATACTCGTATATATATATATATATATATATATATATATATATATATATATATATATATATATATATATATTATGCCAAAAGATAATTCTACATTCTCAAATTCATTTATGTTCATAACATGACATATAATTATTTAATTTTATTGAAGCCTTTACATATTTCCCTAATTTTCATTTTTCCCCTCAGGTGAACTCTATGTTCGAAATGTAAATGTCATATTGTCAATGAGTGGGGGAAAATGCCACAAGTGGCTTTGGGAGTGAGTACATGATATAGGAATGTAACGGAAATACATTTAATTATCGCTGACCTGATGACGATCCTTACTTTAGGAAGGGTCCAATTTCGTAAAGTTAGGGTGAAGTGTTATGCAATAATTCCGAAATTTCTTGTACTTTATTAAGCACACATGTGAGGAGCCTGGTGTGGGCAAGATCATTGTGAGTTTTTTCGTAGAATATGAATATTAGAACGATGAGCGAATTGCTGTAATTAATGTTTTTATCTGCTAATCTGTGTTACATCCTCTGACATTTGACACTTAGGTCACGACAACTACAATGATTTTATAGACTTTATAGATAGATTTTAACTAAGATTACGTATATTTGTTACATATATATATATATATATATATATATATATATATATATATACCAACTGAACTGAATGATAAATGCGGAAAAACGATGGATGCGGGAACATAACAAGCAAATATGATCATCGAGACTGGATGAAATAAACGACTTATATGGGAAAACGATAATTCGGGGAACGATCGAGATTCCATTGTGTATATATATATTTATATATCTATCTATCTATCTATCTATCTATCTATCTATCTATCTATCTATCTATATATATATATATATATATATATATATATATATATATATATATATATATATATATATATATATATATATATATAAGCGTTTTATGTCTTTCCTTACGATATCTTCTGATAAAGGAAATTCCAGTATCACCTTTTACATAGCTTTACTGATTACCATCTTTGTTCTTTTACCGACAATAATGTTTTAGATAAAAACTGCTTTTATCTGGGGGTGTTATATAAAATGACCTAGTCATTTCTTTGTATTTTTTCTCTGATTCCATATAATGGAACAGGTCCTAAGTGGGGAAAGAAAGTGGATTGAAATACGATAATTGTACCCGGCTCAGAGCTCTTGTTTACCGAGCACTTAGCACAGTATACTCCCACGCATGTAATTTATTGCCTCAGAAAACGGACTTAAATGCTTCAGTTTCTAGTTAGTACCCAGATATCATTTAGCTTTCATCAGTAATGTTTGTACTTCAAATTAATAGCTGTTCCGGCTGGTATATTAGGTACCTTACATAAAAATATATGGTTTATTGTAAGAAATTTATAATAATAGAACTACCATTTTACACAAAATTCTACCACTCTTAAAATGTTGTTAATTACAAATAACAATAAAGATGTAAAAGTAAAAATAAAAGAATGTGATTGGATAATGATAACCACTCAGAAGTGAATTTTGTCTTTCTATTAGGGTTTTAACCTTTCTTTTAACACTTAGAATTCAAAGACAAAACGTATTATAGAAATTGGTTTTACCAGTAAATGTATTATATTAAGATTCAGTTACCTTCCGAATTATGAAAACGTTCGCAATATTTTTAATGAGTGAATTTTATTAAAATTTTTGTGTTCTTCAATAAATCAGACGTATATCACAGTTGAATCTTATCATACAATATAATAAATGAACGTGAAATGTTAAATCGAGCAAACTCGTATTATTTCATTATATCTTATTATTTTGTTCATGGTCTTGATAAATGTAGTTAATTCATGTATGAATATGTACCTTTCAAAGTAATAAGATATTCTGTAGGTCTAGTAAATATCACATGTAACGAAATTTCCTATAATAGCATTAAATATCGTGTATTTCAAAGCAGAAATCTGAAACAATTTATAATGATGGATATTGTTAAGAGAGATACATAGATTTTAATAACCGAATAAGACGTACGGACGTTAAAAATTTATCATTGATCAATGTATATATATATATATATCTATATATATATATATATATATATATATATATATATATATATATATATATATATATATATATATATATATATATATATATATATATATATATATATATATATATATATATATATATATATGCACTGCTGGCCATTAAAATTGCAACACCAGGAACTAAGAAGGAGAGCAAATAACAAAACTTTATTTATTGTACGTATATAGCATAGTAGGAAGAAAACATGATTAAATTTGTAGGCAATTTGAGGGTATACGGGGTCCGAAATTAGTACACAAATCTGTTGCTTCTGGTATCTAAAACGGCTCGTATAGGCATCGAGTCGAGCTTGGCTTGGGTGACATATACGGACAAGTCATGCTGCTTTAAGTCTATGCTACACTTCAATCGGAGAAGCTGGAGTGTGGCGGCAGTTCAGTCTCTCAGTTACCCATGACAAGATGTTTTCAATGGGTGCAAGATCTAGAGAACGTGCTGATTAGGGCAACAGTCGAATACCCTATGTGTCGAGGTAGGTCAGAACACAACGGGCAGCTTGCTGTCTTGGGTTACCTTGTTGAAATACGAGGCCTCGAAGATAGGGCACAGCCACCGGCCTTAAGATCTTATAAATGTAATTTTGTCTGTTAAGATAATCGACGACTTGAAAAAGAGGAGTTCGTGTCATGTACCAAATGGCTGCCCATACCATCACATCAGGTGCAGGGTCCGTATGAAGATATCGAATTCAAGCAGGCCACGTGCGTTCTCTAGGTGGCGTCCATCATGATACGTCCACGGATACGCCCATCATGCTGCTGCACGCAGAACCAGGACTAGTCTGAAAAGACGACATGGTACCGGTGCTATATCCAGTTTTGTCGTTCTGCGAACCACTCTCGGCTCACGTATCTATGCTGCAGTGTCAATGGAAGCCACAATAGTGGTCGCCATGCAGACAGTCCGTGCTGCTCCAGACGTCGTTACACTTTCCGTGCGTATACTTGTAGGATTGCAAACAAGCCCCTTTTCCAAACTCTAAGTCCGTGATGTGGATTTTACGATCCTGCAAGACAGACCAGACAACATGTTTGTTCTTTTTGGCGTCCTGAACCCATCTATTTCATATTCGCATGACAGTCGTTGGATTCCGACCAACGCGAGTTGCAATATCGCGGAAGAATAAACCGCACTCTCGATAGGTCATACCGTCACCCTGCCGGATAGGTCACCCTGCCGTTATCGATTTCCGACACCTGCTGGTAGCCGTTTCTCCTTATACGAGGCATAACACAATCTTCTCGCAAACAACCAACATTGAAATACGATTTCCGAATGTGAAACCTGCTGCGTAACTTTCTGTTTATACAGAGTTTGAGATGCCGTTCCTCCCTCCTGCGTCATTCGATTGCGCTTAAATGATATTCATTTGAATATCCCATCATCTTCTCCCTTTCATGCGAATTTGACGCTTGTATCATCCGTCCTGTTGTTGCAATTTTAATACTCAGCAATGTACACTCATGGACAAAAAAATTAGCGCACCAAGAAGGAGTCGTCAAAATTAAACGAAATTTTACATACGTAATGACTACTTTGATATAAGTAAATGATAAGAAAATCAAAGAAAAAGAATAATTTATTTCAGAGATAAAGGCAAAAGAACGGAGGAGTTAATACTCCGTTGGACCCCCTCTAGCGCGAATGCACGATGCGATACGATCGGGCATTGACTCGTACAAGTTCTGTATGATGTCTTGAGACATTTCGTTCCATATTTGCCGTAACCTTGCCAATAGTTCGTTCAAACTCGTGGGATGCCCAACTCGTCGTCCCAAATGATCCCAGATATGCTCGATTGGAGACAAATCTGGGGATCGGGCATGCCAAGGAAGGGTAGTAACAGTGCGGAGACAGTCTTGTGACACCCTTGCCGTATGAGGCCGAGCATTGTCTTGTTGAAAAATGGCTCCTAGGAGCCGTTGCATGAGTGGCAACACATGTGGTTGCAGGATTTCATGAACATACCGCTGGGCTGTCATGGTGCCACGGAACAATACTAGGGGTGACCGTGTATTGTAGGCAATGGCACCCCATACCATCACACCAGCTGTGGGAGCGATGTGTCGCTGTACAGCAAAGGCAGGATTGAAGCGTTCACCACGGGCTCTCCACACACGAACACGATTGTCATCACTGCCGAGATTGAATCTGGAACGTCGCTAAAGACGACCTGGTTCCATTCCGCTGCAGTCCAGTTTCCTCGTGTGCGGCAAAACTCCAAACGGAGGCGTCGATGGGTGGGCGTCAAGGGCAGCACACCAACTGTCGCGATACCAACTGTCCTTCAGGCAGGCGCCTTCGTATGGTTCGAGAAGACACAGAGGCCCCTAGTGAAGGTGCTACCTGTGCCTGGATGGCGGCCGATGAAGCAGTTGGCTGTACGCGTGCATTTCTTACGATGTGGCGGTCTTCTCGACGACTGGTCTGTAGAGGGCGTCCTGAGCCTGGTCTTCGTGTACATGACATCTCTCGGGTCCACTGGTCTCAACACCTCCTCACAACACAATCAGAGCGGCCTAATTGACGAGCTACCCGCCTAGCTGACCACCCAGCTTCCATCATCCCGACGATTCTCCCCCTCTCAAACTGCGACAACTGCTTATATTGTCTTCGAACACGGCGTAATGGCATGTCTATCTCAGCTCTTCCTTTGTAAATGATTCAGCACACTCAAACAAGCTTTGGTTACCTGTTTTATACTCCACAGAGTACGATGTTCAACGCCCTCTACCGGCTATACGTAATGCGCAATCACGCTGCATTTCTAATCATTTGCATATCTCCCCGACATGTACCTTCATTGCAAGTTTCGTTACGATCCCGCAATTATTTCTTGGTGTGCTAATTTTTTTTGTCCATGAGTGTATATGAACACTTTCTGCAAATGTGATTGGGCTTCCAGGAGTAAAAGAAAAACAACATTAAATCTTAAGTATTTGAAATGATTAGGAAATACGAACCACAAGGCTGAGGAAACTATATATGCCTAAAAATATGTTGAAATAAATTTTGTTTTATTAATTTATAATTAAATAAATAATATGAAGATTAAAGTGATCGACAATTTTTATTATATTCAACCATGCTTTAGAAATTTTAACAGTTGTATTTTCATTTTCCTCGTCTGTTTTAACGAAATCATTTTACTTTTTTTGTTCGAAACATTTTTATAGTTTTATTACACCCTGAAATGATATATGTTAAATTATAACTATTTTTACTAAAATTATGATTAGAAATCGTGTATGAATTTAGAATAAAATCTTTTGAAAGATGATGTTTATTAAGTTTACTGTGTTTAGAAAGGATATGTTTATTAAGCGGTATATTAATTATTACACTTTTCTAAAACTTTATAGGTTTTTTAAAAATTATTTTTGATAATTTTAAGGATATACTTTTGGAAATTAATTATTTGGATCAATTTTACCTATTCCTAATTACTGAAAAATTATATTTTTATCAGACCTACTATACCAGGGGTAGGGAAATCGCGGCCTCGAGACAGCATGCGGCCTCCGTGATCTTCTCTTGCGGCCTTCATAAAAGCTAGCACTTGTATTAATTAATATTTAATTATATAGATTACAACAATTTCCAAATCAATAGAATTAAATAAAGAACGGTATGAATGTATGTACAGTGTCGGCCAAAATATAGCTGACATTTTGAAATTGTTGTCTAAAGTCGCTACAATTTTATATTTATCCAAATAAGCTTCGTTTACCTTGATTGTAGGATCATTTAACTACACTTTATGTAATTTAATGCTCAGAGTTTCTTAGCAATACTACCAGACCTGTTATATGATCTCTACACAAAAACTATTTTCTTACTATTATTGTTGTGACTGACTCTATGTACGTTAAAACGTATTATTTTTTCTGCAAAAAAAGAATAATAATTAATGTTTAATGTTATAACGAGTTTTTATCCTTATGTGAATACAAAAAAATTTTATATTGTAAGTTTTTATGTCAAATAATAAATAAATAAGGACATAATTTTTTTCTTCTTTTTCTATATAATGCACCAAATTGTTAAAACTATATCTAACTATAATAATTTCATAAAAGTCGCATTTATAGGTTCATCAACTTATGCGGCCTCTTTTATTACTACCTAATTTACATGTGGCCGCTAATGGTAAAAAGGTTCCCCACCACTGTACTATACCATTTATGTATTAATTCGTAACACACGATGTTAATAATTAATATTATAAAAAATATACTACATGTTTTAGGGTAGACCTTAAAATTAAAATTATAGGAGAGTAATGTTAGAATTTATTTCCATACAACTTAAACTATATATCGTAGGCGATAGATTTTTATACATAAAAAGCAATGTATCTTTCATGTAACACAATGTACTTAGTCTGAATATAATGATACATAAAAAAATTAGAATGGAAATAAAACTAAAAATAAAAACAATGGTAGCTTTCAGATAATAAATACTAATATTAAATATTAAATCTGAAGTTGAAATTTAATAAAATGAAAAAAAGTGAAACAGATCTCTCTGCAGGTTAGAACGCTGAATGACTGAATCATAATTTATTTTTATCCTATAGATTTCAGATATTTACTTGGTGAAAAACTGTCTCTGTTTTTCAGAAATGGAATAATCTAGTTTACGACATTTCCTCTTTATGACATCCGAAGCTGAATTTTGCGCAGGTGTCAGCAAAATGTAATTCCTTTTCTTTCCAATTTTCAGAGAAAAGTTTTGCAACATCTCCTTTTCTGTGCAGTTCCGAATAATTTTTCGCAAATTATAACGCGCGATTGAAGAGATAAACTTTTTTTCCAAGATGTACGGGTTACTGATAGTTGCAATTTTTCAATACTGCATTATCATTTTGGTATATATTTTACTAACTTGGAAATTCTTGAGGTCGTTAAGTATTTGTTAGGGAGAGAAAAATGAATATGTTTTTATTTTTTGTCCTTATTTTGGAGATTTAATGTTAGCCCAGTGATTCCCAACCGGTGCGATTCGCCACTTTAGGGTGCCGTAAGATCGACCAGGGTTGCCGTGAGATTTCGTTATGAATAAACAAAAAAATACTAGTAGTGCCCTCTTAGCCAGACAAGATAACACTTGTGCCAAATAGGGTTACTGAATTTCTCAATTTATCAATACTGCGCTATCATTTTGGTATAAATTTTATTAACTTAGAAATTCTTGAGGTCGTTAAGTATTTGTTAGGGAAAGAAAAATGAATATGTTTTTATTTTTCTTCCTTATTTTGGAGATTTAATGTTAGCTCAGTGATTCCCAACCGGTGTGCTTCGGCACATTAGGGTGCCGTAATATCGACCAGGGTTCTCATCAGATTTATTTTTTGATAAATAAAAAATAGTGCCCACTTAGCGAAACTAGCTAACACTTGTGCCGAATAGAGTTACTCAAATTCGTAATTTATCAACTCTGCATTATCATTTTGGTATATATTTTACTAACTTAGAAATTCTTAAGGTCGTTAATTATTTGTTAGGGAAAGAAAAATGAATATGTTTTTATGTTTCTTCTTTATTTTGGAGATTTTATGCTATTCCTGTGATTTCCAAACGGTGTGCCTCGCACTTTTGGGTGCCTTAAGATCGGCCAGGGTTGCAATGATATTTGTTATTGAATAAACAAAAAAATATTAGTAGTGTCCTCTTAGTTCTGTTCTAACTAGATAACACTTGTGCCAAATAGGGTTACTGAATTTCGCAATTTATCAATACTGAATTATCATTTTGGTATATATTTTACTAACTTGGATATTCTTGAAGTTGTTAAGCATTTGTTAGGGAAAGAAAAAGGATTATGTTTTTATATTTCCTCCTTATTTTGGGTTTTTATGATATTCCTGCGATTTCCAACCGGTGTGCTTCCACACTTTAGTGTGTCCCAAGATCGTCCATGGTTACCGTGAGATTTCCTTTTGAATAAACTAAAGAATATTAATAGTGCCCACTTGGCCAAAATAGCTAAGACTTGTGCCAAATAGGGTTACTGAATTTCTCAATTTATCAATAATGCATTTTCACTTTGGTTTATATTTTATTAACTGGAAAATTCTTGAGGTCATTTAGTATTTGTTAGGGAAAGAAAATGATTATGTTTTTATTTTCTTCCTCATTTTGGAGATTTTATGTTATTCCAATGATTCCCAACCAGTGTGCCTCGGATCTTTAGGGTAACGTAAGATAGGTTGCCAGGGTTGCTGTGAGATTTGTTTTTGAATAAAAAAAATATATTACAGTAGTGCCCACTTGGCCAAACTAGCTAAAACTTTTCCCAAATGTGGTTACTGAATTTCAAAATTTATCAACACTGCATTGTCATTTTGGTATATATTTTACTAACTTGGAATTACTTTAGTTCTTTAAGCATTTGTTAGGGAAAGAAAAATTAATATGTTTTTTATTTTTCTTCCTGATTTTGGAGATTTAATGTTTTTACAGTCATTCCCAACCGGCGTGCCTCGCACTTTAAGGTGCCGTAAGATCGGCCAGGGTTGCCGTGATATTTGTTTTGGAATAAACAAAACAATATTAGTAGTGTCCTCTTAGCCTAACTTGTTAACACTTGTGCCAAATAATGTTACTGAATTTCGTAATTTATGAATACTGCATTATCATTTCGGTATGTATTACTAACTTTGGAATACTTGAGGTCGTTAAGTATTTGTTAGGGAAAGTTAAATGAATATGTGTTTATTTTTCTTCCTTATTTTGGAGATTTTATGTTATTCCTGTGATTCCCAACCGGTGTATCTCAGCACATTAGGGGGCTGTAATATCGGCCAGGGTTACCGTGAGATGTGTTTTCCAATCAATAAAAAAAGAGTGCCCACTTAGCGAAACTAGCTAACACTTGTGCGAAATAGGGTTACTGAATTTCGTAATTTATCAATACTGAAATATCATTTTGGTATATATTTTACTAACTTGGATATTCTTGAGGTTGTTAAGCATTTGTTAGGGAAAGAAAAAGGATTATGTTTTTATATTTCTTCCTTATTTTGGAGTTTTTATGTTATTCCTGTACACCTTATTCCTGTACACCTTATGTTGTCCTGTATTCCTGTACACCTTATGTTGTTAAAGCACACCGGTGTGTCCCAAGATCGGCCATGGTTACCGTGAGATTTCCTTTTGAATAAACTAAAGAATATTAATAGTGCCCACTTGGCAAAAATAGCTAACACTTGTGCCAAATAGGGTTACTGAATTTCTCAATTTCTCAATAATGCATTTTCACTTTGGTTTATATTTTACTAACTGGACAATTCTTGAGATCGTTTAGAATTTGTTAGGGAAAGAAAATGATTATGTTTTTATTTTTCTTCCTTATTTTGGAGATTTTATGTTATTCCAATGATTCCCAACCGGTGTGCCTCGGCTCTTTAGGGTAACGTAAGATAGGTGGCCAGGGTTGCTGTGAGATTTGTTTTTGAATAAACAAAAAAAAATAATACAGTAGTGACCACTTGACCAAACTAGCTAACACTTTTCCCAAATGTGGTTACTGAATTTTACAATTTATCAACACTGCATTGTCACTTTGGTATATATTTTACTAACTTGGCATTTCTTTAGTTCTTTAAGCATTTGTTTGCGAAGGAAAAATGAATATGTTTTTTATTTTTGTTCCTGATTTTGGAGATTTAATGTTTTTCCAGTCATTCCCAACCGGCGTGCCTCGCACTTTAAGGTGCCGTAAGATCGGCTAGGGTTGCCGAGAAATTTGTTTTTGAATAAACAAAAAAATATTAGTACTGTCCTCTTAGCCAAACTAGTTAACACTTGTGCCAAATAGGGTTACTGAATTACAAACTTTGAAATTCTTGAGGTCGTTAAGTATTTGTTAGGGAAAGTTAAATGAATATGTTTCTATTTTTCTTCCCTATTTTGGAGATTTTGTGTTATTCCAGTGATTCTAAACCAGTGTGCCTCAGTATTTTACGGGGCTGTAATATCGGCCAGGGTTACCATGAGGTTTGTTTTTCAATAAATAAAAAAAGAGTGCCCACTTAGAGAAACTTCTACCACTTGTGCCAAATTGGGCTACTGAATTTCGCAATTTATCAATACTGAATTATCATTTTGGTATATATTTTACTAACTTGGATATTCTTGAGGCTGTTAAGTATTTGTTAGGGAAAGAAAAATTAATGTATTTTTATGTTTCTTCCTTATTTTGGCGATTTTATGTTATTCCTGTGATTCCCAACCGGTGTGTCACAGCACTTTATGGGGCTGCAATATCGGTCAGGGTTGCCAGGAGATTTGTTTTTGAATAAATAAAAATATAGTGACCATTTAGCGAAACTAGCAAACACTTATGCGAAATAGGGTTACTGAATTTTGCAGTTTATCAATAATCAATTATCATTTTGGTATATATTTTACTAACTTGGATATTCTTGAGGTTGTTAAGCATTTGTTAGGGAAAGAAAAAGGATTATGTTTTTATATTTCTACCTTATTTTGGAGTTTTTATGTTATTCCTGCGATTTCCAACCAGTGTGCTTCCACACATTAGGGTGTCCTAAGATCGGCCAGTGTTACTGTGAGATTTCCTTTTAAATAAACGAAAGAATATTACTAGTGCCCACTTGGCAAAAATAGCGAACACTTGTGCTAAATAGGGTTACTGAATTTCTCAATTTATCAATAATGCATTATCACCTTGGTATATATTTTTCTAACTGGAAAATTCTTGAGGTCGTTTAGATTTTGTTAGGGAAATAAAAAAATATTATGTTTTTATTTTTCTTCCTTATTTAGGAGATTTTTTGTTATTCCAGTGATTCCCAACCGGTGTGCATCGGCTCTTTAGGGTAACATAAGATCGGTGGATAGGGTTGCGGTGAGATTTGCTTTTGAATAAACAAAAAAAAATATTAGTTGTGCGCACTTGACAAAACTAGCTAACACTTTTCCCAAATATGGTTACTGAATTTCTAAATTTATCAATTCTTCATTGTCATTTTGGTATATATTTTACTAACTTGGAAATTTGTTAGCGAGTTACACTAAAGACTACTTGTGAAACGAATCATGTACTTGCCTTTCCGGGTATTGCGTCATTTGTTCTAGACCGGTTTGATCATAAAACCTGATAACCGGATCAAATCTTTAATCGAATTTCCACAGCTGTGAAGAAGCTACCGTAAATAATTTATTATTCAGTTTCCAGTAGTTGGTGCGTTTTAAACAAACCGGATCGTTGAATATCATTAGATGAGGCGTATATAAGGCTCACATACGATTCAGTAACAAAAAGAGGAGAAGGAGGAGCTTTTCTCGACTATAGTTGAATAGATAGATAATGAAGCTGAGGACAATCTGAAGAAAGGTAATGTTGATTTATAGTTTAAGTTTAAGACGCAGTAAAGAAAATAGCATAAGGGGCTAACAGTCTTTGCCTATGCCTAACTTGAGGTAATTCCATCACAGTGTATAGACACTGTTTGTATATATGAGACTTGTTTTTTTTAATGAATTTAGAGAACGCTATTGATTGATATGGATATTTTATTGTTGAAGATTTTTAAACTAACTTTTAATATTTTAAACAAATAAATTTGAATTGTTATTGTTGAAAAAGTCTTGTCGTCTATGCTTTCATCAATAGTTTTAACGTATACCTATTGTAACAAACAACGTTTCTTCTGCGATTTTACTCTGCAATTTAATTATTAGGTTTTTTGTTGACGTGCTCGTTTCACGTGCACGCTCACAATAAGAGAGGTTATGGGCCAGATGTTACTGAAGGTATATGACCATAAAAGCTAAATAGGCAATGACCAGATGTTATTGACGGTATACGCTCATAACAACTGAAAGGATTATTAGCAACAATGTTATTACAATATTTCGCCCATGAAAATAATAATATGTTTTTACGTTTTGATACTATATCAGTGGCCCTGAAGATGGGGGGGGCGTTGAATGGAATTGAAGTAAGTTTAATGTTGATGCATATTAACATAGACGACAAGTGAAGTTTATTTTGTATTTTGAAAGAATTTGAAGTTTTGAAAAGTGTGAATTTCGGGGATACAATTAAAATGCAGACCCAAATAGAGAAGCTGAACGCATCAAATTACGGGAATTGGGCTGAAGATATGAGGTACATTCTTATGGAGCGTGGATGTTGGGGCATAGTAGCAGGCACAGAGCTAGTACCAAAACTTAAAATTAAGAATGAAAAAACGGAAGTTGAAAGCACAGCGAGTAAAGATACCGATACTACAAAGAGTGTAACTACTCAGGTAGAGTATCCGGGTCCTGAAGTTACATATCGTGACGTTAGGGATTATAATCTCCGTGCAGGAACCGCAATTTCATTGATTTATTTAAATATTTCCCCTGAATTTCGGAAAATAGTGGAGGGAATAGAGAATGCCCGAGAAGCATGGCTCAAATTAAAATTATTTTTTGAACCCGACAATAGGTCGAGGCATATGCAACTGATTAATGAACTATTTTCTAGCAGAATTCAACCACATGAAAAAATTAGCCTGTTTGCAGCACGTTTAACGAGAATTGTTGAAAAATTACGAGGTATAAACCAACCAATTAATGAAATTTACGTTAGTTTTCAGTTATTACGCTACTTACCAGAAACTTATGATAGCATTTCACAATCCATATTACGATGGCCAGAAGAAATATTTAAATTTAAGGACATACTCGTAGAACTGGTAGCTGAGGAAGATAGACTGACGGTACGAGAACAAGACCGTAACAAAATGCATGAAGTCAAAGCTTATTCTGCAGTCACACGCAAGAAAAATGTGACATGTTTTAGGTGTAATCAGGTGGGACATATTAAAAGAAATTGTTTCAATGGAAATCCCGTTAACGAGTACCAACAGAGACAGCGTGTTCCACCAAGAAATGCATCACCTTATCGGAAGAGTACGGCAGTTAGAAGTCATTCCCCTGCACGTGGAATAAGTCCTGTGCGTTATAAATCAAAACCAAATTCAGCAAATAAGGTGAGATTTCCTTCGATTAATCTTGTGCAAACTTATGTGAGTAATTTTGAAGAATCTTCGAATTTATGGACTTTCGACACTGCTGCTAGTCATCACTTTTGTAAAGTGAAGGAGTGGTTCCAGGATTTTGAGGAAATAAAGGACGATAAATTATCCGTAGCTATCGAAGGAGTGACATTCCCGATTACAGGTAGAGGGACAATTCAGCTACAGTTTGGCTCCAGAACATTCCATTTGTACAATGTCATGTATTCACCTAATCTTAAGTTGAATTTAATTTCAGGTTCTGTTTTAGACAGACAAGGTCTCAGGTTCGAAGGCGGTCAAGGTATGGTAAGAATTAAAAACCGGTATGATAAAACTGTTTTTTTTTGCCAAATTAAAGAATGGTTTATATCAGGTTTGTCCTAAAAATCCCCGAGTTGCCAGAATAAGAGAGGATTGCAGTGCTTGTGTGGCCAGGAAAGTTGACGATGAACTGGTACATCGAAGGTTAGCACATATAAGTCCATATGTAGTCCGGGATACAATTAGGAAACATGCCATAAAGGGGTTGGAAAAATTTGAAGATCATAATTTTGACTGTGAAACCTGTACACTTAACAAGTTCAGACGGGTTAGTTTTAAATCTGTAAATTTTAGACGCTCTAAATATCCCAATGATTTGATCTATATGGATACTTGGGGTCCTTGCAGTACTATTGGTCGCAACGGTGAAAAATATTTTTTATCGATTTTAGACGACCATTAACGTAAGTTGTCTGTTTACCCTATGTGTGAAAAATCTGAGGTTTTCCGGATTTTTAGAAATCATGTCGCTCGTGCAGAGAGGTTCCTAGGGCGGAAAATAAAAAGTATCCGTACCGATAACGGGACTGAGTTTGTAAACAATAATTTTACACAATTTTGCAATGATCATGGGGTAAAACATGAACTCACAAACACATATACACCAGAGCAGAACGGTACTGCAGAAAGGTTCAACCAGACAGTATCAAATGGGGCGAAGTGCTTGTTAGCAGACAGTGGGTTAGAGACAAAATTTTGGCCTGATGCAGTTTTAAGTTTCACCTATGTCTGGAACAGGGTTGTACATAAAGGTCTAAGTAAGACACCATTTGAGCTTTTTGGAGGGTATAAGCCATCGGTAAACCACTTGAAGCCGTTTGGGTCCATCGCGTATGTTGGTGTACCACGACAACACAGAGCGAAGTTAGACGCCAAGGCGAAGAAAGGGGTGATGATTGGATATGCCTTTAACACCAAGGGTTATCGGATATGGTTCCCAGACACCAATAATGTGGTGGAGACCATAAATGTCAGATTCTGTGAGGATTCACAAGGGATGGAAGGCGACAGTGGAGCAATGATGGGTCCCAGTGATAATCCTAACACCGAATCATATTCCAAACATGAGGGAGATGAAGACGTTTCTATTATCAATTTAGGTCAGAATCTACCCCGTGAGAGTGACGAAGATTTGGTGGAAAAAGATAGTCCTGAAGAAACCCAAATTGATAAGAGTCCCTTGCCAGCCCAAGATCTAAGAAGTAGCGATTGGAAAAGAAATCCATTTGGTCGATTGGAAAGAATCCATTCCGATTCCTCAGATAAAAATGGATATAAAGGGAAAATATCAGATAAACCAGCTACCGCATCCACAAGTTATGCCAATTCTTGACTAGACGATATACAGATGCCTAATACTTACAAGCAAGCATTGAAATCACCACAGCATAAACAGTGGGTAGAGGCCATGGAAGAAGAGATGAAAGTCATGACAGAAAGACAGGTATGGCACCTAGTTGAGTTACCATCAGATACAGATATCATAGGATGCCGGTGGGTTTTTGCGTTGAAAAGAGACGAAAAGGGCGAGGTGGCCAGGTATAAGGCCAGACTGGTGGCACAGGGTTTTAAACAAATTAAAGGAGTTTCTTACGAAGAGACTTTTAGCCCAGTCATTAATTTCAGTCTAATTCGTTTTTTCTTCTCACTTTTAGTAGTTTTACAGGGTTGGACCCACAGACAGTGTGATGTCAAAGGAGCTTATCTGTATGCACCATTAAAAGATGATATTTACATGTCTCAGCCTCCCGGTTTTGTTGTAGAAGGTAAGGAAGATTTTGTATGCAAATTGGATAAAGCTATCTATGGATTGCATCAAAGTGGTAGAGAATGGTTCTTCGAGATTCATAAAGTATTGATAGAACTAGGTTTTAGCAAACTAAATTGGTGTAACTGTGCATATGATTTTAATTGTGTGTTGATTTTACTTTTATATGTTGATGACATGGTTTTGTTCGGTAAGGACGAGGAGATAATAGACAAAGCCATAGGATTGTTGAAGACACATTTTGATTTAAAAATTTTGGGAAAAACTAGAAAGCTGTTGGGAGTTGAGTTTGAAGAAAAGGGGGGAGAAGTTTTGTTGAGTCAGTCAATTTATATTGACGATATTCGTAAAAGGTTTACAAAATTCTTCGTACCGGTTTCCTCACTTCCAATCAGCAAGGGTACAGTATTCTCAAAGAAACAGTGTCCACAATCAGATGTTGAAATAGAAGAAATGAAACAATATCCCTATAGAAATTTACTAGGCTGTCTATCGTTCCTCGCTAGTAGAACCAGGCCCGACATAAGTTATGCCGTTAACATTTTTAGCCAATACCAAAGTAATCCTGGTAGAATTCACTGGGATGGTTTGATAAGACTTTTGGGCTATGTTATACACACACACAATTTTAAACTTAAACTTGCGTGCAATGAACCTAGTATAACGGTTTACACCGATACAGATTTCGCAGCCAATAAGGATGACAGGACTTCTATGGGGGGACAGATAGTGTTTCTTGGAAAAGCTCCAATCATGTGGAGGACTTTCAAGGAGAAGTGCGTGTCGTTATCAACTATGGAAAATGAATTCTACGCTATGACAGAGGCCACAAAGGAACTTATGTGGTTTGATAGAATTCTAGAAGAATGTTATGCCAGAAAGTTAGTTCTTGGAGGAAAGCTTAGGTCAATTCTATATGTTGATAACATGGCGTGTATAGATTTTGTTAAATCCCCAGTAGAGAACCATAGAAGTAAGCATATTGATGTCAAATTATTTTTTATTCGTGACCTAGTTTATCAGAACATATTTGACATAAATTATATAAAAAGTAAAGAAAATCTAGCAGATCCTTTTACCAAACCCCTGACCAAATTCGAACTGAGGCACCTATGTGATGAGATTTTTTGCATGAACTTTTCTTGAATTTTTGCACGAATTTATTTTGAAGTGGTGTGTGCACTTAGTGTTTGAAATTGTGAATTTTTGCAATGTTTTTGTTTACTTGTTTTGGGTGGATGTTTTTTTCCCCACCTAAACGTCTGAAGGTGTCTAAGGTGACATTTTTTCAGCATATCATCTGGATCCGAACAGCCTAACGTACCGTCTCGGGTTAAGTGCAAATGTAATTGTCAGAGTGGTTCAGGTGGTGTATTTGTAAATTTGTCGAGGCACCGGAGGGCTTTGGGTCGCGGGTATGTTTCTTTTATTTTTGGTGAATCCCTGTTTTGTTGAGGAGACTGCCACGCTAATTATTCCATCCACCTAATCAAGGAAAGTTTGTCTAATGAAAAATTTGTTTAAAGCTCAGTGTTTGTATGTGAATTGTTTTTCTGATATTTATGCAGTGCGATATTATGGGATGTATCCTGTGTTTTTAGATATTTAAATATTTTACGATAACTTCTCAATGGAAAACCAATTTGTTTTATGTGTTTGAATGAATTTGTATGAGTGGGCGCCCACGTACATATGTATTGATATTTGAATATGATTGAATGTAGTCGTGTCCTAGTCATTGTATGTTTTAACTCTTTATTGTGGTTTGTTAGTTGTTATATTGGTTTTCAGCCAACAATAGTGTACAGAAGCAGAAATAACTTTTGTTTAGAACTTGCAGATTTGAACCTTCTCAGCAATTTGTTTTGTACCTGTGTATTCCTAAGTTAAGACTGTATTATTGTTGTTATATGTTGCTATCGCATTTTGTTAACAAGACTAATGTTGGTTTGAATTAATTGTTTTATATGTATTCTAGTTCTGACCAAAAAAAAAAAAAATCGAAATGTAAACTGTGATGGTTTTGAATTCTCATATTACTAGTTTATGTCGAAAAGACAAGTGGGGGGGGCATTTGTTAGCGAGTTACACTAAAGACTACTTGTGAAACGAATCATGTACTTGCCTTTCCGGGTATTGCGTCATTTGTTCTAGACCGGTTTGATCATAAAACCTGATAACCGGATCAAATCTTTAATCGAATTTCCACAGCTGTGAAGAAGCTACCGTAAATAATTTATTATTCAGTTTCCAGTAGTTGGTGCGTTTTAAACAAACCGGATCGTTGAATATCATTAGATGAGGCGTATATAAGGCTCACATACGATTCAGTAACAAAAAGAGGAGAAGGAGGAGCTTTTCTCGACTATAGTTGAATAGATAGATAATGAAGCTGAGGACAATCTGAAGAAAGGTAATGTTGATTTATAGTTTAAGTTTAAGACGCAGTAAAGAAAATAGCATAAGGGGCTAACAGTCTTTGCCTATGCCTAACTTGAGGTAATTCCATCACAGTGTATAGACACTGTTTGTATATATGAGACTTGTTTTTTTTAATGAATTTAGAGAACGCTATTGATTGATATGGATATTTTATTGTTGAAGATTTTTAAACTAACTTTTAATATTTTAAACAAATAAATTTGAATTGTTATTGTTGAAAAAGTCTTGTCGTCTATGCTTTCATCAATAGTTTTAACGTATACCTATTGTAACAAACAACGTTTCTTCTGCGATTTTACTCTGCAATTTAATTATTAGGTTTTTGTTGACGTGCTCGTTTCACGTGCACGCTGACAAAATTCTTTAGCTGTTTAAATATTTGTTAGGGAAAGAAAAATGAATGTTTTTTTTTATTCCTGATTTTGGAGATTTAATGTTTTCCAGTCATTCCTAATCGGTGTGCCTCGGCACTATAGGGTGCCGTAAGATCGGCCAGAGTTGCAGTGAGATTTGTTTGAATATTCATAAAAAGTATTAGTAGTGGACACTTAAACTAAATAGTAAGTCGAATTAATGTCTCTCATGCCTGTCAGATTGTGGCATATATCGATGCATTCGATCCAGCGGATGAATTAGCTATCCTCTCGTCCACCAATAATATGTTTCATATCGAACATTTGTGCTCTAAGAATCAATCGTAAGTCTCACATTCATAAAACATAACTTTTTTTAAATGATTTCTATTTTTGTCCGGTAGTGTAATATAATACTAAATTCCATGGCTTTTTTTTTAAATAATACTTTATCATGTTCTAGCGTTTTTGACTTACATCTTTCAATAAATGAATAACATCAGAAATGAAGCAAATATTTATCTGAACTTAAATGTAACATGTTCATGAAATTTTTTCCACTTAAATTTACTATTTAAAATACTGGAAAAACAAAAATTATAACAACGTTGTCAAAAGTTTTTATTATCATTACCAAGTGTACCACAAACATAAAAATGTTGGTAACTACTGTTTTATTCATTAGCCTGGTTTGAAAATGTTTAACAATGTTTTATTTTCAAATAATTTATAAAACCTTATATTGCGGATTTCTAATATTTCCGAAGTTTATTGCTGATAAAGGTATCAAAATTACTGACATTTATTTCAAAAGAAAATTTACTCTTAAAAAATATTGGGATAAACATAGCTTTTTATCACAATATTTGTTATAAAAGACATAAAAATTAATTCTCAATGAATTCTTATTGGCAAATAACTTTGATTGTTATTATTCTCCAAGTATGGATAACAATATGGGCAGTTTAATTAAAAATTTTGTAACATTAGCTTTTCACATGTAATCCGTAAAAATTCCAAAATTATCTTCCTAACTACTTCGAGACTTGCCCTTTATAAAAAAATTAGTGGACACGCCTTGATTATTTCTGTAGTATGTCACAATCTTTCTAATGAGCCTCTTACTACAAACGACTGTTTCTTACACTTTAGCAACAGACGCTCTCGCAAACATCAATTCAATTACATGGTATTCAGCAAGACGCACAGAGCCAATAGTTAACACATTACTTCCTCAAAAGCCTTTTCTGAATCGATTGCATTATTACTGCTAGATATTTGATACCCGTATTTCGCCATATCATAATTCTCAACTCGCCCATATATATATATATATATATATATATATATATATATATATATATATATATATATATATATATATATATATATATATATATTAGCTTTATATACCCGGCGTTGCACGGGTGTACCCTTAATACAGCTTAGTTGTATGATATGTATATTTGTATTTTATGCTAATCGATACCCGTCTCCACAGGTCAGCATCCCATCAGCATATTATAATACCCCCCATGCTGGTGTCAGCATTAAAATGTTTCTTTCAATTTTGATATCCCACTGGATCCCGGCCCTTCGAAGAGTTTGGGGGCTTCCCCGTAAACCATTGTGAAAATCGCCGGTTTCATAAACAAAGAATTTCCTGGCATTGCCCAGGATAATAAAAATGAATGGAGTTAACCTGAGCTCTAGATGTATACGTACTAACAACCGAAATATATACAATTCACACACACAAACACACACCTTTCCAAACTTGATTTAATTAAGATTGATTTCTCTCTTTCCCCCTACCACCAATTTGGTGTTCAAAATAGTGATAAAGAGGAAATATATATTATTGGATTGTTTCTAGCAATTTTTACAAAACCTAAAGCGAATGTCGAAAAATCGTGACATTGATTGTGTTTGTTACATTTAATCGTGTCTCTTACATTTTAAATCAAGAATGTCAGGGATATCTGTTTCCTTCTTTGAGATATGACTGAATATGTAAAAACACTTTAAAACACGTTTAGCCCCCTAACCCCCTTGGGGGCCGAATTTTGAATTGAATTTTAGGTATTCACCTTCCTTACATTTTATATCAAGAATGTTATGGATATCTGTTTCTTTCTTTGAGATATGAGGGAATATGTGAAAAATACGTTTTGTCCCCTCCCCCCCAATGGGGCCGAATTTTGAAAAATCCTGAATTCTTTTTTAATGTATTCGTGTTCCTTACATTTTAAAGCAAGAATCTTACGGATATCTGTTTATTTATTTGAGATATGAAGGAATATGTGAAAAACACGTTAAGCCCCCTCCCCCTCATGGGGGCCGAATTTTGAAAAATCCTGAAATTGGATTTAAGGTATTCGTGTTCTTTACATTTTACAGTAAGAATCTTATGATATCTGTTTTTTTTCCTCTGAGATATGAGAAAATATGGGAAAAACACATTTTGCTCCCCCCCCCCCAATGGGGACCGAATTTTGAAAAATCCTGAAATGGATTTTTAGGTTTTCGTGCTGCTTTCATTTTAAATCAAGAAACAATTTCTTTCAATAGGATATCAATTTCCTTCTTTGAGATATGACGGAATATGTAAAAAACACGTTTAGCCCCCCCCCTCCCCCCCCTTGAGGCCGAATTTTGAAAAATCCTAAAATTGGTTTTTAGATAATCATGTTCCTTACATTTTAAAGCAATAATCGTATGGACATCAATTTCCTTCTTTGAGATATGAAGAAATATGTAAAAAATGTTTTTCCCTCCCTACTCTCCAAATTTTGAAAAATCCTGAAACTGAATTTTCGGTAATCGTCTTTCTTTCATTTTAAAGCAAGAATCTTATGGATATCCGTTTCCTACTTTGAGTTATGAAGGTATATGTGAAAAACACGTTTAGACCCCTTTCGCCCCGATTGGGACCGAATTTTGAAAAATCCTGAAATGAATTTTAGATAATCAAGTTCCTTACATTTTAAAGCAAGAATCTTGTGGATATCTGTTTTATTTCTTTGAGATATGAGGGAATATGGGAAAAACACGTTTTGCCCCCTCCCCCTCATAGGGGCTAAATTTTGAAAAATCCTGAAAATGATTTTTAGGCATTCGTGTTCTTTTCATTTTAAAGCACGAATCTTATGGATATGTTTTCTTCTTCGAGATATGAAGGAATATGTGAAAACATTTAAAAACACGTTTAGTTCCCCTCCCTCCCTTGGGGGCCGAATTTTGAAAAATCCAGAAATATATTTTTAGGTTCCCTACATTTTAAAGCAATAATCTTATGGATATCAATTTTCTTCTTTGAGATATGAAGGAATATGTAAAAACACGTTTTGCCCCCCTTCCCCCTTGGGGGCGAATTTTGAAAAATCGCTTCTTAAACGAAGCCTTCAGCACAAAAGTAATAAGCTTATAAAATTTGATATCTGTATCTCCAATAGTTTTTGCTTGGCGTTGATTCCTTTATATATATAGATAAAACACGTGAAAACACGTTTAGCCCCCCTCCCCACCTTGGGGGCTGAATTTTGAAAAATCCTGAAATTAGTTTTTAGGTATTGATGTTTCTTACATTTTAAAGCAATAATCTTATGGATATCAATTTTCTTCTTTGAGATAAGAAGGAAAATGTTAAAACACGTTTTGCCCCCCTCCTCCCCCCCCCTTGGGGGACGAATTTTGAAAAATCGCTTCTTAAATGACGCCTTAAGCACAAAAGTAATAAGCTCCTAAAATTTGATATCTGTATCTACAATAGTTTTTGCTGGGCGTTGATACGTGAATAAGTCAGGACTTCTTCCTCTATATATATAGTATATATATATATATATATATATATATATATATATATATATATATTCATTCCCAAGCAAGTTACGTATTAAATTTCTTCTCTTTAGAGACGGTTGACGAGGCAAGCGAAGATATTATATTGTTTATGTTTCATTGCACAATATACTTGTTTAGGGGTGTTAATTTACCTTTGAATTTATTGTATCGGTGTTGATTCACCTATGGTTTTAATTTTGTCTGTGTGTGGTTACCTTATGGTTTTAATTCACCAATTGCTTTATTTTTCGGTGTTCATTCACCTACGGTTTAGTTTTTGGGTGTTAATTCACCCATGGCTTTATTTTTGGGTGTTCATTCACCTATGTTTTTTCGAGTGTTGATTCCCTCACTCTGAATATCTCTCTTCTTGGCGTTATAGTAGCCTTATATTTAAATGCAAGGTTACACTATACATGCGGATATAAAGTTCGCAACTTTAACAAATGTTATATATATATATATATATATATATATATATATATATATATATATATATATATTACTAACATTGTCTAGTATGATATAATTTTGACATATTATTCAGAAACCACCAGGGTCTGCTTCAAAGTAGTGGTGCTATTCTTCATAGCTTATCTCTATTCGTGACAGCCATGTGCATCTTTCCATGCGGGAGTCAGCATATTGCACTTCCTTCCTTTTTTGCTCTCCAATTCGGAACAGAGTATTCCCTTCACGAAATTTCTTCTCCCAGCGTTTCTCCAATATTTTGTTCTGAAGCGCAAAATGACACTAGGTACATAGAATTATGTCTGAGATAAATGGAAAGCGGTTTATTTGGAATTAATCAGAGGTAAATTTGTCTGTTTTGATTGCAATTTGCTATTTGAAATGAGATCCTTCGAATTGAGATCGACAAAAAGGAAAATAATGGAAGAAATTAATGAACAATGGCAACTTGAGAATACAACTATCGCAATAAGTATATTTTTATTCTTTATTAGAATGAAATATTAATTATATTTATTTGTAATTTGTATAGATAAATGCATAAAGATGAGAAAATGCTTGATATGAATTACAGGAAAAAATATAATTAGGGGATTTTATTAAAATTTATGAGATTGATAATACCATAGTATCATTAAAAGGTATTCTTTATATTTATTTCTGTGAAACGCCTGGATAAATTTAATTATAATGAATTGCTTATTAATAACTTGGTAGGAAATGGGATCTTCGTGAATTTCCGACTAATAATAAATTTTAAAAATAAATATTTACTACTTTCGGGGACTAATTTGGTAAACAGTGATAGTGAGAAATCGTTCATTATATTTTACCTCTATTTAATCGTGTATAATTAGATAAAAATCGCTTGGAAACATAACCGTATTCATATGAGACTATTCAAATATTTTAAGAAGAATATTTTAAGAATGTTTTAAGAAGTATTTGAAGAAGTTTTCAAAAATTGTAATATTTGAAGGATATATTTAAAGGAATCAGAAGAGGGCTAAAGATATAAATAGAAAACAAAAGACTGAAAGGTCTGCAGAGATATATTTTCTGGTCAACTACACTGAAGAGCCAAAAAAACTAGTACACTTGCCTAATATCGTGCAGGGCCCCGCTCGAGCACTCAGAAATTCCGGAACACGACATGCCATGGACTACTAATATCTGAAGGAATTCTGGAGACAATTCACACCATGAATCCTGTAAGACAGTCCACAAATCCAAAGGAGTGTAAGAGGTGGAGATCTCTTCTGAATAGCACGTTCTAAGGCTTCCCATATGTGCTCAGTAATGTTAATATCTGGGGATTTAGGTGGACAATGGAAGTGTTTAAAGTCAGAAGATTATCCTGGAGCCACTCGGTAGCAACCCTCGACGTGAGGGGCATCGCATTGTCCTGCCGGAATTGTCCAAGTCCGTCGAAAAGAAAAATGGCCATGGATGGGTGTAAATGATCGGACAGGATGCTTATGTGCCCTCACCTATCTCAGTCGTCTCTAGACGTATCAGGGTCCCATTTCACGCAGATTGCACACGCCTCATACCATCACAGGGACTCCACCATCTTGAACGGTCACCTGTTGACATGGTCCATGGATTCTTAAGGTTGTCTTCATAATCGTACACGTCCATCCGCCCGATACGAGACTCGTCAGACCAGGCAACGTGTTTCCTGTCATCAACAGTCCAATGGAGGTGTTGGAGGGCCTAGGCAAGGGTTAAAGCTTTGTGCCGTTCAGTCTGCAACGATATAGTCCATATCAATGATGGTCCGTTAAACAGTTCCCACGCTGACACTTGTTGATTCCCCAGCAATGAAATCGGAAGCAATTTCAGGAAGTGTCGCACGTCTATCTCGTTTAAGGATTCCTTTCAGTCGTCGTCGGTCCAGTTCTTTCAAGGTCTTTTTCCGGCTGCACCGGAGTGGGAGATTTTACCGGATACCTGATATTCACGGTACACTCGCGAAATGGTCGTGCATGAAAATCCAAATTGCATCGCTACCTCAGAGATGCCATGTTACATCTCTCGCGGGCCGATTATAACACCATGTTCAAAATCACATAAATCGTTAAAACCTACCATTCTAGCAACAGGAACTGATCTAACAGCTTTGTCAGACACTTATTGTTTTATATAGGCGCTGCCGACCGCACCGCGTTACGCTGATTGCTTGCATTTTCTTTAATGAAGTTTTTAATTTTTTACCAACTTCTTCAAAAATGTCATAACGAGTCTATTAAATGATGATTAAATTATGCAGTAAGCATATAATTTTTAAAAATAATACTTCCCGTACAACCTGAGTAGAATAGTTCTACTAGAAAATTTTAGATCTAATCACAAGCCCTTTCAAAACAGAATTTTTTAAATTGCTTTAATCTTACGATTTACTCTCCTCGTAAGTGGCACTCAGGAATATTTGATTAGGAAACTGAAAAAAAAAAGCATTTTCTGAAGAACTCAAGTCCTACATGCAGTTATACAAAATATAATTACAAATCAATTTTCTCTTGTTAGTTTTTTCTTATTGTCGTGAATATCGAGTGAAAAAAACATTTCGTTATATATGCGATCTTAATGCTACAAAACATAATCTATGATCGTTGAAAAGCAAATATGGTTTATAGGGATACTAGTTATATATTATTCAACTGAATTTATAATTAAAAACAAGATTGTTTTTAATCAACATTTTTTTTTCAAGTTGCATATTTGGCTAAACAATTTATGAAAAGTGTAACATTTTTTAACACCTTAAAAAAATAATGCATGAAAACTTTAAAAAAATATGTTTTTATTAATTTGATACAATAACATTTAATATGACTTGCCTGTATCTTGTGAAGAATCCATTGATTTTCACAATCTTAAGAAACAAGACCCCTTCTTTTTATTCACGTTCCAGGAAAAAAGCAACAACGAGAGCCGGATCAACCTCCCAGCTAGCCAGCTAAACTGACAAAAGAGGAACAGCATAAAAGGTTTTTTTTTTTTTTTTACAATCAGCACCAAACGACAAGGCGTCCGCATGTCTGAAAATTCAGACGTATGGCTGAAAATAATTAGTCACAGACACTCCCCCTGATTTATGATGATCGGGAAAAAGATGAATCTGGCGACGGATCCAAACAGCTGTTGACGTTAGACGTGCCGGCCAACGAAAACTCTACAGAGGTGAGGTCACTTTAAAAGGCGCCAATGAGAGCCCTTTTAAAATTTAGAGCGATAGCAGCGCCAAATTGAAAGTGCGTCGCTACGAGAGTTAAAAAAATTAGATAGCTCTAAGTTCTCAACCTGAGACGGCTTCTCAACTACTCCGGCAATTGCAGTCGTTGTCCTCTGTGAGGCAAAGCGCTCTACTTACGATTCGGAGAAGAATCGTTTGACGTTGTTCATTTTAAATATTATTAGATTGTATCGCTGTTCTTTCGCTACACAGTGAATGCTTTACAATCTAGAGTTTTTGAAATCAATAAATTTTCGAATTTTAAACTATAAGAATATATTTTTCAGTAGCATTTATTTATTTACAAATTTAATATATGCAGATTCTCAATTTCACCTCAGACAATATTTTTAAACCAAATTGTTGGAGGTATATTCTGCTTACTTAAAAATGGAAAACTTTCAATTTCATATTAAATTTTAATGCGAAATTAATTTCATGCGCATATAATATAATGTAATTTAAAATGTAAAAAAAATAAATAAATAAAGGAAATCTTTATTTTATAAAAGAAAATACTTACAATTTTAGAATAAAATATATTTATAGAGTATTTAATAAATTCCATTATTAATTCTGGGTTTTTATTGCACTGCAAGAGTAGTAAATAACTTGATTATTTGACGAAAGCGGAGTGAAAAAAACAATATTTTGTCTAAAAAAATTAATATTTTATGAACATCCATATAAAATTTGATTGCATTTATTTATTTCAAAATTATTTAATTTAAAGCTCAAGTTTAATCTAAATATTTTTATATAATAAGAAAAAAAAAAGGATAGAATTTTTGTTCGAGTTTTGTTTATTATTTTCTTAATTAAATTCTTTCTTTCTAATTTTTAATTTATTTTCTTTTTTAGCATTTCCAATAAGTGAAAATAATTTTAGAAATAGCTACTGGATTTTGCTTATAATAAAAAAAAAAATAATTGTTTACTCGAATTTAGAATGACTGTTATTAATTTATTCAAACAGCCTAAGAGACATAAAAATTTAGAAGATTATATCTAAAAATATCAATGGAGAACCAGTAGGATAAAAACGTATAAATAAATAAATAAAATATAATATTTATTATTTAAAAGTGTGAAAGTATCAACCAGTCTGAATAACCCAGAGTCAATCCGCAGCTTGGCAGAGTTTATCATAGATATTCCCTGACAATGCTGGACACTCCTTTTTTTGTACAGCATTCATAACATTCGGAGAATTTTCCAAAATAGAGTGTGGATTAGGGGTAAATTGATTCTGGAAAGGTAGGTAGCCAGACAGTCACGCTTCCAGCTCAAAGTCTGTAAGAGTATGTCATCTTCTACTGTCAAGAATTCCGAAGTATCCTACCAGCGTATGTCCTTCATTGACTGTAACCGTGTAAGCCGACAATTACTTTCCATTGTATTTTTAATTAATCTATTTATAGAAAGCCATCGCATTCTGTGGAGGTTGTATTATATTTCTGCCTTCCTTAGATAAATAATCAGCAACCTCATTTACTGGCATACCTCATCCGCTGTAGGACTATATCTTAAATGCTCAAGATTATTTACGCAATGCTGAAGTATTTTAGAATCTGGGTAAAATTGAGAAGTAACAGCCTGACTTGCAGGAATGGAATCCGCAAGGTTCATCATAATTCAAAATCATCTATCCTTGACATTCATTGTTGTGTCTCTAATCTCATTGCCTCAACTACTCGATCAAAACGGGTAGAATATGAGCCAAACAATACCAAATGTACATACAAACTCGAAAAAATCCCAGCCCCTCCCTGCGTTTTCTCCCTGCTCAGGGTGTGAACCGTCCGTGTATACCTGTGGCTAATTTGGCTGTGGATAATGACTCCTAATTATTTCAAGGGCAATAGCCTTTAGTAATTTTTCGGGTGTATTTTGTTATTCTCAATCAAATCCTTATAAATCACCGTAATTTAAAACAGAACCAATGACAGAACATATATGAGTATTTGGTAATGTTTACCAAAAAGTATAATTGTTATCGTAAAAGAAATATATTAAAGCTAATAAACCATAAGCAATATGCAAGGACTTTTCCTTGAATTTTCGTTCGTGAGACATAAGGCAAAATAAAATATTTTTCAATCATTACCTTTAAGGAGGATTTTGGTTTCACACGACCAGTAGAAGTATCATACTTAAGATATGAATAAGAAGTGGATAATGACTCCAAATTACAAATATTTCAAGGGCCTTTAGTAAATTTTCAGAAGTATTTTAGTATTCTCAATTAAATCCTTATAATCCACTATAATTTTCAATAGAGACCAATAACAGAATATATGTTTACTTCGTAATGTTTACAAAAAAGTGTATATGTTATCGTAAATATATATATATATATATATATATATATATATATATATATATATATATATATATATATATATATATATATATATATATATATATATATATATATATATATATATATATATATATATATATATATATATATATATATATATATATTTATATATACAGGGACATTTCCCTGAATTTTCGCACCTAAGACTTAAGGCAAAATAAAATTTTTCATACTTGACCGTTAATCAGAATTTTGGTTTCACATGACCAGTAGAAGTAACGTACTTAAGATATCAATTGTTGGTGGTAAATATGTTTAATCTTTTGCAAACATGTATTTATATGATTCAAACTGTGTTCTGCATAATGTTTTCTGCATAATGAGACGCTCAATTTATTATTTCACATTTTTAATATATTTATTTTCGATGTCATTTGAGAATTATTAGCTCTAAAATATTTAGGGATATCCAAATTACCTCATGAATAAATAATATATATATATATATATATATATATATATATATATATGTATATTATAAGAAATGCCCAGAAGATTGGCTATGGCGCCATTGGTTCTCAGATAAAGGGCGACATTGCAGGCTATTCATTTAAGGTGGCACCGTATAGATGGACAACATTACCCCCTACAATTTGGTCCCGTAACCGAATCAAGTGACGACACCGGACCACTTGATCCCGCACCTCCAGTCGTAAATCTGAGAACTTGGAGGACATTGCAGCCACGCCAGATTTTACATGCACTGACCACTATTAGGAAACACGGCGGTGGATTTGTCAGCGACGGGCACCGAACCAATGATGTTCAAATCACTGACTCGCTGCCTTTGCCAACTGGGCGCTCACTGCCCATACATATATATATATATATATATATATATATATATATATATATATATATATATATATATATATATATATATATATATATATATGTATATATGTATGTGTGTGTGTCTGTAATGTCTGTTAATAATTCCCCTGATAATCAGCATTGATGAACGGATTACTGGATGAAATGTTACGATACCAATTTTCGTTAAATAACTATTTTTGTATAGTCATTAAACCTCTACTTTATATCAGAAAACTAGGAAATTTTACA